>OY728129.1:316072828-317310953 GCA_963277665.1 Viscum album
GATGTTAAATCCTTCCCTTGTTTTGGATATTGTGTCCTCGTAATTTTTATTCACTTATCAAAATAAATGGGGGTATTTATCCCTCATAGAATTTTCAGATTCCCATGTTTCCTCTTCAACCATATGGTTTTTCCACAAAACCTTTACCTGGTGAATTACCATATTCTACAACACTTCCTCTATTCGGTCAATAATCTGAACTGTTTATTCCTCATAAGAGTGATTCTCCTCCAACTATGCTACCTAGGTGCTAAAAACAGGAGATGAATCTAGTATATACTTTCTCTACATCGAAACATGAAAAAAATTCTGTACTTGGGATAAACATGGAGGTAATGCCACTCTGTATGCAACTGATCCAACATTCTCCAGGATTTCATAAGGTCCAATGAACCTCGGACTAAACATTCCCTTCTTACCAAAATTTATCACACATTTCCATGGAGAAACATTGAGAAAGACATGGTCTCATACGTCAAAAGAAAGATCCTTCCTCCGGTTATTCGCAGAAATTTTCTGTCTACTTTGAGCTGTTTTCATGTTCTTCTGAATCATCTAACCTTTTTCTGCCATCTCTTCTAGAAATTCCAGTCCCATCTTCTTTCTTTCACCTACATCATCCCAAAATTCTTGAGTTTGACAATGCATTCCATATAATGCCTCAAATGGAGCCATCTGCATACTGGATTGATAAATTTTATTAGAAGAAAATTCAACCAAAGAAACATGTTGGTCCCAAAATCCCTGGTATTCTAGTGAAAAATCATGTATCATATCCTTCATTGTCTAAATTTTTCATTCTCACTGCCAATATTTTTGAGTATGAAAAGCTGTAATAAAATTTAATTCAGTATCCAACGACTTCTAATGGAATTTCCAAAAGTTAGATGTAAACATGGGATAATGATCAGATACAATGGAGAGGGGAACTCTATGAAACCTGACTATATCTTTAACAGACAACCAAGAAATTTGATCTAGGGACAAATTATCTCGAATAGGAAGGAAATTAGAATATTTAGTCAACCGATCTACAGTAATCCATATTGGATTATTACCTCGAGATGTCATTTGTAATCCTACAACGAAGTCCATGTATATGTTTTCCCATTTCCTCTATGGCACTGGTAAAGACTGAAGAATCCCTTTCGGTATTTTGTGCTCTGCTTTAACCTACTACCAAGTCAAACACATCACTGTAAAATCAGCTATATATCTTTCAATTCCATCACACCAATAATACTCCTGATGATCTTTGTACATCTTAGTACTACCAGGATGAACTGAAAATGGAGAACTATGAGCTTCAGATTACAACTCATTTTTCAACTGTGAATCAAAAGGCATACATAATCTCTTACCAAACCACATTACACAATCATTTTCAACATTATAATAAGGCAACTTACCCTTATGAACCAACTCTACCTTTTTTTTCAACTCACTGTCTACTTTATGCACTTGATTTATTTAGTCTAATAGAGACGATTTCACTGACAAATGAAACAACAAAAAATTCCTGCACCAATAACATCATTGCCAAAATTCATCAAATCAAAATCCAAAGGATATCATTCAAAATGTAGCATGGTTGATGAGAAAATACTTTTTTGACTCAAAGCATCAGCCACATTCTCTGATTTTCCCGGATGGTAATTGATCATGAAATCATAATCTAGGATTAATTACAACCATCCCTTATGTCACATGTTCAATTATTTATTATTGAATATATAATTTAAACTTTCGTGGTCAGTATATATTTCACATTTTACTCCATATAAATTTTTCCTCCAAATTTTCAAATAAAAAACAACAGTAGCTAATTCCAAATCATCTCTGGGGTAATATAACTCGTGAGGTTTCAACTGACGTGAAGAATAAGAAATTACCTGATCATTCAGTATAATGACACATCCAAGTCCATTCAATGATGCATTAATGTATATAAAAAACTCACCATTTCAAGAAGGTAGTCCCAAATCTTGAGCATTCAGCAATTTTCATTTCAATTTCTGAAAACAATCATCAAATTATTTTGTCCAAATGAACATAACACAATTTGGAGTTAACTTAGTCATTGGACTAGATAACCATGAAAACTTTTCATCAATCCTCTAGTAATAACCTAAAAAACCAAGAAAACTATGAATCTCAGTTATATTTGTCGGCTTGGCCATTCTAAACTTTTATTTTAGCAGGACCAATAGTTATGCGATTTTTTTAAATAATGTGACCAAGGAAAGAATTTTATTGCAACCAAAACTCACACTTTTTTGAATTTCCAAAATAGTTTCTATTATATTTAGGTCTACAAGAAAATCCTTACATGAATTTCATGTTCCTTTTTAGATTTGGAATAAACTAATATATCATCAATGAACACAACCACAAACATATCAAAGAACTCACAGAAAATTATATTCATAAGATCCATGAATACATCTGATGCATTGGTTAAACCAAAACGCATAACTAAAAATTCATAATTAATATATCTAGTACAAAACATATTCTTCTGAATGTCTGCTTCATTCACATTAAACTGTTGCTACCCCGATCTCAATTCAATCTTCAAAAAATACTGATCACCCTGGAGCTGATCAAACAAATAATTGATATGAGGTAAAGGATACTTCTACTTAATGGTGATGTTACTCAATACTCTAGAATCAATACAATGCCTCATTGAACCATCATTATTTCTAAAAAACAATACATAAGAACCCAATGGTTATGTGCTAGGATGGATGAATCCTTTATCTAATAAAATATTTAATTGCTTCTTTAAATCTAAATATTCAATTTGAGCCATACGATAAGGGTGTTTTGAAATTGGACTACCATCATAAACGATGTTAATAGAAAATTTAACATCTCGATCAGGTATAATACACGAAAATTCATTAGAAAAAACATCAAGATAATCATTTACCACTAGCACATCATTAATCGTAATAGTTCCTTTATTTTCAAAAATATGTTCAAGGTAACATTCATTTCCATATTTTACTTGTTTCTCCGCTTCCTGATATGTTATCAAAAGCAAACGTTCATTCTTGTACACAAACTGTAAATATTTCTGAAATGAATCCGCATTATCTCTGCATTCATTCTTAACATGATAATCATGTAACCAATACATTCCCAAAATAACATGAAACTCTACTAGTGGCTAAAAAATAAGGTTTGCAGGTAGATTACACCCCGCACACAAGGAAAAGAAGGTTCTTATGTTTTTTCTTTGTCTCAAAATTTCCTCCAGGTGTTTTTACCATAAGTTATATATTCATATCATGATATGGAATTTTCAATTTATTAGAAAACTTCTTCAGAAATGAAAGAGTGTGTAGAACCTGAATCAAACAACACATAGGCATAATCTGGACAAAAAATAGTGTACCTGATAATACTTCATTTGATGACCCAACATCTGCTAATGTAGTTGGAAAGGACTTCACCACCCCTTTCTGCTTGTGGTTTGGTTTATTTCCCTCATTTGAGTTCTTCGATGGACACCTATTTGAATAATGACCCATTTCATTGAACATAAAACATCTTATATATTTCTTTTCATTACCTACTTGATCATGTTCCTTACATTTACGAGCAATTTGACCAAACTTACAACACTGGAAGCACTTTCCATACATTGATAAAAATTCTACAGGATTATTTTTACCACACTTTTTACGTGTTGGATGTTTAATTTTCTTACCTTTAGGCTTCTTTGATGAATTCTTTCCATTTTCTTGTCAACGAGACCTCATATTCTATTGTTTGTCAATGAACACCTGATCATAAATAAACTCCATTTCCACATTCTCCACACATTGACCGAGTTTTTAAGAACTATTGAACTCATGATAATCTAATGCTCTTTGATATCGTGTCTTAAGTCATGAGTAAAAATGATTTATCTTACTATCAAGATCTCAGATGAAAATTGGAGCAAACCTTGCGAGTCGAGTGAATTTTTCTTCCTAAGAAACTGCTGAGTCATCATCCTTCCTTAATTCCAGGAATTGTTTTTCATCCTATGTTTAACCACCTTAGGAAAATATTTATCAAGAAACATACATTTGATTTCATCCCAATAAAGAGCATCAGTATCCTCACTATCCCTATTATTTTCACCATCATCAACCACTGATCAGTTTCACCTTCAAAATGGTAAACAACAAGACTAACCTTTTGATGTTTTGAACACCCCATGACATTAAAAAAAATTCTAGTGATTTAATCCACCATTCAGCTAGTATAATGTCAGATGATCATATGAATGATGGGGGATGTTGCCGCATGAAATTCTCCACTATTGATATTTTCCTCTGTAGTTGATCAGTATGATCTCATGTATGTATACCAACACCATTTATTTCCTGAGTCAACTATTCCGTCAATGTAAAAAACTATTCAGTTCCAATTATGACCATCTCAGGTTGCTGATTTGGAAGGTTGTCTTCCTCCTGATGTCATCCCAACATAGCTGGTTGTTTCCTCTGAGGAAACCCATTCTGAAAACAAAAATATCTTAGGTGAAGTAACATGGTAATATTTAAATGTTATATCATTTCAATATTACCATAAAATAATTAATGGACATTTATTTAACAATACCCAAACTCCTAAAGTAGTCTATACCGACCTATGATACCAACTATAAAGAAATGGCCTTAAAACATTACATAATCATGAATTAAATGAATAATTATCATTATGGATCATTTCAAGTTTTTAATTTTAGAGAATTAGGCCATAACTATTCCATTTCTTTTCAAAAAATACAATGTAGACACTTCTACTCAGTTTCAATTTTTTTCACAAAACAAGATCTCATGAAAAAAGAGTCATGTCTAGTTCCATGTTAAAGACATCATGACTTTTTCTTTGATCCCATCATTGACCCAATTTCACATTATTTCACATGAAAAAAATTTCCAAAACATGTGATGAGCATAAAAATATGAGTATAGGATAAAAAAAGAAAATTATTAGTTTTTCAAGAAAACAAGTAAACCATTAACACTTTAACATAAGTAATAATTTTCACCTTTATGAAGCACTAAATACTATTCACTAAATAAAAGAACACTACTTACAATTTTTTAACCAAAAATATTACCATAAAACCCATATAAAGAACACATAACATATAATGATATCTTGGGACATAAACATACTTAAATGGAATAACCGAACAGTCGACATCCACAGATATCACTAAATGGAATAGCCATATGGCAGACTTCCACCCCAATGCATTAGAGTTTATAACATAACCACCCATCCTAGTTTATCATGGAACTACCCATCATTTGGTTTATCATGTAACCACCCATCAAATGTCCAAGTACCATTATAAATTCATAACACATAAAACCAATATATAGGAAAGAAAACATTTCCACATTTCAATCACAATATTTCACTTTAACATATTGAAATAAAATATAAATTATCAAAACCATTTTCAATACCCAAATACATAAAATAGAACATGGTATATATTTTCCTTGAAAAAAACATTATGGATTGTTATGAAAGCAAAATAACAAATAATAGTCGTAGCAGCAGAAAGGTAGTGGTCACCGCTTATGTAAAAAGAAACATTACTTTCTGTCGTTTAGTAAAATGCTTCATAGAAAATATTCCCTATGAAATTTAATAGGGTTTTAAACATCATATAAAATAATTTCATGTATTAAATCAAAATATGCCTCAATGAAAGGAGATTGAGACGAAGTCCCTTACCTCGTGTCTGACCTGACCCATTCGTTCTTTAATATCCTGAATAATAAACTAAAGATAATTTCTACTTGCTTAAGAACTATTTTCAAGTTTATTATTCCTTTTATATCACTTAATACCATGTTATAAACATTATTTAATCATTCATGTTAATAATGTTCATTCTCTCAATAATTGGTACTTGAGTCACAAATGAACACTATATAGTTACAAGTTGTTCACTATGTAAAAATTTCATTATATCCAAAATGATATTCATGATTCAGATATCATATATATCACATATATCATGTATATAGGTGTATTTATAATAGTACATAACATTTGGAGGTAATAAATGAAATGCACCGTTCATGGAGACGGTAAGCCGTACATATGCCTTAACGCTACATCCATTTCTATGTCTTATTTTAATGGAATTAAAACATAATTTTACATAGGTTTATTATAATTATAGTATAATATAAAATAATATAATTAAATCCATTCCTTATACGTCCCACATATGGCATTAACGAGTCATATCACTTTGAGGGGGCTGTAGTCCACACTTCTTCAAATGTAATTATCATGTTTACCCATTATGGTAACCATAAATGTATTCTATAAATGGAAAATACAGAAGAATAAAAAAACATAAACATAATATATATCATATATAAATACAGTTCCATCTTAATGGCCACCATTAGAAGTGGTAGGAGATATTCGAACAATCATCGTTTCGTGAGGCGTTAGTTTTCCATCCACTAAAACAATATGTTATTCACCCATTATATGAAGCTTTGTGTAAGTGTAGTTATAATGCTTCTCATAACAAAATTCTAGTATATTCATGATACTGGTTTTGTTATAAAGGAAAATAATAAAAATATTTTATGGGATTGAGTAGTAAAATAAAATAAATGATTTTAAGATAAATTGTTACCTTTAATATGGGTAACTCCCTTTGGTTTGAACCAAAAAGTCTTCTTGAAATTCCTTATGCCTTATGTTAGGCTACTAAAAGGAGGAGAGAGATGTAGGGAGCTTAATTGGGCAAAGTTTGGATGAGCCAAAAGGCTTTATAGGTGTGAGGAATTGGATAGAAATTGACTCCTTTTATAAGGGGGATGAGGGGATCTTTAGGAAAGTGTGAAAATATTATTTTATTATATAATGATATTCAGTTTCTAAATGTCCAAAAATCATTAATGTCAATGATAAGATGACTCATAGTCAAAATAATATAATATAATAGGAATTAGACAAGTTTTGGATAATATTTTAATCATTATAATCATATTTATTTAAATCATTTATTAATGATATAAATACTTTATTTTTATTGTTTTCATAAATAATTTAATTTATTCTATGTTAAAAAATTATAAAAAAACAGTTTGATGTAGGAAATATTGTTAGATTTGTAAAAAAATATTTATAGTCGATATTAGGACTTATATGACCCCATATAAAAATGGATTTAGAAAAATATTTTGGTTTATGTCATTTTTGTCATTACTTTAAATTAATTAATCTAAAGTGTCATTATCATTTATATCTAGCTCCATATAATCCCAAAATCGACCTAAGGATTTCTATGGACATCCATTACTCATCAAATAAGGTTATAACAAGTGTTAAGATAATTTTTAATTATTATAATACTCTTTTTACCTTGAATTTCCCTATTTACCATTAACCGCAGAAAATAAAATTCAAAAGTTACTATTCACCAAAAATCATTTTCATCTTATTGAACTGAATTTTACTTAATAATAACAAAATGATTTTCAGATTTTGGAAATTCAATTGGCAGAAGTGTTAAAATTTCATTTAAATGAAAAAGTCGGTTTTTTTAACTACTACTAAGTGGTTTCACTATTCATCAAAAATTGATGTTCTTCAGAAAAATACCCAAAAAAGTGTCAGATTTATGTGATAGTCTGAATTCAAAAAAGATTTATATTTTACCAAAATATAAACATAGATGTTGAATTAATTAATTTAAAATTAATTCTCATTGTTAAAACAAATAACGTGTCTTTAAGAAACATTAACTATCAATAGATTGACACTTGTTTATGTCCAATTTCAAAATGAAATAAATTCCAATGATCAAAATTGGATTAAATTGTAATAATATATTTTAATTACACTTTGAAACCAATAAAAAATATTATCTAACCATATAAATAAATTATATTACAACAAAATTTTGAATTAAATTACAATATTTTTTACTATTCATTAAAAATGAACTTTATCAGAAAATTTCAAAAAATTTACACAAAGTAGATTTTGATGTCCCCATTCTAAAGAAGTATTTTATTTGGACAAATATAATGTATTAAAGTGACCAAAACTATATTTAAATATTTTTCTCTATTAAAAGGTATTAAATCAACTTTCTAATATAAATTACGCATAAAACTAGATTCATTCACATTTATACCATCTAACTTTTTATTAGATAAATTTCAATACATTTAACAAATATGTATAATCATATTGTATTTAGTTTTTTTCATTCCCACTAATACAACATCTAGGAGTTAACTTCCATTTAAAATATTTATATTATATTATTATTTTAAAACGTACGATTTCAATGAAACCCATTGTTGCGTATCGGGAATGCTATTGAACATAGAAACCCTTTTAAAGTAAAACTAGTATTTAATTAAAAATATTAACAACTATGAAAATATATTAATCTTCATTTACATGGGATGTTACAAAAAGGGCCTAAATTGGTTCAATATATCTACTATTTATATATTTTGAATTTAAAATCAATTTAATAAAAAATAATTATTTAAATGTGTATGTTGTTTTTTCCAAAAATGCAGTATTTTCTATATTACTAAAAAATAATCTTTTATGAAAAATACCAAAAATCATCATAAGATAATTGTGACATTATGAATTTATATATAATGTATTTTTTGAAAAATAAATTTATAAATTTCATATTGTGGTTAATACTATTTGTAAATAATTTCTAAAAAATTAGTTTGATAGATAATGGTGCACTTTAATTTGTTGTTCTAATAAAAAATAATAATAAATTACTCAAAAAGAATCATACCATTGAACTTTGACATTTTTCATCATTCCCACATTCAAATAATTCCATCCTATAAATTTATAAAATACAAGTTCTTTTAAAGATTCATGAGTTTTTTCTTCATAATTTCATCGTGTTCCCACATCACCTCTTCCATTTTATGATTAATCCAATGAAACCTTACCAATTGAGTCATATGATAAGTCAATTTTTGATCATTAGTATCCATAATATTGATAGTCTCATCATAATAATAAATAAAGTGATCCAATTCACTTTCTTCATAGGCGAGTACATTCATTGGTTATAGTTAGTATTTACATACAATTGATATGAACAACACACCATGAACATTTAAGATACTTGGAAGCATTGGTAAACAGTATATTAGAGATCAAATTTTTTTAAAAATTAAAAAATGGTTTGATGTAACTTGTTCATAGTTTCTCATTACTTATGAATATTATTACACCCTTCCCTGGAGATACCTTCAATAAAATAAAATCTCATACTAGAAAATAGAAATTCTTTTTTTTCAATTATCAGCGCAAATTTGCTTCTTACATTGATCTATTTTGTTAAGAGATTGAATCGTCTTTACATTTTTTATTGTTTTCTACACAGGTTCTAGGACCACAAGAATCTTCCCCCCATATTCCCCCCATCAATTTGTTGTACGAAATATTTTTCAATATAATTCTTTATAAATTCCCATTTGAATAAATTAGTTAAATCTATTGTTATAGGAAAATTATAAGAGAGGTATATACTGGTCCCGCATACATTGAAAATAATGTAATTAAGAACTCATCATGACTTCTAATTATTGAATTGTCCTTTCTAATTTCCAATCAGTATTATTATGGTATGTAGTGCTCAAATGAAGCTCATTATGCATAGAATTTTTATTACATTTCCATAATTTTAATGACAAATGTGGATCTCAATCATACATAATTGATAGAGGTGAACCATAAAGTCTTATAACATCATAAATACAGTGTCCTTCTAGGAATTGAAGAGGTAAATCATATCTTGTAGCATTTAAATGTGATAATTTATAATGTGGTCAAAATAACCAATATCACATCATTCCTTTATGTTGTCCCAAAAAAAGTATTCCTTTAAATATATATACATATTAGTGATACCAAAGTGTATTGAGAAATTAGAGCAATGAAAATCATCTAATTATTCCCTTTTTGGCTCATGTATAGAGGTAAAAAAATTTCCCATTCCAAATTTCAAAATTACCTCTTCATATATTTAGTTATTCAATCACCCGTCATTCTCAAATTTAATTTTGTTTCGAAATTCACTATCGTCATGATAGGAGAATTTTATGCTTTCTAGTAAATATAGTTTGAAACCAACTGAGTAAGTAGTGATGTTTAGCCTTCCATGATAATTCACATATCCATTTTTACTATATCTATGATCATAGGATCCATTTCAACTCATATTTATTTCATTACTCTGTGGCCCCTCCCACTCAATGCATCTGCCACCTTATTTTCCCTCCCTAGGTAGTAGTGCACTGTGAAATCCTAGTACATGATCAGGTCAAGTCATCACTTTGTATCATGTTGAGTTATTTATTTGGAATTATATATTTCTAACTCTTTTGATCAGTATATATCTCACATATTTCATCTTAGATTTAGTGTTCCATATCTTCAAAAAAATATTTCTATAGAAAACACAGGATCCTGATTTGGGTAGTTTTGTTCATTAATTTTTAATTTCCATGATGCATAAACAATAAATTTATCATTCAAAATAAGGACACAACCACATAGTTTCATTGATGCATCACTATAAATCATAAACCCATCATTTATAGATTGTAAAGTCAATATCAAAAAATTTACAAATATTGTCAATAATTTTTCAAAACAACCGTCCAAACACAGAGTCCGAATGAATTTACCAACATTACATGTGAACATGGTTAACAGGATATACCATTAGTAATATTTCATGATTAAACACTTATACTAACATATAAAGACAAATAAAATAGTGTACTATGGTTATGATCATCGTTACTAGTTATTCATTGATTATTATTGTCTTCACAGGATCGACATAGATTTAATCTTTTGATACAATATGACCCTGAAAATAATTATATTAAAATAGAATTCACACATAGTAAAATTCCCATATAGATCATTTATACATTGTGTCTTCAGAATAATCTACAAGTGGTTCTCATGGTCTTCATAGATGTTTGGGCATATATAGATATTATAAGTAACAACTATGAAATAATTTTAAAGATACTCCTTGAGCACTATATTCATTAGATGCATCAAAACTTTGGGTGCATTAGTCAGTCCAAAAAACATTACTATAAACAATTAATATACATAATTGGTATGGAATACTATCATTGGAATATTGTCCCTATTTACACATAGTTGATGATTTCTACAATGAAGGTTAATATTTTCATAATATTGATCTATGTGGTGTCAATCAAACAAATCATCAATGAAAGGCATAGGATACCAGTTCATTATTGTAATAACATTTATTTCTCTATCTTCAATGACCACCCAAGTGACCCATTATTCTTCTTAAGAAAGGAATATAGGCTCCCCATTATGAAATTGTAGCTAAAATAAATACCTTTTTACTCAACTACTCTGGTTTTTTTACAACTCTAATGATTCCAATGTGGAAATTATATATGGATTTATTGATATTTGTCTTTCATGTAATATTAATTCAATAGAAAACCCATCTTCTAAATTTAGAGGATTTCCATGAAGGTCCTCTTATAATTTATCAATGTAACATTTTATAATACGTAAATGATAAATTTTAGTATTAATAGTTTTGTTCTACTATTCTTCTATAAAAATTTTATTTAGACGTGATACCTAAAGGGGATCTAGAAAATAATTATATGATGATGTTTCTTCTCAAAAAATAATTGATTCTATATGTTCCCTAAATATTGTAACATCCTTCTTCTTAAAATATATTTTCACAACATATCTTGATATGTTTTCCATACATAAGTTTATATAAAATTAAACCATAAGTATGATTATAAATTTAGATGATAAATCATGTTTATTATCCATAATGGGAACATCCTAACACATCTTTATTGAAATTATAATTCTCTTAGGGGTTTTAACAACACACAACCATTTTCGTATGAATATTAAATATCATTTTTTATGGGAACTAGGAAGATATAATGTAATGAAAGGTTCTAGAATCAAATAATTGTTTCGAAAATTTTTAGTACATGATTAAAGTGCCTTACACCACATAATTAGGATTATCAACATCAGTATTGGGATCTCCAAAGCATAGCCTTTCCCCATTTCATTATTTGGTAATGTTTCCATGACCCTTATGACATTAAGTTGTATAATTTATTATATTATTACAATTGTATCACTAAATACTGGTAGACTCTTTCATTCTCTAACAATATTTGTCCTTTTATCCTTTTTCTCCACACCTATATCAATCTCTTATCCATAATTGGCATGGTCTATGATTTTGTATTCCCCATTTTTTTATGATGGAGAGTCAATTCTTCCATCCTCACCTGTTTCCATATTTCAATTTCTAATGTGTTCAGCTTATCTATTCTTCTCTTTATTTACATTAATATCATAAGACTTAGAGAATTACTTTATTGTCTGGATAGAACATGAGACTATATCTTTGTATGATTAAAATGATTGTGAGACTAATACCCACAAGTGGAACGGTTTTAATCCATCAAATAATAAATAAATATTAATTCATGGGTTATGTATGTAATCAACATCATGACATTCTATCCACGTGATGTTAGTTTCATACTTTTCAACATTCTCATCCTCCTTCTTCCATAGACTCAAAAATTTCATTTCCATGTCTTCTTGATAATAATGAGGAATGAATTTTTCTAGGATGTGTTGTTTCAATTCCCTATATTACATATTATCAACTTCTTCATCCTTATTCTTGGGTTAAAATAATGACAACTGTTAATATGAATATCTGAAGAGATGATTAAGTACAATGAAAACTTATTTCTCTTTTTATACTCCAGAAAGCATGAAATTTTTTCTCTAAGGAACGTATATATTACTCAATAACAAATGGAATATTGGCCGCATTGCATGTTGGATATTTTTTTCTCATGACACAGTATTACATTGATCTTCCACATTATTGATTAGGGTGATTGATATTGGAATGATTATTATTCACATCCTGATTTAGCTATCCCAATATAGTTATAAGTTGTTAAGTATTTGTTGCAGCCCCTACTTGATCTTCATTATCATTCATTGGAGTAAAATCCCATAATGGATTAAATTATTTTATTCAATTTTAATTTCTTCCACTGGGATAAATTTTTAGGTAGTTGACTTTATTATGTTCTATTATGATTCATAATGAGTAATTTTAAAATATGGCACATAAATTCAAAACATTATGCATATCTAGTCTCTTAATAATAATCATAGTTTTTCTGAGAACATATTTACTTTTGAATAATTATAATGATATGCATGTAATGTATCATTTTCATAAGAATATCCACTATGTGTGTTAAACTAGGTGTGAAATAAAACTCATTGTCATGTACTAGTTTACCCTGATTCAATCCCAAAACACCTTGTTGTAGTTATTAGTCATTGGTATATATGTTCCACAACTACATCCCCATGTAGTATATGTATAGGGATGTATTTTCTTGGAATAACCACATAATATCAACACTAAGTTAATTTAAAAATGTTATTACACAGTTATCCTCAATGATTAACTTATTGTAATGTTCTATGATCAACATTTTTCTAAATACAAATTCCATGGATTATAATAAACATCCTCTGAAACAAACTATTACTACCAAACCCCTAATCCTATGAGATAGTTCTTTATTTTTTTACATTTTAATGATCACATGAAATCAGATCTCAACGGGTTGATCAATTTAGTAGCCTTGGAAAAAATTTATGAAAATATATTTTTTACACTACGTCATGAAATGAAAAACAAAATAGTATATCCAATAAAGACACTAAACTCCCTCAGAATATCCCTATAGGTCAATCAGAATATACCTCTTTATATCTTTGGGAAAAAATAAACATAAAAATGGCGTGAGATCAGATGCTCAGTAAGGAATATCAATATATAGAAATTTATCATAAATATGGATAAAAATTTCATGAAAGTTAAAAAATGGAAACACAATACTTTTAAACGTAAATTTTAGAATCATATAGATAAAATAAATCAAATAATTCCATTTTAACAATCGCATGGATATTCTACTATCCAAATAAACACAATTAATATTAACAACATACATCATAATGAGAGAACGCATAATTTCAAATATCATAACCATACCGTCAAGGCCTCGTGATAATACTATACATAAAAGCGTATAAACTCAAGATTTTTTGTTTAATGAGACCCAACGATGAATAGAGGGGATATAGTAGATCATGATCATCACATAACAAGTCTAATGCATTCCTCATATGAAAAGGGGAAGTCATAACCAACATAAAAATTCGTATTAAAAATAGAATATGAAATGTTAATACATTAATCATAAACCATGAATGGTATAAAAATCACACAATTGTAGTCAATGTAACCATAAAACCGTCCATGAAATATTGTATTTTGTGTCATAAGAAATCAAAATCAATCAAACATATTATCCAATAATGTATGTTGACATAGTTAAATATAATCTAATAAAATCATTATAACTCTTTAATAAAAATAAAACATCATCAATTTGAAAACATTAAAACCCCGTGAATTATTAAAATTAAACAATTATTTTTGAAATAATTTTTTTTAAGTTGTAATGGATTATTCAAAACAATGAGGAATCATATTGGTGGTAAAATCTGCTAATGCCGTATAATTTAAAAAACTCTTCTCATACCTTGTTGAAAAATTAAAACTAAGTACCTCGTAAGAAAAAAGAAAGAAATGTTCCTTTTTATAAAAGAAAACATGGGTAAAAAAGAAATAAATTTTATTAAAAATAATAGTACTAATGTTTTGGAATACATTTTTACGAAACATGGGAATGGATGATAAATATGTCTATATATGTTTTATTGTAAAATTAATCCCGTATAATAAAGTGATTTAAAAATTAATCATTATCATGTACATTCCTTTATTAAGGGGTGTGTTGACAACCTATATAATGATTAAATATTTTTATTATGTTATTTAATAACATATCCATTATTTATAATAACATATATGATCTTATTATATTGTTTTCTTAATAATATTTCCTATTTATCATTATGTCTGATGTGAACAATTTCATTTTCATACGTATATATTCTTTTGTAACTGATGTTTATTTTTCATAAGAAATATATTATTAAAATTAATAATTATATTAAATTCATAATTATTATATTTATTAATTATATTCATTTTCATAGACATTCATAAATGGTAGCAATGTATGATGTATCTTATCACGTCATGGAAAGGGTAGGTCGTACGTACAGAAGAGTTACGATATCATACCCTTAAATTTTAAATTGTATGAAATTGGATTATTTATTAATTATATATAATAAATACATTTTCATATTAATTATTTATATGCATTATATACATCTTTAAACACATCAAAAACAATTAGGGTTGAGAAACAAATTACAGCATGACTTGAGACAGTAATCCATACATATGTACGCATGGTGATATTGTTATTTGTAAGATTGATAAAAAGAGGACTATTATTGTCAAATGATCATAAAAAAAACATCATCATGTTCGTGATGCTTGAGTTAATACTCTACTAAGGTAAAAATATTGGAATATCTTATAGAAGAATAAAAGAAATTGAATTGAATTGGAAAAATAATTACCTCTTCTTCCAGTATGTCTTTTTGATTATCATAAAATAACATCATAGGTTAGCAGTATACCCAAAATATGGACTTTATGATGAATTTAGGGATTGTGGGAGGAGAAATTTGTAATGTTTGGTGGAGCCAAATGTCTTTAGAGGTGTAAATAAATGAGATCGAGGGGATCCCTTTTATATGAGCATGGAGGTGCACTTTAGAAAACTCCAAAAAAATTAATTTATTATAAATTTATTATCGATTTAAAATAGCATCAATGTGACTTATTTCTAGGCTAAGATGATGGTTAGTTGAAATCATCTATAACAATAAATTTTAGACATGTTTATGTCACAATATGATCCTTCTATTTTATCTTTTAACCTTAGTTAAACAATATAACTCTTATAGTGACCACTTGACTTTTTTTACTATATGATTAATTTAAAAAATATAAAAAGACAAAAAAAACCTTATTTGGAGAATTTTAAAAATATTAAACATTATATTAGTTATTTTTCCTATATATATGTTTTGATGAATTTTATATCATTTACTAAAATGTTGTTTATTTTTAAAACCCATTTAGGAAAATTTTGATCATATTTACAACTTCACTTTTTAATATTACATAACAATTTGACTACTTTGAACAAAAAACATTAACTCATCCCTAATATATAAATGTAATACAAATAAATTCATTTATGGAATCAGATATTTCAAATTATATTTACGTTTAGACTATCAATATCATTAAATTGGATCATCCTTTAATAATTAAATTATGAAATATTTATTGTGTCACCATTTAATTTATGTATTTATATTATAAAACTATAAATAAATTAACATGATGTAGAAAAACATTTCGTCTTTAAAAAAAATTTGTAGTCAACCACAACCCATATATAACCTCACCTTAAAAATTATATAATTATTATAATTGCAATAAAACATTTTTTAATATTCTTTAAATGAAATATTATAAATGTCCTAATCTAACACATGTTTTTTAAAATGATCATATTTTCTACCTGAGGTTTATTTTGGTAGAAACGCACAAATACTACGAAATTAGGACTAGTTTTATTGTAATTTTATACAAATATTATATTATTTTGTATACCATTAATTACCTAATTAACTCATAACCATAGTAAATAAATAATAATTAACTAAAGTAACTATTCACTAATTCTTTTATTTTACTCTATAAAAAATATCATGTTAATTAAATCCATTCATGTGTGTTTTTCATGCTTTAACTGGAAAATGCTGTAAAATTATGTTTAATGCTAATCTAGGAGATGTTGTTAGAATGCAGGTAAAAGAGACATTAAAAAGTTTAATAAGTTGTTATATATATTTCAATTATAGAAATGAGTCTGATAACCTATGTTGGGTAAGTATATTAAATATTGGTCTATTGTGGAATTAAATTCAATTTAATGTAAAATAATTATTTCTATGATAGAAATCAATTTTTAACAACATTGTAGTATTTTTCACTACTAATAAAAAATTGAATGTTTTTAGAAAAATACCAAAATTAAAACCTAAGATAATTTTCATATTGAAATTTAATAAATGAATTACATTTTGAAAAATAAATTTTATAAATTTTATAGTCTAGATAATACTATTTATAAATTCTTTTTTAAACAACTACATTAAAATATCATGGGGCCCTCAAGTTCGTTGTTGTCTGCAACACCAACTATTTAACTGTTTAAAAAGAAATGTACCATGGAATATTGGGATCATTCAAGTAACTAGACAAATTTAATATTCATTCACAAATTAATTTAATATCCATATTTCTAATTATTATTTATTTATTTAAATAGCCTATTTATTTCACATTTAACAGCCACCACATTTTACCAGACCTCCCATTTGAAAAAATTATTTTATTAATCCCTCATATAATTAGTCAATCCAACACATGAAGATTCATATATTTATTTTTAAATTTTTCCGATAATATGTTGGAAACTAGAAAAACACACCACCAAATAACAACTACCAAAAATTCACAAGACAAAAAACCCAACATCATCACCATTTCACAAACATAACCTATTTCAACATTGTAACATATTATAACATCAAAACCACTTGTTTTCCCACACCATGTCACATATAACCCATACAACACCACTAAAAAACACAACATTAGTTTAAAACTCTTTTTATTAAGGATAACATATCATTTTATAGATTTCATAATGGAATTCACATCACATTCACCATTACATTTCATGGGGATTTTCCCAAAAACTATTGCATCCAAGTAAAAACAATCTATTTTACAAGTATTACAGATTATACAATTTCATCTAAGGTGTGAAAAAAGAACCACATGACATGTATTACTTAAACACATCATCCATTGCACTAGAAATACACCAACAATTATGACTTATAGCAAGTCATATATCCTTTACAATCATAAGATGAACAATATCAAAATTGGTATGAAATTAAATATCATTCTTCTTTCCTATCAGTTTAAAATAAAATTAATATTCACCTGAATTTAACACATGAAAAGTATATTGAAAAAATATAATAGTAGAAAAAACCCCTCCTACATGATATGATAAGATTGTAAAAAACAATTTCCTCAACATCAGACTAGTCTTTCCAAACCAGAGAGAATAGTTGGAATGAGAAGAAAATAATCATTGAGCACCACAACAAATGAAAACACATTTATCACTATAAACACAACACCTTAAAACAACTTCTTGCCAAAATAAAAACAACCCAAATCATCACATTGGTAGAAAAATAATACAGATAAGAATCATAGAGGGGTGGGAAATGATGCATGACCCATCCATATATTGGAACCACATGATTTATTTCCTACAACAGCATTTTCTAGTTTCTCTTAGCTACACACATCATTTTAACCTCTATACTCCTCAAGACATCCCCGAAAATCTATACAACTGAATTCCATCAATGTAATGGGCTGGTTGGCCTCAAAATTCACAATACATACATTTCAAATCATTCTTACCATTACGATTTTAAATCTCCATTTAAAGTAAAGAGGGAAAATGTTCCATAAAACCATCCCATAATATACTTTTTAGGGATATTATTACACAAAAATCACAGCCTCAACACCACAAAATTTCATAGCATTCACCATCCATTGATCTCACATAACCAAATTATCTTGAATCATCTGAAAGGTGCCATATTTTAAACATATCTTTATAACAAACTTATATAACTCCATAATGATCCAGCTAAATATTTCCAAAACCACTAAACTCCAATGTTCTGAGCACAAAATGGAAGTAATTCCATCATTATTATAAATATATCTTCCAATTTTTGAGGCATATACTTTCCCTTAGGGTTTTAAAATTTGTCAATCTAAAATTGTTCTTGAATATGAATCATTTTTCCCGAATTCATGTCCTAGATGGTATAAAACATATCACCCATGAAGGAAAATATGAATTTCATAGCACAATAAGATCCAAATATTCAATTAAAAGGAGATGGGAAAAAATTGAAAAAAACGTTGGTTACTAGGAATGAACATGAAGATTAGTATTTAGTGTACTCATCTCTAAGAAACCTTTCCTCCATTATTAAAAAAACTGATGGAATGGTCTCTCAGTTCAAATCATTCTCCCAATGATCATGGATCTCTACTAGAATCTCAATAAATGTTATGTAATCCATGATATCTAAATATCCCCTATTATGGAATGGGAGTCATTATGATGATATTGATTAGGTTGGAATACATTGAATGTAGTGTGAATATGTTTTATTCATGGTGATAGTTCCAATAAATAATGGAACTCACATAAGAGCCTTAAAACCTATAAATGCACAAAAATAGGGGGGGGTATGTTCTCTCTCCCCCTTATAAACCCCTAATCTTTATATTGAGGGATGTATCTACGAACATGAATTCCCTAACCGAATTCCCTATTGGCCGACGTATATAATCAATATATGCCATTTTTAGGTTCTATACATCATTTATCCACTAAAAAGGACTAGAAAAAGTTTATGTTGTTCTATGATATACATCAATACCATGAATTGATAATCTACAAACCATTCACTAATACAATGGATACGGACACAAATATCTATGAAAATATTTACATGAGGCCATTCTAATTACTGAATTATATATGTTTTTGATAATACTCAGATAGAGAAAAGTTTTTTTCCAATATCTACCGAGAAAATGGACATTAAGACTCCATGATACCATAAAATGTCATCTAAATACCTCCTTACAAAATAACATTAGATGCTAGAGTAATTGATAACACGATATTAAGTATATTCCATCAAATAATCCATGATTATCTAGATTTCATCATGTCATCCCTAAGGTCAGGTTTACCTTGTGACATGGTCCTTTGAGATGATGTCCTATTCTTAATACAAAATATCATGGGGATGCATTAATCCGCCAGAAAACGGTCTTCTGCATTCACCAATTAGAAAAATAAACATTGAACCATAAGCTCTTTCTCCACCCATTTCATTCCAGACCACAAAATCTAAACCATGATTCCATGGTAATTCTTTTATTCTCTTGAGTGTGACACTAATGATAATCGATAAAACTCAGAAATATCACCCTCTTGCATCAATAATAGAACAAGAATCCACCCCATAAACAAAAAATAGTTTTGATAATCCTCGTAAAATCCCTTATGTTCAACTTTATGATAAATAGGACCACACTTCACTACTACTTCTGAGTCTCCCTAATTAAGGTCAAACACATTCCACATCAAATAATTTTCTACTACCATCAGAAAAATAAACCTGCATTATAATCCACAAACTAGACATACTGAATAGCTAGAGACTCTATTATCACCATCTAAAAATCTCCATACTAAAGTGAAAAAAATTAGTCAGTAGACTCTTAGTTTATTTATTAGCTATGAAATCCCATTTTCTAGATGTTTAAGAGATCACAATGTCATTGTCCCAAAAAAACATTAACCACCTCCAGTGAGGTAAATTTAGATCATGAAATGATTTGATATATCTCAATATTATGTGATCCATGAAGACTACAAAACACTCCCCAATGTGGGAATGGGACCAAACCATCAGTGAAAACACAAATTATACCATCCTCATTTCATGGGATGCATAGTTATTCTTATAGTGGTGTAGCATCCGAGTCCCATAAGATATCACAATTTTTTGGAGCATCAAGTTTAATCCAGTGCCCAAAAAGGGATAAATAAAAACACCTAAAAATTAACCCCTTCCACTGGTTACTCTTTAAATAGATAACTAATCAAATTACCATATAGGTAGTTTAATTCATTCTAAAACAACTCTTTCAAGATATAATAATGGTCCTTCATAGTAAAATTCTTAGTTAGGATATAATCCTTAAGAAATATTACACAATCCTCTAATAATAGAATGTCTTATATATCCAACATATATTTATCCAAACATCATTTTTTAGATGATAAGAAATAATTAAGGGTTACATTCCGAAAATCAAAATACCAGTTTTCTTTTTTTTCCATCACTATTCAACATGTCCTTTTCAATCCTTAATGAAAGATTAATCTCAAAATTCTTGTATTCTTCATTACTCATATAACATAAACTTTTAATTCCAAAACATAAATACGTTATTAATAAAACTTTATATTTAATCCATTACTCTGGATTCATTAACATAATACATAACACCTATTTCCTATAATATGAATTATGAATCCTTTTTTTAGATTCTTCATCCTTAATAAATGCATGATTCTTATTAATAATGTAGTCAATACCGGGGGAACATCACATACCTTTCATATGTCAATTTCTGTATTTTTATTACTAGAATTATAACCAATAATCAAACCACCTTCCTGATTATATTAATGATACATTCATTTCAGATATTTATTAACATAATTCCCATAGTTTCCACATCTCAAATAGTCAATGTTAACCATGTTACTTCTAGTTCACTGCATTGAATAAATTCAAAATGTACCCAGTTAGAAACACATATCATAGATGAAAACCACATAATCATAAAAAATAATTATGTATTGGTTTTCTAAATCATGACACATACTTCATTAATCTATAAGACCATATATTATCAATTGATATTCATAGTAATATTATATATAAATTATTCCTACTGTTTTGTAATGAATTATTGAATTCACAAAGCATGTAACCCTAGAGTGTCAAACATTGTGTGCAGAATGGACCGTGGATGTATACAAGGTTACTCCGAGTCAGGACAGACAGACAATGTTGGAGATGTTTTGTCAATGTACATTTGTGATAGATCCACATCCAATTTTAGTATCCATACATGAATGTATTTCATAGAAACCACACACTCTATCCCTTACCAAAATCCAAGAAAATTTTCCTAAATGTTAATTCACCTTTATAATTATCCAAAGAGAAATCCCTAGATATATCTATATAAATATAGCTACAGATCTCAGTAATGATTTCCCATCTTATTTTTCCATGTTTGTCAAAAAAATCATTCTCTACTATACACTATAACTACCCTATCTTCTCGAAAATTTTCATTACATAACCTTTTTGGAATACATAAAACAATAATCAAAAAACACCCAACGAATATATTTGTCATGTACCATTGGAATCATGGGAAAAAATTCATGTTACATAAGTGAGATAAATTATCTCCCAATATGTATTTTATTACAGCAACTAAATATAAAAAATCATACTTAATTAAAATAATCATAACTCGGGGAAGGGATCATAAACAGGGGTGAGCTGAAATGCTCTATAAGAGTTAATAAAGGACTGACTAAAATTTTAAATTTTTATCATTATGAAGAATCAGTGAAACAATATTTATAGAAGGTGAATGTGATAGAGCCTAAGGGAATCTCCCTTCACAATGATATTTCAATTAAATGAAAGAGATATCGTACAAAAACATAAAATTATTTCTTCACATGGTGACCCGTTACTAGATAACATATCAACCTTAAGGACTCATTCTCTCCATGAGTGACCAAACCTAAAACTAGGACCTGCGAAACTATTTTACAATTTAATATTATAGGAAATATCGCATAGAGATTTTATAAATCATTATAGAATCTCAATATGATATTTAGTATATATATCCACTTCCATTAACTAGATATTTTATAGTTAGCATAGATTCAGCCTCATATGAAGAGCCCTCGATTTTTCACCATGAGCATTCACTGCACAATAAAAAAATTAAACCCCATAATGATAGAGCTCATATCATACATGACAATCCCACCACCTCATAGAGAAGCTACGACACATGATCGGTCAATATTCAATTTAAATACATTGGAGGATGGTTTCTAGTAGACTTGCATTCCCATGTCGACTGTGGTAGCATCGGTATGAAGCACCAAACATGGAATAATCTTCCCATGTGACCAACATGAAAACCTGTATGGCTTATTCCTTCCTAAATGAGCCATAAATGATCTAATGAAATCCTGGACGAGGGAATGAGAATAATATCTACAATCTTCTACTTTGTTATGGGATTCCCAAACGATCCAACAAGTAGCATAGAATATCATGATCCCTACCTTGGATTCCTCGCTACTAGTGTTTATTCCATAGGATTTGGAAGATAAAAAGCATGTAGTGGAATCCCCTCCTCCATACACACCAATATGGCAGATAATATTACCCCATGTTCATATAGCCACATCACTCATGAAGAAAATATTCCAAATGGATTCACTTCATGGTATATCACAAAACCATCACTGAGAGGTAAAAAACACTCTTATTCTAAATGTTATCCTCCATCAAGAGTTCCTTGTCCCATAATCTCCATTTTTGAAAATTCAATTTATTCACAATCCAAATACACAATAACCTAGAAACCCATGCAATAGTACCACTCCTCACATGAAAAAATATCGTGTAACACTATTCAATTGAAGAATCTAGAACAATATTTAGAGAAAAAAACATTATCCCACTCAACATTCAGTACAATGTTTTCAACAAGATATTATTGTTGTTTATTGACTGTATCCCTAACAATTCCAGGATAATCAAATGTTTCTCTAGCTGAAATATCGAGCACTTTATATATAGGAAAAAATGGTGTTAGTTCTTGATTTATAATTCCAATACATAACCTCACTATGACCCAAAATCCATCTAATATTATCATACACCACATTAAATATGTTGATAATGGTTTTGGAATGTTACTAGTGATTTCTCATACAAACAGCCCATACCATCTAGTTTTCACCAAACCCATGTCGTATAAATCATTACCATAGAGATTCCTTTCAATGATTTCACATTCCAGCATTGAATTCATAGAAATCATGACCCCTTATGTACTAAAAATTTTGATACCTCCCTCCTCTTATAGTTTTCTCATCCTCTTCCATATAACCAAATGAAGTATCCCACCATCATTTTCATCCCATAAAAATAAATAAATATTTTCTCAATGTGGTTAATTTTACCCTTTGGTGATTTAGTAATTGATAACACATAAATCACCATAGAATAAAACAAACTATTGATTACTGTAAGGTAGTTACCAATGTAGAAGAATGTATTTTTGCAATTGAAGATATACTAATTATTTTTATTAATAAACATCTCAATCCATCTCTTCCTAATACTCCCATTTGATATAGGTTCCCCTAGGAAAATCAACTTTTTTTGCCTCCCAATAATACCCATATGGATTTTAATGATTATTTATTGATATGTAGTGAATGCTTTAGATATATAGACATTAGCTTTCACAAGACTCATCCTATACCCACTTTAGTTTATATAGACCTCCATAGTAGTCATCCATCCCTTTACAGATCACGAAATTCCATTGATAAAAAATGTAATGTTATTATAAATTATCAAATTAGAGATAATTA
Organism: Viscum album; assembly: GCA_963277665.1. Lineage (NCBI taxonomy): Eukaryota > Viridiplantae > Streptophyta > Magnoliopsida > Santalales > Viscaceae > Viscum > Viscum album. The sequence goes on from OY728129.1 coordinate 316,097,428, forward strand.
TATGAACTTAATTTTTTTATAAGGAATAATAGTCACCCCCCTCCAATTTTCACTTAATATTCCTTAAGGGCACATCATGAGAATTGATAAATTGATTAGGGGAAATAGGATCACCATTCCTAAGACCACAAGACATTTTGATGAAGCTAATGTTATTCCACATAAATGCTATAGTCATCCATGGAGAGGAAAATAATTTAAATCTAATGTCACTAACAAATGCACTGAATTCTGACCTCCTTAGGGGTTTAATAATGTAACCCCATTCAAAAACATTTTATCCCTTGGATATGTCGCCCTAAATGATAATTTTCAATCCCAGAGACATCTTATTTATATCCACCACTATTTCTTGAGAAATCCATACCCCACCTTCGATACCCCTCCCTTGGGTGAACCCATGTTTTTCATCTGACACAATTATAGAGATGATACCTTTTATTGGGTTTTATATGATGCTAGATAAACTTTTATTGGAACAATTTCATAACAAGGAGGGTGACGCAGTAGGATTGACTCTATCTACTTCACCATGGGCACTAAAACCACTCTGGATGCATGAGAAGCTCTCAAGATCACCCCTATAAATAATTAACATAGTAACTCCAAGAAATGGGCACCTATTATCTCCAAGGAATCAATTATGAAAGATCCGTGTAATTCATATAGCCCTAGAGTATTATCCACATTCATACTAAAAAGACAATAATATCATCCACTTCAGGTACAGCCTTCCTGACCCCATTATCATTCTATTCAGTCATGTTTGGAATTCATTATTCTATCATTTCCACATTATCATTTGTACCTTGTCTAAGACAGTAAGGATCAATACACTTGTAAAATAGGTTTTGGAAGCAATCAAAGATGAAATTTACTACAACATTAATATTTTCTATGTAGGAACCATATAACATCTTGAGGTTGAATTTTTAATCCACCCTCCGTTCCTTTATACACACGCAAAAGTATGTCATTTATCGGTCACCCTACATGTGTAATGTGGCCCTTGATTTTTCTCTAAATACACTTTTAATATCAACCATTTTCCAATCATAACGGTTTTTTTCATTAATTACAAAAAAATGTCACCATCGAAAGTCTTTTGATGCTACAATTCTATCCACTCAATGACATCTTAGAGAGACTCTATGGAATTGTCATTAATTGTCCTACTTTATTTCTATTCCTACTGGACCTTCCAAATATGCATGAGCATCAATGATATGCAGTACAAGTGGATTATTTTAGTATGTTGAGACCAAGAATTCAAAACTATTTTCATGAAGCCATCATTTCTTTCTAATGTATGAGAATAGAGAAACCATTCTGAGCTTATTTGTCTACTATTAACATTGATGATCAGTGGGGAATGGTATTAAAATTATCATGGAATATGACTCACAGTTGATTTAGTGAAGGAGTCCAAACATTGGTAATTACCGAATAATAGATTGAGTCTACTATATATACATCTCTTGTCCTTCATTTTGTTAAACCATGTGAGACAACCCCATGTGTAACCCAAATCTAGCAGAACATTGGTTGTCATGAATGAAATGAAGTCGTTTATATAAATAATAAAGTACTTTATTCCACATTTATCCTCTATACCATCATAAATGGTGATGGAATATCCTTCCACAATCAACTCCATATTCCCAACTCTAAAATTCCCATGATACCATTATAAATATGTCCTACCCATAGCCTCAGAACTCGCATATAAAAATATTGAATGGAATTATTCACCCCTATATATAATTTCTATTGAGACATGTTGAGATGAAGCATCATCCATTTCATCCTCAATGGATTATTCCAAAAAACACTTATATATATATATATATTAATTTCATGTATTTTCATGCAAATAATCATAAATCCCATATTAATTGAGGGAAAAAATACACCCAACTGGTTGGTTAGTTTCAATAATTGAAGTTAAATATACCTTTAAGTGGTGAACTAAATTGAGAATGACTGTTCTTTTGGACCACACAACTAATCCACTTACATTCAATAACATGATGGGGATCATTTATTATATATGGGGGTGCATATTTGGCCAGAAGATGAGCACACAAATTTATCCCAAGCAATACAAACCAGATCCTTCACATGTGAACGTGTTGTGGGACCATTTCCCACTACGGTCTGTCAAGATTTAGAACATTATTCAACCAAGGGATTCAAGGAATCCAAGACCACCTCAAAGTCTTCTAGTGATTCATGCACCAAAAAATGATTATGAGATCATAGATGGTCATGCAGACAATCCATCATGGGTTCCTTTGAAGAATGTTCTTCATATGAGAAACCTCTATAAAGTAGTTATAGTGGACATTAAATATATTCCATTGCCCCAACATCCACCACCTCGGAAGATAAACCCACACAAGCCTTAAAATACTCATGAGACAAGACCCTGACATCCTCATTCCATTCAAGAGAAGGAACCACAGCTTTCTTCAAGCTATGGCTATTGGAAGAAGAAGACACTACCCTGAAATCCCCTTGAACAACCATATTATGGAACTATCCTCCTCAATAGGATCTTGATAGAGGATGATTCTGATAACCTATGTTTTTTGATAGTATAATTCACTACCTATGACACCTCCACATTTAAAAGAGAAAATGGAGCATGCGTGTGACGCACATCACTCAATATAGAAATATTTTGACTATTGAAAACCATGATCGTAGGATCTAAGACCCACTCTAAAGTCACTAGTAATTCCAACTCTGGTGGACTATCTATCTTTCAACCTTTGAATCCACTATCCCTGGTCACAATCCATTCTTTTAAGGGATCATGATTCACCATCTTCCTAGAGTGGGTTAAACCAATAGACCCTATTTACCTCATTATCATAGGAGATATTAATCATTACCCAATATAGTTCCTGGAGATATAGGTCCAACACATATCTTAATAAAATAATTCATACATGTTCTACAAGATAATAATCAATCATCATATCATGACCTGTAAGAATCGATGTGTTTTATAATAATTCTTTCAAAATCGATTAAAATGAAATTGGTGTCATAATAATATAATTATATCATACCTTGTGTGAAAAAATTGGCTTCATAATCAAATTTCCAAATCCAAATATGTGAAAAGGAGGGACTTTCACAAGAATAACACTTGTGGAAGAGGAATAGGATTCATAAATAAGATTCCATCAAGACATAAACCATTTATAAAAATGTTTTAATGGATCCTTTCAATCATTTCCCATATGGTCTTGAGTACCATCAATAAACGTATTCAAAGTTGGAAAATAATTTTGAAATATCTTTTAAAAAAATAATGAGGATTGTATCCTTTCTCTTTTATAAAATGTTCTTTATAACATAACACCCTTTGAAATCTATAATCATAAAAATTAACTTGAAAATTTATAAGGAATGTTTTGAAAACAATTTAAACCTTTTTATTTGAAACCATATAAAGATGGATTGAAAATGTATTAAATTTCTTTTTTCAAAACATTTAAATGAATAATGAAAACATTTAGAAAACCATTTCATTGAATATACTATGAAAACCTATAAATAATTCTTGAATAAAATATTAAAAAATTTTACCTAAAAATGTTTTAAATAATGATAAATATGTTTTTAAAATATATATCCATTGAAAATATTAAAAAATATTGACAACATTTTGAAAAAACTTTTCCCTTAAAAACATATTAAATATTATCGAAAATGTTTAGGCAACCATTTTCATGATAATCACTATAAAAAATAATTTATAGAATATTTGGATAACATTTTAATTAAGAAAATATCATATGAATATTTTAAAGGATATTTTAATGGAATGGTTGTCATGAATGTGGGTAAATCTATACATCCTGAACAATACATTTTAACAATAAATTGTTTAGAAAGGTGCCTAAAATGTAAAATGAATAGAATATATCATTTTGAATCCCAACATTTTAAAAGTTAAAAAATGCATAAAAATGTATTTTAATGGTCATTTATGAGTATTAGAATATGTTTTCATTTATTTTAGAAAACAAGTTGTTTAAGGTACATAGATGTTTGACCGAATATAGTGATAAATTCTAAATTTAAAAAACTAATATCATTGTTATGTTAAATATGAAAGATTTAAAAAATGGTAAAAATACATAAAGATACCATTATTGAATAGTGGAGAATAATTCTATTGAGTTTCTTTATGTGATGGTATCATCTAAAGATACCATGTGGTGAGAGTTCCTTTAAACAATACTATCATTTATCAAGATTATTTATTATTTTGAATCAATATATGTAAGAAAAATAAATTAAATGAAGAATAAAATATAATTAAAATAAGTAAATTCATTATATTACATTTCATATACACCGCAAAAACATAATTTATGCCAATAAAAAAAATATGTCCCAATTAAGGAAAATTTATTTAAAACTATCTAACAGAGTTGTAATCTTTTGTAAAATAATCCCCATGAAAGAAATATAATAAAATTATTATGTGAATACTAAAAAAATTAATTATAATATTCATAAAATACATTTATGTCAAGAATATACACCACAAAAAATTAGCTAGTAGAGGATAAGTCATGTATCTCGCAAAAACAATTGATATGGAATCACCTTATATTGTGTCTTGAATATCATTATTCTCATTCAAACATACTATTTAACAAATTTAAGATTATTATAAAACATTAAAAAAACATATTATTATATTTAATACCATATATGTTTTATAATGTCTTTATATGAAAATAATTTTATCTATTTCATGTTAAGATTGCACTTAGGTCATATTATCTTTATTTATCTCTTATGTCTTAATTTGCAATATCTTTTGTAGTTATAAATATATAATGATTTCAAAAATGAAAAAATTAAATAAATATCATTTATATTCATTATATGTTTATTGTAATAATGAATAATATATATATATATGTATAATATGTAATAAACCATTCACTGACATAGTTCAACATATATAGAAAAAAATGATGTTTTCATTTTATTGTCGTTTTGAGAAGAAGATATATATACATATATATATGAATATAATATAATTAATTTATAAATATTAGTTATTATATATTATATAATTTCTCAAAAAACATTCTTAATAAATTCTATGTAGCGTGTGAACGAATCACATCGCTTCGAGGGTGGTAGTCCACACTTCCTCGAAATGAAATTATCATATTTAAACAAGATGGAAAGAATACATGTATATACTAAATAATAATTTATAAAGAATAAATACATTATAAATATAATATATATAATATATAAATATATTTTACATCATAATTTCAACCATGATAGGTTGTAACGGAAAAATTGGAAATCATCATTTCGTGAGACGGTAGTTCACGATACCCTTAAACAGTATGTTCATTACCAATTACCTTGAAGTGAGTGTTAGTGTAGGTAAAAACATATGAATAAAAAAATAATAGTATATTGAATATTTTTTTTCATACCATAAATTATTAATATGTGTCGTGGGATTGGAAAATTTAAAATAAATGAAAGGATAATGAGGAAGGATGTTACCTCATCTTTGGGTAACTCCTTTTGGTTTTCACAAATGGGCTTCCATGGAATTCATTATTCCCAAAGGTATTTTTCAAGGATAATTGAGGTTATTTTGGGAATTTTTTTGGGTATATCTTGGAAACAATTAGAAGGTTTTAGTGACGTTAAGAAGTTGAGATTTTTTTACCATTAACGGGTAAGGGAGGGGACACAAAAGAATTGTTTTTTAAAAGAATGATATACCCACTTTTTTACCGAAAAAAATTGCATTAAAAACCAAAAAATCAATAATAAATTATGGTTTTGGCTGATATATGTCCCTAAAATGTTTTTTAGATAAGTGGATATGTCATTTAGTCCCTTCAGATTAATTTTTACTCACTTATTAAGTGATGTTTTTTCTTAAGGGATGTAATAAATTTTAATTACATTTAATAATATTATTGGGAAAAATTAATTTTTATTTTTAGATATTATAAATTATTATGATTAAAAAAATTGAATTCTTTTTTCAATTTCCAATCACAGTAGTGGCTGAAACTAATTTAAATTTAATCATGAAAACTTGACGATGAATAACACATGACAATGAAGCAAGTTTTATTAAAACATTGAAACATTTATTCTTCAATAGTCAATTTCAATGTAAAATTGAGTCTGACAACCAACATTGGATTAATGTATAAAAATAAGATATAATTAAACATTAAAAACCTAAAATATAATTTATTCTTAAAAATAAATCAGTTGAAAGTGTTTCAATTAAATTTTAATATCTTTCACTATTTACAATAATGAATCTTTATAATAATAATAAATTATCATAACCAAATTTTTATGTTTCAGATTCAATGATGATGTTTATTATGAAAAGTATAATCAATAAAAGATCAAAAAAATTTATTTTACATAGATTTATAGTTAAAATGATATAAAAATTCCATAACATAAATACAGTAATTAATGTTTAAAATCGGGTTTTTCTTATCTTAGTCCTCTCAAATATTACAAACCAAAATTCTAAAAAAAGAACCTTGTTTTAGATAGTGTGTATGAAAACTAAAACCAATCACATAAGGGAATATAAAATCTACAAACATTATTAAAATTTTACTGATTAAATAAAATACCATGTATTTCAATGAATGCAACACTGAGTTAGTGTGTGTTACATTAAGGAGCGACCTTCCATGATGACATGTGTTACACCGAAGATTTATTTTATCATAAAAAAATATTTTTAAAAAAATATAACGATATATAAAGTAGATATTAAATTACTAGTTTTAAATAGTAATAACTATCTTCTAAAAATAAATTTATATACAAATATAGAATTAATTAATTGGTTACAAATTTATTAGAGTAGAAAATAAAAAGAAATTGAATAAAAAGTGAATATTTTTATAGAAATAATTTGTTCTCCCTAAATAGTTTTTTACACTAATTGATTAAATAATTTAAAACTTATGAGTGATATTAATATAATATTTATATTAAACCTTCAATAAAATATTTTTTATATTCTTCCATTGGGTTTAATAAACATAAGATAAGAACAAACTATATTTTCCACATAAAAAACAATACAAGTTATGGCAATTATTCAAACTATTAATGGAGAACCGCTTTTAAAACTAAATTGGGGAACTTTAATAGATATAATATTTTATAATAAACTAAATCATTAGAATATAATCAAAATAACTTTCATAGATATAATTGTTGATATTTTTCTTAACTGTTTAATTTTTAAATGAATAGATAAAAAAACAAAATTTCTGATCATAACATGTTTTTCATTTAATTTATATTCAAGGATAAATTATATTTTTTATTTTTCAAAAATGTTAATTAGATAATATTTTAATCAATTAATAATATTTATGTTATTGGAATAAATTTATCTTTAAAATGTATTAAAAAAACAAACAATCTTTTTGATGTTTTTACATTAAAACCCATCATTGTTATCCTAACTGGAGGGTTGAATTTAAACCACATTATTCCATTTTTATGATTGTAATTTGGAAAAATGGACTCCATATTTGGTAAAATAATAATATATAATGTCTAATAATACAAAAAAACGACCAAAAATATTAGTGAATGTAATTAAAAATAATTACATTTATAATAGAAAAAATAAATCATTACAAAGGACTAAACCTTTAGCATAGGGTCCTAAATGACCTATAAAACAATCCAAGCCCCATTTTTAGGAAATAAATAGGAAATTAACTTTTAATTATAGATTTCAGTAGTTTTTGGTAGACATTGGACTGTTAAATATGTGGGTACACCTACCTTATTTTCAAAAATTCCAAGTGAGTCCTTCATTAACCCATATAAAAGGCCACCACCTATATCTATTAATCGTACCCCTAATCTCAGTTAGGTTATACAATGATATTCTAATATTGGATCCCAAAATACCTCCCCTAGACCATTAATCAAATATTTTTTTCAAAATCCTTCCATGTAATCCTTTTGGTGTAAACCGAAAGCAGTGGACAGATTAAGAGGTAACATCTTCGGTCAAGATCTCTAGATTGATTTCCATTCTCTTCCTCTAAAATATTATTATTACATTATTATATAATAAAACTATTATCATAAATATAATGGATGGTTTTTATGAATTTTTTTCTTAAACCTACATCCATTTCAAAAAAATGGGTAATAAACATAATATTTCTGTGTACAGATAACTAGTTCTTTTCGAAATTATGATTGTTCAAATTTTATTTTCCCCTCTCATGGTAGACATTATGATGGAAAAAATATTATATATGATATTTATGAAATATATTATATTTGTGTGCTTTTTTTATTCCTTTATAATACATTCCATTAATAATTTCCATTTTACATTGATATGATAACATCATTAAAAGAAGTGTGGAATATTGACCCAAGATGTGATGTGATTCATTCACAGTATACATAAAACATATAACGTATATATTAAATTAAAAATATGAGACATTAAAAACATTTATATTATATTTATGAAATAATTTAGTTTCTTGAATCATAATATATACATATATATTTTTCATTATTAACATTTTTAAGCTAAAAAATTCATAACGCCATTTTTTGGAACTCTAGACTACCTCCTCCTTGACATGATGTGATTACTTTTACATCCCATAAAACATATATAAAATTGCATCTTATTAAATAATATTTTATTTTAGATATAGTGATAGTTATAGGATAGTATAATTCTACATAACTTCTTTCTATAAGGATAATTGAAAAATGAGAATGTTACTCATGCATACGTATGGTCTACCATCTCCATGATCAATACATTATTTCATTTTTCATAACAATATTTAATGGATGATTTTATAATTACAATTAATTTATAAATATCGTAATTATATAATGACAATTGTTCTTTAGACTTTATATATTAACTCCTTTAACCATAGTTGATATACCAAATTTGATTATGACACATAAATAGAATTCGGTCAAAACAACCTTTGAAAACAAAATTTCATATGTAGTTCCACACACCCTTGTAAAAAGTTAAATAAAAAAATTTATAATCATGAAAATTTTTCTCACGAAATGAGAAAATTGACATAATATTATCAAAGAAAATGTTAATGGATGTTCATTCGAAAGGAAACACAAGGTATTATACTTTTTATCTAACATTATCACTTCTGTGAGAATAACGTCCTCATGAACACATAAATATTTTATGTGGTGTATCTGGAACCCATTTTTATGTACTATATAATTAATTCATTCATATTTAGGGTATTTAATATTCTCGTTCTATATTTTTCCTTCATGAGGATTATGATTTAAAATTTTTAAATGTTTTGTGAGACACTTTGGAATGTTTAAAGATTATTTTCCTCAATAATTAAATTACTGATCTATAAATGGTATTTCAAATAAATGGTATAATATGTCCATTTATAAATAAAAATATAATTTTCTATATTCTATTTATTCATTAACATTATATGGTATTAGTATTATGTCTCCATTCTTTAGTACTCAAAATGTTATAGAATTTTTTTTTATAAAAACTAGACATTATATATCTAGTTATAGAGGGAACCTATTTTTTCTAAAACTAATTCTTTATTAAAATAAATAAATTTAATAATTTATTTAAAATATAAATTTCTAAACATTTTTTCTTTGTAAATGTTTTGATAGGAATCTTTTTTTCACTTGCTAAAAAGGAATTTTTTTTAGCCATTAACAGTGCAAAAGGAAAGTTCATTTCCCATCATATATCTTGTAGGTATTTAATAGTTTCCATTTCATTGATGATTCTATTGCATGTGTGAAAGGTTACATTTTTATGAAAAGGGTTTCAAAAGTGACTTTCAACGAAATGGTTTTTCGTAATAAAAGTAAATTTTCCTCAATATTTATTATAAAATATACATTAATAGTATTTTAATTCATAATCATTAAAAACCGATAATTTTTACTCCTCTAGGGATATAATTTATTGGTTCCATCCTATTTCATCGTAGGCATTATTTTTGTTTTATTTGGTAAAGGATAGTATTCTCATTAAATACCTTGAATCAACTGATAGTCTCCATGAAATATTCAATATCCAATGGTCATTGAACATTTAGTTCCACGTAAATTATTTATCTAATTTACCATGGACAATACTATATCCTAAACCATATAATTATTTACATACAGTTTCTAGTTTCATTGTGTTTGATTTTTTTTGGGTAAAAATTGATAAATACATATTCTTTATTCAATACATATATTTGATAAGGTATATTTTTTATTAATTAAATTTATTACACAATATAAATAATTCTTCAGATATGCATTGATTAGTGGATTGAAAACATTATAATGCTCTTTGATACATTGATAGGTTATCATGACACACATAATTTTCTCAAATTAAATGGATTTTTATCCATAGTTTTAAACATTTTAGGGGATGGATCTTGATATAATTTTTTCCATAGTCCTAATATAAAATGTGCATTAATAATGAATTTACTTCATTTTAGTTTTAGTATTTATCAATATATGTGGTTTTGTGTCAAATTATGTATATAAATATTTCATATCTGTACATTTAATTAATGGATCATATTTTAGTTTCTTAAGATGATATTTTAAAATTTATTTATATATTTATTTTAATGTAATGTATTTCTAGTTATTACCAAACCATATTTCATATGCACTACTATGTATTTATTGATTAAATGGAATGTGTGTTCAGTTTTTTAGCTTTATGTATTGACTATTCAAATTGTTTATTTATTCCATCTACAATATTTCATTTATTTTTTAGCATTTTAGATCACTGTTATTATGGTTTATCCTCCAAGAATATACGAATCATACTATGAATGATATTTAAATATTTGCTAGGAGGAAAAGATTTTTCCTAGAAGTTATCTATTTAGAAATAAGAAGAAAAATATGTTTTAATTTGTTTATTCTTTTTTAATACATGTCTCATATATGTATCTGGTTTAGTAAGTCTACAAAATCTTAGTCTTTCGGGGTTTTATTCCTTATAATAATGTCATTGTAATTAGTATAAAACATTATATCCAGGCCATTTGGGGTCAGGTCACTATAGTTGGTATTAATGGATGTTTGTAGAAACCATGGGAACTGGATTTAGGATAACATAGGTTAGATAACATAACCTAAAGGAATAATTTTATGATAATTATTGAAATAAATCCAATAATTTAGGAATGGTGTATATTATATGGGTCTTAATAGCAATATATACATGTTTTGATATTATTAGTGGATGTGGGTTTGGAAGAGATATACCTAGTTGTGATAACTCTAAAAAGGTGTTCCAAGACTGGCCTATGGTCACTTGGTATAGGAAGATAAGCCTTATTGTGCACTTGGTTTGACACTCCAAGAGGGAAGGGTATTTTTAGGATAATTCACATTTTTTTTCAAATCATGATAATGTGTTTTGAATATTAATAATCATTGTTAAACCAATGTTGGTTTTGTTAAAGATATTTTTTTATGATTTATATATCAAATAAAAGATATTATGGATTAACCAAAGACAAAGGAAAGACCTATGTTTAAATAAATGAATGAAGTATTTATGTGTTAGGGTTGGATTGTAAACATTTGTTAAAATGCTATTTTTCAATTATTCTTATATCAAATATATGAATCATATTTAATTTTTGATATTATATTAATATTGTTTTAGAAAAGGAAATCATGTAATCCTAATGAAAAACTATTTATAAATAATGGTTATGGGTTTGAACCCCAGGACATATGTATGATAAGGGTTCCACACAAACCACTAACCTATGTAATGTCCTAGTAATCATTTCAATGTATTTAGTTGAGAAAAATAATGAATAAATGTTAATGATTAACTTGTTGTATGTATTTTTAGGATTTTATATTAATATATGGACTATATTGGTTTTGGAAGATAGTTAAAGAAAAACAGTTATACCATTCACTATCTTATAAGATTTGTGGTCCTTAATGATTTTCTTATTGTGCTTCATGGAATTTTTTTATTATATTTAATCAGTTTCTAGGAGTTAAGGGATGAATCATAATTTGATCAATGAAAAACCAAAATTTATGATTGTTCATGTAAAATTAAAAACCATCAAAATAAAATATTTCATTATATTTTTGCTCAGTAGGATAATTACCCAATATTTGGAAAAAGAATCAGAAATGAAATGTTTTCCTAATACATTATTTTATTTTGAATCAATTATTTTGTAAAGAATCTTATATTAATGGATTTCAAGAACAAAAAATTTTGTTGATCAGTTGGTTCTTTTTTATTGAAGACCAAATTCACTTCCCTTAAATATTTACATGTTTCCTCTATGTATGTTTCTCTTCCTTCCAATGATGTTATGCTACGTAGAGACCTCATTACATGTTCATCCATGTCACATTTTTTACTTCCAATTCTATCATTTATAGAATCTTAATTATGAACCCTTTTTATGATGTCAGATCTCTACATAGTAAATATCAAACAATATTTTATGAGGTTCGAGTTTAAATTATGGAATGAAATTGAGTTAAGGTTGGAAGAATTTGACAACCTTAATTTAAAAAGTAAGAAACTTTTATTAAATATGGCACGTGACACACAACCCCAATGGTGTAAATAAATATTATATCCAGATACATTATAATAAATTTACTATTTAAATTAGAATCTATATAATTCAATTAATGAAACTCTGAGTCAGCGTGATTTACATTTATAAGAGGCCTTCCTCGAGGACTTGAATTAAATGCAAGAATGAGTTTTATCAAATAATAATTTTTTATTTGTATATTATATGACATATAATCGAATTTAATGTAGATGTTATGAATAATTATAACTAAATTATTATAATATTTTTTTATAAATATATAGAATAAATTAAATGGTTATAAATTAATTAGAAATGAATATAAGAAAATATTGTATATAAAATCAAAATATTTATAGGAAAATGTTGTTGTGCTAATTTTTTATGCAAACAGATTAAATAAATTAAAATTATTGAGTGATATTAATAATATATATATATATATATAAAATAAAATAATTTATTTTTATATTCATCCACTATGTTTTATAGGTAAAAGATTAGAAAAAACTCTTTTTTACACATAAAACACCCATAACTATTAAAAGGTAATTTTAATGTCATTTAATGGTGAACCCCTATTAAAACTAATTTTGGATATACTAATTTATTTAAAATGTCAATATAAATTTAGTACTCTATAGTGGAAAATATGAATTACTATAGGATAAATTTTTTATATTTTTTTAAAACATTTCATTTTATTGTTGAATAGTTTGCAATACTAAGTTTTAAATAAAAAATACATTTACATATGATTTATTTAAGTGGATAAATTATATATTAAATTGGATTGAAAGTTTATTTATATATAATTATTTTATATTAATTAAATTTATTCCATTGGAATCAATATCAATTTGTAATTGATTATAAAAATATAGCAAACACTCAGATGTTTTTACGTTAAAACCCATCATTTTCATCCCAACCACAAGTTTCAATTTATATAAATTTATGCCAATTATATAATTGGAATATGGAAAAATTGATTAATATTTAAAATAATAATAATATATTATTTATATTAAGTAATGTTTTTAAACAAAATTGTTAGTTAATGTAATTGAAATTAAATTTAATTATTAAAAAATATTAAGTATCATAATGGAATAAACCTTTAATAGATAGGACCAAATGACCATTACACTTTTATAACACCATTTGGGTGGAAATTTTTTTTCATTAACCTTATAATATTGAGATTGGTAGTATCTTGATGATTTTATTGGCAAAAAATTTAAAACCTATCTTTTTTATTGGAAATACCATCAGAGTCTGTTTCCACCCTATAAAAGGCCACCACCTCTCCACATTACACAAACATCTCGAACCACTTAGGTTTGGGAAGTAATATCCGAAAGAGGTTCCCAAATCCCATAAATTTACATTAAACAAAACATTTTAGATGAAATACTCTCTTGGAATCCATATGTTACATACCAAAATATGTTACTTCATTAATAGGTAATGTATTCTATAAAGTTCTCTACACTCATTTCCATTATTCACCCCTCATGTATCCTTATTCATTAATTATATTATAATATTATTTTACTAATTATTATAATATGTTTTATGTAATTTATTATACCTAAATATATAAACACCTCCATCTAATGGGTAACGAACATATTATTTTTTTGTACGACGAACAACTGCCTCAACAAACAATAATTGTTCATTTTTCCATTACCACACATTGTGGTGGTGATTATGATTAAAACAAAATTTATATAAGATATATATTCTATTTATTATGTATTTATACTTATTCAATTATTTTATAAAACATTCCATTAATTAATTTAATTTTACGTTGAATTGATAACATCGTTTCAAGAAGTGTGGACTACCACCTCTTGAAGTGATTTGATTCGTTCACACCATACATGGAACATATAAGAGATGGTTTAAATTAAAATATATATAATAAAAAACATATATTAATATTAATTATATAATTATTTTTTTTAAAATATACTATATAAATATATCTTTTTCATTATTACTCATTCACAACATTAAAAATTGATAACATCATTCATTGACATATAGACTACCGCCTCCTTGACATGATTACATTCTTTTTAAATCAGAGGAATTATATTTATAAGTATGAATTATTAATTAATATTGTAATTATGATATAATGATCATTTTGAAAATATATTATTCTACTTAACATCATTCTATAATGATCATTTAAAAAATGTGAATGTTACTCATTGTACGTATGTGTTATTGTCCCCATGATTGTAATATTGATTCATTTTACATAACCATATTTAATTTTGTATTTTTAAATTATTATTAAAGTTTAAATATAATAATTATTTCATTGTTATTATTATTTAGATGATATAAAATGACCCCTTTGGCCATAGATGACCTCACAATGAAATATTTAACATATAAAGAGAATTTCGTCAAAACACCAGATGTAAACATAATTGATTAATTTGTTTTATACTACATATTTAAATGTTAAATATAATTAATGATAAACATGATGAATTATATCTAGAAATTATAAATTTAACAAATTTTTATTATATAGTTATTTAAATTGAGTTTACTCAAAAGGAAACCCAAGGTAAGGTATTTTTCATGTCACTTTTTACATATGTGAGATTAATGTCATGATCACTACTTACATCATTTTTATTGTGTATCTATTGACCATTTTTATATATTATAGTAGTAATTCATTTACAATCATTTTATGTAAAATCTAATTTTAATATGTTCCTTTCTATGTTTTATCATTTAAAATGTTTCAAAGTGTTATTTGACACATTGGAATGATTAAATGTTATTTTCCTCAATAATAACATTATTTATCTTTAAATATTATTTCAACTTCAACAAATTATATAAAAATTTTAAAATAACATTTCATATTCGTTAATTTAGTTATACATGACCATTATCTAGTATTATAACTATTTTTACACTCTTGGGATCTTAAAATGTTTTAGAAAATCCCTTTCAGAAAACCTAACGTTATTTACCTCTTTTCTTACAGAACTTGTTTTCTTGTAAAACCCTTGTTTTTTTAAAATGACATAAAAATGTTTTTTAAAATGATTTTGTAACGTTATTTATACATTTTTGTATTTTAATTATGGTTTAAAGTAATATTCTAGTCACTTTCCGAATGATTCATGTTTCTAATCATTAACTTCGCAAAAGGATTGCTCATTTTTCAAGATACAACATCTATGGATTTACTCAACCTTATTTCATTGATGATGTATTTTTTATGATTGAAAGGTGATTTTTAGTAATTTTGTTTCAAAATATTATTTAAAAAAATGGTCTTCATAATAAATATATATTCTCATGATTGATTTTTTTAATTATCATTTTGTAGTATTTCAATTCATCAACAACAACAACCACAAATTATTACTACACATGTAATATTTTATATTGATACCATACTATTTATTCCTCTATATATTTTTGGATTTTCTTGGACAATAATTTTATTCACAATCATTTCATGGATTCATTTGTTTCTTTCATTGAAAAATGTGAGATCCTATGAAAATTGAAAACTAAATTTCCCCTAAATTATCCATTTATTTTTTCATAGACAATATTTTTTCCTAAAACGTATACCTCTTTAAATAAAAATTTTACATCAAAAATTTTATATTATTTATTTAAATATTAAAAAATCCATAATATTTATTCAAAAATGATATTTTATAAGGTATATGTTTTTGTAATAGTTGATTACTCAACATGAAGAATGTTTTGGACATGAAATTTCAGGTGGATCCTGGGAATTTTATAGCTCACTAATGCATCAAAAGTTTCTCATGAGACAAAAAAGTGGCGTAAATTAAATGGGTTTCTATCCATTGTTTTAAACTGTCTGGAGGATGGATCCTGACAGTATATGTTTTCATGTACCTATAAAATGGCATATATTAAGAAAGAATTTACCTCATATTAGTTTCATCTCATTTTCATTGGTGATATTTTTCATTAACATATCAATGGATACAAATCATTTCCGATCATTGATTCAATAGAATTTGTTTCTTTTTATTACCATATCATATTTATTTTTTCATTATGTATTTATTTTAATGGAATGTGTTTCCATTTATTAACATTCCATACTATTTATGCACTTCAATTTAGTAATTGATTACCAGACATGTGTGTTTAGTTTTTTACTTTTCCATATTGACTATTCTCATTAATTCATTAATGATTCATCTATATCTATACCATATTGAGTATTTAATCTCACCCTTATCGTGTTTCATTACCCAATAATACATAAATCAAACTATGAATTATATTCTTAGATTTATTAGAAGGATTAATGTTATCTTCAATGTTATCTATTTATAAATAACAAGAAAAATTTGTTGAAAACATTGTTTTCTTTTGTAATAAAAGACACATGTATGTATCTGGTATGCACAGGAAACTAAATCCTTTGTACATTGGGATTTGATTCATTATTATCATTCTAACATAATTTGTAGAAAGAACTAGCTGTGAGCCTTCAGGATGGGGTCACTATATCAAATATATTATCTGAATACCAATAATATTTGATATAATTTAATATATATGTATATATATCACATTAATATCACTAACTAATTATAATTAATTTAAATTATTTGGGTAAAAACAATGGGCACAAAAATAAAAATATTATCATTTATTTTTAATGTGGTTTCTAATTCTTTTCAAATTCAATTTTAACCAATTAATAAATTCTATATTTTTGTAAAGCATATATTTGTTATGTTAACCCATTTTATAAATAATAATTTAACTAGTATGTTATATTAAATAATATTTTAAAAGTATATCATTATCATTATTCAGTATTGTGTGTCACACATGACTTCATCGAAAGTCATTGTAGCTTATAACATAGGTTATCCATGGGGATCCATCTAGAGATAGATAAAATATATGTTGTGTGTAGTGAACAAATAACATAGATTTTCTTATAATGTAATCCAAAAAATTTTATTTAATTAAAAATGAACTGTTATCTCTATTTTGTGGAAAAAAATATCAACAATAATAAATTATATCATAAAATAATAATACAAAATATCTAGGGTTGTTACAGGACTCTATCAACTATATATTCTATCACTGAAGAATCAAACTATTTCCACAACAGTAAAAAGTCCCAATCTAGAGGCTATTACTAATGATGATACCAATATAGAACACTCCTCCATAATGATCTAGAAGAACAAATATTCACTAATTATAATGCTAAAAATGTTGCCCTCAATCAAATAACACCACCCACTACATGAAATTTAGAGAAACCACTAGCCCATACATGCTATAATGGTCACTACTAAGGTCAACTCCCCAATAGTGGAAACCTTGAAGAACAATGGTATTTCGGTCATCCATTGAAAACCATCCACCTTAGGGAACCCCTATAGTTTACCTCTCATGGTAAACCACCACATTAATATATACACATAAACACATACATATTATTCTAAACCATGAAAATATAATGACATTATTAAAGGAATTATATCAAACTAGATGGAAGGATAAATATCATCCACATAATGCAATGCTAGAGACTCCTAATCCAAAAAATTATTTATATAAAAATGTAAAAGATACTTTATAATGATTCATGACTCCATCAATGACATACATACCTACTAAAAATATAGAATATCAAACATCTTTAGTACCTTCATTGTCTTGGAGAGGCACTCTACACATAACACCTTATGAATAATGATTGAACAAAAAGTGTGCTTATTCTCACCATGTTAAAACATCTATCACTGACACGCAACTCCTCACATATAAATGTCCACAAATTGAACCAATCACTATTATATGAATTAGAAAAATCTAAAGGTAATCCCAAGATCATTAGAATTTATTAGTTTCACCCAATAATATATGTTGTCCCCACACATCCACAAATATTTTTACAAAATGGTGAGCCGTACCATCTTATACTGATCATCCTCCTCAAGCAGATCCATCCACTAGATATCAACCAGATTAGCATATAGAACATCTTATTTTATTAAAACACATGGAAAATAACTGGTATAAATAGTTTAAAAAAATAAATATTTCACAATATCAGTAGTTTGGAATTTTTTTTTCCAATGTATATATTAATTTTATCGCGTCAAAACCACCCATTTAGTTAATTAACACTTATCATTCATTATTTATTTACATATCCAGGGTATCTATCGTAAATATATCTCCAAATTACATGTAATGTTTCTAGTATCAAGGTGCAAGAATCAAATCATGATAGGTGAGAGGTAAAATACTATGTCCTCATTAGTCTTCCCTAGCCTATATCACAAACAAAGATCATCTATAATTTTTTTCATACCAATAATTTCAATCCTCGCTATTCCAAATTTCATAATCCATCCAATCACTCAATAAAAAACACTAATTCCATTGTAAATTTACCCCTTTCTTAAGAGGTATCCCTTTTGGGATTAAATTTAATAATAAAGGATAATGGCCTTAAAGACTCCACTCTAGTTAGGCTCGCGATATTGAGTACCAATAATGGTATAAAAACCTCAAATATAGAAGGAATTACCTCTAATAAAATATATGAATGAGGGATAGTGTTTCAAAGATAATTAAAATAAATAAAATATTATCAAATAAAACCTCCAAGGTATTAGGCCTTGATTTATTAATAAAATAAACTAATAAAATGGATAGTAATTATTTAATAAAAAAGATATATTGTTGTGACTCAATAGTAAAATCAATTGTCGAAGATTGTAATATTCATCATTGTCCTCGTAATCCTCCTATAATTATTTATATAGTTAATACATATATAGAGAGTGAATAAAAGTAGAATCATTAGGATAATTCCTATGGATTCTAATGAATACGTTGAATGATTATATTAATTAATTGGAGAGAAAACAATAGAATCAACAAAACTAAAATGGGACAACTAACCAATATCATCCTCATCAAAGAATGGTCTCCAAATAACTCATAAATGTATACAATTATAATATGTATAATTTAATAAAAAGATACCACACAACACTTTTCTTATAAGTATTCCACTCTCACGCACCAATGCAATCACATTAGTGCCTTGATGTCATCTGAGCTTCATGTCATGTGTAACACACCATGTGTTACAATCCATCACACCACATCTCACACAAATACACTTGGTCCCTCACACGCGATCTTCCCAACAGACAACAAGGCCATCTCAAAGTATCTCTCTAGAAGACAAATGGTCTATCACAACACATCTCACCTGAAAACATATAATACATAACGTTATTGTTATAACTAGTAATGTCATGTATTGAGAACATAAAGAACATCACCTCAATACAAAATCCTACATGAATGACCCCCACTATAGTTAAAACATAAAATAACTAAACAACCCACAATAGTACAATTTTTAATGCATCTCATCACAAGCCATGCATATATAACTATCTTAGAAGAGAGTATAATTATGTGAGAAAACCCATCTATCAATCCTCAAAACCTTGATTTGGGGAAAGTACCCCCAAAGAAATCTAGTTTTAAGTACATTATTATCTAAATGGTTGGTGTGTGTTTGGAAATATTAATAAAAGTTATATATATATATAATAACTTATCATATTATAAAATAATGTATTAACACTCCAAAATGATAAAGTTCTAAATGATTAAATATTATGACTCATGTTAATATGGTCTACCTTTTATTTCAAGATATTTATTGATTAAAACTCCATATTTATGAATGCATGACCTGGTGTAGTGATCTAGATGAGTGAACTCTTGAGTTGTTTCCCATTGTGTGTTTGAGTGAGGGAAAATCACACGATAAATACCATGTCATCTCCTATGGGGACAATATTAGTTTGATGACCCTTTTGGGAATGTGGTTGGGCCCTAGTGATGGGACCTTGTGTCAAGGATGTAATTGGAGGTTTGTTTAGGGCTGGGACATGACAGAATTGTCAATTAAGGGTATCTATTTTATTAGTGGGGCCTAGTTGATACATTGGTATCTTAATTAGAACCCAACCATAAGTGTGGTGGATGTACCTCAATTGAGGTGTAGGTTCCACAATGAATGGGTTGTTCTCTTTAGGTGGGGTTCATGTAACATCCAAAAATGTGAAAGGGTTAAATGACTAAAGGATGTAACATATTTAAATTGTGTGAAATATTGTTTTCATGAACCTACTTTATTATAACGACACATTAATGATTTGTTGTCCTGTAGTAATTATTAGGGTAGTTGTCCCCTTGGAATGTTTTCCAGGGTGTCTGTGAGTGAGGAAAAGGGAAACTGGAAATAGAATGTGTTGGATTGTTGGTAAAATCACTAGTTCAAGTCCTATTTGGGAAAATGGGTGGAACCCAAGGAGAGAACCACGTTTCTATTCTGATAAAAATGAGTGTGATGACACATTCAGGAACACAGAAATGACCATTTCTCACCATGTGTGGAAAATCATTAGTCTGATGACCCATTAGGGCACATGGTTGGGCACCATGGAGGGGAACATGAGTATGCAATGAAATATGTGGTGCCTAGTAGGAGAAAACCCAACAACCATGTTAAGGATGGGTTTTTATACTGTTAATGGGTCTCAGTTATTAGATTCATATTAGATAAGGAACCGACCCACAAACAAGGTGGAACTAAATAGGCCGAGATTGTGTGTCCACAAAGTGGACATTTTTTCCCTAAAGGTGGGTTTATTATAAAACCTCATAATGTAATATGGTTAATATAAAAAATGATATATCTCAGGTAAATGAGGTGAAACATTATTTTCAAGATCCTAAATTATTATAAAATCATTGTTAAAATTTTTTCATCATGGTGTATTGATCTGGATTTGAGTCCTCTTGTGAAGTATACCATGATGTATGTGAGTAATGAAAAATCACATTAGAAACAAAATGGTTTGGAATATTGGGAGACTCCTTAAATTGATGACCCTTATGGGAATGCAGGTGGACCCTAAGAAGTGAACCATATAGCTACGAGGCATCTTGGGGTACTTAGTGGTCTAGGATATGGCATCCATGTCAATGAAGGGTGTATATGATATAATTGGGAGTCTAGATGTAACACACATATTTAAAGAAAATCACAATACTAACTCCAAATATCACAATCAAACATCAAAACTGAATCCTCTTTCACAACCCCATATAAATTCGTAACACCACTCAAATTCATCAATCATCAAACAAAATTATAAATTCTGTGTCAAATTAATCCAATATCTAGATTTTTTATTACCATCCAACTCATTATTCTTCCCATTTATTTCACATTTAACATGCACCACATTTAACTAAAGATACCATTTCAAAAGAATATTTTATTAATCATGCACCCCTTTAAATTTTTCCATTAATACCTAAGAAACATGAAAAATATTCTATAATGATTCAAAACACCAAAAATCACATACCAACACTCTTTAAATCACAAACATTTTAAAAACACACCATATTCTTACATCACAACCACATTCCATATCCAAACTACTTTTCTTATCCACGCATCATAAAATCCTACCCACATAACACAACCACACATCACAACACCAATTTAAATCATTCAAAAATAATTTTATCGATATTGTATGGGGTATTAATTGCATTTCACTTTAACATTCATGTAAATTCTCATAAAAAAATTGATTCGATGTGAAACCAATTTAGTAGAATGATATAATTATGGATCGAATTCAAATTAATGTGATAAAAAAATTTTGTTTCACTAAAAACACCAACCATAACACCAAAAACACTCCAATTGAAACAAGTTTCAAAATGTTATCAAGCCTATACAATAATAAAATACACACTATGAAAATTAGGAAAAAATATGGTTTCATTCCCCTTACCATCCAATTTAATTTAGTCCAATTTATAATATTTATTATGTCAGTTCATTCTATATTAGAAATATATAATAAGAAAATAAATCCCTTGAGAAAGATATTACTATATGAGAAACAAAGGATCAACTACAATAAACAATGATTTATGAACCACTGTTAAAAGTATAAATGAGAGGGAGACAACCGTTAGGTACCACAAAAACACCCTAAACCCGAAAACCCAAAAAATCATAATACCAAAAAATCATCAACAAATATTTTCTCATCTACAAAAATCTCATCTAGATTACAAAAAGGATAATAATGTAAAGCGTCTCAGAAACATACAAATGATCAATCCTCTAAAGATGGGGTCAAATGCCATTGATGGGGATAGAGATAGGTCCATTGCACACCCAATGGTTTCCAATGAAAAGGGATAATGTAATGATATATATTTATGTTATAATTTATTTTGAATGTATAGGTTATATATAACATATAAGACCATGACATATCATTCCTATATGTGCTGCAAAATTCTTCAAAAAGCACTAGACCATAGAAATGTGAAATCGACTGTGGTGCAGTGATTATAGTTTAGTAACCTCTATTAAATTAGGTTATATACATGTTGAAATTACAATAATATAGGAATTGGTATTTGGAGCTATGGGAAATACCATGTTATAGAACCCCTTTCCCCAAGATGAGTTCATTTCATAGCCCCAACTCCATGGATCAACTAACCCAATTATGATACAAGCACCAAAACACAACCCCATGACTCCACAACATATTAAAAAACCCTAAAGTTAATCCTCTTAGGTAAAAAACACAAATCCATTACATATTTTCAATCCATATCATATGTTTTCTAAATATATTATTAGAATAAAAACTTAGTTGGGACTACATTTTTATATGAATTTTGTATTGGTTTTCAATATGAGTCAATGATGTCAATGATGGTCCACATCATGAAGAAATTAGATTAAGTAAAATGGATAATGGAAACAAGATTTTGGTTAATCTTGATCCAAAGTCTCGTATATGTTTAAATGGACTGATACATTATCTACAACAATTAATGATGATTGGAGTGTTTTTTAGAAGGAGTAAAAGAGAAGGATAAGGAGAGGTTGTGGAGGAGTTTTGGAATAGTGGTCTGTAATTTTTATTTTTAAACACATTGTTTGACACTAAGAAGTTATTTTATGTCTTTTCCATTACCAAGAATAAAGGGGCCATCCATGGAGGAAAACCTAGGTCCTCACCTCATGAACATGCGGGACCCGAGGTGTCAACCACACTAGAGGGAAGCCCTCAAGACTATCCTCACATGAGGCATGGTGTTCGCGGACTGTGTATAAGCTTATAGGTTCCAAACAATGGTAAAACCATGCAACATGGGTTCTTGGAGAATTCCCTAAGATCATGGTGGGTTCTAAGAGTGCGCCCTCAGGGTGGACACAGTATGGGGCAGTACCTTAGAGGGTGGAAGAGTATTCTGAGCTACTGCGGCCCTATATATATTGACAACCCATGAGAAAATATCATGGAGTTTTGATGTAAGACATGGTTTTCAAATGTAGACACAATCATGGCCATGCATATGATACCAATGATGATCTCTATCGCACAACGCATCCCATGTCTAGAGTTATAATCAGACGGACTCATTATCCCCACACCGCATGTGGTTGAATCAGAGTATTAGAAAATTTTACCGAATGCCTTCATCAATATCCGGACACTCGCATGCACCTACGAACTACGAGATTCAGATGAATTATGATGTGTCCACTATGAAAACCATTTGATCTCTGATCAAGCCCATTCTAATTGTCTAAATGTCACGATTTCATGCATGAAATTACATTTTCATGCATGTGAATGGAACTAAGAGTTAGACAATAGATGAGGAAAACAATGTTTCCCAGGACATATGGATTTGAGCAGGTATTCAAAAGTGGTACTTGGCATCATGATTTCAAGAACGATTCATGAGAAGGTCGTGATTTTGAAAAAAGGGAACATCTTAGATATGCGGTGTATCTCAATGCAGGTTTCAAGGTATTAAAGAATTGAAGATCTCATTTATTCGGAGATGAATCTTGAAGATCTTACCATGATGTTTCTTTAATGAAGAATGATTTGATCTATGCATATGAATAGTGACCCACCGATTCAAGAATAATCTGATGATTCTATGTTTTTTGAGAGTTCATGTTCTATGAATGAGAGTTTCTCTAATCTTTGTGTTTAATAACTGGAATAAATGATCCATGAACCATTCTGGAAATGTGATGTGTATCCCGCGTATCATTCTGGTTCTTAAAGAAGGGTAACTTTCAACCACTTATATTTTGTGAAGAGATATTCCCGCATACCCTTCAAGATTGCAAAGCAAGGAACCGTGCACAACTTCATTAGGTAATAAAGGAGAATGGAAAACTGTCCAACGATTGGGAAAAAGATTATAAAAATAGTAACTTCCTGGTTTCGGAAGCCACCTAGAGGTTCCCCGTGCCTGGTTCGCCACGTGACCTCAAACACATTTCCCCAAATTCCAAAGGCTGCTGACTAGTAGTGAGGGCCTTAGTAAGTTATTGGGGAAACTATTCGCTCATTTGTTAAAGTATAAAAAGAATAGAAATTAACAATAAATTGCCGAAGCAGTAAACAATACGCAACAACTGAAAGCAAATAGAGGAAGAAATGAATATATAGTAATGATGATAATGATGCAGTAGGTACAAGTATCTATGGAACGCAGCAAACACAACAGAATGCTGAAATACAAGTAGAAACAATGTACTAAAATAACAACAACTCTTGCATCATCTCAAGCCTATGATTGGTACCTTTCCCTCCAGCTCCAAGAAATCAAGTACCGGAAGTCGAAGGGTGTTTTCCCTTATCTATACCTATAACAAAAAAGTCTTCTTGGTCCCAAAAGCAGGGCCCAAATAGGGTGTGAGATAAAATACCAATAGGAAATCACCCAAAGATCTGTGCCTAATAGTCAATGAATACAAGGCATGTAAAAGTGCAAGAATCAGTAAACAGAGAAGCACACAACAACTACAATCCAAAGATCTAGCTTATAATGTACACAAGTAAACAACGATCAACAAGTAGAAAAAAGGTGATCCTCTGGGTTTCTCTCATAGCCTAACCCCTATGGTTCAACCTATAAGTACTCACAACCCTCTAGGTGGCACACACAGTCTCACCCATCTGGTTTAGCTAAGAGTAGACTTTCTAAGGAATCACTCACTGTCAATTCCCCATATATTATCGTATCATTCTAAAGGCTCTCTGTGAAATCACTCAACGTCTCATTTCCCCTATGGCCCACGTCAAGGAACTATAGACTCCCTTAGGAAGCACTCATGGTCAATTCCCCATGTGGTCTCGCATCGCATTAAAAGACACTCTATAGAAGCCCTTTACGTCTATTCTCTCAATGGTCTACTAGACTTGGTTCTCACAGTCCTATGTGAAATAAACATGCTTAGCGCGCATGTAACATCCAATGTAAACCTCAAGAACTACTTGGATATCAATCTAAGGCACAATAGCATAACAGTACAACAGTTCCACTATCCTACAAATAGGCATGGAAACTGGAAAAACACCTAATAAAAAAACACTCAAGGCAAAGCACAAGAATACAGTAAAGATTATCCAATTTTTCAAGAAATGATCTCTACTCAAGTAATAAAGAAAAGTAGTCAAACAATAGGCAAAAAATAGGAAACCCATAATTCCCTGTTTATGGGTATTGGTGGAATTTGCAAGAAATATTCATAGACATCCTACGGAAAGGAACAAACCACTTTCCTAGATTCTAGGAGATCAAAATACTTGACCTAGGCAGATTGATTCTCCTTAGAACAGTGAAGATCTATGAAGACAGAAAAAAAATTAAACCAATGATAACTTGAGAAAGAAGAGGAATTGGTTAACAAGGACCTAAGAGAATGGAGGACTCACCGCTACGGTTCCAACGCAATAAACGAAAATTGAAACGGAGAATAGAAAGAGGAACGGTGGCTCGGAGAAGATCCACGGCCGTACCGGTCACACAAGGATGAGGATTTTGGAGAAGAAGATGTTTTCTTAATTAGGCATGACCCCGATCCGTTTAATGAAAAAAAATGAAAGTACAAGACATGTACTTTTAGAGTAAATGGTGTGTACTAGGTTATTCTATACTCTTCTTTAAGAGGCCTCCGCATCACCCCTACACCCCATGTGTGGGGACCAAGCACGGCCAACACATGGCTTCGAGCTGGAAAGGAGTACATGGCATGTAATTAGAAAGTACACAGCGTGTACTTCAAAAATTTCCAGAAACTTGATTTTTCTCAAAAACTCCTGAAAATGAAAGACATACCTCAAACGAGGATCTGTGTTCTTACAAACATCCCCCCTTAAATAAATTCATTCTCTAATTTCCCTAATGAGGAGTGGAAGAAGAAACACCGAACACCTCCGACCACTACGATCGTACATCAGCCTCCCTCTCCCAGGTCTCGTCACGTACTCGCCCATGCTGCCATAGCACCCGTACCAAAGGAATAGACCGCCTACAAAGAACCATCGTACTACGATCAAAATTCTGGATATGATGCTCCTCAAATGATGCATCCACATTGATTTCAACTTCCTTGGGCTGAAATACATGAGACGGGTCTGAAAAGTAACGTCGGAGCTGGGAGACACGGCAGACGTCTGCATAGCCCGATACGTTTGAGGTAGCTACAATCGATAGGTGACCGGCCCAACACTCTCCAAAACCTCAAATGGTACAAAGTACCATGGTGAAAGATTACCTTATCCCTGAATCCTCTCGTGTCCCAACCATGGTGCGACACATAGGAAAACCTGATCCATGACTTCAAACACTAGAGGTCGACTCCGCTGATTAGTATAAGACATATGTCAGAACTGTGTTGTAGTCATTCTCTTCCAAATCATTTCTATATGCTCTGAGGTCTCCTGAACCAAAAGAGGTCCCAACAAATCTGCCTCTCCTGCCTCCAGCCCGCATAAGGGTGATTGGCATGGCCTACAATACAAAGCCTCAAAAGGTACATCTAAATAGTCGCCAGAAAACTGTTTTTGTAGGGGAACTCAACAATTGGAATATGCATCTCCCAAGTACCGCCAAAGTCTATAATGAAAGCTCGGAGCCTATACTCAAGCACTTGGATCGTACGCTCAGACTGGATATCTGTCTGGGGATGGTATGCTGTACTCAAAGGTACCTGTGTACCCAAATCGTTCTGATGCCCCTGCCAGAACCGAGAAGTAAAGAGCACATCTCTTTCTGAAACAATATATTGTGTAACTCCATGCTGATGTACAATCTCTCGGATGTACAACCATCCCAGATCATCAACATTGAATGTCTCCTTGATCTGCAAGAAGTGAGAAACCATTATAAGGTTGTCGATGACAACCAAAAAAGTGTTGTTCCCTGGAGGTGACCATGGTAACTCTGTCATGAAATCCATCATGACGTCATTCCACTTCCACTCCGGAATGGGTGACTTCTGTAAAAGTCCTGATGGTCGTTGATGTTCCACCTCCACCTGCTAACAAATAGAACATCTCATGAAGAAACCAGCAACATCTCTCTTCATACCTGGCCACCAATACTGGCGATGAAGATCCTGATAAATCTTGGTGATGCTAGGATGAAGTTCCCAAACAGAGGAATTAAAATCCTGCATCAGCTCCTCGCATATATCTGTTGGCACCCATATGCATCCCTGGAAATGCATGATCTCATCCTCACCCACTTTCCATCCAGAAAGAGGGTCCTCTCCGGACACACTCTACCGCAGGAATAAGCCTTCTAAGTCTGATACCTACCTCATCCGTACCGAATCAAGAAGCATAGAGGTAACCGCTACAGGAGATAGGTATGTCTGTCCTTGTATGTCGTGCAACTCCAGATGCATCTCAGAGAATAGATCCATAAGCTGCCACTCACTACTGGCCTCCTGAACTGCCTGAATCTGAGTTCCCTGCTCAATGAATCTACCCATACGTTGACCATTCCTGATGTATAGGTGAGATCAAAATCAAAATGATGAAGATACTAGACCCACCTGTGGTGCCTCCGATTCAGATCCCACTAAGTGGAGATATACTTGAGACTCTTGTGGTTGGGGAAAACCATGATGTGCTCTCCCAGAAGGTAGTGTCACCAACAGCGCAACGAATAAACAATAGCGGCCAACTCCAGATCGTGCGTTAGGTAGTTCCTCTCATGTGGCCTCAACCACCGAGACCCGTACACAATGACT
This sequence comes from Viscum album, assembly GCA_963277665.1. Taxonomy (NCBI): domain Eukaryota; kingdom Viridiplantae; phylum Streptophyta; class Magnoliopsida; order Santalales; family Viscaceae; genus Viscum; species Viscum album. The sequence goes on from OY728129.1 coordinate 316,126,324, forward strand.
TCATCATGCATAAGCACAGCTCCTAGACCGACACTTAAGGCATCGCATTAAACAGTGTAGCTCTTTCCCAGCTCTGGCAATACTAGTACAGGTGCTGAAGTCAACCTCCCATTCACCTCCTGAAAGGATGACTCACAAGAATATAACCATAAGACCATTTACCCCTTCTTCTTTAGACCTGTCAATGGTGCTTCTAGGCATGAATAGTCTAGAATGAAGTGTCTATAGTATCCAGTCAGCCCTATATAACTCAGCACCTAAAAAACGTTATTCGGCTGCTCTTAGGAAACTAAAGCTCTCACTTTCTCTAGGTCCACAGATACTCTTGCCTCTGAGATGACGTGACCCATGTAGTGAATCCGGTCCATCTAAAAGTGGAACTTCGAGAGATTAGAATAAAGTAGATGCTCACTAAGTGTACTCAGAACGATCTCAATATGGGTAGCATGATTGTTTCGAGTGTGAGAGTACACCAAGATATCATACATGAAGACCACGACAAAGGAGTCCAAGTATGTATGGAACACTCTATTCATCAGTTCCATGAAAACTTCTGTTGCATTCTTGAGATAGAACGTCATGACCGTATACTCAAAAAGACCATACCTTCTCACGAAGGCAGTCAGAGGTATACATTATGGTCTAATTCACAACTCATGATAACTGGTCATCAAATTGATCTTTGAGAACACCCGGGAACCTCGAATCTGATTGAAATGATCATAAATCCTAGGCAAGGGATAATGGTTCTTGACTGTCAACCGGTTCAACTTCTGATAATCCACATAGAGCCTAAGGGTACCGTCTTCCTTCTTCACAAACAGGACAGACAAACTCCAAGGAGAAGTACTTGGTCGGATGAAACCCTTTTCTAGCAACTCCTCCTACTACTTCTTGAGCTCTTACAACTCTGTTCTAGCCATCCTATAGGGAGGAATGGACACTGGTGCCGCTCCTAGCACGAGCTCAATATAGAAGTCCACCTCCAGCATTGGAGGAAAACCTGAAAAGTCCCCTAGAAATACATCCCTGAAACAATCCACCACAGGAGGAAAGTCCAACTGTGAAGTCCCCTGGTCATCTAGATAAAGACTAGAAATCTGGGCCATCACCCTTCCTAGCCCATGATGCTTGTGTTCTGCTCGACTCGCCTGAACATCCCATTCGCCTCTATGAAGAAAAGATTCACCCTCTAGTAAAATGAAACTCACCCTGTGGTGATAACAGTCGATGAATGCCTGGAAGGGAACCAACCAGTCTATACCGAGAATGACATAATATCCAATCATCTCTAGGATGTAGGGATCCTAGAAAAAATGATACCCTGAAACCTCGGGAGGGAACACTCTACACTGACATACACTAGATGACCTCGTCCCCAAAGTTGTGTCTAGTGTCAAAGAGTCGGCAGAATAAAAGATACAAAGCCCAAGACTCTCTAAGACAGCAAAAGAGATAAAGCTATGCGTAGTACCTGTATCGAATAGAGATGAAGATACAACTGAGGCTACTAAAATCGTACCTTGAATGGTAGAAGGTCTAGGATCTTGCTTCTAATAGGTCTGTACAATGACAAAATACTGGCCTACACTGCGGCCCTACAGCCCTTCCAGACCGCTCTGAGCTGATCCACCCTAGTGACGCTGAAATAATGGATGTTGACTACAACTACCTCGACCTCCACCTTGGACCGAATGGCCGGAAGAACTCCAGTTCCCTGACTGGTGGGAAACTAGTGGTGATTCTCCTTAACGAGGAGTCATAGAAGAACTCTGGTCACCAGCTGATGGTGATAAAACCTGGCAGAAATGCTCAAGGTGACCCATCTTGCCATAAGATCAACACTTCATGGGGTCTCTCTGGCATTGTGGCCTCGTGTGCCCGGATCATCCACACTGTTAGCATATCACCTCACTGCCTGACGATGCATCTTGATTCCTTCGATAACCGCGCGTAGACTCCCTACGGTTCTTGTTTCTTTCGTCTGGAGGAAAACTAGCTCTGGAAGCAGAACCGTCATGGCTCGCAGCTCCAGAGTGTCTCAGATTGCGCTCCACAATCAGTGCCTAGTTGACGATGGATGTGATGGAAGTCAAATGGACGAGATTAACTTGCGAGCGGATCTCTCGACTGAGACAATCCTCAAACATCCTCACTAAGAACATCCCATCCCCACCCCGGAAGGGGTGTGAAATGCTACAGATCGGTGAAACGAGAGGATTAATCCCTAACAGAAAGTGTACCCGGCTCTAAGCTCATGAACTCAAGGCTCGATCATCCATCAGGGTCTCTGGGTAGATTTAGTCATAGAACACGTGTTGGAACTACTCCCAAGCCATAACCTGTTGATGACCCACCTATGAGTTCACGTCCCACCACCTCTTGGAAGAGTCTCTGAGAATATAGGTAGCATGCTTGACTCGCCTCTCTGGAGACGTCTCCAAATGATCAATGATGGTTAGCATGTATTCCATCCATGACTATGAATCCTGATGTCCTCATTCCCCTATGAAAGTGGGAAGATGTTGCTTCTAGAAAACCCACGTCAAGTCTGCCTAGTCATGGTAGGAGGCAGTTATCCCTGAATGTTCTACATAATCCTCATAAAACCTTCCTGGAACTACGCATCAGCGCCTGCAACTGGTATGAAAGCTGGTGCCTAGGCAGGCTTGACCATAGGATCGGCAGGAAGTCCCTTATCAGCCATTTTTGGCGTCTGATCACTACCTGACAACTGACATGCAACTGGATGAGTCTCAGAGTCATAGCTCTGAAAGTTCAAAATTATTCCTTAGATTAGAAAAATAAGGACATAGAATAAAGGATTACAAAAGGAAACAGTAGAAATAAACACAAAAGATTTGAAAAACAAGACTACACTGCGTGTATAAACTCTACACGTTGTGTAATTACCTCCACTCCACTGCCCGTGTCTCCTTGAATGGCTAACCCACACAGTCTTCTTAAACTAAGACTACACGACATGTTCCAAGTGGACACGACATGTAGTAGACACGGTTTCAACAACCTGTGTTGTTAGTTACACGACCGACCACACGACTGAGACTACACGGCGTGTTCCAAACAAACACGACATGTACTTGAAGATTTTCCCAACCTGTGTTGTTGTCGACACGGCCAAGTACACGGCTGACCCTTACACGGTGTGTTCAGAACACACACAGCGTGTATGAAAGAAGATAACAATGAACTGTGATGCTCGTGACACAGCCGGGTACCTGGAACAATACTACACGTCATTTTTCTATCCAACACAATGTGTTCAACTCAAGCTTCCCTGACCCATGTTGTTAGTTACATGACCGGGTACATGCTTACTACTACACAGCGTTTATCTACTATACACGGCATGTTCCTGGAGATGTTCACAACCTATGTTTCTGCTCACATAGTCAAAGATATGGTTTAAAAATACACAGTGTGTATATATAAAGTACACATCATGTGTTCTAGGGTTTTTTTATTTTTTTGGGAGTTTCTCTGAAACTGCACCAAAGCCCAGAAAACACTGAAAAATGAGAAAGTAGGTGCCAAATTACAATTTGTGGCGGACCATACTCCACACAAATGAAATCTTGGCATCGATTTAAGAAAAGTATGATATAGAAAATCCTTTAACAAATAGACAAGATTCTAAAAAAGCATCTATCATAACAGCATGCATAATATACACAAGGTCTATAACAACACCATGAAATTTCTAATGCACCCTAGATGGCATGACCAGAATGCATGGGATGTGATTTCTAGTAAGTGCCTATATGATGCATGAGATGGAATACCCTCATATCATCGTGTTACGATTGAAATAGAACCAGAATAACCACAACAACAACAACACTGGACATCTGAATCACTCTAGTTGGAATCATATCAACCGTAAATCTCAAAAACAGAAAACTGCAATAAACGAGGTAATATGGCTTTTCCCTGTACACGGGTTAGCTACTCCTAAGAACATCTTAACACCAAGTACTGCATATGTCCTATCCCTGGCTAAAGGCTCCAAATAGTAATCCAAGAGAAAAGAAATCCTTTGATACCACTTTGTAACATCCCGGTTCCAGAAGCCACCTAGAGGTTCCCTGTTCCTGGTTCGCCACATGACTTCAAGCGCATTTCCCCAAATTCCAGAGGCTTCCGACTAGTAGCGAGGGCCTTGGTAAGTTATTGGGGAAACTATGCCCTCATTTGGTAAGGTATAGAAAGAAAAAAAAAATTAATAGTAAATAGTGGAAGCAGTAAACAATACGCAAGAACTAAAACAAAACAGCGGAAGCAATGAATATATAGTAATGAAGATAATGATGCAGTAGGTACAAGTATATAAGGAATGGAGAAATAAAAAAATCATGCTAAAATACAAGTAAAAACAAAGTACTAAAATAACATAAACTCCTGAAGAATCACAAGACTACGCTTGGTCCCTTGCTCCCCAGATACAAGCAATCACGTTCTAGAAGTCGAAGGGCACTTGCCCTTATCTATACCTGCAATAGAGAATGCTGCGTGGACCCAAAAGCATATCCCAAACTGGGTTAGAGATACAATCCCAGTAAGCAATCACCCAACGATTTGTGCCTAATAGTCATTGAATACAAGCCATGTAAATGTGCAGGAAGCAGTAAACAGAGAAGCACACAACAACTACAATCCACAGTTCTAGCATATAAAGTACACAAGTAACCAACTGACCACAAGTAGAAAACAAGTAATCATCTGTGTAGCTCTCACAGCCTAACCCATATGGTTCAACCTACAATTAATATCAAACCTCTATGAGGCAAACACAGTCTCACACCTCGGTTTCAGCTAAGATTAGACTTTCTGAGGAAGCACTCACCATAAATTCACCCTATAGTCACGTATCGTGCTAAATGCTCTCTGGGAAATTACTCAACATCTCATATCCCATTGTCCTGTCATGAGGAACTAGAGACTCTCTGAGGAAGCACCCATCATCAATTTCCCATGTGGTCTCATATCGTATTAAATGACACTCTGGAGAAGCCCTTAGGTCTATTCTCACTATGGTCTACAACACTAGGTTCTCACAGTCACGTGTGAAATAAAAATGCTCAGTTCATGCGTTTCATCACAATTAAACCTCAAGAACTACTTGGATATCAATATAAGGAACAACCGCATAATTGTACAATAGTTCCACTATCCTATAACTAGGCATAGCAATTGAAAACATGCCTAATAAGAAAAACACGCAAGTCAAAGCACAAGAATACCGTATAGATTATCCAATTTTTCAAGCAATGATCTCTACTCAAGAAATCAATAAAAGCAGTCAAACAACAGGGGGAAAACAAGAAACCCACAATTCCCCATTCATGGGAATTGGTAGAATTTGCACGAAATATTCACATACATTCTTTGGTAAGGAACAAACCACCTACCTAAAATATAGGAGACCAAAATACTTGAGCCACGTAGATTGATTCTCCTTAGAATGACGAAGATATATGAATATACACAAAACGTTCAACCGAAGATAACATGAGAAAGAGGAGTAATTGGTAAAAAAAGGCCCTAGGAGAAGGGAGGAATCACCTCTGCAGTTCCAATGCAATCAACGACGATTGAAACGAATAACAGATGGAGGAACGGTGGCTCGGAGATGATATGTGGCCATACGGGTCACTCTTAGAGAAAGAAGCTGGAGAAGAAGATGTTTTCCTCGATTATGAGTGACCACGGTCTGTTTAATGAAAAAATAACACGGTGTGTACTTTTAGAGTACATGGTGTGTACTAGGTTTTTATGTACTCCACTTTAAGTGGCCTCCACATCACCCCTACACACCGTGTGTGTGGCCCAGGTATGACCAGCACATGGCTTCAAGCTGGAAAAGATTACACAGTGTGTACTCTAAAAGAACATGGTGTGTACTTCAAAAACTTCTAGAATCTCCCCTTGGAACACGCCATGTAGTCTCAGTTTAACAAGACCGTGTGGGATAACCGTGCAAGGAGAAATGGGCATGGGAGTGGAGTTATGTACAGGCCGTGTAGTGTTTATACATGCCTGTAGTCTTACTGTGTAAATCTTAAGTGATTCTTTCTCATGTTTCCTTTTGTACTCCTTTATTATCTATCCATGTTTTTCTAATCTATGGTATGCTTTTGACCTTTCAGAGCTATGCCTCCGAGACGTCCTCCGATTGTACGTTAGTTTTTAGGCAGTGATTAGATGCCAGAAATGGCTGATCAGGGACTTCCTGCCAATCCTTTGGTTGGGCCAGCCTTGGCACCGACAGTTATACCAGTTACAGGAGGGGATGCATAGTTCAGGGAAGGTTTTATGAAGATGATGCAGACCTTTTAGGGAGAACCGCCTCCTTCCATGACTATTTCAGACTTGAAACAGGTTTTCCAACAGCAGAATCCTCCCACTTTCATAGGGGAAAGAGGACCTGATGCTGTAGAGTCATGATTGGAAGTCATGCTGACTATCTTTGAGAATATGGAGATGCCTCCATAGAGGCGAGTCAAACTCTCTACCTACATGCTTTGAGACACCTCCATAAGGTAGTGGGATGTGATCTCACAACTGGGTTATCATCAGGTCATGGCTTGGGAGGAGTTCCAGTGTGTGTTCTACGACTACTTCTACCCGGAGACCCTGAGGGCTGATCGAGCCTGGGAGTTCATGAGCTTAGAGCATGGAAATCATTCTGTTAGGGAGTACTCCTCTCGTTTCATCGAGCTACATCATTTCACAACCATATGGGGTGGGGAAGGCATGTTCTTAGCAAGGAATTTTGAGGATGGCCTCAGGCCGGAGATCCTCTTGCAGGTGAATCTCTTCAAGATGAATTCCATCACTTCCATCATCAACAAGGAACTGATTGAGGAGCGAAATCTGAGAGACTCTGGATCTGCGAGCAAGGGCGGTTCAACTTCCAGAGCTTGTTTTCCTCTAGATGACTGCAAGAAGCGTCATTTGGAGTCTACATGCGGTGATATGAGGAAGCGAGATGCATCGTCATACCGCTAGGTGATATGATGCCAGTGTGGCCATCCAGGGCACACGAGGCTGTAGTGCTAGAGATACCCTATGGAGTGCCGATCTTGCAGAAATTTGGGTCACCTTTAGTGTTTCTGCCAGGTTTTCACACCAGCAGCTGGCGATGGGAGTTCTTCTCTGACTCCTCGTTCAAGACAAGCACCAACAGTTTCTCACCAGTCGGGGAACTAGAGTTCTTCCGGCCGTTTGGGGAGAGGTGGAGGTCAAGGCTATGGCGGTCAGCCACCAGTAAATCAGCATCAGTAGGATGGATCAGCTCAGAGTGGTCAGGCAGGTCCACAGGGTTGCGGTGCAGGCTAGTCTTTCACCGTGGAACAGACCTATCAGGAGCAGGATCTCAGACCATCTACCGTTTGAGCTACGATTTTAGTAGCCTCAGTTTTATCTTCAGTTCTAGTGGATACTGGTGCTACGCATAACATTATCTCTATTTCTGTCATGGAGAGCCTTGGGCTCTGTATCTTTTCTTCTACCGACTCATTGAGACTAGACACACCATTGGGGAAGAGGACATCTAGTTTATGTCAGCGTAGAGAATGCCCTCTAGAGGTTTCAAGGTAAAATTTCTTATACGATCTCTACATCCTAGAGATGACAGGCTATGATGTCATTCTCGGGATGGATAGGTTGGTTCTCTTCCAGGCAGTCGTTGACTATTATCACCGCAGGGTGAGATTCATTTCACCAGAGGGTGAATCATTTCTTCACAGAGGCGAATGGAATGTTTAGGTGAGTCAATAAAGACTCAAGCATCATGGGCCAGGAAGGGTGACGGCCTAGATTGCTAGTATTTATCTGGTTGACCAGGGGACTTCACAATTGGACTTTCCTCTAGTGGTGGATCATTTCAGGGATGTCTTTCTGAAAAACTATGTAGGTTTTCTTATGGAGCGTGAGGTGGACTTCTCTATTGAGCTCTTTCCAGGAGTGGAACACGTGTCCATTCCTCCCTATAGGATGGCTACACCTGAGTTGCAAGAGGTCAAGAAGCAGTTTGAGGATTTGAAAAAAAGGGTTTCATCTGACCCGGTACTTCTCATTGGGATTCGCCTATCCTGTTTGAAAAGAATGTAGACGGTACCCTTAGGATATGTGTCGATTATCGGAATCTGAACCAGTTGATGGTTAATAACTGGTATCCCTTTTCTAAGTTTGATGATATTTTCGATCATCATCGAAGAGTCCAGGTGTTCTCAATGATCGATTTGTGGTCCGGTTATCATCATTTGAACATTAGACCATCAGATATACCTCTAACAGCCTTAAGAATCATGTATGGTCTCTTCGATTATACAACCATGCTGTTCAGTCTCACGAATGCGCCAGCAATTTTCATCAAACTGATGAACCAAGTGTTCCATACTTACATTGACTCCTTTTTCATGGTCTTCATGGACGATAACGTGGTGTAATCTCACACTTGTCATGACCATGATACCCATCATGAGATCGTTATTAGTACACTGAGAGAGCATCGACTTTATGCCAAACTCTCGAAGTGCCAATTTTGGATGGATCAGATTCATTTCATGGGTCACGTCATCTCAGAGGAAGGAGTATCTATGGACCCAGAGAAAGTGAGAGCTGTAGTTTCCTATGAGTAGCCGAAGAATGTTTTTGTGGTGCAGAGTTTCCTAGGGCTGGTTGGATGCTATAGACACTTCATTCAATACTTTTCACTCCTAGAAGCACCTTTGACAGGCCTGACCAAGATGGGGGATAAGTTCTTATTGTCAGATTCTTGGGAGTCATCCTTTTAGGAGCTAAAGGGAAGGTTGGCATCATCACTGATACTAGTATTGTGAGAGCCAGGCAAGAGCTATATTGTTTACTGTGATGCCTCAGGTGTTGGGCATGGAGCTGTGCTTATACAGGGATATGCAGTCATTGTGTATGGGTCTCCGCAGTTAAGGCCAAATGAGAGGAACTGCCTGACGCACGATCGGGAGTTGGCATATGTTTTTCATGACTTTTGTTGTTGGAGACACTACCTTCAGGGAGAGAATTTCGTGGTTTACACCAACCACAAGAGTCTCAAGTATATCTTCACTCAGCTGGATCTGAATCTGAGCTAGCACAAGTGGTTCGAGTATCTTTAGTCTTTTGATTCTGATCTCGCCTATATGTCGGGAGAGGGAAACACAGTGGAAGATGTGTTGAGCAGGAGAACTCAGATTCAGGCAGTTCAATAGTAAAGCAATGAGTAGCGGCTTATGGATCTATTCTCTGAGATGCATCTAGAGGTGCATGACAGAAAGGGATAAACATTCCTATCTTCTGTATTAGTTACCTCTATGCTACTTTATCGGGTACGGATGAGGTAGCTATCAGACTCAGAAGTCTTAGTCCTGCGGGGGTGTGTCAGGAGAGTGCCATCTTCCTTGATGGAAAGTGGTCATGGATGAGATCTTTAATTTCTTGGGATGCGTATTGGTTCCACCATACATACGCGAGGAGCTGATGCGGGATTTCCATTCCTTAGTTTGGGCAGTTCATCCTGGAATCACCATGAGGTATCAGGATCTTCATCACCAGTACTAGTGGCCAGGTATAAAGAGAGATGTTGCTGGCTTTTTCATGAGATGTTCTACTTGTCATCAAGTGAAGGAGGAACATCAACGACCAACAGGCCCTTTACAGCAGTTACCCATTCTGGAGTGGAAGTGGAATGACGTCGTGTTGGATTTCGTGACAGGGTTACCGAGGTCACCTTGAGGGAATGACACTGTTTGGGTTGTCTTCGACAGGCTTATGAAGGTTTCTCAATTCTTGCCAATCATGGAGACCTTCAGTGTTGATGATCTGGGACAGTTGTACATCCGGGAGATTGTATGTTTTCATGGAGTTACACACTCCATTGTTTCAATCAGAGATATGTGCTTTACTTCTCGGTTCTGGCAGGGGCTTCAAAAGGCTTTGAGGTACATAGGTACTTTTGAGTACAGCATACCATCCCTAGAATGATGGCCAGTCCGAGTGTACAATCCACGTTCTTGAGCATATGCTCCGAGCATGCATTCTAGACATCGGCAGTTAGTGGGAGAAGCATATTCCTCTTGTTGAATTCTCCTACAACAACAGTTTTCAGGAGACTATTCAGATGGAACCTTACGAGGCATTGTACGGTAGGCCATGACGATCAGCCTTATACTGGATAGAGGCACGAGAGACAGCTTTTCTGGGACCTCATCTTGTTCAGGAGACCTCATAGAAGATATAGTTGATTCGGAAGAGGATGGATACAACACAGTCTCAGAAGAAGTCTTATGCTGATCAGCAGATACGATCTCTGTAGTTCAAGGTCGGGGATCAGGTTTTCCTGTGTGTCACACCAAGGTTGGGACAAAATAGGATTCAATGATAGGGTAAGATTTCACTACGGTACATCGGGCATTTGAGGTTTTGGAGAGAGTTGGGCCCATCGCCTATCGGTTGCCGCTACCTCAGAGGTACCGGGATATGCACAACATCTTCCACATCTCCCAGCTCTGATGTATCTTTTCAGACTCATCTCATTTCGTTCAGCCCAAGTTGAAATTGAAGTGGATGCATCGTTTGAGGAGCATGCTATCCGGATTGTCAATTGTAGTATGAAGGTTCTCTGTGGGTGGTCTGTTCTTTTAGTACTGGTGCTATGGTAGCATGGGAGAGTACATGATGAGACCTAGTAGAGGGAGGCCGATGTACGGTCATAGTGGCCGGAGCTTTTCGGGGTTTCTTCTTCCATTCCTTTCTAGGGAAATTCGGCGACAAATTTTTTTATGGGGGGAAGTTTGTAAGAACCCATATCATCGTTTTAGGTATGTCTTTCCTTTTCTAGATTTTTTTAGAAATATTTAGTTTTTGGATATTTTTGAAGTACACACCGTGTACTTACTTATTACACCCCTTGTACTCTTTTCTGGCACAAAGCCGTGTGCTGGTCGTGCCTGGGCCACACACACATGGGGTGTAGGGGTGATTTGGAGGCTTATTAAAGAGAAGTACTGAAAAACATAGTACACTCCATACACACTAAAAGTACACGTCATGTACTTTTTATTCATTAAAAGGACCAGGGTCACGCCTAATCGATGAAAAGCTCTTCTTCTCCAGCTTCTTCAACCGAGAGTTCCATGAATCCATGGATCTTCAACGAGATTTTGTTCCTCCATCCATTCTCTAAATCAATAGTCGTTGATTGCATTGGAATCACAGTGGTGTGTTCTCTCATCTGTTGTAGCCTTGTTCTATGATTCCTCCTCCTTTCCATGTTATCGTGGGTTAATAGTTTTTGGCGTTTTCTCAGATCTTCACTGTTCTATGGAGAATCAATCGTCGTGGTTCACATATATTGATATCCTAGAACCATGGTAGGTGGTTTCTTCTTTTCTGTAGGATGTCTGTGAATATTTCATGTGAGACCACAAGGGGAATTGATGATGACTGCTTCTTCAGAGAGTTTTTAGTTCCTCGACATGGGCCACAGGGGAAATGAGACGTTGAGTGCTTTCTCAGAGAGCCTTTAGCACGATACGAGACTTTAAGGGGAATTGATGGTGAGTGTTTCCTCAGAAAGTCTACTATTAGCTGAACCAGAGAGATGAGACTGTGAGTTCCTCCTAGAGGGTTGCGAGTACTTATAGGTTGAACCATAGAGGTTAGGCTATGATATCTACCCAGAGGATTTCCTAATTTATACTTGTTGTTGGTTGTTTAATTATGTACTTTATATGCTAGAACTGTGAATTATAGCTGCTGTGTGATTCTCTGTATACTGCTTCCTACACATTTACTTGTCTTGTATTCATTGACTATTAGGCACAAATATTTGAATGATTTCCTACTGGGATTGTATCTCACACCCTGTTTGGGCCATGCTTTTGGGCCCATGTAGACTTTGTCGTTGTAGGTATAGATATGGTCAAGTGACCTTCGACTTCCGGTACTTGATTACTTGTATCTGGAGAGAAAGGGACCAAGCTTTGTCTTTCGATGTTGCAGGAGTTTCTGTTATTTTAGTGGATTGTTTTTACGTGTATTTCAGCACGTTTTTTTGTTTGCTACATTCCTTAGTTACCAGTACCTGTTGCATTATTATCATCATTACAATATATTCATTGCTTCCGCTATTTGGTTTCAGTTGATGCATATTGTTTACTGCTTTTGGTATTTACTATTAATTTCTTTTCTTTCTATACGTTACCAAATGAGGGCATAGTTTCCCCAATAACTTACCAAGGCCCTCGCTGCTAGTCGGCAGCCTCTGGCGTTTGGGGAAATGCCCTTGAGGTCATGTGGCGAACCGGGAACGGGGCACCTCTCGGTGGATTCGGGAACCAGGACCTTAAAAAGTGGTGCCACTTTGTAACGTCCCGGTTCCGGAAGCCACCCAGAGGTGTCCACTGCCCGGTTCGCCACATGACCTCAAGCACATTTCCCCAAAATCAAGAGGCTGACGACTAGCACTGAGGGCCTTGGTAAGTTATTGGGTAAACTATTCCCTAATTTGTTAAGGTATACAAAGAAACTAAATTAACAGTAAATAGTGGAATCAATAAACAATACGCAACAAATGACACCAAAGAGCGGAAGAAATTACTATATAGTAATGATGATAATGATGCAGCATGTACAAGTAACTAAGGAATGCAGAAAACACAAAAACATGCTGAAATACAGGTAAAAACAATGTACTAAAAAAACAACAACTCGTGCAGCATTGCAAGCCTAATCTTGGTCACTTTCTCTCCAGCTCTAAGCAATATAGTACCAAAATTCAAAGGGCTCTTTCCCTTTTCTATACCTACAACAAAAAAGTCTATTTGGGCCCAAAAGCATGGCCCAAACAGGGTGTGAGATACAATCCCAGTAGGCAATCACCCAAAGATTTGTGCTTAACAGTCAATGAATACAAGCTAAGTAAAAGTACAGGAAGTAGAAAATTGAGAAGCACACTGCAGCTAAAATCCACAGTTCTATCATATAAATTACACATGTAAACAACCAACAATATGTAGAAAATAGGTAATCCTCTCACAGCCTAAACCCTATGGTTCAATCTACAAATACTCGCAAACCACTATGACGAATCCATTGTCTCACCCATATAGTTCAGCTAATAGTAGATTTTCTGAGGAAGCACTCACCTTCAATTCCCCCTATATTCTCGAATCATGCTAAAGGCTCTTTGGGATAGCACTCAACGTCTCATTTCCCCTGTGGCCAGTGTTCTGGAACTACAGACTCCCTATGGAAGAACTCATCGTCAATTCCCCCTGTGGTCTCGCATTGTATTAAAAGACACTCTGGATAATCCCTTACGTACATTCTCTCAATGGTCTACTAAACTAGGTTCTCACAGTCCTGTGTGAAATAAACATGCTCAGCGCGCGTGTATAATCCTAGGTAAACCTCAAGAACTACTTGGATATCAATCTAAGGAACAATATCATAATAGTACAACAGTTCCACTATCCTACAACTAGGCATGGCAATTTGAAAAATGCCTAATAGGAAAAACACACAAGGCGGAGCACAAGAATACAGTTTAGATTATCCAATTTTTCAAGCAATGACCTCTACTCATGAAATCATGCAATGATGTCAAACAACAGGGTAAAAACAAGAAACCCACAATTCCCCGTTCAATAGAATTGGTGGAATTTGCACAAAATATTCACATACTTCCTAAGGAAAGGCACAAACCACCTACCGAGATGCTAGGATATCAGAATAATTGAGCCATGTAGAGTGATTCTTCTAAAAATGGTGAAGATCTACAAAGGCACACAAAACATTTAAACGATGATAACTTGAGAAAGAAGAGTAATTGGTAAACAAGGATCTAGGAGAAGGGAGGAATCACTGTTGTGGTCCCAATGAAATTGACGACGATTGAAATAGAGAACGGATGGAGGAATGGTGGCTCGAAGAAGATCTGCAGCTAAACGGGTCACTCCCCGAAGAAGAAGCTAGAGAAGAAGACGTTTTCCTCAATTAGGTGTGCCCCTGGTCCCTTTAATGAAAAAAAAGAATGTACACGGCATGTACAATGTTTTTCTGTACTCCACTTTTAGCGGCCTCCATGTCACCCCTACACCCCGTGTGTGTGACCCAGGAACGACCAACACATAGCTTCGAGCCAGAAAAGAGTACACAGCGTGTACTAAGAAATTACACGTCGTGTACTTCCAAAATTTCCAGAAACTCCATTTTTCTCAAAAACTCTTGAAAAGGAACGACATACCTCAAACGGAGATCCAGGTTCTTACAGAAGCCATCCTTTGATTGTGAGGAAATGTTATCGGAAACAATATTTTTAGTTTTGTGAATAGTGGATTCTACAAACAAACAAAACCTTGTACCACTTGCTACACGAAAGAGGTCTGCACTACATGTTCAAAGAAAGCCCATTCGTCCTCAATGCTTGGAGAGGACAAGAATCATCCTGGTTCAGGGAGGAGACATATTTTAAAAGAGAACACTTTACCTATGGGGTGTAAAAGGAAGACAATACCATTAATCCATATATAAATATACACATTGGGGTTTGATGAAAATCAGATGCTCATAAATATAAACAAATCAAATTGAAAATTATGTGTTATGAAAGGGATAATAAAAGATTGTGAATGGTGATGGGAAGTTAGTGCTTGAATTCATAGGCATGATTTTATGATGAACACAATTAAATCCCATGAATATACGAATCATGTGATATGAAAAAAGGAGAAGAGGTTTTGTGTGTACTAAATTGTACCATAACCATTTGGGCCTTCACACAATAAAGTAGGAGAGAAAGTACATGCATACATGTATAATTTGAAGAGATGATTCTGAATCTGAGGGTTTATATGTATAAAGAAATAAAGAGGACGAGCACATCTATATTGTCATATGGAATTTCAGATGCATACATATAAAATGAAGTGTTGATTCTGATGATGCCTAGTGAACCGATTTTCAGTGTTTGAACAATCACAAACAAATAAATGATTCTGGCCAAGAAGAATAAGAAGCCTTAGTACCTCAGGCTATTTAACTGGATAATAAGATTGAATGTTAAAGAGAATCAACTCTGAACCACGACGAATGAAAATTATCATGTTTACAAGGAGACTAATACTTTAATTAAAATCTATTGAAGGGGCCTTCACGTCCATAAACATAGTGACACATCATCCAAGTAAGTGATCCATAGGGAGTCAGTAGAAGGAATCTAAGGGAAGAAGTGGGCTATCCCTGAACATTTTCAAAGGAAGTGTTCTATGGATAAAGTGACTATACCCAACCCTTGTAATCCACACCTAGTGAAGAATAGTGTAATTAGGTATGACCGAAAATCTATCGGTGTATCCTTTTTAGATGTAGCCATTAGTTCTGAACCTGTAAATTTTTTGTTTTTTCCTTGTGCATGTGAATTTTTTAATTACTGAACATATCCATCATACAGGTTTAATTATGTTCCTACAAACGTGTAAATTAAATACATTAAATGGGAGAAACATTTGACACCATGATTCAAACCCCTCAGAGGGTGACCTAGGGTCCTTTAATTGGTATCAGAGCGAATGTTTATGTATGTTGGATACACCTTATAAATTCTATTCATAATAGAATTTAAATTTTGATTCTGGAGTTAACAAAGAACATAAGTCTTGACGAATGTTCAGTTATCACCAAGCAGAAATATTTACCCAACATGACCATGACGAAAGAGTTGGGGTTATTTGAGAGATATTTCAATGTATCCATGATGAGATCACCTGACTGGGAAGAGATGATGATAATATGGATGATGGATTGGAAAATAATGTTTCATAATGTTATAAGCTCTCTAGTGAAATTAGATCCTTTTATGTGAAATAGAGAGTCAATAAGGCTTTAGATGAAAAGATTCATGTATTTAAGAATGATCTAAAAATCAATTGAATTCGAGGTTTAAAATTTGGATGAAACATACATAAAATTTAAGAACATGGATCATTGACACAAACCAATGTTACATTGCATGAAGATGGGGTTGAAATATTTACAAATATTTGTGATGAGAAGATGACCAGGATTGAAGATCAGAAGATCATCCTCAATATGGAATGTCTAAAATTGGAAGCCCAATTGTCAAATCTTGAGAATATGCATATAGAGACTTCACATAAGAATGAAAAAGTTACTACTAGTACTCAGTGTTCACTAAATAATTCTAAATCAAAAAGACCTCCAACATGTGATAAAAAGATCATGACATCACTTATTGATCAATCATAAGTACCTGAGAAATTTATGTTACCATCCATACAAACATATACTATTGTTTCTAAATATGTTTCTACTAAAAGTGCAGGTTGGAAGAAAAATTATAATCTTGTTTGGATGAGGAAAGGTGAAGAGATAAAACCTAACTCCATGGATAGAGTGGATATGAAGAAGAAGCTCGAATATGATACCCCGTGTAGAGCGAAACATATTAAGTGAAATTACCAAAAACATTATACAAATGACATCAAGAAGACATGATTTTTGGGTCAATGTTGGTGTTGCAACATATTTGTGCATTGGGCATTAGATTTTCGATAAAATCCTTTAAACGAAAAATCTGAGGGAAAGAATATGTCAAAAAGGAGAAATAAAAAGAAGAAGAGGAAACATAAACATATATAAAATAGTTTATATACAAAAAATATATTTGGAATTATAAACAACATTTGAGTACAATGGGAGTGGTCAGAAGAATGGAGAATTCTTATCTCAACACATATTCATAGCTGATAATATCATATGACCATAGAAGCCAGCTAATAGAGAAGAAGCTGCCTTGGGAATAAATTAGATGAATAATGAAAAATAAAATTCTCCCAAGAATAATCCGTGATTTAAAGGTGTGATTTCATTGGTTTCAAACCCCAAAAGATGAAGAGTGGTACATCCAAAATAATTCCTAAAAATGATGACAGTATGAAGAGTTAATGTGGAAAATCCAAATTTAATTCCCTTGTTCCTAGAGACATATTGGTTATCTGGCATCAAGATGTGGAAATAATGAGATATAAATTAGATTCACATTCTAAGGCTAGTGAAACAAGAAATAAACAGATTACACATGATGGTAGAAATGTCATGTGTGTGAGGTGCAACATGGATGGTCACACTATTAAGAACTTCAGACCAGTTATTCCATCCCATGAAGAATTCCTCAAGAAGATGAAATTTGATCCCTGAGATTCTAGTGCCTCAAAAACTTTTATAGAAATAAGAATCACCAAAAAAAATTGAAGAAATATTGATATCCACTTAGTGAATGATAGATTTGAAAATCAAATGTGCAATTGTGAGTATTGGAGAAAAAAAATCATCTTGGTTGAGAAAATCATCTCAGCTTTCCAACACATATTGAATAAGCAAGGAGTATCCACATTATTCCCATAACAATTTGTGTGTTATAATAATCATACAGGGAATTGGTGGTGAATTAGGCACTTAAGCATAGAACATGAAAACTATTCTCTTGAGGGGGAGACACTTTAAATTGTTTGGAGAGTTATTATTTCAATTTTTATCAACATCAATTAGTATAAAATTCAACTACTCAGAAGATTGTCTGAGGATCATGTCATATGAAATGGTATGTCATCTCTCAACCCTAGTAAACCAATATAAAATTGTTTTATATAGGTGGATTAACAATGTTAGTAAATGACATAAGAATAATGGAGTTTCCCCAAGGCCACTTATCTCGCCCATTACACATGAATGTTCTTGATCTATTTGTTGAAATGAGAATATGATTTTCCGGTTGAAAATATAAAATCACATTTATTATCCTCATAATATAATGAAAAAGGAAAGGTCCTTAAAGGTAATTACATGAGTTCTCATCACGTGAGGTATCATGATCTAGGGATAATGGAAAACTTGTTTTTCTAGATCAAAACCACTGGTTTTCTACATCAATAATTGCTCACGTAGACTTCTAGTGAATAGATAGATGTAAAAAATAATTATGTATGTAATGATACCCTCTATACCATAAACATTGTATTTATTTCCAATGAGGGTCATAGAATGTAAAATGAGTGTTGAAATGTGAATGGGAGAGATAAGATCATTTTGAGATTGACATGACCACTTTAGAGAACGTTGAAGTATTGAAAACATACACAAAGGGGGAGATTTTTTGGTTCACATTGTATATGAAGATTGTTTTTATTTTCAATGAGTAGGAATGATGTCAATGATGATCAAAATGAATAAGGAACTCTCCAATGTAAAATGGGGAATGGAAACGAGACATTGGTTGAGCTTGATCCTAAGTTTCATATATGTGCATCTGAATTGATACATTGTCTACAACAATTAAGGATGGTTGTTTTTTTCAAGCATTAAAATAGAAGGATAAGAAGAGGTTGTGGAGGAGTTTTGGAATGTTTGTTTGGAATTTTAATTTTTAGACACTTAGTTTTACACCATGTAATTATTTTTGGCCATTTCCTTTTGAAAAAATAAAAGAGACCATCCATGGAGGCCAGCCGTGGTCATTACCTCAAGCACATGCAGGATTCATGGGGTCAATTGAGTTTGAGGGAATCCATCTAGACCTGCCCCTCATGTGGAAGGGTGTGCATGGGCTGTGTATATGCCTGCATATGCTGCACGGTGGTGAACCTATGTAGCATGTGTGCTAGGAGCACGCCCGAAGAGCAGAGTGGGTGGTAAAAGCATGACCGAAGGGTGAACATGGTATGAGGTGATACAATGGAAGAAGGAGGAGTTATCTGAGAAGCTGCTTCCATATCTTGATTAATAAACCATGTGAAAACTTCACAACGTTTTTATATAGGACAAGGGTTTAAAAGTGATGTGAAATCTTGACCATCCATCTGATCTCTCTAAAGATACTAGATCCACATCACATCCCACGTCTAGGGATATATTATGAGCTACTCAATATCCTCATGCCATGTGTGGTGGAATCAGAGATATGATATCTTCAACAAAGGGTGGTCTTCAAATTCAGAACACCTGCATGCACCCATGGAATAGGTGCACTAGCTAAATTATGATCTTTCCACTCTATCCACCAATTGAGATTTAGTAATTCCCGTTCTGATCATTTGAATATCATGATAACAAGCATGCCACTAAATTTTATGCACGTGAATGGAAGAAATAATGAGTGAATGGATGAAGAAAAAGTTGTTTCCAAGACCATGTGGATTAGCGAATCAACTCAAAAGATGGTACATGGAATCTTGAATGCATGAATGATTAGCGAGAAGGCCATGAGAATGAAAAAGGGAAAATTAAAGATATGAGTCACATCTACATTCATGTTTAAAGGTATTAAAGAGTCAAATATCCCTTTTATTGAAAGAGGAATCTTGTAGAGCATATTATTTTGTTTTTTTGAACAGAGATTGATCTGAACTATTCTTATAAAAAGCAACCCACTGATTTGAGAAGAATATGTTGTTTATATGTATTTTGAGATATCATATTTTGAGAAATTGGTTTTCTACAATCATTATGTTTGAGAAGGGGCTGAACGATCCAGGAACCTTTATGTGATTGTGAATTCTATCCCACATATCGTTCTGGTTCGCGAAGAAAATGATATGTGATCCACTAATAGTTCATAATGATAAGGTCTCACGTACCATTCGGGTTCACGAAGAAAAGAACCATTTACTGCTCTGGTACACAAAAAAAGAGAACTGTTAATTTTCATAGGACTACGAAAAGAGATTAGGTGAACTATCATAGGTTTGTGAGGAAACAATACCACGTACAGTTTTTTTTTGGTTATACGAAGTGGAGTTTCTAAGAACCAATTAACCCTTGTAGTACATGGTATGTGAAGTAGGTCCACAGAACACCTATGAAAGATTCCTATGCATCCTTAGAGTAAGGAGATCTTGCGAATCATCCTGGTTCGCAGTGGATAAAAAAGTTCAAAATAGAACTCTTTACCTGTGGTGTGTAAAAGGAATACAATTCCATTAAGCCATACCGAAATATTCCCATTTTTTGATTGAAGAAAATAACATGATCATAATTATAAACAAATCAATATGAACATTATATGTTAATAAAGGGATAGAAAAAGAATGTTCATGGTTATGGGATGTGAGTGCATGCATTCATATGCATGATTTGAAGAAGAGCACAATTAAAAAACAAGAATATTTGAATCAAGTGCTAAGAAAATGAGAGAAGATTTATTGTGTATACTAAAAGTTACTATAACCATTTGGGACTTCACACAAAAATGAAGAAGATAAAGTACATTCATATATTAATTCATTGAAGAGAAGAATCCTAAAACAAGAGTTCATTTGTCTAAATAAGTGAAGACGAAGAGAACATCAGTATTGTCACTTGCAAGGTCACATGCATACATGGAATAAAAGGAGTTGATTCTGATGATGCCTAGTGAACTACCCAAACAAATTTGTGATTCTGCCTAGGAAGAATACAAAGACTTGGAACATCTGGTTGTTTCATTGGATAAGAATATTAAATTTTAAAGATTATAATCTCTGGACCACGATGCAAGCAAAGTCTCATGCTAAATATGAGACAAAGACTATCACGCCTATATATTGAAGGGACCATCACATCCATTAACTGAGTGTGACTTAATCTAGGGTAGTGATCTATGAGGAGTCAACAGAAGTGATCTGAGGGATGAAGTGATAATCCCAAAACATTTGTATAGGCAGTGTGCCTTGGACAGTGTGACTGTACATGAACCTCATAATCTACACCTAATGAAGAATAATGTAATTACATATCACCGAGAATCTATTAGTGTATGCTCCTTAGACATACCTGTTATAAGTTAACAAAGTAAAAGTCTTGGGTTCTCATTCTTAATGTGAATATTTTAATCACTTCACATATCCACCATACATGATTAATTATGTTCCAACCAATATGGGAACAATATCAAATAAACAGAAGAAAAAGATGACACCCTAATTCAACCCCCCCCCCCCTCAGGGTGACATAAGGTCCTTAAAACTCTTATCAGGAATCACATATTCCACTACTAGAATCATTACACTACAGTGGCCATCTATTTTGCATAGGTACGTGCTTAAAACCACAGGACACCCAATGATGATTTTCTCAGATATTCTCCTGATTTTACCATCTATACATCTCAATACATGCCTCTCACACCCCCATCACAAGGATACCAAAAATGTAATGGGTAGGTAGATCCATACACATGTAAATATCATTTATAAATAATGTGAAATGAATTTAATTAAATAGAAATATTAATTAAAATATCATTACTTAGTATATAAATTGAAAATAATAACATGCATAAACTGTTTTCTCATCATCATAAATAACATTAAATAATGAATATTAGAACCATGAAATATTGACCAAATTTGGAATATATTTATACATTTTTAAATATAGTTATTAATTGAATCCATAAATTTAAAATAATTAAAAATTTGTAAAAACATTCTGACTACAACCAATTCTAATAATTCACATTATCCTTCAATAAAACAATTTTTTCCATATTAGAATAATTAACCGATCATCTTAGGAACATATTAAATTTTATAGCCAGAGAAATATTATGTTTATGGTAGTTTGGATGAAAATTATTTTAAACTACCTTCATTTCATGGAAATTCAAGGTATCACAATTTAATCAGGAGTTCAAGTTCTAGTTATATCAGAAATGAATAATAGAAAAAATAATATTAAAACAATAAACTCTAAAATAATAATTTTTTCAAATTAACATGTATCCAAATGATTATAAAACATTTTTAGAAGTTATTTGAGTTCCATGTTGTCTAAAAAATTAGGTTATTAGAAATAATATGTAAAAATAGTTTATTATACATCCCATGAATGAAAAAATATGAATATTTTTTAATACCCTGACCCAAACAGCCCAGAGCTGATGGTTAAATAATTACATTGGGAAAACATACAATGAATCACATATAAATAGATATAATAGTTTATTAGTCATGGGAGACAATAAATAAAATTGAAATTCAGATTACATTTATAATCATAATGTACAAAAATAATTTATTTAAAAAATCCATTATTCTCCAAAGTGAATCCATAGATAATATCATAGTAAAAAATATAATAAATAATATAAAATATTAAATAATAAAATAATTAATTGGTAGACCTCATATTTCCCATAAATATGATTAATTTACTATTATGGAATTTAACATGGATATTTATCATACAATAATCAAGACCCTTCACAAAAAGTTTAAAACATATTTGTTAAAATTGCTTACAGTTTATCCAATTGGATTACTCTCATGAGACAACCAATAGATCGATGGTATTTCTATAAATAGTCGATAACTTATGTCACATCAGTACAATTCATTACACATATAAAAAATATGAATATTTGTTCATTAATATTTTCACATATCAATATGATTCAGAATTGAGTAATGTGAATGTATTTATCAACATTTTCATATTTAATCAAATAATATTTGAGGTAAACACTATATGTAAAATGATATATGATTTAGGTGATAATCATATCCCTATAATAGTAATATAGATATTTTTGGTACTTTTAAAGTCTAATAATCATAGCGTAGGGAATGATTCAGGTGGAACCTATTGAATTCAAAAAATAATCAAGGATGTGGATGTCAATAGATTCATTAGTAAAAATAATCATAAACAATATAGGTAATGATTAAGGATTGTATTAATGAAATATATACCCATTAGATTATGAAGGATTTTTTTATTCCAATGATAAGCATAAACACCATAACAATACCTTAAAAACAGTCATGATGAAAATAATCTTATTGTTTTGAATTTCTTTTTTAATATTGATTTCTTTGAAAATCACATTAAAATATAATATTTCAGAGAAAAGGTTGAAATGATTTTTTTTCTGAAAACATACTTTAAAACCTACCATGAATATTTAAAAATATATGAGTGTTCATGATGGATGGATATTCCATTCACATAATACACATTAACAACATTCTTGATTTCGTGTTTTTAGTAAAATACAAATATGTATTATTTTTGAACAAAAATAATTATTCTATATAAATTAGTACTTATATAGTAAAAATGGATGAAAAATAATTTGAAAAAACATTTATAAAATTTTAGAATATTTTTATTGAATAAAAAATACATGGTTTTTAATGAAACATATTTTTAATGGAATAGATAAATGAAGATTGGTTTTCGTGAAATCATCCTATAAATATTTTTAATTATCAAAGATTGTGAAAATGGTAATGTTAAATTAAAGAGAAAATAATAACCATATGAGAATAAAATATAAGGTTTTATTATTTAATAGTCAAATAATTTTCCGCCACTGATATTCATGAAATAGAAACCTCAATTATAGTGACATTGCAAAATAAACACATAAAATGATCAAAATGTTGAGGTGAAAATTCATACATTAATCATTTATGTGTATCCATTATAAATTAAAAAAAACATAATAAAATTAAATTTCATTACACATATTCTTATCATGACAAAATCAATGATGTTGATGTTTAACCGAATGAATTGAATATGAGTTAAAAAATTCATTACCTAGAATATTCCCTTAATTAAATATGTTTCATCATAATTTATAATAATATAAGGAATTATATTACATCATTAATGATAAATATTAATATTTATAATGACATATTTCACCCACTTATAACATTCTACAACTAGTTTGTTAATTATACTTTTCTACAACCCTTGTTTATGGTGTTATTTTCATCATTTTTTCTAAGAAATTATTTTCATGTATGACATGGATTATGGGCATATGATATATTTCCATCATGTAAAGAATCATATTGAAGTCATATATATCACATTTATTCATTATAATTAATTTTTAAAATCATTATTTAATTTATAAAATTTAATATGAATCATATTTCGATGTAAAGATGGTAGGTCGTACGTACACACAAGCGATGATAAGATTCCATAAATATGTTAAATGGTAAGGAAGTGGGTGATATATTAATTTTAAAGAATATAAAAAAATTTACATTTACCATTTATATATCCAGTATTTTCAATGTTATATTTATCCTTATAATATGGGGATGAGAAATGAATTACACCACAATGTGGAGACAGTAATTCGTATGTTTTCAAGTGCGGTGATTCCATTTATCATAGGATAGATAAAATACAGAATACAGATTATTCATAATAATTACATCATATATATATATATATTATAATGTAACTATTTTATTATTATCAAATTAACAACAAAATATGATATAAAAGATGATATAAATATGAAAGTGTTCATAATAATGATTACCTCTTATTCTGTGGACTTCCTTTAGATCTCATCTTAAGGGGTTGATGGTTGGTATTTTGAGGAAACTACGATGACTAGAATAAGTATAAAGTATTTTTTTAAAATTAATAGATTGAATTTGGTCAATTATTATGGCTCAGTGTATATTAAATAAATGAAAGAAGGTGTGCAATTTTATAATTGAGGTGAGGGGAAAATTGTGAAATTATAAAAATATTAACTCAATAGAAATTAATTTTCAATTAAAAATTGCTGTAATGTTTGGTATTTTTAATGAAAGATAATGGAAAGTATGAATCACTTGATATAGTAAAATCAAGATAAGTTTCACTATATTTCAAACCTTATTTGTTTTTTGGTTTTACCTCATATTTAACTACTTAAACTCGTATTGTGAAAACATGGATTTTTTCTTTTGTAGGATTAAAATAGTTTCTATAAAACCTTAAAAAGACTATAAATGGATTAAAGATGAAATTTCTCACTTCATTCCATTATTTTATATGACATAAATTTTTTTAGTAATTTTATTTCATTTAATAAAATATTATTAATTTTAAAATATGATCAACGTCAATTTTTACACTATTCATTACTATTCTATTTAAAGAAATAAATACAATAATATATATTCTATGAAAATCTCTAAATGTATTACTAATATTTCAATGTCTTCTAAATTTTTTTTTGACATTAAATTTATCTAAAAAAGTTTATCTGGATATTTTCAATATCATGTATTTGAATATTTTTAATATCATTATTTTTATTTTTTTAATTAAGAAATTTTTGCAATAGTGTTCTAGAAAGATTTATGGTAATTATTTCTTCACATAAAAAGTAAAATATATATATTATGGAGGTGATTCCTTTGTCTTTTAGTATAATATTTACAGGTGAATATATATTCTGGTTTAAAAAATATTAAAAATTTTATTGTTATAATAATCTTGAATGTGAGATTCTTGAATTTTCATTAAATGATGAGCTATAAGGGCCATAATAACATTCTCATGAGAATAATTGTTGAATATTTGAATCTTAAATGATTTTATATGATAGTAACTCATACAATCAAAATATGTAATCATTTGTCATCATTTTCTGGTTCATATCATTTTATTTACAGCCTATATTGCATAATTTACTATATACTATGCATACAAAAATTAACAATGTTAATATTTATTTGGGATGAATATGTTCTATTTACTAAATTTGATCCTTCTGAAACAATATATGAAATTATTTTCTAAAAATTAAAAAAATATATTTTTAAAATTTAATTTTAAATTAATTCAATAAAACTAAACGAAAAAAATTTTCTTGAAAAATGAATTTTATACTCAAAAATGTACTTATAAAATAACATATAAGGATGATTAAAATGAACTTAATTATTTTATTTATTAGGAAATCATCGTTTTATAAATTTTATAATAAATTAAAATCATATTGTTACGTTTAATGAAAGAAAATGGATAGTTTGATATGTAATTTTGATAAAATAAAAGAGGGTCAAAGACGGTGAGAGCGGGAGACATCCTCTTTGAATTTTGTGAAGTCTATACCTCATTTTTTGGCCTCGATCATGATCTTTTCAATCGATTAGTTCAATCCTAAATGGGATCAAGAATTTCTTGATGATCGAGATCCCTTAATGATTCATCTGAAATCATTGGAATCTCAAGAAATATTTTCTTTGAAAATGAAGGGATTATCATTTTCAGAAGCACATTCGAGTTTTGTAGATCCATTCAAAGAATAAGTTGTTAATTCCTTCAATGTCACGAGGCTTGAGGATGGTAGATTTTCAATGGTGGAAAATCCAGAGGCCCTTAAACAAAGGATTAGTATCCGCAAATTTTCAATCACAGGATTAGTCATTAACTCAAAGGGATACATGGCTTAGTATTATATTGATCTCAAAAATAGAATATCTCATTGTCGGTGCACACGAGATTTCAGGTTAATTCTGATAGGAAGAGAAATTTTTCCAATTATCCTTCAATCCAAGGAGGTGATGAATTCTTCCAGGGGAATTTGAAACTTATAATTGAAACCTGAATTTCTCAGGTTATCTGAGTGGGATGTCAATTTCAATCCCTTTAAACTCAGGAATTCTAAGGATAAAATTTGGTTAAGGTTGCATGGTTTAAATTGGTTTTATTGGAAACCAATGTTTTTGAATGATCATGCATCTTGTATCGGCATTACAATCAGAATGGATTAAAGAAACATGGATGGAGAACATGAATTATTTTCTTGAATGTTAGTGGATATAAATTTGGAATTGAAATGCCCAATTAGCATCTCCTTTATTGCTAATGGTAAAAAATATGAGGTTAAAATTGAGTATGAGAATGTGCCTCCCTCTTGTGAGGTCTGAAAGATGGTTAGACCCTCAGTATCAAACTGCAGAGCTCTCCAAAATAATATTAGTCCTCCTAAAGTATCATAATTGAATGATGAAAATAGAAAAATATGGAATAAAAATGTCCCTGATGAGAAAAATGGGGTCAGCAAGGAGCAAGCCGAAACATCAATTATGCCTATGAAGGTTCAAAAGGATATTGTTTCTGTTATTCATGGAGATGTGTATCCAGATTCATCAAAAGAGATCCATTTTGTGAATCATCTTAGTATATATACCTACAAGGTTCAATCATGGGATGATTTATTTGAAGAGGAGGAGAACATACCTACTATGGTGGAACCTTGGGTGAATTACCCTATAACTCAGGAGTCCAATTACAATCACACACATGAGTCTGATTTATCATATAGACTTTTTAATTTGAAGACAGACCATCGAAATGAAGCAGCGTAAGAATCCATTTTTGTGGACTTGTACAGTGATATCAGAAAAATGGTTTTGAGAGAGGGTACTATATCAAATTGTGAATACAATGAAGTCACTAATAAATTATCAGTCTCATATAATGGACTTCCACATGGAATAAGTCCTCAAAATTCATATTCTCTTGATCCAAATTGTTTGATCATTCTAATTATTCAGTAGGAAGTCCAGTTCACTGAACAGATGGTCATCACTGATCCCCTAGTAAGATGGAAGTCACAGACCCAAAAAGTTTCCAATTTGGAAGCACTATCCATGAGTGTTGTGAAAATAATGCTAATGATTGAAACAACATCCCAATATAGGATATTCCGACAAATCTGGTTAGTACAAGCCTGAAGAGCAAGATAAAGGATGTTATGATAGGCACGACTGATATAAATGGTCTGTTAAAAAGAACTTATATTCTTAAAAATAAGGCTAAACGTCCACCGAAGAGGACATGGGAGAAAAGGAGTCATAACCCCAGTTTCAGTTTCAAATGATGATTTTATTTTGGAATATCCATGATCTTGTCAATCAGGAGACCATAAGATCCATCCGATTGTTTTCCCAGAAACATAATACAATTATCATTGGCCATTCTGAACTTAATAAATCTTTTCCTTTTATATCTCTATCTTTTAGAGGACGAGTTTTCACATCATGGACACCAACAGGTGTTCAACTGATATCAAAAGTCTATGGGTGCTTTCTCATTTCTCTTTGATCAAAATATCTATGGTCACTACTAGTGATCAACATGTTAGTTCCTCTATCTTCTACCTTGGTTATCACATGACATGTTCCATTATTTTTTCCCATAATAGGTATCAAGACTATAGGAACTTGTGGTTTGACAAAGGTGTTCCCCATTCTATCATTATTTTTCCATGGATCATTTTGGGGGACTTTAATCAAATTTTTTACCCAGAAGATAAAATTAGGATTTCAAATAACTACATTTCCATCAGGAAATCCATCAAATGTGTTGAACAAAAAGATTTTATTGAGGCTAATATGGTTGGTGCTAAATAATCCTGGTACAAGATGAATCATAATAGTTTTTTTCTATTAAAATTGAAATGGATTTCATCAATGAGCCTTTAATGGACACTAGGGATCCATATCATGTTCTACTATATAGAATCTCGATTCTGATCATTATCCAATAATGGTGGATCTTTCTTACAAGGATCCCAAGAATCATGTTCCATTCAAATTCAATAGGTCCTAGATAACTAATCCTAAATGAATGGTCATTATATAAAGCACATGAAGCTCTTTGAATTGTAAGAATGAATCCTTCGCTTCTATCACCAAGCTCAAAATCCTTAAAAGAAATATAAGACTTTCAAGCCAAAGTCACTTTGTCTCACTCGATACTGATATATCTTGGCTCCAAGAATCCCATCAGAATGTCCAGAAATTTAACACTAATAATGACTTCTAGTATGGGTTTCAAGAGGAATATGAGTTGAACCTCAAGCTCAAAAAACTCCATGACTTAATAGATGACTTTAAAAGGGATTCCATTAAGGTAAAATGGCTATGGGATAGTGACATGACCACAATTTTCATCAGTTATTTATAAAAAATCTGGAAATCCCTTAAGCATTATTCCTTGATGAAAAATGGGGATAAGCTTATTAATAATAGAAGAGATCTGTCTATGCATGTCATATATTAATTCAAAGATCCCTTCAATGGATCATATTCCACCACTATCTAAGTGGATGGTGTCATTCTGAAGATACTAAATCAAGAGGATAATGAAATCATTATTCCTATTCCTCCTGAACCATAGATTAAATAGGCTGTTCTTAATTTAAAATCAGATAGTTCCTAGAGTCCGGATATCCTTGGTAACCTTTTATTTCTATTTTTTTTGGGATTTTATTCATGCGAATGTTTGATGGCTGGTCACTCACTTTTTTAAAGGTGGGCCTCTTCCAAGTGGTCTGAATTCTCAATTTCATTCCTTAATCCCGAAGGTGGATAATTCAAATTAAATACATTTATTTAGGGATTTTTCTTTGGTTAATAACATCTAAAAAATAATCTTCACAATACTTTCTTATGGGACATCTATTTTTTCTAGAATGATTATATCGGCTAATCAGTTTGGCTTCATTAACGGGAGATTGATTCATGATTTTCTTATGATAGCTTCAGAGTGTATCAATGTTCTCAAAATTTCCATCAAAGGTTGAAATATTTTTCTCTAGTTAGATCTTAGGAATGATTCTTATTAAATGGATTGGGGACCTATATTCTACATTTTCACCATGTACAGTTTTTATGATGTTTTCATCAACTAAGATAAATCTATCTTGATTTCCGCCCATATATCAGCTCTTATTAATGGATATATAGAATGCTACATTGACTATTCGAGCAGGGTTAGGTCGGGGGATCCATGATCAGTAGTCATATTTTTGATTGTTGAGGATTATCTCAGTAGGTTTATTTCTATCATGGTTGCTAAGGGACAGTTGAAGGTCATAAATCTTAGGAGGGGACGTTTTTCCCCAACACACCTTTTATATGATGATTACATTATACTTTTCACTCAAGGGGACAATGAAAATATCAAAAACATCAAGAGAGAATTTTTTTCATTATGAGACGGTTTATGGTCAAGAGATTAGTTGGGTAAAGACTTTTATCTTATTTGGATGGACTTTTTATCCTTCTAGAAAAGATGACATCACTATAGAGTTGGTCATTTAGGAAAGGGCCCTCCCCTTCACATATCTGAGAGTACCAATGTTCTGGGGAAGACCGAAGGTTTTTTATTTTTATGGAACTGATTCTATGAATAAAATGAAACGCTCCACATGGAAGGGAGAATCATTATCCATGGAAGGTAGGGTGTGTCTGGAAAAGTTGATCATCATTTCTAAATTTGTGTACTCTTTCATGGTGTATAAATGTCTGATTTTTCTACTTATGGTCATCAACGTTTCCATCAGTAACTTCATCTATAGTGGATGAATCATGGACAAGCGGCACGCAATGGTTTCATGGAATTCTATTGGAAAGACTTATAAGGAAGGGGTCCTATGCATCAAAAAACTCTGATGATTTAATGATTCATTGAATTCTGGGTTTATATAGAGGCTAATTAATATTAATTATCAAGATATTTGATTCATTAGTTCTAGATTCGTGCATAGGTTTAAATCAGGAAATTTAAAATTCTTCAACTCCTCAATGTGGCCTGCATTCAAGAATATGTTCAACAAAATTAATGTGGGTTCAAAATGGTTGGTCTCTAGAGAGTCTTCATTAAAATTATTTAAATTTAATTGGGTTGGAAATCACATGGAAGACATTGTTCTAGAGGATGAGACAAATATGGATCTGGATATTATCATTAAGGAATAGCTTGGATTCATGGAAAATCATTCAAATCATATTATTTCGATTTTTGATTAATATTTCTTCTCCTCCAAAGAATATTTATGGGATTTGGAGATAACATTAAATGGATTAAATTCATCCAATGAATTCTACAAGAAGTCTATTAGAAATTATTCTGACTACAATTGGATGGGTAGAATGCACAAATGTTTCCTGAAATCTTCATGGTCTACCTTTGTATCAATACTGGCACATAAAGAAAATACCAACAGATAATTATCTTCAATATTGTGGAATATATCTTTGTTCCAGGAGTTTGTTATGTCATCAGCATAGAGTGTACATCGATCATCTTTTTAAAAGATCTACAGTATCTTCGGCAGTGTAGAAATTATTATATGAAATTTTTAAATATCATTTTCCCCAAGCTAGCTCAATAGGTGATTTCATTAAGAGCAGCGTACATATGAACCTATCGCCACAAATCTTGATCTTATTTCATGCTTCTGCATATGAAATCATGCACTTCCTTTGGACGTCTAGAAATAAGGTTGTCCCTGATTCTCGACCTTTTCACACTAGATATGACTTGTATTGTATTCTCATTGTTGTATATGATTTGAGAGTCTCGTTAGGTCTGTTTTGGTCCAATTAACTTCATGATATATATGGTCACAACTGGATTGGGTCAAGTGTAATTTTCCATTTCAATTGGATTAGTTTAGGCCATTTCACAGGCCCCATATCTTGAATGGATTAGAATTAATACAAATCGCGCTTAAAGAGAGAATTTGGGCCCTTTGGGTTTTCGTGCGGTTTTCAGGGATCATCAGGGTGATGTTCTTGGGTGCCTTTATGGTTCATGTGGTAATGTATCTGCTCTTTATGATGAAATTATTGGGGTCATTATCGCAATATATCAAGCAGAGTAGAGGGGATGGAATAAGATCTGGCTGAAATGTGATTCTACAACTGTTGTTCTTGTCATTTGGACATGCTCTGTACAACATTCATAGAAACTCAAAAATCATTGGACTAGATATTTAGACTTTCGTTTTTAAATGGATAATATTTTAACTCATGCTTATAGAGAGGAAAATTATTTGGATGATGGTCCTGCTAACAAAGGCATGAATGGTGAAGCATATCATTGTCTTGATCTAGTGTTGAGTGATTATCTGCATTTTCTAAAGAGGGATCAATGTAAATTTTTGAATTTCAGACTTGATAAAATTTTTTATTAATAAATAGTTCTTTATTTTCTAATAAGTATCTCACCGTACTCTTAAAATGGATAGAGTTATAAAAATCTATATTTTCATTTTTCACTTCAAAATCAATCTTCTCTAAACGATAAAAAAATATACATAAACTATTTTTCATATTATTATTTGAAAAATGATATTATATTAATTAAATCAATTTCAAATATTTTTCAATAAATTTATGAGAATAATTTTTAAAAAAAAATAAGATTCCTTTATTTTTAGAAAACATATTTTTTAAATAAAATTTCATTTTACTAAAAAACATCTGCTTCAAACTTTTTTAGTACATTATAAATAATTTATAAAATTATTAATTCCATTATGTGTTAAATACTATACATTCACAAAACATTTAACATATAGGATATAATAATAACATAATAATATTTCATTGTTCGTTTAAGTTGGATGTTGCATGAAATGTAAGTTATCTAAGAGGTAAAACTTAAAAGGAGGCATCCCATAAAATCACAGGGTGTTTCATTCACCCATTCCCCAATATGTTGTTTCCATTAAATTATATGATACAATTAAAAAAAAAATTGGTATTTTAATATTCCTTTTTGGGAAACACATCCTAAAAAGAGTTAGTATAACATAATCTTAAAAAGAGCAAATGTGAAATGTGGAGGTCACCAAAATATTGATATTTTGAAAAGAATAACAATAACGTGAAGTAAAAATATGAAAATGGAAGATAAATGTAACTATTATTTTCGAATGGTGCATGATAGAAAATATGATCATGAGGAAGTTAAACATCCTTAAATTGTATGCTTTTTACTGTTTAAATGACTATTTATTTATCAATGAAAAAATTAAATGAATAATGTTTTTATTTAAGAAACCCTTTAAAAGAGTTTATAAATTAGTTTAGTTCCACTAGTAATAAAATAAAGATATATACTTACATTAAAATAATAATTTCATCCATTTATCTATTTCCACTAGAATCTTTTTTTAATCAAAATGATGACTGTGATATTTTTTTGTTCCTTGGGAACATGTACCAACATTTATGGTAAATTTTAATTTAAAAAAACAATATCTTCCTCCAATCAATATTATTTTAGTTAAATTATTATAGTTATATAATTTCCAAAATATTTAAAACCTTCTTGTAAAGAATAATACTCTAATATTCAATAACATAACAGTTATACCCAAAATTAAACGTAGATCATTAAATAATTTATTATCATTAAATGTTATGAAAAATAATCCAGATAATTATTTATTCCATTAAAATATAAGGATTTAATCACATAGTCATGCATGATAAATTAATTTTTTTATCACAAAATATATTCATTCCCTAAACATATAAGCCCCACGACATGAAAACGATTCCAATAAATTACATGAATCACCGTAACTACACAATAAAATCATATATTCCTTTTAAAAATTAAATCATTATTCCTTAATATAGTATTCTATAATATTATATATAACTTAATAATATAATGTTCCCAATTTTTTAAAAGGGTGGGGCCAAAGCCCCATTTATTATCAAATCAAAGAAAATACCTCTTTTAACTGGGTAGAGGGAGACCCATTACATAGCCCGAAAGCCCATTGGTCATTTATCTTATTACATAGCCCGTATTCTGAATGTTTTGGCTGAATGTTGTGGGTTCGTTACCTAAATAAATTCCAGACATGACATGTTTTCACCCATCCTTTGTGTTGACTTTTTTGGAAGACAATATAATTCATATAGAATTCCTTTAAAAATATTCTAAAAAAATATATAATATTCTTCATTAATGAAATGTTATTAAATTATTGTTTACCTCATATATTTTATTTTGCATTCCCAAAAATATGGTAATCCATAATAACATTGAAATCAATGATCATATAAAACTAAATGTTTATCCTTACCCTTAAACGTAGGTCCACCAAAAGGTAATGGAATTATTTCTTAAATAAATTTTTCAAATGCACTAAACCAATGGGATTAATTTCCCTAAATTTCTCCAAAAATACCTTAAATCCAAATCAACTCCTATAGTATTGATCCATAAAAGTGTTTTTAATAATTTAATTTTATGATAAACAATAAAATTATAAAACTATGATGGTGTTTATATCTATTTAGTTAATAAAAATATATCAATACAATTCAATAGTTGTTTCTATATTTTTAGAAGGAAAATATCATTGGAAAAATAATTCAACAACCTGATTCTTTAATCATAGTAAAAATAGTTCTATTAAATTTTATTTTAATATGATTCTTTTCAGTTTCATCCATGGACTAAATGAAAACCACAATTTGCAAGCAACAAACAATAAAAATCCGAGTGATCTATGAAATACTATTAATAGAATACTTAATTCATGAAAAATATGTCTCAATATTTGAATCCTTATGTTTATCCAAGGTATTACATGATCATTACCCTATCTAAATAATTTTATCCTATACATGGATTAATTATCAATAGTCTTGTTTCCTAATTTATTTTTTCAAATTTCAGGTTTCCTACCATTGAAAAAAAAATTCTAATTTTCAAACTATAAATACATCAACCTCATTATCCCAAATTCGATGGTATCTTTATTACATTGTAAAAGGATAAAAGAAATCTTAACCCATTGGAACGAATCATTTTGTATTCTTTTTAAACTAGATAAATAATTGAAATTCACATTAAATATTAGAACATTAAATACACAATTAATTAATATGTCAAATCAATTATCATCCATAGTATATCCCACCACATAAATCATGGGAAACTACATGGAATTGTGGGGAATGTAATCAAAATAATGTTAAATTAATATTTTCTATAATTTTTAAGTACAATAGAAGCTATCATGACTAAATTAGTACTGAATAATTTTAATGGTAAATAACTGAGTACATATTCAATTTAAATAACTATTTTTGGAAAAATAAATATGTAAAGGAAAATCATTGAAAATAAAATCTATTTAATCAGTGAACTTCAAATGAAATGTATCTACAAATAATATAATAGATAAAACATATTAAAAATAAAAACCCTTAATGAAAAAATGTTTAATAATACAATTTTATGTTTTTCATTTACATGATAAATTTACCAGGAAGACTATTCACAAGACGGTTTGGTATACTTTTGTCAGGAAATTTAAATAGACAGTTTCAATGTTACTTGTCATGAACACATAAGGCTTTCCAATTATTTTCATCTCATGAGACTACCGATGAATTAAATGAATTTCATTAAATTATCACTTACCCATTTCATACCTGTAAAAATAATGCCTCAAATATATTATATAATTGATTTATGTCATAAACAATTTTCCATATCATAAATTATCTATTTTGGTTAATGTATAAAAATTTCTAAATGTTATCCCAATAAATCAAATTAAAATCAAATTAACAATTATATTTATTAATTGAATATTTTTGATGAAATAATCATGTCCATCACAAATTAATTTGGATATTAAAGAGATATTTATTCTCTAATAATCATAGGATAGTGAATAATTCAAGAGAAATATAGTGAATGTATAAAATAATAAAGTAAGTAAATTTTGATAATTGTTTTTATTATAAATGAACATAAACCATTCAGAGTAATATTAAGGATGGTCTAAAAAAATTTATAAACATTGGATAAATGATAAATATTTTTTTTCACAGATATTTAGAAATAATTTAAATACATGATCAAAAAAATCAAATGAAAAATATTCGAATCTTTTTAAAGAACACATTTAAAATCATTTTCCGTGAAAATAACCATCAAAAACAAAAAAAATTAGAAGTAAATCTCAAAATAAATTTCATTGAACATATCCATTTATACATATCATGGTTATTTAAAAAGATTTTAGTGATAAAAAAAAGTAGAAAGTCTATACATTTTATACTCATTAAAACAAATAACACTATCACATTATCTATAAAAGATAAATGGGTATTGTTTTCAATAGGAAATAAATGTTCCATTGAATAATATTTTAAAAGAGTAAAAATTATTAAATATAAATTTGGTAACTCATTTTGAAATGGATGATTCATTTTTGATGAAATGTTAGAAAACATTTTTTCAGAAGAAAACGTATTTCAAATTGATGAGAGAAATGAAGTTGGGTTTTCTAGAAAACATTATTTCAAACATTTTATGTATCAAAGAGAAGAAATTGGTAAAATTACCTGAAAGAGAAAATAATAACCATTGGAACGAAAAATTGGGGTGTGGGGTAATTAAAAAATTGTCAAACAATTTTCTTCAACAGATATTCAGAAATAAACAACCATGATTAGAATGATATGGTGAAATAAACCCTTAAATTGATCATTAACATTGATATACGAAATAATAAATGAATCAAATATTCCTATACAATATGAATAAAAATAAATAATGTTTAATTAAAAAAATAATATAATCAAAATTCATTATACAGATAATCTTAGACTGATATAATCATTGATATTTATGTTTAACCTAATGACAAAGAATGGTGTCATGAAATCCCTTTCTTAGTGAATTACATTTATTGAATTTCATTTATCCTCTTATATAATTCTTTTAAAAAATAAATTTCTTCATAATAAGAACATTTTCATGATTATGATGTCATATATCATCATCCTATGTCATTTCATCACTTGTTTTTTAATAATATATCATTATTACCCATGATTTTTGGGTATTAACTGTGTCATTTTCCTATGCATGTTTTATTGGATAAGTCTCAGTTCTTGTATATATGATAAATTTACGTCATATAATTAATCATTTTAAGGTAGTATATGTTATATTTATAAATTTTACATATTTTTTAGAATATATACTTATTAATGAATATAAAAAATTGAATCGTTTTTAGTCGTGTAGATAGTAGGTCGTATGTACGCACATGAGAATAAATCATTCAGTATTGGATGAAATGGAAAACAATTGGGTGATATATTAATTTATTAGAAATTATTACATGTTAAAATTACCATGTATATCCCGAATTTTGATTATTATATCCATCTATGTAATCTGTTGATGAAATATTAGTTACACCTCTATGTGGAGACGACAATGTGTACGTACACATGTGTGGGGCTTTCATTTTTCATAGGATGGTTAAAATATGGAATATAATTTTTTCAAATTCATAATAATATAAAATTATATAATTTATAGTGTATTTATTATTTTAGGATTTAAACAAGACATTAAAGGGATTTAGATGAATAATTAATCATTAATGTGTTGATTGAAATGATTGACTCTTCTTCAGTGGTCATCTTTTAAATTTCTTGTTAATGGTGTTAGAGTTCTTATTTTTTTTACTACTATAACATTTATAACTAGGATAATGATTCATCGAAAAGGAATGGAAAGGAAATGATCAATCTATATGGATCATTTTTCTGTAATGAAGGGAAGGAAATAGTTCATTTTTATAAATGAGGTGAGGGGGTTTTGGAATTTTCTAAAATATTAAAATTAAAAAATTATAGTTCAATTACAAATAGTTAAAAAGGGAGTTATTAAGAATATAATATTAATATGGGTCCAAATAACCTCATATAATAAAATGTAGATAATTATTTTCTATAATTATTAACATATATTTTGGCATTAACCCTTATGTAATACTTTCAACTCTAATTATGACTACATCAATTATTACCCATAGATGGTTAATATAGAAACTATAAAATTTAAAACCTATCATAAATGGATCATGGGTTTAATTTGAATCATTATACCAATAATGTTTTTGAATTGAAGTGTTTTTTTATTTTTATACAATTTAATGAAATCTTATTTGTTTTAAAATATCATAAATGTCAATTGTGACAATATTCATTACCATAAATTTTAAAAAGGGAAAAAACTAAGATAACTTCCAACAAAAAATTTTAAGATATTAAAAATATTTCACTCATATATATTAAATTATTTTATTAATTTAATTGTCTCGTATTTTATTTATTTTAATATTTTTCGTATCATTTATTTGATTTTACAAATAATGAAATAATATCAACATATGTGTTGTGAAAGTGTTCAAGTTAATTATTAATTGACTAAAAAAGTAAAATTAATAATTAATATAATTAATTAAAATTTAATAATAAATTTTCTAATTTAATATATTATTTGGTTAACTCTATATTTAAAAAAATTAGTTATTAATATCAAGAATTTTATCATATTTTAATTTACTTTTATGAAACAATTATATGGCTCATAATAACTTATTGTCTAAAAAAGGTCATAATTCTAAAATTTAAATTTTTATGGATGAAACTAACTTATAGGATAAAATTAAGGAATTCTTAATTGTCATTTTATAACACTTATAATTGTATTCTTATCCAATGTTACCCTATTTATCATTAATCATGGTAACAAAAACGATAATTGTTACTATTTATATTGGTGAAAAATAAAAGGTAGATATTTTATAAATTTATTCCTTTTGAATCATTTTTTTATCCCTATTTGAGAAATTAAAAACATTTAATTTAATGTTATTTCCTTAATATTAA
Source organism: Viscum album (assembly GCA_963277665.1). NCBI lineage: Eukaryota > Viridiplantae > Streptophyta > Magnoliopsida > Santalales > Viscaceae > Viscum > Viscum album. The sequence goes on from OY728129.1 coordinate 316,164,696, forward strand.
ATGGAAAAATATTTTCTTTTAAAATAAAATTTTAAACCAAGGGTATTCTTATACCAAAATAATGTATAAGGATGATTATAATGAAACTATTAAAAAAAATCAACTATATTGTAATTATGTTACAATATGTGCAATTTAAAATTTTAATGTGGATTTTAGTAAAAATAAATTTAAGCTTTGATAAAAAAACCTTATTTTTATTTATTCATGGGAAGATTAATATTCTCTTAATTTTTTTTAAAAAATAACTATAGTAAAATTTTATTATTATCGTTTAAAAAATGATTTTAATTTTAAAAAATAAAATTTATAGTAGTCCTAAAAAATTATTTTAATATTTAATCTTATGAATTATAAAAAATATTTTTTATGGAAAATAATTTATTTTCAAATTAATTAAACTTCAAAAATTCTGTTATTATTTACATATCATTAATTATTACATTAAAATGTTTTGGAAAATTTTATATTTCATAAAGTAGTTAAAACTATTCATTTGAAGAAATTTTATAACTATTCAATAATAATCACATAAGAATATGTCGTTTTTCATTTATATTGGGTGTTGTGTGCAATATAAGCCCTTGATGACGTAAGATTTTGAAGGACTGATAAAATAAAATCTTGGTGTGCTACAATATAAGATAAATATGATAGAATAAATTCTAATGAAAAGGTTTCCATCATAATAATTATAAAATAAAATGGTAAATTTGTTAAAAAATTACATTTAAATAAGTTATACAATCTTCAAAATTAAATATTCATTTAATCAATATTATAACATTTATATTTACTCGAAAACCAATCATTTATGTATCTAAACAACTTATGAAATGATATTAATTAAAATGGAATATGATATATAAATAAACTCTTTACATCCTAGATAAAATATAAATACATAATTCAAATTGTGGAATGAAAATTCATAAATTAATATGTTATGTAAAACATATGTGTAATATAATTAAATAAAAAATTTTGATGAAAAATATTACCTATAGTGAAACTCATACTATTTAATTACAATAATTTCTTTTCTTGTGCCTTTATCCTTATCAATATCATCCAGTTAAATCATAATAGAAATGTGATAATAATGATCCCCACAATTAATACTCAAAAAGGTAAATGTCGTTGAATTTATAACTCCTATAATGGGGAAAATTATTTTCCTTATTCTCAAATATATATATATTAAAATATCATAATAAATAAATGAAAAATCTAGGTGGAAACCCACATTTTAATATTATAAACTCTTTCACATAAACTTGACCTCAACTTGTCATGTAATTAATTTTTTGAATTATGTTATGTAATCAATATCATCGAATGGTTAATTTTTCGTTTCCATAACCAGGATGGGATTTCCCAAATTCTATTAAATAGTCATTACACATAAAAAAATGCGATCCATATCAACCCCTATATTAGCAATTTTATAACATTTAGACAATCCTAATAAATTAAATGTTAACACATTGGAAAAAAATATATCAATGGCCCTCCATGGAAAATATTTTATCCTAAAAATCTCTAAAATCCTAAGTCTGTATAATCAGATCTGATTTATTATTTCTTATAATAATACTCCTCTCATTCTTAAAACACTTCATTCACTATTTTAATTGGTGGTAGGGTCATCCAGAACATAAATATTACATTTTAAATAAAATATAATCACCCAATGTATGGTGAACATCACATGATAAATTAATACATTAAATGAATAATCCCTAATTTTAATGACAATAAGGGACCATATTTTACTGAAATATTTCTTCTATGGATAAGGGTAATCATAAATTCATCAAAATAATCCAAAATAAAGTGTTTATAAATGTATAAAATTATAATTCTAACCAAAACATATTCAATAAAACCTCTTGGATATTCCATTGTTCTATCCACCAATTGAATGGGTGTATTTCTAGTTTTATATCATCCAATACATGGATTGTGATTTTTTTTGTAAGACATAACGTTCACACTCACACCAGATATATATGTGTCACCTCAAAACAGATACAATACAATATTTATTGGAATTGGAAAAAAGTTAAATTATCTTGTTGCTTCATTGGTAGACACCTTGACACAAAGAATAAACTTTCTCCCATCAGTGTTATTGTACTATATCCTTAGGTTAATCATGTTTAAACCATTTTTTATTTTAATAATACATATATTGTAATAATTATATATAGAGAAACACTAGCCGTGAATCATTATTTATCAGATATAAAAATTATAATTTTTTGGAGCATATCCATATTAATCCTATAACTCTTAATGGTACAATCACAACAAGACCCTAATATGTAGGATGTTAATGCACAAATAAAACAAATATATTTAAATTAGTTCTAAATAATGGGATATTTATATGTTACATATTTTAATAATGTTTCTATGTTACAAAATCTACTTTGATTCAAAAGTTATTTGGGTAAAAAACCACCATAGAGAATTTGTTATGGTAACCCTTTATTTAAAATTTTGAAGGTTCATTCTATCCTCATCCAATAGGAAATCCCTCCTCATCACTCTAATCCCTATTTTTCTAAAAAAAATGTTTTTTATATGTTTTATACCGGTACAAGGGTTATTGGGTTTGGGATAAAAAATATTGAATCCTATAGGCATGTTGTTGTTTTTTATCACATAGATTCCAATAGATTTGACTATTTTTGTTATGACTAGGAATAGGGTGTCATGAGATGGTTAGTAGTGAAGCATTTTTTGAGGTATTACACTCCTTGTTTCAGGTCACTATGCCTCTCGTACTTAGTTTTCAATATTCTCTCCCCATGTAAATCTATGGTCCCAATGAGTCCCATGTCAATGAAAATGTACGAAACTAATTTCCAAAGGTAGGTGGTCATTGGAATATCTTACCCATGATTAATAGAAACCCAAATTGGTCAACACAATGTGAGGATGGGGTCATAATACCCTAATGTGGTGTATAATTTCATACAATATTTGTCTCTTAAATATTTAATCCATGTTTATGAGTCGTTCAAAAATAATGGTATGGGATTGGTTACCAAACACAAGAAATCAATTTTTGGGGAATGCTAATTTAAATTTATCTACCTATTAGTGGAATACCATTGATGAGAACAAATTTATATTTTAAAGGTTATCCTATGATGACACCATCTTTATATATCCTAGGTTCTCAATCCCTATCTTCATATTACATTGGGATTTTGTCCTATAATAAACAATGATTGAAATCCATATTGTTGGGATGTATATGGTTTATCAATACCCATGAATGTTTAAGATGTATTTCCAGTTATTATTATGATTACATAGGGGATTATTATGTGTCCCTCTAAATTGTACACAAAACTATGTATTCATATTTTACATAATTGGGAACATGTTATCTATTAATGTCTCATGATAATGATAGATCCATATTATTCAACAAATATGATAATGAAAATTGAAAATTGATGTGTAAAAATGGTTTTAGTTGAACACATGCATAAAGGGAACCTTTTTTTGATCTATAAGTGAATATGACCCCATTAAGTATAGTATTGATTCAAATTAGATATTTCCAATTGATGATAGGTCTCACCAAAAATATAAACCTACATGAAAAATGTGTTGATACATAGACGGAATGTTACCCTCCATGTTGTGGTTTGGTTGAACCATTAATATAGCTTGTATAATTGATGATCAATATCAAATATGTAAATTAGGGTATTTATTATAATAGGGATGGTTTTGGGTTTGATACTAATAAAGGCTTCCTATATTTCAAATTACAGTAGGATTCACAGATCATGATGTTTTAGGGATGGCGATGAAGGTCATTTCATGAGGGTATATAATGCAATAGAAATTCTTATTTCATGTATGTATATCTGAAATAAAATTTCATGCAACTAACAAATTGAAGTAATAGTTTAACATAATTCTAATTGTATAAATATGTTTTTATAGTTGTGATATCATAGGATAATCCATATCATGTGAGAATAAAGGATTCCCATGGATGATTAATTGTAAATATGCCCCGTTAAATGAATTCCCAGGTGGAATAAAACTCTTTTAAATGAAAATACCATGGTTGGACGATCATTCAACTAAGAGGAGTCCTTTAGTAGATACATTTCCACTATACTCATATAAAGATCATCAAAAATATCTAATCCATGATGTCTTATTCAAATTGTGATAAGTATGAGATAATAAAAGTCAAAATGCATTGTATTAGATGATAACATCATATTTGAATGGGGATTATTCATTATGCAATTACTGATAATAGAATATGGATATTTATACTCTAAATATTATGTAATTATGAGATAAGGTGTGATATTTCCCAAGTAATATAGTCATGTAAATTGTTGGATGTCGTGAGGAAATAATAACGTGGATTTGATATTATCATCAATCATTAGGGTGGGGTCATAAGTATCATATTTAAAATGGGAAATGCATCTCACATTGTTCAGAGAATGAAATGGTGTATATAAGGTCATTTTTATATTGGTTATGGGCCTTCATCATTAGAGAGGAAACATACTTATCATTTGAAGAAAAAAAACCATCATCCATGATCTTTTTAGGATTGGGACACCACTATCATAAAATTTGAAACAATAATGAATTTAGGGCTAATGATAAATATGAAGATTTCATATTTTGAGTAATCAAGGTTATAACCCTTTGGGAATTTTGAGTATTACTTTTGGGAATATTCCAAGTACAGATGGCCATTAATTCATTTTTAATTATATCACTGATGTGATAAGCTCAAATATGACATCCAAAATTGAGTAATGCTAGATGTGACAAACCGTAGGAATTAAAATACAATGAAAATGATAAACTATTGAAAAATCAGACTTGAAAGGTATATTAAAAATTATATCTTCCCAAATATGGTTATATTTTATTGTCTTGAAAGTGATGCATTATTGACAGAATCATTAATTTGAAACCCTTGGGTCTCATGTTAGATATGAAACATTATCATCCCACATTCACACCTATTTCTAGGCTAGTATGGGGAATTGAATATATATTTAGGTGGAGAGAGACATTAAATATTATAACATATGGGTTTACTCTATGAGGTATTCCCTAGTTATCCTGACTCTTGGGAATAAAATGAAATCCACCACGGAGATGGGAGAAACTATAATTGTTTCATCCTAAATTGGATTCTCAATAGAATGGGAATATATTATTTTTCTTCCCCTAAAGGTTCTTTCTATATAATATAACACCCTAAAACACCATTTATCATGGGAATCACTAATCTAAGAGGTGTATGATAATGAACATGGACTAACCATATTTTTCACCTGTCTTGGGAAGAGTTTTTGATTCAATTTCATTGTGATTATCCACTTATTCAACCATAGAATATATATTTGAAATGTTACCCAATGAAATAAAGGATACATGATCCATTTAAACTATTTAATAAATTCAAATTTGATGGATCATCTTATAATTCAATGTATGATAAAGTTGGTTACTATATGGAATTCTATTTTTATTGTGGGAAATAATATTTGAAGGATGAAAATTCACATAAAATAATAAGAACATTCCTAGCAGAATGGAAAACTATATAGCACAATTAAAATTAATCTACTATAATAGAAATTCCCCATATAAAATAATTATTCACCTATTATAATAAATATTATCCTAGTATAGGTTCTATTTTCTTAGTAACATGGAATTTTCCCAGTTCCATTGGAGAATAATCTTAATATGTCAGGAATGGATACAATGCACAATAGGGGAATTAATACACTTGTTGTTACCTATATGGTACTAATATATTGGTAGATGTTAGATAATATAATATATGTAGTATTTTCTTATCATCTAAAATTACTCATGGTATCATTGAGTGTCTGATTTGGATGCTCCATAATTATCCTTTATTGTTCTGTCTCCATCACAATACAAGAAAGGAAATGGGTTGTTTATAGGCACAATATATGTATTTTGTCCCCAAATATGGTATATATGAAACATAATCACTCCAATTACATCCTCAATTGGACTTAAATTTGTAGGTGTGTCCACATCATGCATGCTCCAACTCGACCATGAAGTTTTGAAAGAGAAAATTTATGGGAACGTAGTTTATGAATGAGAAGATATAATGGACAGATATTTTCTGTTTTAAAATGTTGGAAATTGTATTTTATTTTGATTTAAGAACATCGAGTGTTTTATGAATGTTTTTAACTAAAATTTTACATTCTATAAACTAATGTTATATCATTTACAATCTGTGATTCTGTCACTGTTGGAGTTTGGTGATTTGATATGGGGTGAAATTCATTATGTACATGATGCACATGTATTAAAGTTGAATGTGTGGTTTCCTAAGTATAAAATATTCATAATCCAAATAATATTTTGATCTGTACTCTAATGTGATGGTTCACATCATTGAATCATGTGTTAACGATGTGATTTACTTAGTTGATCTTATTGGAGACCATCTTATAACCGGATGATCAACCTAGTAGATCATTTTTTTAGTTAATCTAGGTGGTTCATCTGGGATCTTTTATTATATTTTTCCTTATAAAATCTAAAAATGGATTCAATTTTTATTCATAATTATTTTATACTCATGGGAACAAAAAACCCCATGGAATTCAGTTCATTGAGAATAATAATGGTCCAGTTGTGAGGAATTGATGGAATCTTTCATAGTTATAAAACATTCTATAAAAGATAGGTATTTTTTTTCAAATACTATAAATAGGATACACTCATCATTTATTACTTCTTGTTTCCAAGGATTTATAGATCTATTCTATAAGAATATTTCACATTGTTGTTTTCATACTAATGATCACACATTTTTTTTCTTGTAGATAATCATGAGTTTATATGATATTCAAAAATAAAACCACATGGATCCATCGCTATCCTAGAACTAATTAAGATATTCTCCTAGAAGGTAATATTGCAGGAGGAAACAATGAAATTTTCATATTATATAAAAAACAAAACACCCTCTCCACTACATGTAGTAATGGTGTTTAGTACGATAAATACAATAATTTTACTAATGTTATAATATTTTGATGTTATTTGATGTTAGACTTCATAAAAAACAAAAGAATATATCATTGAGTAGCTATGTCCCCCTAAATATTATTTAATATGTTGATCTTGGTTAGTAACAGTGTTTTGACCAAGAACATAAACTTTTTATTAGAATTATGGTATAAGGACTTCTAGACTACTATATGTCAAACAATTTTTTGATTTATGGTGTTTGGTTACTGAATCATTTCCCCAATCATGGAAAAAAAATAATCAACTCTCACGATGGATTCATATGGGTTGATGCCTACAAAATGAGTATTATAGAATCAATAAGGGAATAAATACCCAAATAATGGGTATTATTTTCTCCAAAAAATGAAGTGAAGGTGGAAAATAGATAGATCATCTGGTCTTTCAAAGGAAACATAATCACATGACATTCTAAAAGTCATGAAAATGGGTCATGTGTAGTGAATTCCCTTATTGGGATCAGACAGATCTCACAAGAAAATATGTTTTTCATGAGAAGGTATACATAACATTAACATATCCTGAGACAGTTCCCAAATGAGCACCTTTGAGTCATGTGACATATGAGTAGGCAGGTTCCTAGCAACCATACAAAAATATTTTTAATATACATGATAAAAATATAAAAATTTATGAGTCCTCTTATGGTTTTTAATATTCATTTGACATTCTCATTTAAAATGGAAGACACTGATGTGCCACGGATACAGGCCAAACTTTCCACATATATGCCTGCTGACATATCACCTTCGTCATGTGAAGGGTCTTGAGCATATCAGTTCATTATCGTGATCCCCATATTTCTTCATTAATCATGTAGTGGATCTATCTTTGATAATGACGACACATCAATGCATGATCCATCATAGATAATGTTATTTTACAAGGTCAACTAGAGTGCATGACTAGGAAATGTGGTTTGTTCCCCAAGAAGATAAAATATTGTTAATGCAATGCCCTCTGAGGAATAAAACATAAAATGGGTCAAAAGGACCTTCTAAAAGAATGCACAATATATACAAAAAGGGATTGTTTATTTCTGTCCATTTATATTTGTGTGATCCACTTACATGGTTCACAAGGAACCATGAAGTCCCTTGTGACATGCCAAACATATCTTGAGAAGGAATTTCAGTGTCAGTTTCATCATGTAGAAGGATTCAGAAACATATATGATTCATATGATGCCCCTTTGAATCTATTGATAAATATAGGGGTGTCTGTTAAAATGATCATGCATAACCACAAGACCCATTATTGGTAATACAATGCAGCATATTGAAGTAGGGTGACTGTTTTTTACAACAATCACTTAAATTAATGGGAACCCCGACCGTTGAAAATTATAAAATGAAATAAATTATCAAAGGAAATTTTTTTCTGAGATGTGATGATACACTTTACTTCACATGAAAATTTTCCTATTCCATGGGTGGTCATAGTTTATCACATGAGGGCCCCATGATATTATAGAATAATATTGTAAAGGCCATCGACCATCTATCATGATCTTGTAATGTATCCTTGAAAAGACATATTTTTCTTGCAGAAAATCCCTAGAAAAGTAACATTAAATCATGGAAACCCTTTCCACAGGAATTCTAATCTTGTGATGTACATAGTATATGCCGGCCTAAACATATGGAAGCTTCTTCACATATCAAAATGGTCCAAAAATTTACAATTTTTTATAATGTTTTTAATAAAACTAGATAAGGTAGATCATTTTGGATGTTGTTAAATTTCATATGACACCATGGATCGCTCACTGAAGGATCATGTGAAGCGTCAGAACCAAAAACAATCCACTTAATATACCTCAAATATTTAATATACACACTATACAAGGAGGGTTATAACCATGGAGTAATGACATATAAATAACCCCCAAAATCACAAAAAAGATATAAAAATTCATTCAAAACCCATCGTTAATCAAACGAACATGGGAGAGCATAGTTGGACTTCTTGGAGTGACCAATCATGGTGTCGCAGTGGTTATCTAGTTGGTAAAAATGGGAAATAATCTAAGGGTTCATAAATCATGAATGGTTAATTCACATGATCACTATTGATCATGTGATTGACCTATTGAATATCATTATGATTTTTTGATGTAGGTCCCATATGTCATATTGGTCATGAAAAACCAAAAGAAACTAACATTTCAAATTCATGGGGTAGATATGTAAAACATTTTTTAATAATGGAAAAAATAACAGGAGACATAAGTAATGAATAACTAACTGAATACTCATGTGCTTTAATTGACTCACTATGATTATATGATAATACATTTTCATATTGTTCACATCCTGTGATTATCCCCTAACATACCCTTTGGATTATGAGAATTCCCATGAACGTTTGAAAATAAAATAACTCATTCCCTCCATTCATACTAAACATTTCATTCAATGTCCCCTTGTATTTCATTTCTAATCTTGTACTTTTCTTCAGATATTTCCCCCATGTTATGTGGTCTTACTTGGAGATGTAATCCAGGTCACCAATGGGCACCCAAACATTTCATCCCAGATCATGTGACATCCTTTGGACATGTCATCTTGGATCAGGTGACTTGCTCTAGACAAGCCATATAAGTCGTGAGGTGACCCCATAAATTTTATCATGGGTGATGATAAATTCATTAGACATATCATCTTGGATCATGTGTCATCCTATAGAATAGTAATCTAAATCCTGAGGCACCCTATAGACATTTAAAAAAGAATCATGCATCATCCTTCAGGCTTGTCAGCCTAGATCATGTAACATCCTCTAGATACTCCATATAGATTATTTTATGTCCTCTAAAAATTTCAATCATATCATGAAATTTATATCAGAAAATTTACTTATATCATGCAATTGACTTTTAATAAGTCATATGATTAACTAGAACATGACTAGAAATCATCAATCATGTCATGAATACATTGAGAACATGTCAGGCAGACTATCCAGACCGGTCAATCTAGAATATTATGAAATTATTTCCTTAACTGGCATAAATATTCGGGAAATATCAGTGTGTATATCCTAATTAGTGGTATTATATGTTTATTCACCAATTAGGGAAACCAAAAATTATTACCTACATATGTTGAATGATATGAATTCCCCCAAATTAGGGAATCCCCAGATAACATTTATGGATCAAACAGAACTATGGGAACTAAAATTTTATCCATTCTAAGGATACATAGGATAATATTGTAATTTTATTTCTCAAATAGGCATCCACCTCCGTATAAATTGTATAATGTCTATTAGATTCCATCTATTGTGACAAAATCACTCCCATGTGCGGATTATTCTTCCTCATCCACCAGCTGATTGGGAAGGAAACTAAACTCTAATGACTCAAATTCTCACTATAACCAAATTACATAGGGTACCTTCCTACAAACTGAAATGAATCCTAAAATATACAGTGTTATACCAACACATAAGTTCATCATCTGTATTCAATGTGAATAATTTCACGATTTTCTTTTTTTCTAACTCCATAAAAGGCTCAAATTGATTTAGGGACTTGAAATACTCATATCATTCATATTTTTAATATACACATTCTTGGAGAACATCAATTTGTATGCCTTGATAAGTGTTACGATATAACATCCCATATATAAAGGTGTCCTCCTTGGGAAAAATTCCAAGGTAATGATTGAATTATATTGAATGTGAATCCATCCATAATCAAGATATATAGGACTCCTCTCTAAAGATAGATGTAAATACTAGGTTCCTAAGATATAGAATATGTATCTTGTCCACATGAAGTTAAAAAACATGTTATTAAATAACTACATCTTGTCTATTATTATTACATACAAGATATGTAGGATTCTTAATTATAAATCAATACCATCCATGAAATATTAATCACATTCACGGATGATAAAATGTTCCAATAAACTCATTAATATTCCTCCAAAACATAAGAAGCTACCCACTAATGGGAAATGAATTAATATCCAATGATATCTATAAATGGATTCATTAGTATACATAATTTCTATGTAGAGGGATTCAAACAATGATAACTTTCTTAGTGTAACCAGTACCATTTTTGGAATATTTTTTGGTTTTTGAATATATGATAACTCTATAAAAGCTTCCCTGAGTATGAAAACATTTCCTCAAATTAGGGAATGTTGAGCCAAAACTCGCATCCTCTAATCCATTAGGACACCCTGAGAATTTTTGTGTTTGAAACCCTAATTAAAAAATGTTTTTCTAAGGAAGGTCCATACTCTATTATGGATGATGGAACCATTGGGATTTACATTAAATAAAAATGTTCAAAACCCAACCCAACCAATTTTTCATCAAATTCAACTCCCCTCATAGCCATGTGTTAAGAAAATGATCATTCTAATTTTTTTATAAAAAAAATGTGAACCCAAAATGAATTCCTTTAACAATGTAATATCTTTCTCAATAAAAAAGGATTGATTTTCTGGTTCTCATTATACCCTAATATTGAAATTATATTGGTGATTAGAAATTATATTTTAGACAATAAAATGGGGAACCCGATAGGAAAATATAAAATAATAGAATGAAAATTTTAATATATGTTGCTCCATTCCATTTTCATATCCTACACAGAAAAAAGAATACCCAAAATGGATCACTTAAAATATTTCCTCTTGGTTCTTAAAAAATAATTCAATCTGTGTGGTGAGTTCCCATGGGTGAATAATTGTTTTACTGATGATAAGAATGGATTATTGTGCTACCTATACATATATGATTGAGCACATATCATGCCAATAATAAGGATATGATCAATGACCTTGTTACATGATTATTCTTGAATGTAGATACTTATCTTAAAAACAACTATGAACTAATATAATATCATCATTTATTTACCATTCTAGAAAATATCCTATGGTTGAAACCCCAAGGCTACCAAAAAGTGGTCACCCACCCCACACATTTAGCGTGATGTGGAGAATGAATTGGTTGGAATATACCATTGACACTCTATGATCCTGACCCCTTTGTATACCCATTATGGTCCCCAAATTCTAAAAATGATGATTCCACATCCACCAAAGGAAGATATAATAAATCTAGTGGAACTTCTTGCCATAGCGAACCACATTGAAACATTATCCCTATAGTGAATCAATTGGCACCTATAGTATCTGATGATGGAATATTAGGGTGTAAATTGTGGATCTCATATGCTTCTAGAGCCACCAATGAGGGATATTGAATACATCTGTTTCAAAATCCATCTCATTGGGTTCCCTTTCTTCACCAAATAATGGAACCATCTAACTCTCTTCCATATATGAAACCCATGAATAGGAAACAAGGAAGACTAATCAGATGAAGGAATATTTGGATAATGAAAAGTGGTATCATATCCCCACATAAACTAATAAATACCATTGGTATATTCTAGAATTATCTAGGAACCAAGAACATTTCCCTACTCACTTAGATGAAATCATATATTTTATTCACGGATAAATCTTGGTTGAGTCACATGCCCCAAACCCCATTTGTGAATCCCAATGGAATATTTTTTTGGTAGATGGAGGAAATCATTGGGAGTATATCCCCACTTAAATTGAAGATATATTTCAATAGAGTATGGGAGAATGTTTATCCTTTCTATCAATTATATATTTTTGTCAAATGAATTACATTCGTCAAACCACTAATTAACTCCACTTTCATATCTTATCACTGGTATAAATAAAGGGATCATAACATATTATTATCCCTACAAAAATGGTAGAAGAACAATCTAATCATTATGAAATATTTATTAAATACGAGAAATGGAGTATTATTTCTCTTTTATAGGATGACTGTCAGCATATTCTGCTATGCTATGAGGAAATAGATCATGCACACTTTCCATTTTAATCATTGTTAAAAATGTTGTATAGGAACATAAGATGGTATTTGATCATATTCCTATATAAAAATACATGTGGAGTCTTCCATACATCAATGATTGGGATCATATCCCATATTTGGAATGGGCTCATCATGTGATATTGGAAGATGCCAAAATAAAGGCTTATATTTCAATCAAAAAACCAGTGGAATACTCCAATAACTCATGATTAGGATCAAATCTTTATTCTAACTGAGGCTCACCAGGTTAGAATGAATAATTCCTCATGATTGGATAATATTTATAGTAGTAAATATAGTTGTAATATTCTAATAATTCCTATAATCCAAGTGTAAATTCCTACTTCCATCAATGAATGTATACAGTGATATACATTAGTGTCTATACAATTGGAGGTTCATACCTTTTCTCATATCCTAGTGGTCTGTTGGCATATTTTGATGGGGACATAATATTCGGACAATGATAATATTATTTTTTCATCTGCGGAAGTGAGATTGGAACATACCATAAGATAGGATAATATTATGGTCCAAAATGATGAAAGACATACTCAAATGTCTCAAGATCGGGATCATATCCCCATTCTGAGTGAGGCTTGATAATTAAGTGTAGTACATGATTCTGGGAAAGGACATATTCTTATTAGTGAAGATACTGGACTTATTCCAACAACATCATAATTATTGTCTCATTCTCCAACAACATTATAAAATTTTCAACAAATTCTGTAAATTTTCATAGAATATTCCTATATCACTATAAAATTGAAAAAGTAAAATAATCATATCTATCCACAACACATAATTCATATTATATTCTTAATCTACCCAATGAAAGTGTCCTTGAAGTATTTCAAGACACATTATCAACATACTAGTGGTCGTTAGACTCTTTAAATGAAGTATATGGTGACCATTACAATGGATTCATTCATCATTGTAGTGTGGATATGGATCAGAGGGACTCTAAACATAATATCTATCATTGTAAACCTCCCCATGGTGACATATTCCATATAAAAACAAAATCCCCCAATACCCAAACACCTATATATAAAGAGTTTCTTAAAACAAAAATACCATTATATGGAGAGGTAATGAATATTTAGGGTCACCCTTATATAGTTCTCAATCAAAAATCATACACAACACACTCCAACTAGTAGGAGACATCAGGAAGAAACATCTATTGTATGACCAAATGAGGTGAGTAGGTCTAACGAAGGGAAAGAAGACACTGATATTTCGTGTGATTTAAATGGAAAGAATGTAACACCCGAGATTTTTATTAGAAATGTTTTGTTTTAATGTCATATAAATCATCAAAAGAATCTTTCACTACACACAACACTTTCTTGTCTTGATTTACATGCAATCACGACCTTCCTCGATAGCTTTCATCGTACGCAATACCAAGTTTCACTAAACAACGATATTCTATTAAAATATTATTAAAACTAGCCATTATGAATATTAATAAAAACTTTTTGAATTTTTTTAAATTTATTCTTTCAAAATGGACTTCATTTTTAGATTGGGAATATCGAAATTATCCTAGGGTGAATTGTTTGGAATTTTTCTGAAAACATTCCATTTTTGATGAATAGTGAAAATCCTGGGTTACTATTTAAAACCCGACTTTTTTTTTAAATAATTATTTATTTTATTTAATTTATTTTAGGTAAAAATTGATATATAATACTAATATAAGTTCAAAGTAATTCATTGGAGACTTTATATAATAATTTTAGATATATAAAAATTTAATTGAACGTTTCACCGTCTTTTACCCACCTCCTAGGAGAATTTGCAAATTCACATCAAACGTAATTTTACCACTTCTATGAGTGGAATTTTAAAAATCCGATAGACACGATTAATATCAAAGACTAAAATTTTGTTCAATGAAATGAAAATACTTTTTGGTGAATAGTAACTGTTTACTTTTTTTCCATGGTTAAAAGTAAATAGGGTAATTAAGGGTAAAAATGATATTATTATTACCGTAAAACATGTTCTAATTCTATTGGATAAGTTTAATTCGACCAAAAACAACCTTATTAATAACATATGACCATTTAGTCCCACTTTCATTAGATTAAGACATTTAATGTTACTTTATTTAAAGAATAGTGAAAATAGTTAAAATCAAAGTTTAATGACCAAAATATTTTTAATATAGGGTTATACATAAGATAAATTCGACTATAAATATTCATTAGAAAGATAAAACTATTTCCTACATAATGGTATTTTATTTATAATTTGTATACATTAAATAATATATTTTATTTATGACACCATGATGATGCTGTAATTATCTTATTAATGAAATATTAACATAATTGGTGTTATAAATACTCAAATAAATGTAATTTGAGACTTTTTATAAATTAAAATAATTTTATGGGTTAATATGACGTGTTATTATGGATTTAATTAATTTTTTTCTAACTAATAATTATGTTATGTGTTTTAAAAAAATCAATTACCAAATAGTGTTAAAATTGACATAAAATAGTTTTTAAAACAAATATTATATTATTAATTGTTATTTTATTACTAAAAATATAAGGTTCGAAAAAATGACATATATAAGATGATAAAAATTATTAATAAAAAACACGGGGTTCGTTTGGCTTGTTATAGAATGTTTATTAGCCTTATAATGTAAGAAAATAAGAAGAGACGGTAAAAGTTAAATTATCTGACTTAAAGTTAAATCTAAATGATAAAGTTAAAATAGAAACCAAAACTAGTCTAAATTCTATTTTATGATATGATTAATACCACTCCCCATATTATATTATAAATAAATCAATTTGGAACTATTAAAAACATAATATGTCTTTATAATAAAATAATATTTTATGTTTTCTTAAGGTGCCCCTCTCCTCCCTTATAAAAGGGAACCTCCTCCATTGCTTCCTCACACCACATTGATCTTTCAATCTCTGTCAAAACCTGCCAATTTCTCATCTCCATTTCCCTAGAAACATCTTAGAGGTTCTGGTAATCTTAAAAGACCATCTTTAGTGCCCAAAGAGGAGGTTAAGAAGAGGCGCTTCAAAGAAGAGGTAATGTCTGTTACCGATTCTTTCAACTTTATTTCTTCTTCTACTTCTTCTTATTTAGTTATTTCATTATGAAGTAATAACATAAGTATAAATAATATACTAATATGTCATTATAAATATGAAACAACCCTATTTCACCTTCTATCCATCCTACAGAAAATGAAATCACCGCACGTGCGTACGTACGAAATACTCTCTCCACGCCGTGGTGTAATCTGTTTCCACCACCACCTTACATGGATGGATATAATGGTGTATAGAATAACTATATATGATTATTTTAAAGTGATATTGATTCTAAAATAGTATACATAAACTCCAATACAATTCCACGATCATGGGAACGATATCATCGCTCGTGCGTACGTACTGAATACCGTCTCCACGATGTGATGAAACTCGTGCTACATGATCTTCATTGCATAATGATTATATAAATGAATTTAAGGAATAAATATTATATATATTACACTAATAAAATTCTGGAAATTATGTTTCTAAAACCTAAAAAGTAGAATAAGAATTTATTCGTCAAAAAACGTATAAGAACAAAAAGTAATAAACACCTGAATAACAAGTAGCAATGAAATATTACCAATAAGAAGATAATAATATGACCATATATGATATAATAACAATTATTATGATTATGGAATAAGTAAATGACATTATTTAAATCATTATATAGGAGGTTCAGACAGTTACGAAGAAAATCAGACCTAAGGTAAGGGAAAATCTCGCAATATCAATTTTTTATCCGAGATTGTTTATAATTTGGTATTTACTAGGGTGTATTTATCATCCAAATCCATGTTTCATAAATATTTAATATTATTTCTATCCTCATACAAATTTTTAAAAACAATTTTACCCATTGGTGAGTTTTTATTAAAATATATTAAAGTAATATTTTGTCATTTTTCGTATGAGATACTTTTTGACTTTTCCAGCCAAAGTACGAGAAGAATGTTTTTTAGCTTATACGGCATGACTGGATTTTTAGAACATTATTTCCATGAAGCTTCCTTTACAAGTTTTCAAGTTTATTTTTAATAAACTTCTTTTATTATAAGAAAATTATATGACATTTTAAGAAGGGAAAAATGTTTTTTATGTAGAAAGGATATTTTCCTCAAGAATAGAGTTCAAGTGTTTTATCAAAATTATTTTCCACATAAGATAAGATAGGGATATGCTTCTATCCCTATTTTTACATTGTTTTGATTATGTTATGATGGAATTATTTTTATGATGTCCTTTTATCTTATATGGATTGTGTTATGATGGCATGATGATTAAGAATACCATTTTTATTAAATTGGTTATGATATGATGTATGATTTATGAATTTGTGGCACACATAAGAATGGTTTAATTATGAGATGGGTGGGACCTATATCTACCTTTAATACATTGGGTAAAGATTTATATCTCATGAGATAGACATGGCTAGAATGGCAGGTTAATCCGGTTCAGTGAAACAGGACTGAAACGAGGAGTGAACCTTGTTCCGAAATGATCTTTTTCCGCTAAGATTGTATTGGAAATGAGTTTTGACTAATAAGAAATGATTCTTTATGATTATTTGTATATTCCACAAAGTTTCATGTTTTATGTTATGATTATTTGGATTACATTTAACTATTATTATTGATCCCATGTCATGATATTATGATCTCTTTTTCAGGAAAAGATTTTTGAAATGTTATGTTCTTCAGAATATGATATGATTGATATTTATTTTTTTACCCTTACTAAGAATTTGAGCTCACCTTTTTGTATGTTTTCTTTTCCCCAAATCTGGAATTAGGTTATTATGTAGAATATGCCAAAAGGGACTCTAGAGATGATGAAATAAATGAGAGACAATATAGATGATTTATGAACGAGTTGTTTATGTTTCCTAGTTTCTAAAGACAATATACCTATACGGTCCTTTCATTGTTTTGTTATATGTTGTAATAAGTATGCTTCAATTCTGAGCTAATAACAATGTATGTAATGTATGGGTCATTAAATCTGGTGTCAGGGGAAAGGTATAGTCAACCTTTGGAAACTACGATGCGAAAGCCTTAGTAAGAATCCTAAGTATAAGACTAAGCATAGAACACAATCTTAGTTTTTTATAAATGGACATGAATAACCTATGATAAGACCTAATGCATGAAATTTTATTCTTTATTATGTGGTTTTCCTTTGATAATTAGTATTTATCACACTATTATTCTTGGTTTTAGTCAATGGGTGGATCCCCAAGGACCCGTGTTAATTCTGAATGCGACGGGCAATGGAATGATTGTCCCCTTGGGAAACCAAATGTTATGGGAGATGGAATGAAAAATATTGTAGCCATGATCACAAAAATTTAACAAGCTATGAATCATGCACCCCCATTCATGAGGCAGCGTCCACCCCCATTCAGCGGGTATATTGATCCATTAGTTACTGAACAATGGATCAGTACTACTGAAATGATATTTTCGGTTCTTCAATGTTCTGAACATGATTAAGTCATCTTAGTAGTATATCATTTGGATGTTGTAGCAGATCAATGGTGGAATCTTATCAAGAATACGATTCCAAGTGATGAAATTGAGTCCATGGAATGGGACGAGTTCAAGAACTTGTTTTTCAATAAGTACTTCCCTCGTATTCTTCGAAGAAAGATGGAGAAAGAGTCTCTTGAACTAAAGAAAAAAGAAGATGAATCTGTTGGAACCTATGTAGAATATTTTACAAGACATGTAAGGTACACTTCTATGATTATTATCCAACCTGAGATTAAGATCGATCAGTTATTTAGTGGCATAAAACCATGTCTTCAAAGGGCGTTATCCATAAGGGACTTCAATAGCTATGTGGTAATCGTTCGATGTGATCTCAAAGATGAGATGGAGATTGGAGTAACCCATCAGTCATATGGGTTTGATAAGAAGAGGAAAATGGAATTCAAAGGAAAATCTAAAGAGTACACTGAAAAGAAGACGAGTTTTCCCTTATGCTCATTGTGTGGAAAGAAACATGGAGGGAGTTGTCTTAAAAGGACAAGTAAATGTTTCAACATTAGAATGCCGCAATGATGGGAAGAATATGTCTAGTGATGTGAATAAAGAAAAGGTTACATAGAGTGCACCTCCTATAGTGGAATTTGATGTGATTCTTGGCATGGATTGGATTTCTTTATATGGAGCTCATATCAATTTCCAAATAAGGGAAGTCACAATTCATATTCCAGATCAATCTATGACCGTCTATCGATGCAAGGATGAACATAACCTTCTTGTGGAAATTTCTTCCATCTTATGGGTCTTGATTCCACTAAATGAATGTTATTTATCTCAAATGGTTTGTGAGAAACACATGATTAAGAATATTCCCATTGTACGGGAGTTTGATGATGTCTTTCCGGAGGAATTTTCAGGTCTTCCACCAAATTGTGAAGTTGAGTTTTCAATAGAACTCATACCTGGTGCTTTATCTATTTTATTGTCACCTTATAGAATGGTACTGTCACGACCCCCTCCCACCAAAGATTCCCCTCCTGAGCTGGAAATGGTGAAATGGAGATAATGAACGTCGAGTCCCGCCTCCAGTAGGCCCCGGGATGGTGACTAGCACCAAGGGTATGAGTTTTCACAAATATGGGAGGCATTACCCTTTTTATTATTTTGGATCGGGAAATAGGACAAGTTAACCACCAAAAAGGGAAAAGAACAAGTGTATATAAATAAACACAAACCAATCCCACATGAATTTTTAAACAATTTTATAACAAGGTACAAGTACAAGGAGGCCCAAAAGTACAATACCAAAGAAAACAAGAGAACAGAAACTTCAACAATTCCAACTGCCCAACTTGTAGGGTCCCGCACGGCCCCAGTAGTCCTCCTGGAAACCTGGAAGTAAACGTAGGGTGAGCATACAAGTATACTTAGTAGGGAAAACTAAAGCTCTCATGCACAAGTGGGAAGACATCCTAATGTCCTGTGAGAACAACAGAAGAAACCTAACAAGGAAAACTATCCACCCAACCTCACCAGCCACACTCACCAAAACTCAATCACAACTGGTAGTAGTAGTATAAGAACAAGTGTATGGGGTACCCCACACTATTTCCCATTAGTTAGCTAAACGTCCTAACGCTGTCACACTCTCGCCGCCCGCACACACCTCGGCCTCACAACCACGTATCCCGCCCGCACACACCTGGTCCTCACAACCACACATCCTGCCCGCACACACATGGGCCTCACAACCACGTATCCCACCCGCACACACCGGGGCCTCACAACCACAACCACATCCCCACCCGAAGACACCTGGGCCTCATCCAGAAAGATTCCTGGGAATAGTAACATAACTCTTGACCGAAGACACCTGGGCCTGAAATCGAATCCTACCTGAAGAGTCTTAGGTGTAAGGTCGCCTCAAGCCATTATAGCCTATAAGCCTACCCAAAGATTCTTGGGCATAATCAACCTAATCGAAACCTACCCGAAGAGTCTTGGGTGTAAGGTCGCCTCAAGCCATCACAGCCTAGTAGAGAAGGAGCAGGAAGGATCTAGTGACTATGGGAAAACACCCTCTCCCATGAAATGGGAGTGTTCGACACTAAGTTCTCAACATGGGTGCGGTGCGATAAAACAAAAAAGAAACAAATATATATATAGCAACCACTCAGCCCATCCTATGGCTTCTAAAAAGAGAAACTGAGCACGTGCCTCTGCACTGCTACCACGAAGCATGCATACAACAAACTACCCCAACCCCATTAAGGTTTTCACGTTTCAGTAGAAATTATCTTATTTAGTTCCTTAACTACTAGGAAACTATCCAAAACCAACCACAATGACCACTCATAAGCATATCACTGCCATCCACAAAGCAAGTTAGGAAAACACAGCAGCACAGTAAGTCCCTTCTTATTAACCAACCAACCCATTGATTATTATTTCTGTTTCATTACCAAGCCCCACCATTCATTAACTCTTCCACTTTTATTTATTTATTAAACACAAACCATAGTCCGTTCACATTTAAACCCATCCCTGCAGCCCCGATGCCAACCACCATAACCACATCACACATCATTAGCCCTTTAATACCATTTATTGCAGCCCTGATGCCCATCACCATTAAGCATTCACACCTTCCCACAACCAAGTCAACCATAGCCCCACTGGTCACCCAAAACACATCATCCCACAAAACACCCCCATCACATGCCACGTAACCAATCCAACACCCACATTTTCATTATTCCATTTTGTTTAACCGGGGTGATCACACAAGGTTTCCAGATTTTAATTTAATCAGACAACTTTATGTGATTATCCAATTTCCACATTCCACAATCTTCCATCTATAATAAAATACTGAAGGAGAGGGCAACATTTAATTGCGTAAGAAAAGGCCCCGAACGACCGTGATTTTCATTAGGTAGAAGCTCATTCAATTCACAAATATAATATCATAGGATATAAAAATTAAAGTAACAGCGATCACTAACTTCCCAACCACATTATTTAACCAGTTATTATCATTATTTAATGGTTCAATTGTTTCTCATGAAAGCAAAAGGATACCCACCCCGCATGATACACAAATTAGAGAGACAAAGGTGAGATCCCTACCTCAACAGGTTCTTGATCGCAATGCTCCTCCGGATCAACTTTAGAAGATGTTTGTCAGCATCCCGGAAAAACCTCATCGGGTGGAAAGGAAGGGCCTAAGGAAAGACAACAGATCCAAGATCAGAAGTTCCGCCTCGTCGTTAGGATCCCATGGTAGCTGACGGATCGTAAATCGGAGCTCGGACGAAAAATTTATGGAAGAAAGTGCCTTTGAGTCTCTTGAGAGAGCTCTGCTCAGAGGAGAGGGGAGGAGAGGTGTGAGTTGAAAGGAGCAGGGGACCCCTCCTTTTATAGGCGTGAAAAGAAAAAGTACACGGTGTGTACCTGGCCGTTTTCACATGGTCTCCACGTGGCCTCCAACATGGTTCCGCGGCCGTTTACTGGTCAACACACGGTTTGAAGGTAACACATACGCGGGGATGGACTACACGGCATGTAAATTGGACACATGGCGTGTACCCATTTATTGCACACGGCAAGGACACGGCTACAACGTGGCACATCACCGATGACTGGTCAACACATGGTAACGCATATGCTAGGAAGTACTACACGGCATGTAGATTGGACACACGGTGTGTACCTATCTACTTCACGCAGCAAAGACACGACCATCAACACGGGGTATACCCTGTAAGAGGGTACATGACGTGAACTCAAACTACACGGCGTGTAGTTTCAAAATTCGGGAAAGTGTGGGAAAAGTCCATTTTACCCTACAGAACACTTCGTGGCCTTCTTTTTGACAAAGGAATGGGCCGGAGAGGCCCGGGCCATTACATAAGATACCTCTTGAAACATTCTTGTCCCTGATAATTCAAAACCAACCTAGGGGAACCCAACAAGATACCTCTTAGGGCCCTCGTTATAACAGAAACCCAACCGACAACCCTAATCGTATGTGTTAGGAATTCCTTCTCCTATATCGAGATATTATCCGCTTTAGGCGGCACTTACTCACCCCATGGGTTTAATCGCATCCTCATTAACGTGTCTCGATTATGAATTAGGTCTTCCCACTTTCATGCATCAGGATTTTTCAACTCGCACTAACCCCAGCACCCCACAACCAACACACTGCCCGAACACATGGGTTTGGGAAAATTTCTTCACCTATGTCGAGATATTATCCGCTTTAGGCAGCACTGACTCGCCCGCATGGGTTCAATCGCATCCAAATTAATGCGTCTCGATTAAGGGTCAGGTTTTTCCCCTTTCCCACGCATCCGGACATGTTACACATGACAAGGGTACAAGAAAACAAAAAGGTCTCACAACTGACAAGCCAAGAATTCCATATATAAAAGGTGCAGAGTACAACATCAACACAAATATCAGAAGAACAAGGGAACACAAGTAAAAACAACTCCGGGTACTGAGCGTGCATCTGGGTCTCTCGCTCCCAAGTTCTCTCCTCGAGGTTGTCATGCCTTCACATAACATGGAACAAGGGAATGGTTCATCCACGGAGTACCTTTTCTTTACGATCCTCAATTCTGACTGGTCATTCCTCGAAGGCCGCGTCGTCTCACATATCCAACTCTCCCCAGTCGATAACGTGAGAGTCATCGTGTAAGTACCGAAGAAGCTGGGATATGTGAAAGACGTCATGAACTTTGTCCAACTGAGGTGGAAGGGCCAGCTGATATGCCACCTCGCCGACTCGCCTCAGCACCTCAAAAGGTCCGATGAACCTAGGTGAGAGCTTTCTCCCTTTCCCAAAGCTCTGCTTCCCCCGTCGAGGGGAAACTTTCAAGAACACATGGTGTCCCACCTCGAAATCCAAGGGCCTCCTCCGACGATCAGCATAAGACTTCTGTCGGTTCTGAGCCTCCTTCATCCTCTCACGTACAAGCTGGACTTTCTCCGTGGTGCTCTGCACTACCTCTGGCCCAAGAGCACCTGTCTCACCAACCTCTTCCCAACAAATGGGTGAACGAAATGGCCTTCTATACAAAGCCTCAAATGGTGCCATTCCAATAGTAGAGTGGAAGCTCTTATTGTAGGAAAACTCTACTAAAGTCAAGTGTCATACCCATGATCCTCTGAAATCCAGAACGCATGCTCGCAGCATTTCCTCTAACGTCTGGATAGTCTGCTCTGTCTGCCCGTCGGTCTGGGGATGGAAAGTAGTGCTAAGGCGTTGTTGGGTGCTAAAAGCATGTTGTAACCCCCTCCAGACTCGTGATGTAAACCGAGTATCCCAGTATGAGATGATAGTCCTCCGAACTCCATGAAAATGCACTACCTCATCTACGTACCTCTGTGCTAAGGTACTCACCGGGCTCGACTCCTTGATTGATAAGAAGTGAGTCGATTTCCTCAGTCGATCCACCACTACCCAGATAGAATCATAACCACCCTAAGCTCTGGGTAGTCCTGTGACGATGTCCATCGAGATGTCATCCCACTTCCACCAGGGGACATCTAAAGGATGAAACATACCACCGGGAACACGGTGTTCAGCCTTCACTTGCTGACACACTAAGAACTTAACCGCAAACTCCTCCACTGCCCGTTTCACCCCGGGCCACCAAAACTGATCCCTCAGGCCTCGATACATTTTTGAAACTCCTGGATGTAATGCTAAGGCCGAGCTATGGAACTCATGGAGAACTCCCTCATGCATCGCCTCTGGGACAAACAACCTTACATGGAAAAGAATCTGATGTCAGCTGTCCTCTGACCATCCCTCTAGAGCATTCCCCTGATAGACACGATCCTGCATCACCTCTGCCTCGGAGTCCCCCCACTGAGACTCCTCCACCTGCTGCGACAAGGACGATTACACCATAATTTGGAACAAACAGCCTCTAACACCTTCTTCCCTTGCATCTAAGTGCAGGGCAACCAACTCTCCCATCACATTCCAAGCATCAACGGTTTCCCGAACCACTTCCTTATGTGACTTACTGCTCAGGGCATCAGTCACAATGTTTCCCTTACCTTTAGTGTAAGAGATCTCGAAGTCATAGTCTTGGAGAAACTCGACCCATCTCCGCTGCCGGAAGTTCCGGACACACTGAGAGAAGATATAATGCAGGCTCTTGTGGTCTGAGAAGACCACAAAGCGCTCCCCAAAAAGGTAATGTCGCCACAACATCAATGCGAACACTACTGATGCAAGCTCTAGGTCATGGGTGGCATAGTTACGCTCGTGTGGGCGCAACTTCCTAGACCCATAAAAAATCACGAGCTTCTTCTGCATCAGCACGCACCCCAGACCAAGGCCAGAAGCATAAAAAAACACTTCATACAATAACCATTCCTATAGAAACCTGAGTATGGGAGCACTGACCAACTTCTCCTTCAGGTAGTCAAAAGATTTCTAGCACTGCTCCCTCCATAAGAAGACCTGGTTCTTCCTAGTCAAAGCTGTCAATGGAGCAACAACTCGAGAGAAGTCCGAAACGAAACTATGATAGTAACCTGCTAATCCCAGGAAACTACGATCTTCTTCCATGCTCTTGGGTGATGCCGAAGAAACAACTGCCTCCACCTTCGACGAGACCACCAATACTCCATGTTGAGACACCGCGTGCCCAAGGAAGTGTACATCTTGTGTCAAGAACTTACACTGTGACAATTTCCCGTAAAGCTGGTGGTGTCGAAGGACTCCAAGACGTCCCTGAGATGCTCAAAGTGTTCCACCTCTAATCTTGAGTAGATCCGGATGTCATCGATAAACACAACGAAGAAGAGGTCAAGAAACTCTCGAAAGATAATGTTCATAAGTCCCTTGAACATAGTTGGTGCATTCGTAACTCCAAACAACATCACTACAAGCTCGAAGTGCCCATACCTGCACCTGAAAGCTATCGTCGAGATTTCACTGTCCTCACCCACAGCTGATGATATCCAGATCGTAGATCAATCTTAGAAAACCAACCTGCTCCCCTTAGCTGGTCGAAAAGATCATCTATCCTTGGAAAGGGGTAATGGTTCTTGACCATTACCTAGTTCAGTCTTTGGTAGTCTATGCATAGCCTGAGACCACCATCTGCCTTCTTCATGAACAAAAATGGAGCACCCCATGGATACACACTGGGTCGAACAAAACCCTTCTCTATCAGATTGTCAATATGAATCCGTAACTCCCGCAACTCTGAAGGTTCCATCTGATAAGGGGACATTGAAATTGGACGGGCACCAGGCTATAAGTCTATCCCAAAATCAACGTCTCGTCAGGGGGGGTAGAGTTACAACCTCCTCAGGAAAAACATCGAGGAACTCCCCAAAAACCTCTGGGACATTCATCATCTTTTTATCAGCTGGAACCACTGATAACCCGCTCAACAAGGAAAGGAGAGGCTCCACACGATGGCTTCCCGCCTGATAGCTCCTCTCGCCAACAAAAGATACGTGCTGCCCATCTACATCGGAGAACACGACTCTCTTAGGAAGAAGTCGATAATGGTACTAACAGAAAACAACCAGTCGATTCCTAGGATGACATCGTATGGCTGCATATCTAAAAAATGAATGTCTCCACTAGATCGATATGGTCCCAACGTCAACCCACATTCCCAGCAAACACAAGATACGCTGGTCTGGCCCCCAACTAGTGTACTCAGTACCAGTGGTATGGAAAGTCTCTCAATGGATAGTCCCAAAACATGGGCTAGACTAGGTGCAACAAAAGAGTGCGAGGTTCCCGAATCGAACAAAGTAGAAACAAGAGTGCTGAACAAACAAATTGTACCTCGCACCACCTCTGGTCCTACTGGAGATGCCAACTCTGCTACGTGAAACTGTCCACACCCAGCTCCTATGCCTCTCTGATGTCGTCCACTTCCCCGACCACGCCCTGGTCGAGGTCCATGAGGAGCACCCTAAGGTCGGCCTCCTCCCGCAAAGTCTGCCCTCGGAGGAGCATGGTCCTGCTGCTGCTGGAAGGGCCTCACCGGCAACTGGTGCTGCTGTGGTGGGCGCTGGACCTGCCCACCTCCACTGTACGGAGCTCGGGTCGGGCACCGACTCTGAACGTACCCGAAACCTCCACAAGAAAAACACATCGGTCTTGGGCTCATAAAAAAGAGACGAGGACCCGAAGATCTAAACTAGAACCGCTGGGGCCTGCTCCCCACTGGCATGAACCTGGAAGGTCCTATCGCAGGAGACCTGCTGCTGACTGCCTTCCCCTTCGATGAACCTGGCAGAAACACCTCATGTGGTGCACCTCCCAGCGATTGCATCCTCTCTACGACCTCTTCCTTCTTATGCACTTCCAAGTACGTTAGAAGGGTGAAGGGGGTGACAACATATAGGAGAGAAGGACGAAGCGCCTCCTCCAAATGTCTCACCCGAGATTCCTCATCCGGAAAGATATCCGGAGCAAAGTGCAGGAGATCTTTGAACTTGATCCCCAGATCTCGTACCGACATACTCCCCTACTGAAGGGAGAGTAACTCCTGCCGCTTCTCCACCTTGATCATGGAAGAAAGGAATTCCTCTCAGAATTCCTTCTCAAAGTCCGCCCATGGAACCTCTTCCTCTATCCTCTCTCCATGGTAGAGTGTCCACCACTATCGCGTCGCACCTCTCATCTGACTGACTGCTAGGGGAACCAAGTACTCCCTCGAAGTACGGATCAAGGTGGAAGCGATCCCTAGCTCCTCAAGCAAACCCTTCGTCTCCGTATCTGTAGTACTAACCTCGTACTTCTTGAGGGTATGCCGCTGGAAGGAACAGAGAGTCTTCTGCCACTGGCTATCTTCCTCCTCTCGTTCAATACTCAACTGATCGACCACCTGGATCTGCTGGGCCTCGGCTGTCTGAGCCACCAGGGGACGTCGTCCATGTGCCATAGCTGTATGGTAAACAAGGATCGCCTAATCCCAAGTAGTAAGGAAATTTCTCAATGTTTTAATTATCATTTTATTTCAATTTCTTTCCCAGAACACCCAAATCAAGTAAAACACAAATATGATGATGCATGTACCTTCCCTAGGGTCTCTAACCTGCAATCAATGTAGTCTAACATGGTTGTTCGGTAGGATCAGAGTCCTTGCATCGGATCAAGGGGGGCTCTAAAATCCCGTGTCCAAGTCAGTCTTCCCTAGCCTATGTCATGCAGCAAGATTGAATAACATTGTTGCCCTACCATCCCATGCAATCCTCACTGTGCCTAACTCCAGACTCCATCCTATCTCTCATCCATTAGCTCTGATACCATTCTATCACGACCTCATCCCACCTAAGATGCCCCTCTTGAGCTGGAAATGGTGAAAGTGAGATAATGACCCCCCGAGTCCCACCTCCAGTAGGCCCCGGGATTGTGACTAGCACCAAGGGAATGAGTTTTCACAAATATAGGAGGAATTACCCTTTTTATTATTTTGGATCGGTAAATAAGACAAGTCAACCACCAAAAAGGGAAAAGAACATGTGTATATAAATAAACCCAAACCAAGCCCTCATGAATGTTTAAACAATTATATAACAAGGTACAAGTACAAGGAAGCTCAAAAGTACAATACCAAAGAAAATAAGAGAACATCAACTGCAACAACTCCAACTGCCCGACTAGTAGGGTCCCGCACGGCCCTGGTAGTCCTCCTGGAAACCTGAAAGTAAACGTAGAGTAAGAATACACGTTTACATAGTAGGGAAACCTAAAGCTCTCGTGTACAAGTGGGAAGACATCTTAATGTCCTGTGAGAACAACAGAAGAATCCTAACAAGGAAAACTATCCACCCAACCTCACCAGCCACACTCACAAAAACACAATCACAACCGGTAGTAGTAGTATAAAAACAAGAGTATGGGGTACCCCGCACCATTTACCATTAGTTAGATGAACGTCCTGACGCTGTCACACTCTCCCCACCCACACACACCTTGTCCTCACAACCACGTATCTCACCCGCACACACCTGGGCCTCACAACCACACATCCCGCCCGCACAAAACTGGGCCTCACCACCACGTATCCCGCCCGCACACACCTGGGCCTCACAACCACAACCACATCCCCACCCGAAGACACCTGGGCCTCATCCCGAAGATTCTTGGGAATAGTAACAGAACTCTCGCTCGAATACACCTGGGCCTGAAATCGAAACCTACCTGAAGAGTCTTATGTGTAAGGTCTCCTCAATCCATTATAGCCTATAAGCATGCTCAAAGAGTCTTGGGCCTAATCACCACAATCGAAACCTACCCAAAGAGTCTTGGGTGTAAGGTCGCCTCAAGCCATCACAACCTAGGGGAGAAGCAGTAGGAAGGAGCTAGTAACTAAGAGAAAACACCCTCTCCCATGAAATGGGAGGGTTCGGCACTAAGTGCTCAACATGGGTGTGGTGCGATAAAACAAAAAAGATACATATATATATAGAAATCACTCATCCCAACCTATGTCTTCTAAAAAGAGAAACTGAGTACGTGCCTTGGCACTGTTACCACAAAGCATGCATACAACAAACAACCCCAACCCCATTATGGTTATCACATTTCAGCAGAAATTAGCTTATTTAGTTCCTTAACTACTAGGCAACTATCCACAACCAACCACAACGACCGTTCGTAAGCATATCCCTGCTGTCCACAAAGCAAGTTAGGAAAACAAAGCAACACGGCAAGTCCCTTCTTATTAACAAACCAACCCACTGATTATTATTTCTGTTGCATTACCAAGCCCCACTATTCATTAACTCTTCCACTTTTATTTATTTATTAAACACAACCCATAGTTTGTTCACATTTAAACCCATCCCTGCAGCCCTGCTGCCAACCACCATAACCACATCACACATCGTTATCCCTTTAATACCATTTATTGCAGCCCCACTGCCCATCACCATTAAACATTCACACCTTCCCACAACCAAGTCAACCGCAGCCCCACTGCTCACCCAAACCACAACAGCCCACAAAACACCCCCATCACATGCCACGTAACCAAGCCAACACCCACATGTTCATTATTTCATTTTGTTTAACTGGGGTGATCACAAAAGGGTTCAATATTTTCATTTAATCAGCCAAAATTACGTGATTATCCAATTTCCACATTCCACAAGCTTCCATCCATAAGAAAATACAAAAGGAGAGGGAATCATTTAATTGTGTAAGCAAAGGCCCCCAATGACCTTGATTTTCATTAGGTAGAGGCCCATTTAATTCACAAATATAATATCCCAGGATATAAAAAGTAAAGTAACATAAATCACTAACTTCCCAACCCCATTCTCTAACCAGTTATTATCTTTATTTAATGGTTCAACTATTTCTCATGAAAATAAAAGGATACCCACCCCGCATGATACACAAATTAGAGAGACAAAGGTGAGATCCCTACCTCAAGAGGTTCTAGATCGCAACAGTCCTCCGGATCAACATTAGAAGACGTTCTTTGGCGTCTCGGAAAAATATCCATGGGTGGAAAGGAAGGGCCGAAAGAAAGACAACAGATCCAAGCTCGGAAGTTCCCACTCTTCGTTACGATCACGTGGCCGCTGATGGATCGTAAATCGGATCTCGGATGAAAAAGTTATGGAAGAAAGAGCCTTCGAGTCTCTTGAGAGAGCTCTACTTAGAGGAGAGGGGAGGAGAGGTGTGAGTTGAAAGGAGGAGGGGACCCCTCCTTTTATAGCCGTGAAAAGAAAAAGTACACAGCGTGTACTTATGGTACACGACGTGTACATGGCCATTTTCACACGGTCTCCATGCGTCCTCCAACATGGTTCTGTGACCATTGACTGGTCAACACATGGTTTGAAGGTAACACATACGCGGGGTAGGACTACACGACATGTAGATTGGACACACAGCATGTACCCATTTATTGCACACAGCAAGGACACCGCTCCAACGCGGCACACGACCGACGACTGGTCAACACACGGTAACGCGTACGCGGGGAAGGAATACACGGTGTGTAGATTGGACAGACGATGTGTACCAATCTTCTTCACGTGGAAAAGACACGACCACCCACACAGGGTATACCCAGCATGAGGGTACACAGCGTGTACTCAAACTACACAGCATGTAGTTTCAAAATTCTGGAAAGTGTGGGAAAAGTCCATTTTACCCTCAAGAACACTTCGTGGCCTTCTTTTTGACAAAGGAATGGGCCGGAGAGGTCCGGGCCATTAAAGGTACCAATTGAGTTATAGGAATTGAAGAAGAAACTCCAAGATAATATTGATAAGGTATTCATATGCCCCAGTGCATTACCATGGGGAGCAGATGTTCTGTTTCTTAAGAAGAAAGATGGATCAATAAGGCTCTGCATTGATTATCAAGAACATAACAAGATCACTGTCATGAAAAAAAATCCTCTCCCAATCATTGATGACTTATTTGACAAACTATGCAGAGCTCAATACTTATCCAAGATTGATCTTCGTTCAGGGAATCATCAATTAAGGGTCAAAAGGGAAGATATATCGAAAAACGGCTTTCCGTACAATGTTTGGACACTATGAATTTATAGTTATGCCATTTGGTCTTACTAATTCCCCTGTAATTTTAATGGATCTGATGCATAGAGTCTTTAGATACTATATTGATCAGTTTTTGGTAGTCTTTATAGATGATATTCTGGTCTATTCAAAGAGCAAGGAAGAACATGAAGATCACTTATGAATTATATTGAAGACCCTGAGAATGTAGAAGCTTTATGCCAAATTTACCAAGTGTGAATTTTGGCTTAAAAAAGTTGCAATTTTGGGTCACATAATCTCAAAAGAGGGGATATCTATGGATCCAGAAAAGAAAGAGGTTATAAAAAGATGGGAGAGACCAATAACAGTAACTGAGATCCGATGTTTTCTTGGTTTGGATGGATATTATCGACGCTTTGTGAAAGATTTTTCACGATTATCTAATCCACTAACCAGGTTGACTTGAAAAGGAGTTATGTTCGTGTGGAAGGAGGAATATGAAGAGAATTTCAAGGAGTTGAAAAGAATGTTATCCAGTGTACCTGTACTTACACTTCCTTGTAGTGGAGAAAGGTTTGTGATCTCTAGTGATGCATCCAAGAAGGGTCTAGGGTTTGTTCTTATGCAAAATTATATGGTGATAGCTTATGCCTCAAGACAGTTGAAAATCCATGAGAAAAATTACCCAACTCATGATTTGGAGTTAGCTGTGGTAATCTTTGCATTAAAGATTTGGAGGCATTATCTTTATGGTGAAAGGTGTGATATTTATACTGATCATACAAGTTTAAAGTAAATTTTCACACAAAATGATCTGAATATGCGCCAAAGAAGATGGTTGGTGTTGATTAATAATTACTACTTCTCAATTAATTATCACCCATGGAAAGCAAACAAGGTTGCAGATGCATTAAGTCGACAAGACCATGCTAGATTATCCATGATGAGGATCACAAAAGATCCAATATTTATGGATTTACAATAGATGGATCTTGGAATTATAATGGAAGGGGAAAAATCTTATATTTCTCAAATGAATGTTCAAATATCTATACATGTGATGATTAAAGAGGAATATAAAGAAGATGTAGAGTTACAAAGGAAGGTGAGAAATGTTCCTGAATTTAACCTTGATTGGGATGGGATAATAAAGTTAAGAAATCGGGTTTCTGTTCCTCCCATCCCAGAATTAAAGAAGGAGCTGCTGGATGAGTCTCATAGTTCTTCATTCGCTATTCATCCAGGAAGCACGAAGATGTATATGGACCCGAAAGAGTACTTCTGGTGGGATGGCATGAAAAGATATGTTTCTGAATATGTATCTCGATGCTTGGTCTGTCCGAAAGTTAATAATGAGAGACATAAGTCTTAGGGGATGTTACAACCATTACCCATACCCGAATGGAAATGGGAAAACATCACTATAGACTTTGTCACTGGACTTCCTAAAACATCCAAAGGCAATAATGCTATCTAGGTCATAGTTGATCATCATACATAGTCTACACACTTCATTGCTATTAGAGAGGATTTCTCTCTGGATCAGCTTTCCAAGATATCTGTAAAGGAAGTGGTAAGATTTCTTGGAGTGACACTTTCCATTATATCTGATTGGGATCCAAGTTTTACCTCAATTTTTTGGAGAAGTCTTGAGCATACTCTGGATACAGAGTTGAGTTTCAGCACTGCTGATCATCCTCAGACAGATGGTCAGTATGAGAGGACAATTCAAAATCTAGAAGATATGTTAAGAGCTTGATCTATGGATTTCAAAGGAGGTTGGGATCAACACATACCTTTGGTGGAATTTTATTATAATAATATCTTTCACTCTAGTATTCAGATGGCTTCTTATGAACCTCTATATGGAAGGAAATGTTGGACTCCAACTTCATGGGATAAAGTTGGGGAAAGAAAGCTATTAGGACCTGATCTTGTTGATGAGATGGTAGAAAATGTCAAATATATTCAACAAGACATTAGAGCAGCTCAGAGTCGAAAAAAAGTTATGCCAACAATAGAAGAAAAGACCCAGAGTTTGAAGTGGGTGATAATGTGTTCTTACAAATATCTCCTTGGAAGAGAGTAATGAGATTTGGAACGAAGGGAAAGCTGAGACCTAGGTATATCAGTCCTTTAGAAATTCTGGATCGTTTTGGGAAGGTATCTTACCGATTGGCTCTTCCACAAAATCTCTCTCAAGTTCATGATGTGTTACATTTATCACTCCTGAGAAAGTACATACCTGATACATCCCATGTACTAAGATCAGAAGTTATATCGCTAGAGAAAGATCTTTCTTATGAAGAACAGCCGATAGAGATTCTATATCGTAGAGAAAAAGTCCTACGGATCAAGACAACTCACTTGGTGAAAGTTGTATGGAGGAACTACCAATTACAAGAACCTACATGGGAGCTTGAGGGTATGATGAGGGAGAGGAATCATCAACTGTTTGTTACAATGTGAAAAATTTTGTGGGCGGAATTCATTTTAAGGGGGTAGAATGTAGCACTCGAGATTTTTATGAGAAATGTTTTGTTTTTATGTTATATACATCATCAAAGTAATATTTCACTACACACAACATTATCTTGGCTTTCTTTACATGCAATCAGGACCTACCTCGATAGCTTGCGTCGTACGCAATACCGAGTTTCACTAAACAATGATATGCTATTAAAATATCATTAAAACTAGCTTTTATGAATACTAATAACATCTATTTGAAATTATGTGAATTTCAACTTTTAAAATGGACTTTCTTTTTGGATTCCAAAGATTGAAATTAGCCTAGGGTGAAATTTTGGTATTTTTCGGAAAACATTCGATTTTTGATGAATAGTGAAAACATTGGGTTACTATTTAAAAACTGACTTTTTATTTAAATAATTATTTAGTTTATTTAAATTTATTTTAGGTCAAAAGTGATACATAATACCTTAATAAGTTCAAAGTAATTAATTGGAGTCATTTTATAATAATTATAGATATATAAAAATTTTATTGAACTTCTCACTGTCTTTTACCCACCACCTAGGAGAATTGGAAAATTCAAATAAAACGTAATTTTACCGCTTCTGTGAGTGGAATTTCGAAAATCCGAGAGACACAGTTAATATCAAGGACTAAAAAGTGGTTCAATGAGATGAATATAATTTTTGGTGAATAGTAAATTTTTTTATTTTTTTACCACGGTTAAAAGTAAATAGGGTAATTGCGAGTAAAAATGATATTATTATTACCCTAACACATGTCATAATTCTATTGGATATGTGTAATTTGACCAAAAAAACCTTAGGAATAAAATATGACCATTTAGGCCGACATGGATTAGATTAGGACATTTAATATTTTATTTAAAGAATAGTTAAAATAGTTAAAATCAAAGTTTAATAACTAAAACATTTTTAATATAGGGTTATACATTAGATAAATTTGACTATAAATATTCATTAGAAATCTAAAAAGATTTCCTAAATAATGGTATCTTATTTATAATTTATAACATTAAATAATTTAATTTATTTATGACACAATGATGATGCATTAATTATCTTATTAATGAAATATTAATATAATTGATGTTATAAATACTCAAATAAATGAAATTTGAGACTTTTTATTAATTCCACTAAGTTTATAGGTTAATATGAAATGTTGGTATTGATTTAATAAATTTTTTTCAAACTAATAATTTTGTTATGAGTTTCACAAAAATCAATTACAAAGTAGAGTCAAAATTGACATAAAATAGTTTTTAAAGTAAATATTATATTATTTATTGTTATTTTATTCCTAAAAATATAGTGTTCGGACAAATGGCTTAGATATGGTTATATATATTAATACTAAACAACTTGGGGTTAGTTTGGCTTTTTATAGTAAATCTATTAACCTTATAGTGTAAGAAAACAAGATGACACGGTAAAAGTTAAATTATCTATCTTAAAGTTAAATCTAAATGATAAGGTTAAAATAGAAACATAAACTTGTATAAATTCTATAAGATGATATTATATTGACCCGTCCCCACATTATCTTCTAAATAAACCAATTTGGAGCTATTAATAACCGAATATGACTTTATAATAAAATAATATTTTAATTTTTCCTAATGTTCCCCTCTCCTCCCTTATTAAAGGGAACCTCCTCCCTCTTTTCCTAACACCACTTTGAGCCTTCAAGCTCGGCCAAACCATGCCGATTTTTCCTCTACACTTCCCTAGAAACATACTAGAAGTTCTTTCCTTCTTCAAAGACCATCTTTAGTGCCCAAAGAAGAGGTTAAGAAGAGGCGCTTCAAAGAAGAGTAATGTTTGTTAATGATTCTTTCAACTTTATTTTTTCTTATACTTCTTATTCATTAGTTATTTCATTATGAAAAAATAACATAAGAATAAATCTTATACTAATATTTTATTATAAATATGAAACAACCCTATTTCACCTTCTATCCATCCTATGGAAAATGAAATCACCGCACGTGCGTACATACGGAATACTGTCTCCACGCCGTGGTGTAATCTGTTTTCTACCACCATAGTACTTGGATGGGTATAATGGTGTAGATAATAGCTATATATGATTATTTTAAAGTGATATTGATTTTAAAATTGTATACATACACTCCAATACAATTCCACGATCATGGGAATGATATCATCGCTCATGCGTACGTACGGAATACCATCTCCACGATATGATGCGACTCGTTCTACATGATCTTCATTGAATAATGATTATATAAGAGAATTGAATGAATAAATATGATATATAATACCCTAATACCATTCTTGAAATGATGTATCTATAACCAAAAAAAAATAATAAGAATTTATTTGACAAAACACGCATTAGAACAAAAAGTAATAAACACCTGAATAACAAGTAGCAATGAAACATTACTAATAAGAAGCTAAGAATATGACCATATAAGATATCATATCAATAATTATGATTCTGGATTAAGTCAATGACATTATTTTAATGATTATAAAAGAGGTTCGGACACATACGATGTAAATCTGACCTAAGGTAATGGAAAATCTCACAATCTCAATTTTTTATCCGAGATTGTTTATACTTTGGTATTTACTGGGGTGTATTTATCATCCACGTCCATTTTTCATCAATATGTAATATTATTTCTATCCTCATACAATAATTTAAATCCAATTTTACCCATTGGTGAGTTTTTAGTAAAATATATGAAAGGAATATTTTGTCAGTTTTCATACGAGGTACTTTATGACTTTTCCGGCCAATGTACGAGAAGAATGTTTTTTAGATTATACAGCATGAATTGATTTTAGAACATTGTTTCCATGAATCTTACTTTACTAGTTTTCAAGTTTATTTTTAATCATATTCTTTTAGTTTAAAATTATATGACATGTTAAAAAGGGGAAAAATGTTTTTGAAGTATAAAGGATATTTTCCTCACGAATGGAGTTCAAGTGTTTTATCAAAATTATTTTCCATCTAAGATAATATTGGGTTCTATTTCTATCCCTATTTTTACATTGTTTTGATGTTGTTGTGATGGAATTATTTTTATGATTTAGTTTTATCTTATATGGATTGTGTTATAATGGATTGATGATTAAGAATCCCATTTTTATTACATGAGTTTTGCTATGATGTATGATTTATGATTTTGGGGCACACTTAAGAATGGTTTCATTATGGGATCGGTGAGACCTATATCTCCCTCCAATGCATTGGGTAAAGATTTATATCTCATGAGATAGACATGGTTGGAATGGCAGGTTAATCTAGTTCAGTGAAACATGACTGAAACGAGGAGTGAACTATGTTCATAAATGGACTTTTTCTGCTAAGATAGACTTGGCAAGGAGTCTTGACAAATAAGAAATGATTCCCTTTGATTATTTGTGTATGCCACAAAGTTCCATGTTTTATGTTATGATTATTTTGATTACATTTCACTTTTATGATTGATCCCATGTCATGATATTATGATCTCTTTTGCAGGATAAGATTTTTGAAATGTTATGCTCTTAAGAATACGATATAGTTGATATTTCTTTTGTTTACCCTTACTGAGCATTTGAGCTCACCGTTTTGTAAGTTTTCTTTTCCCGAGGTCTGAAAAAAGGCTATTAAGTAGAATATTTCAAAATAGAATCTAGATATGATGAAATAAATGGGAGAAAATATAGATGATTTATGAACTAGTTTTTTATGTTTCCCAGTTTCTAAAGACACTATACCTATATGCTCCTTTCATGGTTTTGTTATATGTTTTAATAAATATTCTTCAATTCTGAAGTAATAACAATGTATGTAAAGTATGGGTCGTTAAAGAGAAATTTCCCACCATGTGAGGTTCCTTTTCTACTTTATGTTGTGAGATCTCAGGTTTTTTAGAGAAGTATTGAATTCCTTGTCTATGCAAAAACCTGTGGGAAACTCATTAGATATTGAGGTCTAGAAATCAAACATGTCCAGGATTTGTGGGTCACCAATAGACAAAAAATTTACTCTATTGATTGATAGGTGTGGCAAATATATATATGGTATGTTACCCAAAACTATAAAATAACAATATGAATCTACAAAATTATTGCAACTATTACATCCCAAATCTTATAAAATTGATTGTTGATACAATGATGTTTTTATATATCAAAGGATGAGGGAATTAAAGAGCATTAATAATCTTCAAACCACTAAATTAAAAGATCCATGTAGATAAGTAATATTAGAATTCCATATATTCTTCAAATATGTGGGGAGAAAATAACATGCATGTTAATTGGTCCCCAAAATATAATCCCCCCCTGAACAGTGTCAATAAATAATTAAAATAGGTAGAGGATTGATGAAAAATATTTTAATTGGCCTCATTGAAACATCCGAAAAAACTTTCAAACAGAGAATTAAATTTTTGGCCACACGCACAACCTCCTATAGAAACTGACACCATACATGGGTATCCATTTAACCAGATCCTACATAAGCAAAACTCTATCACATCAAATTTGAAGAAATATTATGTTTTGTTGAATCCAACGAAGAGAAATCCCAACCCACATTTATGGGGGAATATCATCCATTACCTTATCCGTTTGGGTCATCAATACCTCATAGGATCCTATTTATATTGTCCAAAACATCAAGAAAAACTCATCCCATTGAGTTAGGGTCATTTATATATCAATCTCCATAACCATGTTCAAAATCCCTAATATGGACCAAGAGAAATCAATGGGGGTTATACGTCAACCCCATCATATGTATATGGGGTCATTTATATCTCAATGTAATTATCTACTGTCATCAAATCCCTAACTTGAATCATTGAATACTCAAAAAAAGTATCATCCAATTTTAATTATATCCCATAATACTCTCAAACTCATAGTGTAGGGACAATTTTCATCATCATCATTATCACAGAGTAATTGGACATCTCTAGTTTCTGTGGTAAATATCTAATGAGGAAATCTCACCCATTTCTTCTTCCATAAGGTTATCTAAATTCATTTGACTCCCATTCATTAAACAGGATAAGAAATACCATAGAGGTCAAATGTCATAAGCCAAGACATGAGGAATGTACATAAATCCAATCATTCCCCATCCATATTACATGCCATAATTTCCCAATATGGACAAGGGGTTGAGAAAATACCCTAATGCATGAATTTAAGGATCATCTTATTACATTTTGATTAATGGGACAACTACCATTTCTCAAGACACCTATATGAAAGTCTCCATAATCAATAAAATAGATAATATGGACCAATATGAAGATGTAGATGGTTAAAATATGGAAAATATATTATAATATTAGGATTTGGATGAACCCACTGATGCTTTACGTACAAAAAACTGGTGGATGTTTCAAAAAACGATACCTCCACATATTGAGTTCCCACCACTATGGTAGAATATTTATAGGTATCATCATCTGTTTGTTACAAAGTGACAAATTTTGAGGGTGAAATTCATTTTAAGGGGGTAGAATGTAGCACTCGAGATTTTTATAAGAAATGTTTTGTTTTTATGTTATATACATCATCAAAGTAATCTTTCACTACACACAACATTATCTTGGCTTTCTTTACATGCAATCACGACCTTCCTCGATAGCTTGCGTCGTACGCAATACCGAGTTTCACTAAACAACGATATGCTATTAAAATATTATTAAAACTATCTGTTATGAATAGTAATAACATCTATTTGAAATTTTGTGAATTTAATCTTTTAAAATAAGCTTTTTTTTTTGGATTCCAAAGATCGAAATTAGCCTAGGGTGAAATTTTGGTATTTTTCGGAAAACATTCGATTTTTGATGAATAGTGAAAACATTGTTTTACTATTTAAAAACCGACTTTTTCTGTAAATAATTATTTATTTTATTTAAATTTATTTTAGTTCAAAAGTGATAAATAATACCTATATAAGTTCAAAGTAATTAATTGGAGTCATTTTATAATAATTTTAAATATATAAAAATTTTATTGAACTTCTCACTGTATTTTACCCACCACCTAGGAGAATTGGAAATTCAAATAAAACGTAATTTTACCGCATCTGTGAGTGGAATTTTGAAAATCTGAGAGACACGGTTAATATCAAGGACTAAAATGTGGTTCAATGAGATGAAAATAATTTTTGGTGAATAGTAAATTTTTTTCTTTTTTTTACCACGGTTAAAAGTAAATAGGGTAATTGCGAGTAAAAATGATATTATTATTACCCTAACACATGTCATAATTCTATTGGATAAGTTTAATTTGACCAAAAACAACCTTAGGAATAAAATATTACCATTTAGGCCGACATGGATTAGATTAGGACATTTAATATTTTTTTTAAAGAATAGTTAAAATAGTTTAAATCAATGTTTAATAACTAAAACATTTTTTATATAGGGTTATACATTAGATAAATTTGACTATAAATATTCATTAAAAATTTAAAAAGATTTCCTAAATAATGGTATTTTATTTATAATTTTTAAACATTAAATAATTTAATTTATTTATGACACAATTATGATGCATTAATTATCTTATTAATGAAATATTAATATAATTGATGTTATAAATACTCAAATAAATGAAATTTGGGACTTTTTATTAATTCCACTAAGTTTATAGGTTAATATGAAATGTTAGTATAGATTTAATAATTTTTTTTCAAACTAATAATTCTGTTATGAGTTTCACAAAAATAAATTACCATGTAGAGTCAAAATTGACATAAAATAGTTTTTAAAGTAAATATTATATTATTTATTGTTATTTTATTCCTAAAAATATAGTGTTCGGAAAAATGGCTTAGATATGGATATATATATTAATAATAAACAACATGGGGTTAGTTTGGCTTTTAATAGGAATTCTATTAACCTTATAGTGTAAGAAAACAAGATGACATGGTAAAAGTTAAATTATTTATGTTAGAGTTAAATCTAAATCATAAGGTTAAAATAGAAACATAAACTTGTCTAAATTCTATTAGATGAGATTATTTTGACCCGTCCCCACTTTAGATTCTAAATAAACCAATTTGGAGCTATTAAAAACCGAATATGACTTTATAATAAAATAATATTTTAAGTTTTCCTAAGGTGCCCCTCTCCTCCCTTATTAAAGGGAACCTCCTCCCTCTTTTCCTAACACCACATTGAGCCTTCAAGCTTGGAAAAACCCTGCCGATTTTTCCTCTACACTTCCCTAGAAACATCCTAGATGTTCTGGCATTCTTCAAAGACCATCTTTAGTGCCCAAAGAAGAGGTTAAGAAGAGGCGCTTCAAAGAAGAGTAATGTCTGTTAATGATTCTTTCAACTTTATTTCTTATTCTACTTCTTATTATTTAGTTATTTAATTATGAAAAAATAAAATAAGAATCAATATTATACTAATATTTTATTATAAATATGAAACAACCCTATTTCACCTTCTAACCATCCTATGGAAAATGAAATCACCGTGCGTGCGTACATAAGGAATACCATCTCCACGCTGTGGTGTAATCTGTTTTCTACCACCACCTTACTGGGATGGGTATTATGGTGTAGATAATAGATATATATGATTATTTTAATGTGATATTGATTCTAAAATATTATACATACACTCCAATACAATTCCACGATCATGGGAATGATATCATCGCTCGTGCATACGTACGGAATACCATCTCCACGATGTGATGCGACTCGTTCTACATGATCTTCATTGAATAATGATTATATAAGAGAATTGAATGAATAATTAATATATATATTACCCAAATACCATTCTTGAAATGATTTATCTATAACCTAAAAAGAATAATAAGAATTTATTTGACAAAACACGCATTAGAACAAAAAATAATAAACACCTGAATAACAAGTAGCAATGAAACATTACTAATAAGAAGCTAAGAATATGACCATATACGATATCATATCAATAATTATGATTCTGGATTAAGTCAATGACATTATTTAAATGATTATAAAAGAGGTTCGGACACATACGAAGCAAATCTGACCTAAGGTAATGGAAAATCTAACAATCTCAATTTTTTATCCGAGATTGTTTATACTTTGGTATTTACTGGGGTGTATTTATCATCCACGTCCATGTTTCATCAATATGTAATATTATTTCTATCCTCATACAATAATTTAAATCCAATTTTACCCATTGGTGAGTTTTTAGTAAAAGATATGAAAGGAATCTTTTGTCAGTTTTCATACGAGGTACTTTTTGACTTTTCCGGCCAATGTATGAGAAGAATGTTTTTTAGATTATATAGCATGAATTGATTTAGAACATTGTTTCCATGAATCTTACTTTACTATTTTTCAAGTTTATTTTTAATCAAATTCTTTTAGTTTAAAATTATATGACATGTTAAAAAAGGAAAAAATGTTTTTGAAGTATAAAGGATATTTTCCTCAAGAATGGAGTTCAAGTGTTTTATCAAATTTATTTTCCATCTAAGATAATATTGGGTTCTATTTCTATCCCTATTTTTACATTGTTTTGATGTTGTTGTGATGGAATTATTTTTATGATGTAGTTTTATCTTATATGGATTGTGTTATGATGGAATGAGGGTTAAGAATCCCATTTTTATTACATGAGTTATGCTATGATGTATGATTTATGATTTTGTGGCACACATAAGAATGGTTTCATTATGGGATGGGTGGGACCTATATCTCCCTCCAATGCATTGGGTAAATATTTATATCTCATGAGATAGACATGGTTGGAATGGCAGGTTAATCAAGTTCAGTGAAACATGATTGAAACGAGGAGTGAACTCAGTTCATAAATGGACTTTTTCCGCTAAGATAGTATTGGTAAAGAGACTTGACTAATAAGAAATGATTCTCTTTGATTATTTGTGTATGCCACAAAGGTCCATGTTTTATGTTATGATTATTTTGATTACATTTCACTTTTATGATTGATCCCATGTCATGATATTATGATCTCTTTTGTAGGACAAGATTTTTGAAATGTTATGCTCTTAAGAATACGATATGATTGATATTTCTTTTGTTTACCCTTACTGAGCATTTGAGCTCGCCGTTTTGTAAGTTTTCTTTTCCCCAGGTCTGAAAAAAGGCTATTAAGTAGAATATTTGAAAATAGAATCTAGATATGATGAAATAAATTGGAGACAATATAGATGATTTATGAACCATTTTTTTATGTTTCCCAGTTTCTAAAGACACTATATCTATACGGTCCTTTCATGGTTTTGTTATATGTTTTAATAAGTATTCTTCAATTCTGAAGTAATAACAATGTATGTAAAGTATGGGTCATTAAATAGAAATTTACCACCATGTGAGGTTCCTTTTCTACTTTATGTTGTGAGATCCCAGGTTTTTTAGAGAAGTATTGAATTCCTTATCTATGAAAAAACGTGTGGGAAACTCATTCGAGATTAAGGTATAGAAATCAAACATGTCCAGGATTTGTGGGTCAACAATAGACGAAAAATTTACTGTTTTGATTGAAAGGTGTGGCTAATATCTATATGTTGTATTACCCAAAACTATAAAATAACTATCTGAATCTACAAAATTCTTGCAACTATTACATCCCAAATCTTATAAAATTGATTGTTGATACAATGATGTTTTTATATATCTTATGATGAGGGAATTAAAGATCATTAATCATCTCCAAACCACTAAATTAAATGATCCCTGTAGATAAGTAATATTAGAATTCCATATATTCTTCCAATATGTGGGGAGAAAATAACATTCATGTTAATTGGTCCCCACAAAATAATCCCCCCCCTGAACAGTGTCAATAAATAATGAAAATAGGTAGAGGATTGATGAAAAATATTTTAATTGGCCTCATTGAAACATCTGAAACAACTTTCAAACATAGAATTAAATTTTTGGCCACACGCACAACCTCCTGTAGAAACAGACTCCATACATGGGTATCCATTTAACCAGATCCTACATAAGCACAACTCTATCACATCAAATTTGAAGAAATATTATCTTCTGTTGAATCCAACGAAGAGAAATCCCAACCCACATTTATGGGGGAATATCATCCATTACCTTATCCCATTGGGTCATCAATACCTCGGAGGATCCTATTTATATTTTCCAAAACATCAAGAAAAACTCATCCCATTTAGTTAGGGTCATTTATATATCAATCTCCATAACCATGTTCAAAATCCCTAATATGGCCCAAGAGAAATCAATGGGGGTTCTAGGTCAACACCATCATACGTATATGGGGTCATTTATATATCAATTTAATTATCTACTGTCATCAAATCCCTAACTTGAATCATTGAATACTCAAAAAAAGTATCGTCCAATTTCAATTATTCCCCATAATACTCCCAAACTCGTAGTGTAGGGAAAATTTTCATCATTATCATTATCACAGAGTAATTGGACATCTCTAGTTTCTGTGGTAAATATCTAATGAGGACATCTCACCCATTTCTTCTTCCATAAGGTTATCTAAATTCATTTGACTCCCATTCATTAAACAGGATAAGAAATACCATAGAGGTCAAATGTCATAAGCCAAGACCTGAGGAATGTACATAAATCCAATCATTCCCCATCCATATTACATGCCATAATTTCCCAATATGGCTAAGGGGTTGAGAAAATACCCTAATGCATGAATTTAATGATCATCTTATTACATTTTGATTAATGGGAAAACTACCATTTCTCAAGACACCTATATGAAAGTCTCCATAATCAATAAAATAGATAATATGGATCTATATGAAGATGTAGATGGTTAAAATATGGAAAATATATTATAATATTAGGATTTGGATGCACCCACTGATGCTTTACGTACACAAAACAGATGGATGTTCCAAAAATAATACCTCCACATATTGAGTTCCCGCCACTATACATTTTTATCTTAATAATTAATCAATTCCATCGAGTCCTTGGATAATCGAATGGAATCGCTTTATGGACTTCTTGAACTTGTGCATCGTGAGTAAAATAAATGCACCAAATGTGAGGATTAATATTTTACAACTCACAATTTTAGAAATTATATCATCACCCTCTTTGATGGAATTGGAGACCCTGAATTGAATATCACACACATTATATAATGAGGTGGTATGATGATCGAACATC
Organism: Viscum album; assembly: GCA_963277665.1. Taxonomy (NCBI): domain Eukaryota; kingdom Viridiplantae; phylum Streptophyta; class Magnoliopsida; order Santalales; family Viscaceae; genus Viscum; species Viscum album. The sequence goes on from OY728129.1 coordinate 316,209,436, forward strand.
ATGATCTATGTGAGTTTAACAAGATTAGATGTTTTTTACATACTCTAACATGTCTTTCCATTATTTAGTACAACATCTTTCCATTATGATCCATTTCTATATGGGTAGATTTCAGTCATCAATTCCATTACCAATTCATCTCTACACTGATGAAAATGAAAATTTATGATCTTTAGAATTGAATTAAATGTGAAAATGAGAGGTTTCCTAACATAATATGATGGATAAATTTTTTAATCAATACACTATGAAACCATCTCTATCAAGAGAAATTGATGAAAATATATGATGAAAATCATATAGATGAGAAATAGACTCTTCTGATCTAAAAGAAATATCAAGGTAGGTTCCCTGATTTTGGATAAAGAACACAATTTTTTAAAGACACCACTCATTAGAACTATGATAACTCTTTGTACAAGAATTATATTACGGGAAATGGATATGAAAGGTAGAGACTATAGTCATTACACTAAATCTGTTTGCATTTCCCATCCACGAAAATATGCATTCCCTAAATCAAGCAGCACCTCCCATCAAATGGAAACAACCAAAAAATTCTCCATTTTCAAAAGAAATATGAGATCATGGCAGGAAAAAATATGAAGAAAAAAATAAAACAAACAACAAATGGTTTGAGAATATACCTAGTTATTTTCTTGATTCCATGGAAAAAACCCTGGTCAGGATTCCATAACCCATGAATCCAAATGTGGTTAACCTCACCGATTGTCCCAAACACTACCCTTTCTATTAGAGGTCGTTCACAACATCGATTATTACTTCATCATTAATGAAATCTTTAAAATCATGGTAAATTATAAAAAGGTAATATTGTATAAATCTTCATCACTGATGACCTACATGACCATTTCCCAATCCTATGAATAATTTGATTGAAAAACACTTCCTGCCTATAGTGGAATGAAGTGAAAAAACTACAAAAATGTAAAGAATATTAATTAATCTAATGCTACCATTGGAACGCCATTTTTTAGACCCATAATAGTTCCAATAATTTGGTAGGTGACATATAATATACTTCTGGAAGTTGGATGCAACTATCTAATCGAGGAAGATATAGAAGAGGACGAGTCATGGACTTCTTCAACAAATGATATGAATCTTAAAAAATTAATCATAGTAGCATTTTAATCAGGGGTACTACCCCACAATATTTATCCCCCATTTGTACCCAGAGAGCATATATAGTTTTTAAATGTGATATACTAGGATGATCGTATCTTAGTTGATGAATATTCCACCAAGTACGAGTTCCTCACACTTTATTAGTGAATAGTAGACTACATGTGATTGAAATGTGGAAATATAGGACTGCATGGGAAAAGTAAAATTGATTAGTTTTTTAAAATCCCAAAAAAGGATATTTTTTTTGAGAGACCCATGTTATAGAACTCTAGAAATTTCAAAAGAGATAAGGTGGTGTTTTAGGGAACTCTAGTTGGCATTCACATCCATTTATCTTACGTGATAGCATAATAAGGTTTCTATTACCTAATCGACCTAAATAATGTGTGTAGTGATAAAAAACTTCACATATAGAAGAATATTATCCCTAGACCTCTGCACAAACACCAGACTCATACCCCTCAGATGTATCATCTCATGAACTGAATAATAATGAGAAACACTCCTTTGGAAGTGCATTGATCTGAAACAATAGTACAAAACCAGACACTCAACCTTGGATATCCTTCATATTTTTTAAAATCATAGGGAGAAACTCACTTTGTCCCTCCTAATCACCTAGGTATTTGAGATCGAAGACATTGTAGATGAGGTATACCAGGTGGAGACAAATACAGAAAAATTCAATATCACCACATCATTTTGGGATGGATTTGGAAGATTTATTCTATGGACACAACATACCCATATATGTTTTAGGTAGCCATGATAATTTCTACATTTTATGGGATCTTATTTTAAATGGTGCTCGGGTCAACTCCATCCCGATTCTGACCCTCATAAAGTTGGATATTGGAATTTGGATCTATCTCCCCCAAAATTTTACCATTCATGTTTATGATAAGAATTAATAAATACCTTTCATGAAGATTAATCTCAAAGAACCTTTTTGGGATCCCAAATATGATGTTGGTCTTATGTTATTCCATTAATACACCGAACTCATTATGTTGATCAGAATTATTTGGATCCACAACAACATTTTAGTATCGGAAATATTTAATTAGTGTTTGAAATAAATCATATTTATAATGTTTTTAATACTAAATGTTGACAAAACCCCAATAGAGGAATTCAAATCCACATTTTTTGTGGTATATTTTTAGAAAATGAGAGGTTAACAATAATTGGTGGATGAAATAATATTGGTTGATTCTCATAATGTTTCGGGTACTAACCATGTGAATCCATGGGTTGTGCTCAATGGTGACTATGTGCTACTAATAAATCTACTTCATGAAATAGACCTGAACCTGGATGTAGAATCCCAATATATCACTAATGAGGGTGTAAAAGGATACCATCTATGAAATATCTCCATAATGATGGTGGTAGTAGGGGATGATAATATATCTTCCCATGGATCTTTCATGTAATCATAGATATAGATTCCCCTAAATTTCAGACATCATTTGAAAATTCTTCCGCAGAATCATAGGTGTAAGTAGTAGAATATGACCTTAAGAATGCCCCAACATTATTTAAGGAAGTTGTATGCACCATCATTGATGAGAATAGAAAAATACATCTAATTTTGGAAAAATAAATGTGACCTAAATTATTTAGTTCTTCTTTGAAATTTAAGGAAAATGATTTGAACATTGCATTTCTAATACAAAAACCATAAGTGTTCACATGGAATTATATAGAAATTCCCAGAATCAATCCAGATGTGGCTAAACAATATATAGTCTTACCCAAAAATCATCGAAGATTCATGTAAATTTCATGGAGGGTTCACCCCTTGAATTATTGATATGTATATGTTGGTTTTGACAAATTTATCAAATCCAACATTGGATCGGAGGGACAATACCCATGATGGATTTCCAATATCATCCCAATCATAAACTAGAATAATAAGATTATTGTTCGAATTGATTTTATAGACCTTAATCGACACTATCCAGAAGATGATTTTGTATTACCAATCACATAACTATTGATTGATGAAACTACTATCTCCTAGGACCTTTCCTTTATGGAAGAGTATTTAGGGTACAACCAGATAATCATGGATCCTAGAAATGAATAGGCCACTACCATCATAGAAACCTATTAGATATTTTTCTAGCAGTTCATAATCATTGGATTAAAAATAATTATCAATAATTATCAATTTTTTACACATCATATCATTAATCCCACTTTGGGGAGGGTAGATTAATGTTACGTCAATGATCTAGTTATGAAATCCAAATAGAGATGTGATCACTTCATGGACCATAAAAAGCCATAAGAAGTTGAGGAAGCAGAGGATATAAATGAATATTATGAAATGTCATTAAGGGTTACATAAAGTATGTTCCTTGGAACTTTTGTACACCACCATGGTATGGAGGCTGATCCTACGAATACCATAATGATTATAGTAATTTCACTACCTCAGAATATTAAAAAACTGAAAGGAATACTATAGAACCTCAACTACATTAATCATTTCATAACTGTCCTAACTAGAAAATGTCTTCCCACTACCTTTTTATTGATGAAAGTAACCTCTTATCAACGGTAATAGTACATTGATGATTCCATTTAGAGTGTTAGGAAGTATCTTCTTCACCGACTAGTTGTGATTCCTCTATTGTAAGTCCATTAATCCTATATGTGACCACCATGGAACAATAACACCGTGATATCCTCAAATAGATATAGGATTCACTAAATGATAACATTATCTACTACCTCAATAGACCAATGATATGAACTAATACCTGATATTAAAATCTTGAGTAGAACTTCTTCACAGTCATATTTATACAAAAAATATGAGGCATTACATTCAGCACCATGATGTCTAGCTTGTATATATTATTGATCATCTCATGAACAAAATTTGTTGTCATATTTTTATCAGATGTTTGGACCAATTGGATTTCATTTGAATAAAATATTATATAAAGATCTTGTCATATAATATATTGAAATGGAATAGACATTCTAATTTCATTTCGACACACCACACTCCAAATATCACACTAGTGACCACCGAATTTCCGAATAAGGGTTTTTTCTATGCATATGGAACCCACAAGAAATGGGTGATTTATCTTGATGTAACCTTCAAAAATTCCTATCATAAATAGAATAGAAATCAAAAAACTCAATCACTATTCTTTATGGATTGTATTTTCCTTTCTAGAAAATTAAAATTTTCTATAACAATTTATCGTATCTAAAATCAATATGAATGACGAGGAAGAATACCATACCATCATCTATGGCTTGAAACCCGCCCCATAACTACAAAATGGACTACATGAACATCAAAGGGGAATTAAAGCTAGTGATTATGCATATTAATGGTGAATATTACATAAAAAATGAGTAACTATCCCATCTCATTGGATACATCAGATACCAAATGATGGAATTTCATTTTGATCGCATGCTGCATCATTTCCATTATTCATAGAATTCTTATGCTAATGAATTGGATAATGAAACAATACTATTTCCTGACCCAATCCATGTAAAATAAAATTTATACATTACACACAAATAGAGGGTCATATAAAACATTTTCTATGACATGGAAGAAATGAATAAGTCCAATACCTCTTTATAGTGAAAACAATCGTTATCCACCCTTGGATGGATGGAGACCGTAATTTTTTATCTCCTAAATTGGACACTCCCAACATACCTATTTGGGAGGGAACATATTTGGTGTTGCGAAATAATGTTATAATCCATGATGTTCATAATGAAAAAAATAATCTTTATAATAGAAAATTTGATAGAATCCTCCTCATATGCATAGTATAAAGAGAGATTATTTACATCGTTGAATAATTCAGAACATGTTCCTATGGTTCCTGTAATTCAGGTACCCGGACATACCACCAAATCATGATACTGGGTTACTACAAGAAAACCATTATACATGACTATGTGGAATTCACTAGGAAATTTAATGCATGCTGGATTCATGAAAACTTCATCAATCAACCCCTAGAATTTCTATATGTAGAATAATACTGTGTAACATTTTCTATATAGGGTATTGACTTCATATTGTTGTAATCCATAGTAATAGCCACGTTTTTTGTGTAAATAATTGTTTTTAATTGATTCTTCTACAAATGGGATAAGACAAGACCCCTCAAATTCATCAGGATGAAGAATATCATCAACATCCTGAAGTATCATATCATCAACATGTTTCTTGTCCCTCACATGTTATGAAAGTAAAATGGCACCATAGTATATTCTATAGAGTCGATGATATTTTATTTGGATTAAAACATCGAGTCCAATCAATTATCCCTCTATCATGTACTCGATAATCAAAATAGAGAGGCCTTTAATACGAATTTTTCAAATATTCTTCAGAAGATGGTGAATGGGGACAATAATTCTTTGATGGAAATGATCATAAATTCTTTATAATCCAACCATACCCCAATATGTATTCATTCATCATAAACACAATATTCATTGTTATATATAACAAAAAATGTGCGTCCTATGGGAGAAAATTTTACCATGTTTCAAATATCCATATTTGGGAAGCTCTCACATTACGAGAAATCCCAAAAGGAGTATGATTAGTTGGAGTTAATCAATGAGATTTAGTTTCCTAAAATTCACATCCTTGTTGTCCACCAGAATCAAATTACACAATCCTCTGATAAAAAGGTACGCCTGTGATCATTCGTTCAAGGATAACCTGAATTTTTTTTCAGAACCCTGATGATACAATGAATGAATCCTACTGCAATAGAACCCAAATGTAAAAGGCCTGAAATAAAACGTAATTTATATCATAATGGAATTTATTCCTTACCCATAATGGATAGTAATAATGTCTCACACTCATCCAATGCTAGTTTTATTAAGAAATAAATTTTGTAGATGCAATCAAGTGTCTCTTGTCTAGACCATATGATGTTCATCTGTTAAGAAGATGTCAATAAAGAAATACATTAAACATAACATCATCAATAATCTAGGTCAAATGAAATCAAACCTCACAATCATATCTTGAGATTATTACAATAAAATTAATGTTGGACGTCTTGAAAACAATAATTTGAACATCACAATGCCTTTTTTCCTTTCTGCAAGATGTTAAACTATTTAAAAAATATAATTACCTTGTGATGTTAATCTACATCGAACCCCAATGATCTTATCCATTAACATCATGTGACTCAGTTAGATACAATAAGATGTTAAAATAAATAAATTATTTCCTCACTACATGATTCTAAATCATATGGTTTCCTAGTACTACAATTTGTTATATTAGTATTGTTAAATTATATATAGTGAAACTCATACCATCGTGTTGGGGTCTAGCCACAACATTTATCTTACTTCACATTGATTCTCCTTGACCCTTTCCATATGGTGTTAAAAAATCTACGATGATTTCCTAAACTCAAGACACAAAACTACACAATTTCCCCAAACAATGTATGAATTGATTCCCATATACATTATATTCATAGGGACACCACGATCTTATGTCTTGATTCATCCATAGCATGATATAAAATTTTCCTTTCCTTAATTTACATTCTTCTACATGGAGAGGGGAACGTTTTACATTACTTATTTATCACACCTGTCATAGATCACCTTTTGTTTGTAATTTTTTATAGATTCATTGAAAAACCAACATATATCAGTTCGAGATAGTGTTATCCTTGTACTATATGTATGAATATAAAAATAACCCCATGACCTATCTCAACATAACATTTAACGACATGGTTAATGTCACTTTTAGGACATAAAACAACTCATTACAGCTGGACTTTCCAGATAAGGCTGTTATACTTGTTTCTAGTCACCCAATGGTCCTATGATTAAGAATATTTTTGTGGCTTGGATTATTTATTAGACAATATACGATGATGCCTAGAACTCCATTCATTGTCCTAGTTTCAACATATTTTTTTCTCATTAGGAAGTCTACATCATTGTACACCGATGATAGACTATATTGTTTCTCATGAACTACATGGGGATTGATTCATTTCATCATAGGGCATGTAATGATTCCCGAATCACCAATACTGGGTCGCGCTACAATAATAAATGAGAAAAATTCCCCCTATACATATATAACAATCCTATATAGAAAGAATACCATTCATTAACTACATGTTACCTGATTCGTATCATCACATGATATGTATAGATGTCCATCCTTCTATTCAGGGACTAGATCAAATATCATCATCTCATGTAGGGTGGCATACTTCTTTTCCTCATGATATTAAACCTCATGGATTTACAAGAACTAGGTTTGGATTGATTAATGTTATCACCTGACCCACAATGAGGATGAGATATTCAATCCTAGGTCCATATTTAATAATAATCGAAATAAGGCCCCCTCCACATTTGAGGAAGACCTATGCTGAGAGTTTACAGTTAATGAACCAAGAATAAAATGATTCTTATAATAAGAATATACATTTTGAAACACTCATCTCAAATCTATGAAGCATGTAAAATAATATATGGTAAAATACACCAAAAATATATATTGGTGAGACCTATTCACAATGAAACCCATTTAAGATTACGATTTCACTTGGTTACTATACTCAAAATCTTCATAGAGACTCATGAATCACAAATTCCAAGCTCTATCCATGAAAAAACCAATATCACCCCATCCCTGTGTATGGGTCATGCCTGTTGGAAGAACATGAATACATGAACAAAGTATTTCATGATTCTTATTATAAATGATACATAGAAACATCTTGATAATTAATCATATATTTATCAATAACATATGAAACGATCAAAATAAACACATAACTACATATTGGTGGGGATTGTGTGGTGAATTTTATAGATTCATGACATTAAAATCCATGATGAAAAAATTAGGTACCCATAAGAAGTTTCACCAATGAAATATTGTGTAATTTTTCATGATTGTTCCCATGTCCATATAAAAAGTTATTAAAATCCCGTGAAATGAACGTCCTTAATGCATGAAATTAATATTTAAGGAAAATTTCATCACATGACATTTAATCTACACCAAAAATACATCACTACTACATGACATTGAGTGTTATACACCATCACACATCATCATCCATTATGAAAAGACCACAAGATCCTAACCCCATTCAACTAGAGAATGGAGCACTTCTATCATATTGTAATCCCCTAGTCCTATAAATTAATCATTATGTTCTAGGTGCCTTAGGTGGAAACAACCCATTCATGGCCCGCAAAATGATAAATGGATCACTTTGTATGACAATTATTTAGATTTATAAAGGCTTATACCTACCAACCAGATACTTCATGGACCTATATGAAGGGGGTTATGATCCTTGTGAGAATGACATCAATGCTTAATAATTTATAATTTGTATGTATTATATCCCATCCCTAAAATTATTATCACATATCAATACTCATGACTAGAGAATCTATATCAATGATTTGGCACATTTTCATTACCCACTCCAAATGATTTTGGTTTTCTTTTTACCCTCAACATCCAATTTAGGATCTTTCATTTCTTTTCTCTCATAATAGGTCCATTTGTTAAATTTCCTTAAACAACATCAACTTTTTTCAAAATCTTATGTCCTTAATTTAAGTCAGTTTATTGTACAAAGTGCATGACCGTTAAAATCTAGTGGATGAGTCTCTAAAAAATCCAGTTTGATAGCCCCTAAAGGGAGTCCTATGAACAATTCAGCAATCCACTCTCAAAACTCATCATATATAGAGTTTAGGAAAATTATTGAACATAAATAAATGAGGCATAAATATCATATGACCTTTTCAGTAGCCCTAGAAAAATACATGTTGGGATTCTTAGACCCCCAACTCTATTAAAATGTCTAATTGAAGATTTTTTCACTTTTACTCAGCACAATAACATATTCACATAGTTTTGAGACAATAATTAGGGTTATTGAAATCTTCATGAGTATTACTTTTTCAAAAATGACAATTATTGATTTAAGATCCTAAGATCCCCAAAAACCATTCATGGATTTTGTAATGAAAAATAGATTTCTCGATTTTACCATTCTATAGATACATAAGGGATCCAAACTAATAATGAGAGAAATCTAAATCCCATTAAGAGAATTCAGATTCTTTTGAGCCTTAGAAGAATTGTGGTATAACTAATCACCTTAGATTTTTATAATCCATTTATATTATTATTTTACCATATCATTAATCATGAAACATGAAAATTTTACAATGTATAAAAATCTCCATAACTTTATAGTTCATGTGGATTCGACAACCTCTAAAATACATAACTATGTATTCTAATGATTCTAAAAGTAGGGAAGTGACACTCCATTCCAAACCCATTTGGGTGACCCACACCATGTAGCTCAAAATCATATAGCATAGAGTCTGAGAATACAAAAATATAGTATAAAATTTTCTAGGGTGAAATAACCCGTCCTGGATAGTGTAATTGTCGATACACCACTTAATTAAATAGTCAATTAATTATTTGAAAATATTTAATGGCCATTAAAAAGTGTGGGGGTTATCTTTTCAGGACCATGCATGTATTACCTAGAGAATAAATTATAATTTCTTTAACATTCCAATTAGATACATGTCCTAGTTATAGGAAATTAATTCCAATCCTCTTGATCCCTTGTGAAATCGGGGCTGAGCTTTTAATACTAGGGTGTTTTGTGTTAACCAAGGTATGTATTACCCATTCTAGTATTCATCGATTAATACTCGCATGAGCATGATTTAAACAACACATATTCCAACTATCATTCTAGATTGTAGATTCCCAATATTATTTTCCATCCTCCCTTTCCATTCAAACCCTTTCCATTCAAAAATCATCCATAGACATTGAAAAACAGGGGAGACACCCTTTTTTGACAATGCTACTAATTCATATGGGATTTTCCATTGAACTGGAAGCATATACTCTATGTTGGAACGGATTAGAAATACTCATGATCCCAAGAAATGCCATGGTGGAACTCATAACCTTAGTTTATATTTGTTCATCCCAAAAATAATATCCCAAAATTATATATTCTTCAATAAAGTACAAGACACATGGAGTAAAAATACATTGAATCTCGTGGTTAGAGTGAAAATACCAAAAAATAAAACATTATAATGTCAGTGATAAAAGAATATTAACATAAATATTTTATGGTGAATACCTAAAGAACACAAAAAAAAGATAAGAAGGCATAAACTAAAATACATTAAACTACAGTAATAGATGGTCCAAGATGAATGGCCATGAACAACAATAATAGAAGGTTTATTCCAAATGACATTAAATTACAGATGTCGAATGTCCGAACTAAGAGAATATAAATTATTGAAATAAAATTTTTGAGCCAGATTAACCTATACAAGAGGAAACAAATTCTTGACCAAGAAGTCACTAAAAAACATTTAAATAAATATTTAGATTGGAATTCCATAAAAATGAAAAAAACATATTCTGTAAAAAATCATTAAAAGGGTGGACTAGGAAGAACCTGAGACCCTTCCTAATTGGGCTTCCCCAATATGATTATAAAGAAAAAAATTAGTGAAATATAAATAATATCACACAAATTTATTGATGAATCGTCATATGGCCTTGAAAAAAGTCAGGCTATGTTGGATATGTAAAATAACATTAGCCAAAAATAGAGAACAGTCCACACATGGTAGATATTCTACCCAAATATTCCTTTTGTGAATTTTGTAATCTCAAAATAACTAGTGTAGTTACATCAATGTCTTTTTTCATGTTGTTGGGAATTCGTGAGATTTTCATAAGAATAATCTTTTACGGTTTAATGAATCAAATCAAGGAATTTTGATTTTTTGATTTTTATTTACTGGATTCTTATCCTTGATCATTCATGTGACATTATATCTATGAAAACCATTCACAATAATAATGAATTAATGAGAAAAAAAACTTCTAATTTTCTTAATATATATTTATTTATAACATGAATATGGTGTAATATCCACATATTTTAGTCACTCTAATGATTAAACTATATTTTAATTATAAGGGGAATATTTCATGAAATTACATATTTTATGAATTTATTGGAACATCATAGCATTTTTTCAAAGGAATAATTAATAATAGAAATCCTCTTATTTTGGGAGGTAATGTATTAATATAATTGATCAACATATTCAGTTTCCACCTATATGTTTCGGATGAAATTCCACCACACTAGAGGTAGCTTCAATCTTGGACATCTACACCATGTCAAAGAGGTCATGATGTTCTAGTATAGTCTTCTATAATATAAAAATTATACATTGAATCCAAGATAAATCTACCTAAAGATAACCGATTTCAGACTAGAGATGGTCAATTTCAACATTCCTATCACTAAACACATCCTAGTGAGTTTTCTCCACCTTCAACAATAGGGGATCTTCATTTAAGGACTCTTCCAACCATTGGTTTACTAATGATGAGGCATCAGATACAACTAGCCTTTATCCAAGTGTACTCTTTTTCTCCCAAAAATAGATCATGTTCCTCACCTATGAATTAAGGGTCATTTAATCAAAACCTCATGAAAAATGGTAGTGAACAAGAACATAAGGGGAACCATCTAGTCATTCATCCCTTCTAATAGGCCCCCCAAAACTACGGTTTAAATCACTCTTCGTACTTCATTTCACATCATCTAGAAATGGAAAGCAGACTCTCATCCTTGACCCAATATCATATTGTGAATAAGAACATATTCTAGGACTAATTCTCTATATATGGGAGTCATTTTCATATTCTTATATGATTTTATAAATGATTCATCCTCTACATTGGTTGACTCAGTTGAATGACTTCCAAATGAAGCATGAACATAAAACACTGAGCTCCAGTGTAATGTCCTTTCATGTAGTTTCCCCAAGCTGGTTCATTATATTAATAAATTGGTATGTTTTAAAGGATATCACACACCGAAGGAATGAATAGTTTTCTAGTATTATACTACAAGATACAAGGATAATATTTACATTAGTTCTTGAAAACAAAATCATTGAAACTCCATTGGAAACAAACATAATCTCATAGATTATTAATTAAAGTCATTCATACTAATATTCATCATCACATCATAGTAAACATAAATAATAATAAAGGGGTGAGATCAGGTGCTTAGTAAGGGTTTTTAATATAGTCTACATTATCATAAGAAAAATAATTCGGCAATATGAACACATTCATTTAAAAATAATCTTTGCATAATAGGTTAGGAATTAAATATGATTAAATAAACCCAGCTAACTGATCATAAGATAATGAACCTTAGTAATAGATATTATACTAGTCAAATATCACATGATATATCAATTTATAATATCATTACATGGGAATTCATATTGTAGCACACCTGAAACATATATTCAAGGCCTCGACCAGGGCGTCTGAAAATACTAGGGTAAGTCCTCACCAACAACCCAATACTATATTGTCTCATTAGACCTACCAATGAATCTAGTGGATATATTGGGAACATTTTTTCACATTAAAATTCCAATTAATTAATCATATGAATGTGGTTAGACATAAAAACATATTTATATAAATAAAATTTTAATAAATTTCCCCAGTCAGTAAACATAATCACTAATAATTCTTAGTAGTATATTGAATGATAGTAATATAGTATATCCATAGTCAAATTGATCATAAAGAATTTAATAAAATATCTTATATGATAATTATAAGAGTTTAAAATAAAAAAAAATATTTAGTAGGGGTGTTGGAATAGCTAAAAATTCTTTAATAAATTAATCAAAGAATTATTGATGGTAATACTCTTTTACATTGAAAAGGATACTTATTTTGGAAAAATAATTACACAAAAGAAGAAATTAACTATGGGTTTTTCCATGATAAAATGAGTATAGTTAGATAAAAATTAATGGGTAAAATAAAATTATACTGTGAATATAAAAATAGGTAAGAAATTGGGCAGTTTCATTTAATTAGGCTTGCTTATCGTGAAAATATAGTTGGAGACCCTTTTAAAACAAGTATTTTCAAATAATGAAATATGAGCTAATAATAATAAATGATTTTGAAACATATTCACATAATTTATAATAATTATTTAAAATAAATTAATAATTACATATTTTTATATTGGACTAATGAACAACTAGAATAAAAATGGTCTTTCCGTAGGTAAACCCTTACCGTATGCCAGAATGTGTTCTGTAATTGACCTTAATATTCAGAATAAAAAATTAAATCCATCAATTAATTAATTCATAAGCTATTAAACATATTTTTTATTATAATTATATTATTTTTATTTATAGCCTAATTTATGAGTTATAATATACACCTTTGTTGCCCGGGAGCATTTCTTTTCTTGGTTTTCATGATCGATATACATGTATATGAGTGTGGTAGTTCACTTGGAATGAATGTAACTATCTCGAATTGAATTTATATGATATAAATAAATGTACATTAGTCTAAACCTTTATTTATAAAAAACATTTATATTTTAATAGCATTAATAATTAGAGAATAATTTTTTTGATAATCGTTTACATTATTATGGCGGTAATTATTCATAACTAACTCTTTTTGATTTATCATTTAATATTATATAAATATGTAACAAACATGATAGACTAAAGGTTATGATTTAAATATTATATAATTGTTCAATAATTAATATTGTTACTATTTCATGCCTTGAAAAATAAATTGAAGAACAAATGTTTATTATCCATGATGATTGTAAATTGGCACCTCATAAAGAATGATTTTATTTTAAAATAAAAGAGAGAGAGTGTGAAGATGAAGAATGGTTATTCGATTAACATGATATAATTCCATTATATAAATGATACTATAGATATAATGATAATTCAGATTGAGGAGGTGAGGATTGAATAATAAATGACAGAGCTTGAAACTAAATAGTATGAAAATTAAGAGTTTTTTACATATTGAATTATCCTCCTTAAGAACCTTCTTAAACAGGGGTTTTGGTCTCTTTGTAAGAAAAAGTCATCCAGGATTTATGTATAGACTAGGGTATAGGATTTTTTAGACCATTGATAAGATTCCATGATTATATAAATTCGGCGAAGTGGGGGTGAGGGGTGGGTCATATTGTTTATGAGAGGGGATATCTATCATTATTCTATTAATTATTTTATTATTTTTCTGGGAACATCCAATTGTGTTTATTCAAGTGATAATATATAGTATTAAGTGAACTTGAGTTCAATCCAAGGGTTATTTCATCATCAAAATATCACATATGACTCAATAATTATTTTATTTATCATTTTTCATAAATTACCATATTTAACTATTCAACAAAATATGTGAGTTGATCATATTACTCTAAATGTCATTCTGATCACAACAATGTATGTCTATTTTAAAAAAATCAAAATATAGAAGTGGGAAAATTCTGTTTAATGACAAGGTTATAACTATATCATATAAGTAATAACATTTTTTTCATAGATACTCAGTGTTCCATGCATTTAATTCCACATTATATTTATTTTTAAATCCTTGGGGTCTTAAATTTTTCCCTCGTTAAAAACTACCAGCCCCGAAATTACTAGAATGTTATATAATAAAATTATATGGTTACATCTTCAACATGTGTTCCTTAATATCCCACATCACCACTTCAATTTTATGATTATTCCAATGTACTATTACTAGCTGAGTAATTCAATTCCTTAACATAAATTCTTCAGTGTATAATATTAGGATTTCATCTTTATGGTAAGATAATAAAAGTTCCAATTCTATTTTTTCATAAGTGATGACATGTGTTAGGTATAGCATTAAATCCTTAATATTGATAGGTGGAAACAATTTTGTACCTTATAAAGGATAGGATATAATTCCAAATAATAACCCACAACTACAATTCCCTCCATAATTTTAAAAGAGTCAATATATCTAGGGCCAAGCTTTCATTTCTTCTCAAATATCATTTCACCCTTCCATGGATATAAAATCAAGAAAACAAAATCTCCCACTTGAAATTAAAAAATTTTCCTTTGATTTTCAGTATAGGTATTTTTCCTACATTTAGATACATTGTATTGGACTTGAATAGACATTATTTTTTTTTGTTTTTACCTCCACTAGTTTTTTTTATTCATGCTTTATTTCACAAACTTCATCCCAACATTATTATTTATGACATATCATTCTATACCACACTTTATATAGTTCTGTTTGAATACTTTAAGGGAAACTATTATTTTAGGAAGTCTCTAAAAATGAAAAATATTGGTCCCACATACATTTATAGTCAATGGATAATGAACTCATCAACTCTTTTAATGATTGTACGGTCCTTTCAAAGTTCCCATTAGTTTGAGGGTTATAAGAACTACTGAAAAAATCACAAAATCAAAATCATTCAAAACAGTTTTCTATAATTATTATGTAAATCATGAATCAATATCATAAATAATTGTGTGAGATTCTCCATAAAGATTAAAAACATCATTAATATAGAGTTTGTTAAGGGGATCCAGTGGAAAATCCTCCATTATAGCGAGGAAATTTACAGATTTAGTAAAGGATAAAAAATTACCCATATTGAATCATTATTTCTTGGACTGTTGGGTAATTCAGTGAAGCAATATTTAGTTATATCATCTCATTTCAATGTAGGAAGAGGAAGAGGTTGCATTACACTTATAGGATGTTTTCATTTTTTCATAAAATATTAACAGACTAAAAATCATGATACATAATCATCAATTTCCCACTTCCTATTATATGGAAAACAATTCTCCATCATATCTATATATATCATAGCTATTCTAGGGGTTATAGAGAAATTTAAACTTTGGTAATCATCCAATAACACCGTTTTTATGTCGAGTATAGAAGGAACACATATCCACTTCACAAATTTCAAAATTCCATCTTTACAATATATGTCAATAAACTTCCCATCATTTAAATCATTATTTTTTTGATAATTGTCATGATCAGGATGGGTACATTTAATTTTATCCATCACTAATGTATGGGAAACCCATTGAAAATTTAACAATGTTTCACCATCTTTGATAATTTTCATATCCATCCCCACTAGATCAGTGTGCATTAGATCATTTTCAATCCTATTTTTGTTAGGAACTCCATCATCCTTACTACTCAATGAATCTACTACTTTATTCTCCTTCCCATGGTGGTAGTGTTTTGTATAATCATAATTCTAGAGTAGTTCGAGCCATCACATTTGCCTTATGTTGATATATTTTTGTTAGAACATGTATTTCAAGCTCTTTTTATTTGAATCTATCTCAAATATTTCTATATAGAGAAAATTTCAACATATATTTGTGAATAATACTATAGATTATAACTCAATATCATGAGTTATATAGTTTTTTTCATTAGTTTGTAATTGACGTGGGGCATAATAAATTGCTATATTATTCTACATAAGGACACAAACATGTCCTTTCTTTGATCCATTAATAAATATAATAAATCAACCTATTCCCGATGGTCGATTCAATATTTGAGTTTTCACAAACCTATTATTAAATTCTTCAAAACATTATTCATAGTCTTAAAACCATATGAACATAACCCATTTACAAGTATTCTTTGTTAATGTGATACCTAATCAGTTGAATTTCGGAACGTAACACCTATAATATCCTACTAACACAATAAAAATATGTACCATATTTATGTTCATTAACGTAGGCCATTATAGAACTGGATTATTTGTTGGAGGTTCAACAATGATTCAATCCCCATAAAATATATCGCCATGTAGAAAATATTTTGTAGCCAGAATTCACACTTTCTCAACCTCGTATATAACTCTTTTCTTCAAATAGTCATCATAATACCATGCAAGTGATTCTCATTATATTTTTATATTATAGAGTACACAAAGATATAATAAATAAATACCCAAAAAATGTCTCTAAGATATTAATTAAAAAAAATATTCATTATATCCATGAAAATAAGGGGCACATTAGTCAGTCCAAAAGGCATTACTGTATACTCGTAATCCCCATACCTGGATCCAAATGTTGTCTTGGGAATATCATCCTTCCTCCCACGCAACTGATGATATAAAAATCAAATATTAATTTTAGAAAAAATATTGGGCGTTGGATGTTGACAAAATTAATTATCAATGCGAGGAAGGGGTATTTTTTATTGTAATAGTAGTGATTTCTCTATAGTCAATGTGGAACTTCATGGATCCATCATTCTTATTAATAAAGAGTATCGTGGGTCACCATGGAGAATAAACCGGGTGGATAAATCATTTATCACTCAATTCGTATAGTTGTTTCTTCATATCAACTAATTACATGAAGACCATTCTATAAGGATTATTTGATAGAGGCCATGCTCCGGGAATTAAATCAATAGAAAAATCAATTTCCAATTGTAGAGGATGTCATGGTAAACCATGTAGAAACACATAAATATATTTTTTGGATAATAGGGACATACTAAATTTAAATATCTCTCTCATCACCCATAGATATTTCGTTATCATCATCCAAAATAATTGCATTAAGTTGAACCACTTGGAGTGGATCATGAAAATACTAATATAGTGATATTTCTGCTCTATAGATTACGGATTCTATACCATACCCACTAATTGAAATTTCATTTTTCCTGAAATATATCTTCGCATAATATTATGAAATTTAGTACATTCCAAGGATTATATCATGTTCGATAATATGAATTATGATAAAATCAGTATATAACTCACATTTATATTCCATAATGGGGATTTATTTACACATCATTGTTGAAATGAGATATCCCTTATGGGTTTTGATTAACCCCTCCTCTGTGAATAAGAATTGAAAATATATAAATTTTTTATAAAAAAAGGATGATATAATTGAATGATTTGATCTAGAAATAAAAATATCATTGGAAAACTTTAAGGAAATTATTATAGTACCTACCACCACATCATTGCAAACTTAAACTTCAACAATTTTGATATCATAATTGTACTTTTTCTTTTTGCCATTTGTTATGGAAGTTTTTTTTTGACTATTTGTACAATAATTTTCATAGTGTCTCATCTCTCTAAAATTGTAGCATTTAAAATTCATATCTTATTTCATTTCCAATAAATCATTTGCTTGGTGTCCTTTTTCTCAACACTTGAAATATATTATTTATCTTTTTAAGCTGGAACCATGGTGTTTCTATCATAATGTATCACAGGTTGAAAAATTACCCTTTTTTATTCTTCCCCTTAACCATTATATAATATGTCACCATATTCATCTATTTTGTCTCATAAATTCATATTTCATGAAGAATTATTTATCTGTCTTGATAACAAACTAGAAAATATCTTCATATGATGAGAAACAATGGGATACTGGTTTCTTTTAGGTGAGTGGTTTTAAACCATCAATGAATCAACCAATATTTCTCATTAGATTACCTATGTAGTATGTTACATGCCATTCAAACCTTTAAAAGTTGGATTCATACATTTCCACATTCGTATACTCTTTCCCTTTAAGACTTGTGAATTTTCTCTCCATATCCTCTTAATTTTCAAAAGGAAAATATTTTTCAATGAATTTTTTTAAATCCATCCATTCCATTTATTCTATTTCTTATTCCTAATTTGTGTTCGAAATTGATGGCCATAAATAATCAACATCTCTAGAGTGATGGTAAACTACCATTATAACATTTTCCCTTTCTTTATATACCAATCTAAAAAATATATTCTTTGTAGAATGTATCTGTTTCTCTTCTATGATAGGGTCTGATATCCCACTAAATGAGGGATGTTGTTCTCACATAAAGTGGTCAAAAACTACACCTCCATAATATGGATCAAAATTATCCATACATGTAAGGCTACTATTAATAATCTGAGTCAGTTGTCCTAGTATAGTAATAAGATGCTCACTACCAGTCATAGCTTCAGAACCACCATTATTACCTTTCATAGGAGGGAAATTCATATATGGGATACATGCGTTCATTCAGATTCCATTCCTTCCAATATTATCTATTAATTTATAATGGAATATAGTAAATTTGGTTATGAAATGTAATATATAATGTTTAACTAAAAAAACGTGTAAATATAAATTGAAATTTTATTAATACATAATCACAAAATCATTAGAATTTTTTCATTACATAAATATTTTAATTTAATTAATTCAAGGAGGTTTATAAAGAAAATTTTAATTGTCCTAATCATATAACCTAAGAGTCTCAAACTGCGTTAAAAATAAGGCCCATTTTGGTGCACATGGTTACCCCTAGTCAATCCCCGAACACCTTGTAAGCGTGGTTACTACTAGAATCATTTGTCCTAGAACCACGTCCATATGTAGTATACAAACATGAATTTATTTCAATGATGACATAAATAATCTATACCTCACCATTATTCTAGTATTTTATTATATAAATATCCTCAAATTATATATTGTGGTTCATTTCCCAAATCTATATTATGTAAATCTAGATTCCATGGCTTCAACTAAAGTTCATATATACCAACTATAAGGATCCTAACCCTAGTTTCCTAGTTTTGGTGCCAACTATTAATAAATTTGTATCTTTATAAGGAAGTCTCATCATGAATGAACAAATAATATAGTAGTTTTTGAAATCTAGATAGAAAAATAATTTTTACATTACAACTGGAAAACCAAATAATTTCAACTCCATTGAAATAACCCATAAAGTAATAGATTATTCCTGAAATTCATTGATAGTGATATTTATCTTGACATACTATGAAAAATAAAAATTTGAAAGTTAGTGATCTTGGATTCTTAGTAAGGAAATGTAATGAAGAACAGGTTTTCATAAGCATAACCATCAGGAAAGATGAACACATGCCTTTAAAAATAATGCTAAGCATACTGTAGAAGGAATAAAATCCTAGTATGTTAGGACATATAATAGATCACAAGAGAATTAACCTTTGTCATTTATATTCTACATGTCAAATATCACACTTTTTATTAGTTTCTAATCTCATAAAATGGTTAATATTTAATTCCAGACATCTAAAATATATTATCAATTCCTCAGCTAGGATGTCTGAAAATACTAGTGCAAGGAATTGGCCAAAACCCAATTCATTTTATCTCATGAGAAGAAATGATGCATCAAATGAGTGTAAAAGGAATCACCGGACAATTTATAAGCCCAATTAATTCATCATATGATTGGTATTATATATAACAACATATAAATATTAAATTTAAATAACGTTACCCAATCTATTGACATAATCCCAAACCATTCTGAGTATTATTGTGAATAGAAACAAGATAACACATCGACAATAAAATATATCATAGACATTTTAATAAAAAGGGCTATATGATAATAATAAAATTTCAATTCCAATAAAACATAATATTCAGTAATTGTGTTTAAATAAATAAAAATGATCAAATAAATTCATTAAAGAATCCATGAGAGTAATACTTGTTTATATTGAAAATAATCGGACAATCGGAAAAATAATTGCAAAAACTAGGAATAAAATAAGTTAGTTTTTTCATAAAACATTAGTGGTTATATAAAAATAATGGTTCATTAAAATAGATTTTTGTGTTCACTTGAAAATAGTTAATAAATTTGGATGTTCTGTTTACTCAAGCATGCTTATCATTAATAATTTATAGGGGGGGCTATTAAAACTTGTATTTCCCCCAAATGAATGATTAAATGATAAAAATACATTATTTTTTAACATATAACTATAAATTATAATAATTAAATAATATAAATGAATAATGAAATTGGATTATTGGTGAAGAAAGAACACTTTAAGGAAATCGGAGGTTTGGTATGAATACCCTACGTTATTTATGAATGTGTGATACAATTCAAATTAATAACCTGGATAATAAAATTAAATCCATTAAATCATTCACTAATAACCCTAAATACGTTTATTTTTTATTATAATTTTATTATTTCTATATACATCCTTTTTTAGGATTTATAAGATACGAATGTATTACTGAAAATCATTTGTTTCCATGGGTTTTGTGATCGATATACTTGTATATGAGTATGAATGTTATGGTATAATGTGTATAATTATATAAAATTTTATTTATATGATATTAATGAAAATTAATAAGTGAATATTTTTTTATAACAATTTTTTATATGGTTAGAGGATGAATCATCAGATAAGACTGTTAGTGATAATCATTTACATTATTACAGCGATTATTGATCATAACAAAATCATTTTATTTTATCCTTTATTATTTTGTAAATATATAACATATAGAACATAATAGAAGAAGAAATACATATATATTAGTCTAGTTAAACCATTAAAAACTGTATCAAGAACTACCATGAAGATGAAACTGTAGAATGAAATTTCGTCGTCTTCGAATGTTATAAATTATCAACTCTCAGAGGATGATTTCAGTTCCAAATAAAAGAGGGATAGTAAAGAGAATGGTTATGGTTCCTCTATTAAAATGATATATTTCATCTATATTAATGACACTAGATTTATCATTATCATTTGGACAAATGAGGTGAGGAGATAACAAAAAAATAAAGACATTGTAATGAAAATGAATGGAAGATGAAGAGGATTTTACCTCCTTACTACTACACCATGAGAACCTCATAAAGGAAAAGTGTTTAGGGTTTCTGGTAAGACCTAGAGATATTGGACGTGGATATATACATGGGAAATGTATTTGGTTATAACATTTACAAGAATCAAGTATGACAAGCATGAGAAAAAGTGTGGGTGAAGGGTGGTTTCTATAGTAGAGGTTAGGGGTGATTTCTCAATATTCTATTAATGTTGTATTATTTTCACAATACAACCAATAGTGGTTAATATTGTGACAATATACAGTAATAATTTTTTGTGAGTAAGAACCAATGGTGATTTCTTCATCGAGAAATAATATATGACTCAATTAATCATGTATTTATCATTTATCCTAAATTATCGCCTTTTAATATTCAGAGTAAAATATGAGTTCAACCTATCAGGATAGAAATATCTTTATGATTGAAACTGCGTAGGAATTATTTTAGAAATTAATAATATATATTTTTAACAATTATGATAAATATATATTTTATAAACGTATTCTATAAATAAATAGTGTTGTTTTATAGATACACAATGTTCCATGAATATTATTCTATATTCCATTTATTTTTGAATACTTGGGTTGTCACATCTAGGGTGAAAAAACCTCTAAAAATGGAACACTGTTCTATAATTAAGAGGATAAATTACATGATATAACTATTTGGCCAATATATATAACTAGTAAAAAATAAATTTCATAGTTCCATTGTTGGTGACTTATATTCCCCTAACTCCTTTCTATGATGACGTGGAAACAACCTCTTATGACTACAGGATTAGTGGAACCTCAGGTGCATTAACCAATGTTATTCCTTGCTCACCACCATTGACGTCTACAAGAATAAATAATATGTGAGGGGACCTGAAAAAACAGAACAATATATCTAATTACTGAAAAAGTATTAACCTTATCTAAAACACACCTCCATCAAGGAAACAATTGCATCACAATAACTACCTATATCTCCAAAATCATTTTCCCCTAAACAAGATCAAATTGTAATATTTTTGGATCTTCTACAGTAGGTAATGAGCCTAACAAGGAATGATAATCATCCATCTTTTCATCTTGATGTTTTGGGCTCAATAGTGGAGATTCATCAAATACAACTAAATGACCACTTACATCCTTTGTGGTAGATAGACACTTTTCCAAGAAGGATCAGTGGGGACTTTCAAATTTTCTATAAGTGGGTATGTGTTACTGGAATATTCCAAAATAAGTAATTCTTTGAATCCAAATTATACATGAGGATTCAATAGGATAAGGCCCTAAAAATCTGAATCACTAACATTTCCCATACCCCTATGGGTTATAATCTCAATATGGTACTGAAAGAAATAAAATTAAGGGAGGCTACCATATGCTGATGATGTTGAGTTTATCTATCTCTAAATGGAAATCAAAACCCTTATCCAAGCCTATTGACCAAGGGAAATATCATTATTAGTTCCCCAATCAAAAATCAATCAATCCATAATAGTTGTGCATTGAATTTAATATAGAGGAGTGGTAGGAGTGTTTGATCCTCTGCGCAAAAATTATATATAAACAAATAGAAAGATGATGTGGTTATGGTTTAAATAGTAACAATATTGTTTAAACATAGATGTATGTTCATAATTACCACACCCTCAATAAGTCAATGTAGTTTGTATTCAATGTTTAAATTTAGTGTTCCCTAAACCAAAAATTTATGTACAATAGTTGAATAGAAAACCTCAACATTGAAGCCTTACAAAATCACATCAAGGTCTTAGATGAAATCACTAACCTTTGTAGGTTGCTCTTTAAAAGTATTCCCCTAGGAAGGTAATGTGATAGAATCCTTCTAAAGGTATTTATTCCTAATGTAATATTCCTCAAAGATTACCATATGTGTTTTTTGTACTCCATGTCATACACCAATGAAATGTGACAAGGAATAACAGTGTTGACATGGTTTCACTCACTTCCACCACACCCATTATGTAAAAACTGGTCGGTGATTCTACTAGAAAATAGAGTAATGATAATAACCACAATACCATAGAATATTCTTCAAGGGTTTTCGGTCCCCCAAGAACCTGTTATTTTTTGGGCCATGGATTTGTTTCGATTGAAGAAGGAAATCAGGTAGCATCATGTAATTTTGTGTATAATTTACAATTCATATATGAGTGGATCCAAATCACAGCATAGAACATTGAAAACCCAATCTCTAAATAATAAGGGGGAGGTTTATCCCATCCTGAGAAACCTTCCTAGTGAGTTTAAACTAAACTGGAAAACCACCATTGGAAGATCCTAATATCAAATATGAATAGGATATGACATCTATTCTTATCACTGAAGAAAAAATGGAAAAAATAGCAAGGCATGTACAATTCGTAGATGAGGCTCCCATAAAGGTGTGTGTAATGGCCACTCTAAGAAAAGCAAAATATATACCCAATAATCAAATATGTCCCCATTGATATAAAAAACATTTTCATTAGGTACTGGAACATAGGGTATAATGTATATGTGTTCATAATGACTCATGAATCCTTTTCGTATAAATACATTATTGTAATAGGCCCTACCCAGTAGATGCAATAAAAATTTTGTTAAAAATGAATGTTTGTGATATATTGGATGACTGGGTACTCAAAACCACCTAAGAAATCCACCATAACATTGAGTAACATAGTAAATGTTCTTGATAATTTATGAGGGGGTTTTCTCAAATAAATATGTCGTCAAATGTGAAAATTTTAGACAATATAATGATGGATAACCCATTATGTAGTTCTCCTTAAATCAAAGTCACAATCATAAATTTTGACACCCTATCTCTGCAATTTTTCTTTTTTAGGTGTAGATAACCTTTCATGTAGATAATAATTAAACAATCCTTTTGAACATCCTAGTCAACCTCGAAGATAACCTCTCAACCTAGATTTTTAAATTTCCCTTCATTTGTTGTGTTCCAATAAGAACCTTTCGCACTATAAGATTACATTGCAGTGTAGTACATTGGAATCTTGTATTTTGTCTCGATATAGTGTTTCTTAATGAATTATTCCCCCCATGTCATGAATGGGATATCTACCCTAGGAAGTCATCCAATCTCAATGGCCTTCTTGGAAAACAAATATAACTCTCAATAAATTGGAGTATTTCATTGAACATTATTCCATGAATAATGTGGATTGATAGATTCATCATAGATATCTCTCAATATGAGTACTCATGAAATCTACATTTATTTCTATAGACTAATGCCCACCACACCATGATGTATGTGGTATGTGATTGAATTGGGACTCCAGTGACCAAAAAAGTAGGAAAACAAGATCTAGTTATAGAAGGAATTTTTTTTTCAGGTCTAGATTGCCTCATGTATTACAATATAATTTTAATCCATGAAAAAACAGTGATGAAATATATTCCAACTTAAATAGACATATCTAATCCATTCCAAAAAATCCCCTTGATCATATGTCCTAGTTGGGAACCCACAGAACACTATGGATGGTGGTAGATATCTGCATTTTGTAAAGGTATATATGGATAATTGAGTCATGTTTGAAAATGTTTCCTTCCAATTCATTGCAAAAAGACATTTGTATATTTACATGTATATATTATCCCTAATTAATGAAAATTAAATAAAGATAGATGTTCCCTCGAATGATGTTTTGGGTTTTTAGAATCAAATAGAGAATTAAGATTGATGACTATGATGAATGGATGGATGTGCCATTGGTAATCCCAAACTCATGAATGGGTAGAATGAATGAAAGGATATATCTAAGGATCACTCTTATTATCATTATATGATATATTTGTCATGGATCAAGAACATGATGAATTATATCATCCATAGTATATATGATAGAATTCTAGTGATCCATCTCTTCCTTACCAAACATTATTGAAGTTTTCTCGGAATAGTGGAGGGAGATGGAACAAATATATATAAAATAAATATGTATGTGCTCTATGACTGAAAAATCGAACAAAAGTAAACAAATAACTCAATAAGAATTATCATAATTACATGATCCCTAAATGAATTCATGATTGTGTGACCTAATATTTGTAATATAGAACATATAACGCATTAAGTTCTTTCAACCATCATAAACCATTAGATATATCATGGATTGAAAATTAATAATGAGATTCAAGGTAGTGTGATCATAAAATCATCATGTGATCCAGATAATAATATAGAGACCACATGATTGAATAATAATATCTTTTGAGTCCTACAAAGAAAAGTGTTCCATGATATAATTTGGTCAAGAAACCCAAGAAATCATGTTTATAATTATATTGTGGTTGATTATAAGAAGGGAATAATCAAGGAATGTCTCATGAATCAATATCATAAAAACATTTCATGTGATTCCTCCTTTAGATATAGGCCTTTTGATTAGTTGTATGGACATGCCTCTTGATTATTTGTTAGATAAAGTATTATGTATTTTTCATATTATGGACCCATATCAATACATCTCTTGAGTATTTAAATAGTAGGTGAATTATTAATCCACCACTCACCTATTTATAGAGAAAATGGGGGGATACCATGTATAACATGAAAGAACAAACACCACCTAAGTCACTAACTAGTGAAAACCCCAAAAAATCATGGGGGTAGTGTTGATGCTCTTTTTCGTCACATTGTTTAATGGACTGAAAAGGGAAATGACTTAGTACAAATTGTTTCATCATTTGAAGAAAACATCAAAAATCGACAAAGGGATGAACAAGGAGAACATTGCACAAGGGTCACAAAAGTTCTACCATGGTCGCGCATGTACACCTGCACGCCACATTTTGGTCGCGCAAGTCACTAAAGCTCCCTAAGTGATTGTCGCCCAGGGTCTTCAGCAACTTATAAATAGACCATATGGGCCCCTCATTCAGGGAGGATTTTTTTTCTAGAATTCAGATATAGAGCTCTGAATGCCCAAGTCTCTTCTTCAAGTCTTCCAAACAATTCTAAGGTAAATATTTACATAGAATGGAAGGTCTAAACAAGAGGAATAATGCTTATGTGTTATAATTTACTAACACTTGCGTGCCTAATTGTTTTACCCTTAAGGTAAATGGACACACTTGTGCACCTCCTTAACTACTTATTGAAACTTGCACGCCACTCTTCTAGAAGTACCTCGAGATAATTCTAATGGTTTTCGTCATGGATAACCAAAGTATTACCATACTGGTTTACAATCGCGCAAGTACCTATGTGTCGTGCAGGTATACCTGCACGACCATGACTTGCGCGCCCACACAGTACCTGCGCGCCGACCAATACTTGCGTTCCCCTATACCTTTGAGTGCCCTTCCTACCCATTTAACCCCTATTATGCAATTCCACCTCTCCTAATCAAGATTCAGTCTTCAAGACACTCTTCTAAGAAATTTATGGCATGTTTTCTTGATTGAATTCCTTATCTGAAAGGAATTCTGTGGAACATCTCTTAAAAACATAGTGATTCACATATATTTATGTCACTAATGTCAGAGATTTCATTCATTCAACCTCATCATTTAAGATGAGAGAATCCTTAAACTATGGGCCTCCTTGTTAGGAGTAAGCCCCAGTCCTCCTAATCTATGGCCTCCTTTTTCAAGAGTTATCCCCAGTCATAATTCACCTTAACCTGGGCCTCCTTTTCAGGAGTAATCCCCAGTTCATGTTCTCTTAATTGGGCCTCCTTTTCTGGAGTAAGCCCCAATTCCCCAAATTTGGGAATCCTCCTTAAGAGTAAGCCCCAACCATAATTCCTTTAACCTAGGCTTCCTTTTTAGGAATAAACCCCAGTTTCAAATCTACAAATGTGGGCATCTTTCTTATGAATAATCCCTTAATACTTATTAATTTAGGCATCCTCCTTAGGACTAAGCCCCAAGTTCCTTATCCTGGGCCTCCTTTTTAGGAGTAAGCCCCAGTTCCAAATTCTCATTAATATTGGGCCTCCTTTTTAGGAGTATTCCCCAAATCTCCTAATCTGGGCATCCTCCTTAGGAGTAAGCCCCAATCTCCATGTTCCCAAATACGGGAAACCTCCTCAAGAGTAAGCCCCAACCATAATTCTCTTATCCTGAGCTTCCTTTTCAGGAGTAATCCCCCAATCTCAAATATGGGAATCCCCTAATGAGTAAGCCCCAAGTCCCTTAATTTCCCAATGTCCCTTAACATGGGCATCCTTCTCATAATTAAGCCCCAGTCTTAATTTCTCTTAACCAGTCCTAATTTACATTTTATCTGGGATTCCTTCTCATGAGTAAAACCCAATCATTAGTCCCCTCCTAATTTGGGCATCCTTTTCAGGAGTAAAACCCATGTTAGAGTATCCAAATCTCCATAAATCACATATACCTTTATAGACCCTGTTCTTGGATTTCTTCCCTGATGTAAATCCTTATCTTCATTTATCTAGGCAGTCATACATACATATGCCCCACATTATTTCTTATGATTGCATCTTTCATGGGACAATTTTCTAGATTTACCAATACCTATTGTTTCTCACACCGAGAATGACTCACGTGAGCTTAGAGTGTAAAAGTAATTATGAAATCCTTCTTTGAGCTGTCAATCATAAACATCATATTCCCTTACACGAAATACGTGGGTTCTGATTCCTTTTATAATCAATGTATACATAGGTAGCCCATCTGTAGATTTGATCCCAACTCTGAAATAATCCATGTCCTTCTGAATGACAATAAACTTCACATGCCCCACTGAGGGGCTTTAAAACCAGCAGGGTCATCATAATGACAAAGAGACATCTATATAATGTGTCGAAGGATACCATTGAACAAGAATATCTATCAAATACATATGATTCTCTATCGATGAGAAACCTTGAAAACATATAAAATATTATCTAATATTTTTACATATAATAATCATTGATTGTCAGACCTAAAGAAAATCTCATTTTATACTTGGTAATGTAATAAGGATTCACGAACATTACTTAAATCTATAAAGAGAATCCCGGAGTAGAAAATAATTCCCCTCAAAAAGGTGTGATGAGTCCGTCCTCCCATCCGCTTGACCAATGAAAATTCCTAAGCCTCATCAGTCCACAACTAATGAGAGCCTACCTTTGGAAAGTAGGTCCAAATGGATATTAAATCATTGGATGTTTTTGGTTCTATGAACAAACCAATTAGAAACCGATTGGAATGTTTGATCCTTCAATCAACTAGTTAATCCCCAATTCCAGATGAAACAAAAAATGGTGAACCCGACATGAATCATTAACCAAGATAAAATAATTCTTTTCTTATTTGTTAGGACCCTATTTAAACTCAATGAGAGGTCCAACAAAGCAATCAATAACATATGTTCTCATCCAAAAGATGTAGTGGCCGGACATATCTTGATTATGTCTATTATATCAAGCATGCACTCTTATCTAAGATCTTCTGCATTTATAGAATGGCTTTTCTTAAGTTCACATCCATGAATACATCTGCTCTGAAAAATTCTGCTGCAAATGCCACTACTGCTACTCTTGCTGGATCATCATCCACTCTAAGGACGATATCACCAACTCGGCATATTCAACTCTAGATATAAAATGCAATGGTTAAGGAGTACTGTCAACATGGTACCATTCCAACTCTATAGGCTGCCCGACAATCCCTCCAAGTGAAAACCTCACACCGGTCTTCTGGACAACGACGACCAGTGATTTAGAAGAAGGAGGTGATATCCACCGTCTCTAACAGTTTCAGGTCATTATCCCCGGAATGCAATCATCATTAACTCCCATATTCTGAGGAGGTGAATGATCAGGTCCCTCAGTGCCTTAATTCAAGGAGAAATGAGTCCATCCCGAGGGATCCCATCAAAAATCCCGCCAGAAACATGTAGCAGTGCGCCCTCAACATGATGAGGGTATCGACTCAAGGCGTTCGACTCAGGTTCCTCGAACTCAAGAAAACAAGATGAATCGCCAGAGGAATAATCCGGTCAACAATGAGCAGGATCTCATCTATTCCATCTCCGGAGAAGTCCACCAACCTAACATGGTGGCAAACAACAAGTGGGATCACAGACCCATCCATTTTAATTCTACTGTCTAGCAGACTCGTCTTGCAGTAGCACGCCAATCCCGCCAGGAAATTCCAGCAGAGTATTATAGACAAGAACATACACCTGTTTATACATCATCATCTAGTCAGCAGGCTCATCTGAATACATATGATGGATCTCTTCAACCACATTCAACGAAGTGAAATTAGGAGGAACATACACATGCTAGTATTGATCAATCCTACCAACAGTCTCATTTGGTGGCATTCGGAGAAGTCAGTCAGAAATCTCCAGCAACAAACAAGAGGCCGACTCAACTCTCGACCCCAAACATGAGTACTGTCTGGATTCATTGACAGGAATAGGAGGATAGGATCAGGAACACACACCTCCTCCAAGTAAGGAATGGTCGTATATCCCCATTCCAGCAGCTGAAGTCACCATGAACATTCTGTCAATGGTGATAGAGCAGAAGAAAATCCCTGCTCATATTCTGGATGCCATCCAGGATATTATAACAGCTTCAGCAGCATCTCAGGGAGACACATAAATCTATCCCTACCAGTGGAGTGATACATCAACAGTTCACTCTGGAACAGACACACACCTCTGTTCCAGTCCAAGAGGGTTGTGGGGAGTACTCCCCCATATCATACGGACAACTAAGTCCGGAACATACTCCTAATTTGAGTGGAGATCATCATCCTAACCTGGCCATATCTTATGATCATGCACATACACCTACTCAGAGTATCCACATTCATAAACAAGTGGTTTCTATGGGCAGTAAGAAGGCATCTAACAAGAATACATGCCCAGCACAGTCAGGAAATCAAGGGCCAATATGTAACAAGGCCTTTATTGATGCTGGAGTTCTTGATGCACTTAGACAACTATTAGTTGCAACTCAAGATTCTTCTCTTTCAGTTCCCAATAGTGGGAACATTAATTCCGTAGGTCATCAAAAAACACTTCCCCATGAAGGCTTTCTTACTGACAATTTGGTCGATCTTGATGTTTCATCTTCAGATGAGAGATATAATAACCCTCTATGTGGCTAGAAGACTAAGGAGCAAGATATCTCATCTTTTTCTGTAACCCACCATGGTGGTCCACCCCATGATAATGAATTTCGCTGCGAAATTCCTCTCCGTAGTAGTGATGCACATTTCCCAGAAAATTCTCTAGTGGACAATGTAGTTTTGAGAAAGCCCTCTTATCTTGAGGCACATGAAAATGAAAAACCAGTCATGTCTAATGCTTCATCACTAGCAGGTGAAATACATTCTCAATCAGAAGATATCCTCGGATGTAGGTCATTCTACAAACCACCCCTAAGTCATGTATCTTATAGTTTAATCATTGATTTTTCTAAAAATCTTGTTGAATCTAATGAAGCATCAAAGAAGCACCAGCACTGGTCAAAACAGGTAGAATAATCTTCATTAAATGATAAAGAGGAATTGCTGAACATGAGAAAACAACTGGAAAAAGGTGAAGTTCCAGTCATGTTTTGGCCTCTGGCTGACTCTCAGTATGTCATTCCAGTGATGTTGATGGAAGATGGAATTCATGATATTCATCTCAAAATTTTGAAAACTCTTTGTCAGTTTAAAAAGAAAGTATTATCTTATGATGAATATGAAAATCATGTTATGATAATAGAATGCTAACAATGCCAGATTGATTTGGAATCTATATCAGTCTCTCGATATCCGAAGGCTGAAAAGAAGTAGAGATCCCATTAGCATTCATTCCTTGGTGCACTAAGATGATTGTGCCAGTTAATTTCCAATTCCCCATCTGGTATTCATGTCAGATGATGGGGTGTTCATGGAGCACTACATCTCACTGTACTCTCTAGTCATCAAAGCTCGCCAAAAATGGTCTCATGCAATGTTATTGCCCATGGCCAACAATAGTTAATGGGTTTTGTTTGTAATAAAAATCATGCCCAAGAACAGGCCTCAACTAGTTCTTCTAATAATCAAGAATACAGAGAACAAGTTCTTGAATTTCTATGGAATCAAGAAAATGTGAATATTGAACAGGCCTGTAGTATGGAGAAAGCACATCACCAAGTGACAGATGAGTCAGAAATCATCCAACAGTATTTTGAGCCGAGTGATATATGTGGATGCAGGTTGATGCATCCAGCTAATTTTAGGACTAAGTTCCGAATGATCAGGAGAGATTTTAAGAAAGTCTCAGACATAGATTTTTAAGTGCCACCCCATCTTTACAGACTGAGGACTCTTTTAAACCAACCCTTGAAATCAACAAATAGGATTCGAGTAGTTGAGCAAAGACAGAAGGAACAGCCCCAGTCCATCGGACTGGGGACTTTTTCAAATCATCAATACCCTCCTTAGCGAAAGTCGGTCTTCTCTCAATTGTGGAAGAATCCACCTGAGGAACGAAGAGACAAATTATCAAGATATTCCCTCCAAATTACGGTCATTCAAAGAAGTTCTTAAGGGATCGAGCAACAAAAGGCAATGTCTCATCAAGGACATAGAAGAAGACAATATCACAAAAATGCTGATAGAAGGGATGCGATGCGTTATGCATCAATCAAGGTCATCAATGCAGTTGTTGCTGATCCTCCAGATGAGGCTCACATAGGGGACTCAGATGAAGAGGTTCCTGCTCAATAAGATGTACGTAAAGAGACAAATGAAGAAGGTGTGCGTACACGAAATCAAAGGATTACTCAGAACCTAGGTAATCATTCAAGTAACCCACTTCCCCCTCTCCGAAAAGGATCCAAAAAAGGGAGGGGAAAGAATCAGGTTACATATCCTTCCTCTGGAGAAGTCCAATTGCTCTCACAAGAGAAAAGATTTGCACAACAAGATGAAGAAATGAAGGAGTTACGAAAGATGAATGTTGAACTACTTTAGGGTAGACTTCTTCGTAAGCGTGCTAGAGTCAGCCAGCCAAAGGAATTTGTTGCAGCTACTGAGATGGATCAAGAATATCCTCCTCTATCAGTACACCCTCATAGGTCTAATCCTATGTGTCTTGTGAAACAACAATTGGTAGTGCTACCATCGGTTGCAGCACCAGACACCACATCTGTACAAGCTCCAGTCATTTC
This sequence comes from Viscum album, assembly GCA_963277665.1. NCBI lineage: Eukaryota > Viridiplantae > Streptophyta > Magnoliopsida > Santalales > Viscaceae > Viscum > Viscum album. The sequence goes on from OY728129.1 coordinate 316,242,390, forward strand.
ACCTTCCCAAGTCCATGTTCAAACGGATTTTTCTCAAAAGTTAATAACGAACATTGAGTCATTAACAGCTCGGTTAGAGACTATGGAAGGGAAGCGTGCACAGGTTCAACCAGACAACAAAGTGTACCCTGAATGGGTATATTCAATCCCTCCCCCATAATGTTTTGGGAACCCTATATTCCCAATTTTCAATGGATCAGGCGATCTTGAATAGCACTTGACTCATTATGTGTCTTGTTGTGATCCTATGATGGGAACTACGGAATAGCAATAATCATTGAATCTTAGATGATTCTTGTGAACCTTGCCAGGACCAGCTTTTGTTTGGTATACAAGCTTGCACCCCGGTCAATTACCGAATGGGAGGATCTTCGCCAGAAATTCCGTCTTCAGATCAGCTCAACTTTTCCAAAGACAACAGTTTTGGATATTAAAAAATTTAAGCAAAGGGATAATGAAAGTGTAACACCCCAAGATTTCATAGTGTGTTATTTCTTCAAAATAATTCAATAACTTGCACTACACGCAACACCGAGTTCAATTGCACCATGACTTACCAAAAAAAACCATTAAAATAGGTCATGAATAGTATTAACTAAATTTTAAACTTTATAATTTTAGAATCCATATTATGAGTTTCTTAGTCATAATGCAAGAATAGATTCATTTTCAGTATTGCACTTTTATCAACTTTTAGTGAAACCTTTTTAAATACAATATTTTAAACTTTTTGACTAAATGGAGACATCAAAAAATTTAAAATGAAACTTCCCATGCTTCCACGGTATGCTTTCCTTTGAATAAAACAGTAGCGTGTGTTGTACGCAACTTCGAGTTTTAACACACACAACAACCAATCAAACTAGCCGTTATGAATAGTAACACCTACTTTTTAAAATTATATATATTTTATATTTTAAAATGGACTTCATCTTTGGATTCGGAATATCGAATTTAGCCTAAGGTGAAATTTTGGTACATTTCGGATAACTTTCATATTTTGATGAATAGTGAAAATTACTAAATTTTAATTAAAAACAACTTTTTTAATCAAAATAATTAATAGTGATAAATTATGAATTTTAGTGGTTTTAAAGTATATTTAGAATATATTTTTACCATTTAATATAATGTTGGTCATTGGACATAATTTTACAATTAAACCGAACATAAACAAGTGTCAATCTTTTGATAGTTATTATCTCTTAAAAACACGCTTTTTGTTTTGACAGCGGGAATTAATTTTAAATTAATTTCTGCCACTTCTGTGTTTAGAATTTAGGAAAATGGATTCCATATTTGGAATCAGGATGTTTAAATTGTGTAAATAGGTAACTTTTATTTTTAGACATTTTGAATAATTACTGCGGTAAATATTTTATTTACCATGGTTAAGGGTAAATCGAGTAAATAAGGGTTAAAAAAATAATATTATAATAATACTAAATTACCCTAAAACGTGTCTTAACCCTATTGGTTGATACATGGTCGACCATGGGAATCTTTGGGTCGATTTTGGGACCCCATGGATCCACTTGTAAGTGATAATGACACTTTATTTTAATTAAGTCAAAATGAATACAAAAATGACACAAGCATATATCTTTTAGCAAAACAATTGTTACATAGGGTTATATAAGTTGGATTTTAGATTATAAATATTCATTAGAAAGATAAAAATATTTCCTACATAATGATATTTTATTTATAATTTTTAGACACTAAATAATTTATTTTATTTATGACACAATGATGATGCAGTAATTACTATAATAGTGAAAAATTAAAATAATTGATATTATAAATACCCAGATAAATATAATATGAAACTTTTAATGAATTAAACTAATTTTCTAGGATAATATGATATATTATAATTGATTTAATTGACTTTGTTCGAAGTAATCAATCTGTTATGAGTTTCACAAAAATCAACTATTGAATAGTGTCAAAATTGACATAAAAGAGTTCTTAAAAGAAAAATTATATTATTAATTGATATTAAATTCCTAAAAATCTAAGGTTCGGCCAAGAGACTTATATCATGATAGGTTCATCATTAATGTACCACTTTGGGGTCTCTTGGATGTATATAGTAAGTTTATTAACCATATTATATAAAAATACAAAGAGACATTGTAAAAGTGAAACTAATTAACTTAGAGTTAATACTTAAAGATAACGTTAATATAAGTACCCAAACCTGTATAAATTATATTGGTTGAATTGTTTTCGACCCATAACCACCTTAACCTTTTAATAGTCAACTTTGGATCCATTAGAAACCTAATATGAATTTATTATAAATTAATATTTTTAGCTTTTCCAAAGGTGCCCCTCACCCCTCTTATAAAAAGACACTCCTCCTTCTCATTTCTTCACACCTTCCAAGCCATTTGGTTCGGCCAAACTCTGCCCAAATACTCTCCCAACATCCCTAACTACAACCTAGGGGCCTTAGTTTGATCAGAAATCCAACCTAAGGATCCCTTTTGATCAAATCAAAAGGAAGAACCTGAAGAAGAGGTAATGATTTCACCACCCTTCTCCAAGTTCATTTCTTCTTCCACTTCTTCTTCCTTTGTTCTTACCATTCTAAAATAATAACTCCAGTATCTCACATATACTGTGATGTTATTATAAATATGTTACAACCATATTCAGTATTCTATCCACCCTTTGAATAACATGTCACCATACGTGCGTACGTACGGCTTACCGTCTCCACGTCGTGGTGTAATTGTTATTCAATATAATATTATTTGGATGGGTATAATAATGATGTGTAACTCATGTAAATAATAAATATAACATGTTAATGATTCTGTATATATGATATACCATCCATTTATATATTATTTTAATATCAAAAGAATGATATTGTCGCTCGTGCGTACGTACGGACTACCGTCTCCACGAACGCGATGAGATTCATTCTCCATCGTATCCATTCAAGTATAATTATCATTTGATGATTTAAAAATGATGTTTAAGGACTAGATATCATTCTGGATATGAATAAAATACAACAACCATGGCTTATGTAACAAAACATATAAAAGAAAATGAGTAAGTTAACTCCCGAAACGACGATAATTCTAAGATATTATTAACATATCAATGTTAAAAGATCATATATGATATCATATTAATATATATGATTCTTGTATAATTTAATAACAACTATTTCAGCATTATACAGGAGGTTAACCTACCCCAACCAAGGAAAAGTACAAAGTAAGGGTTTACTTTACAACCTCTTCATTATCCAGGGTTGTTTATACGTAATAATCTACTGGGATCTCTTTATTATCCACATCCATGTTTCTTAAAAATGCATTTCAAAACATTTTTAATATTTACTAGAATATGAGTTAAATTCATTTATACCCTTTTTGACTTTTATAAGTGGTTTATAAAGGAATCTTTCGGTCGTTTTCAAAACAAGGTCCTTTTTAACCTTTTCGACAGAATTGAGGTAAGAATGCTTTTTTTAACTTATACGGAAGGTGTGGTTATTCTCTTCCATTATTACACCTTTGAAGCTTCCCTTACACACTTGTATGGATATTTTCAAAATAAAGGTTTTCTTTTATAATTATGTGATTTTTAAATGATTTCAAAAAATATATATTTCACTCAAATATATGAAAATCCAGTGCAAATGTATATGTATTTAACGCAAGCTTAAAAATGTTTTCAGAAAACCTGACTCTCGAGTTTGGTAGACAGGAAGGGATTGGGAGTGGACCCATCATGGCCTGTAATTAGTCGAGCAGTCTCAGAATTAGTTATTTTGTTTTTAAAAGCTTGCATAATGTTTTCAGAAAAACACTGGAATGTATTTTAGCAATTTTAAACGTAAGTATCTTCTAAAAAAAAATTCATCGGTAGGTCTCATGAGACAAACTAGTGTCTTGGCACAAGGCCTTGACAAAATCTTATTTGTAGTCTTGGAACGAGGCCTTGGCTATGTGGTTATGATAGTCTGGCATTATGCATTCCAACATTATGAAAGTGGTTATTGATTTTTGCATGTGATTATTCGATTAGTAGAATATCCATGTGAATAATTAAATGGCATTATTTCATTTTATTTATGCCATACCATGTTGAAATTTCATGTTTAAAAGGCTCTTGTTTTAGTTATACATTGCCTTAAATGTTTATTCTTATTGATGAAAGTTTCCGCTATATTGTTATCCTTACTGGGCATTTGAGCTCACCCCTTTTCTATGTTTTATTTTTCCAGGAAGTGAAGATGTAAGTTATGAATGACCTGCAGGGATTTTATGAGGGGATTATAGTGTGGACTGTGGAAACATTATGTTGTTGTAGTAGTTTTTCATTTTATGATGTAATGTAAAACTTATGAATATATCTAGTGTTTCCAAAGCTACTAAACCAATCGGTCTTTCGAGATTTGATCTTTCTTGTGATCATGCCAATGTTACGAAGTAATGCACCGACTCTGGGTAGCTGGGGTCAGGGCGTTACAGTTGGTATCAGAGGAAGTTTAGTACAAACCTTGGAAGCTAGATTTAGATAAACTCTGATTAGAGCACGTAGACCTAAGATGAACTTTGAGGATTAGTATACAAGAACTTCCTAGAATTTTGGTATTGTAGAGATTTTGTGAATTTTCCGAGCAATACATCCCTGTCTGGATACGAGCAGGTAGAGGCGGCTCTGGCACAGATGTACCTAGGGGTAAAACCCGAAAACACCACTTTGAGCTAGACTCGAACGGGAACTGGTGCACGACAACGGGCCTTGCTGCACTCTTGGTTACGACACTCCCGGGGGATATGCTTAGGATAACTCTCATTTTCTTTACAAATCATTTTGAAGGGTTTATGAGTATATACTTCCTTAAAGAAAACATTCTTATGATTATGGATTATATCCATAAATAGTTCAATTTATGTTATGTGTTTTATAAGTATGGGATTATGTATTTTGATTCATAAACTGATCTAGTTTATGCCATTGTTTAGAAATGGCGCCCAGTAGAAGGAATGAGAACTCCGGAAATGCACATGATCCAAAGAGAAGGAAGGATCATATCTTTCATGGTCTTAAGCTAGAATTTATAAGAGAAATAGTCTCCCATGTATTATCATCATATGAAGAAATAATATCATGTATTGATAAGATAAGTAAAGATATTACTGAGTCCTATGGCTTTGAAGGGAAGCAAGAGATGAAAAGGATAGAAGAGAGAAAGATGGATAAAGGGAAGAGGGAAAAGAAGAATATTCCCATATGTGGTAACTGTGGAAAGAAACACCCTGGAACATGCCTGAAAGGAATGGGAGTTTGTTATAAGTGTGGAGGAAAAGGGCACAAAGTACGTGACTGCATGGGTAAGAAAATGGTTTTAAATGTACAATGCTTCATTTGCAAGGAGTTTGGACACTACGCGAACCTATGTCCCAGTCATCAGACTATGCCGAAAATGATGTTATTGGATAATAATCAAGTTATGATACTACCACAGATGAAGAGGAATGATTAGAGTTCTTATGTTGATTATGTCAATTGAGTGTTATATCAACAATGTACTTGTTATAATAATTATGGAGTATATAAGGATTGTACTGCAGTACTATTTCATTAAGGACTTGAGATTGTGTGGAACAAAGAAAAGTGACTCAATAGCAGGATAAATTTTTGGAAAATATATGGTTGAGAGAATGATAAACCATAATATAGTTTTGATACCGAGGTAGTGATTTTCGAATAATACATGATTATTTTGGAAAAAATATATTGGATATTCTTGACTACCTTGGAACTGATTAATTATTTGTATATTCCATCATTTTTGGGGTTTAAAACATTTTTGGATTGATGAAGTATATCCAGCATTCTATATGGAATAAGGGAGCATGAATGTAATCAATAAGGAATATGGTAATACATGATGAAGGTATTCATATGCTATTACGGGCTAAAAAGGATCTATATTATGTTTACCTTCCTTATAAATGTTAGACTGTGAGTTTGGACAGAAGTATTTTGGATAGTTCTAGTTTGGATTATTTTGGATTGCCATAAAAGGACAACCCGGAGGTCGGGCGGCAACCCGTCGCGTCCGGCAAGGCTGCGAGACTTGAACCCACAACCGAAGGGCGACAAGGGTGTATCACCTACCACTGGACCATGAGATGTCCTGGATTAAATAATGTAGTTTTTATTAAAAGATCATTTAGATGAATTAAAAATTCATTTATTTTGGAACCCTATACGAATAGTGTAAATAGAATTTTTTTTTACATTCTATTATCTTTTAGAGTGAAAGATTAGTTTGTGGTAGAAATTTATTAATGGATAAAACTCTAATTATAAAGTAATCATATCTCCTTATGATCTTAGCCAATCTCATAAATAAATTCCTCAATATTAAGAAAAGCAACTTTGAACAAAAATGTTTTCCTAGATGGTACCTTAAATCATCACTAATTTCTGGCTTTGGGATTGTTGGCCTTTTTATAGCCATGTTCTCTACCACTCTCCATCAGATAATTGATGGTTAGATTTTTCTTCTTTATCCATATTTTCCTACATGGAACCCTAGTATGTGTTATTTTCGGTAATCTTCATACTTTCGACTCTTTATTTTAAATAGAGGCCCCATTAATTCATTTTTCGATGTGGGATTTCAACTAGGATATTTTGAAACGTCAAAAATGTGTTATCCTAATACCCTATGTTTTGTTGAACCGATGGTATTTCAATTCATCATAGATTGATGAATTTAAGGAACTCAATTTTATACTTGTTTGTGATTGATGACCTCAATCACTACCTATAAATATTTACGTTTTTCCTCCGATTATATGTCTCCAATTTCCACCAATGTTCTCCTAATCGAGATCATAATTTGGTGGTGACCCTTTGATTTCTCTTTTCCTCATATTAAGACTAAATTTTAGTAACCCAATTTCCGATGTGGGTTTTCCCACAAATATATTTTCTACTTTCAACCTTTTATTTTCGAAGAACAATTTCAAATTGCGAGGACGCAATTTATTGAAGGAGGGGAGAATGTAACACCCCAAGATTTCATAGTGTGTTATTTCTTCAAAATAATTCAATAACTTGCACTACACGCAACACCGAGTTCAATTGCACCATGACTTACCAAAAAAAAAGCCATTAAAAGAGGTCATGAATAGTATTAACTAAATTTTAAACTTTATAATTTTAGAATCCATATTATGAGTTTCTTAGTCATAATGCAAGAATAGATTCATTTTCAGTATTGCACTTTTATCAACTTTTAGTGAAACCTTTTTAAATACAATATTTTAAACTTTTTGACTAAATGGAGATATAAAAAAATTTAAAGTGAAACTTCCCAAGCTTCCACGGTACGCTTTCCTTTGAATAAAACAGTAGCGTGTGTTGTACGCAACTTCGAGTTTTAACACACACAACAACCAATCAAACTAGCCGTTATGAATAGTAATACCTACTTTTTAAAATTATATATATTTTATATTTTAAAATGGACTTCATCTTTGGATTCGGAATATCGAATTTAGCCTAAGGTGAAATTTTGGTACATTTCGGATAACTTTCATATTTTGATGAATAGTGAAAATTACTAAATTTTAATTAAAAACAACTTTTTTAATCAAAATAATTAATAGTGATAAATTATGAATTTTAGTGGTTTTAAAGTATATTTAGAATATATTTTTACCATTTAATATAATGTTGGTCATTGGACATAATTTTACAATTAAACCGAACATAAACAAGTGTCAATCTTTTGATAGTTATTATCTCTTAAAAACACGCTTTTTGTTTTGACAGCGGGAATTAATTTTCAATTAATTTCTGCCACTTCTGTGTTTAGAATTTAGGAAAATGGATTCCATATTTGGAATCAGGATGTTTAAATTGTGTAAATAGGTAACTTTTATTTTTAGACATTTTGAATAATTACTGCGGTAAATATTTTATTTACCATGGTTAAGGGTAAATCCGGTAAATAAGGGTTAAAAAAATAATATTATAATAATACTAAAATACCCTAAAACGTGTCTTAACCCTATTGGTTGATACATGGTAGACCATGGGAATCTTTGGGTCGATTTTGGGACCCCATGGATCCACTTGTAAGTGATAATGACACTTTATTTTAATTAAGTCAAAATGAATACAAAAATGACACAAGCATATATCTTTTAGAAAAACAATTGTTACATAAGGTTATATAAGTTGGATTTTAGATTATAAATATTCATTAGAAAGATAAAAATATTTCCTACATAATGATATTTTATTTATAATTTTTAGACACAAAATAATTTATTTTATTTATGACACAATGATGATGCAGTAATTACTATAATAGTGAAAAATTAAAATAATTGATATTATAAATACCCAAATAAATATAATATGAAACTTTTAATGAATTAAACTAATTTTCTAGGATAATATGATATATTAGTATTGATTTAATTGACTTTGTTCGAAGTAATCAATCTGTTATGAGTTTCACAAAAATCAACTATTGAATAGTGTTAAAATTGACATAAAAGAGTTCTTAAAACAAATATTATATTATTAATTGATATTAAATTCCTAAAAATCTAAGGTTCGGCCAAGAGACTTATATCATGATTGGTTCATCATTAATGTACCACTTGGGGGTCTCTTGGATGTATATAGTAAGGTTATTAACCATATTATATAAAAATACAAAGAGACATTGTAAAAGTGAAACTAATTAACTTAGAGTTAATACTTAAAGATAAGGTTAATATAAGTACCCAAACCTGTCTAAATTCTATTGGTTGAATTGTTTTCGACCCATCCCCACCTTAACCTTTTAATAGTCAACTTTGGATCCATTAGAAACCTAAAATGAATTTATTATAAATTAATATTTTTAGCTTTTCCAAAGGTGCCCCTCACCCCTCTTATAAAAAGACACTCCTCCTTCTCATTTCTTCACACCTTCCAAGCCATTTGGTTCGGCCAAACACTGCCCGAATACTCTTCCAACATCCCTAACTACAACCTAGGGGCCTTAGTTTGATCATAAATCCAACCTAAGGAGCCCTTTTGATCAAATCAAAAGGAAGAACCTGAAGAAGAGGTAATGATTTCACCACCCTTCTCCAAGTTCATTTCTTCTTCCACTTCTTCTTCCTTTGTTCTTACCATTCTAAAATAATAACTCCAGTATCTCACATATACTGTGATGTTATTATAAATATGTTACAACCATATTCAGTATTCTATCCACCCTTTGAATAACATGTCACCATACGTGCGTACGTACGGCTTACCGTCTCCACGTCGTGGTGTAATTGTTATTCAATATAATATTATTTTGATGGGTATAATAATGATGTGTAACTCATGTAAATAATAAATATAACATGTTAATGATTCTGTATATATGATATACCATCCATTTATATATTATTTTAATATCAAAAGAATGATATTGTCGCTCGTGCGTACGTACAGACTACCGTCTCCACGAACGCGATGAGATTCATTCTCCATCGTATCCATTCAAGTATAATTATCATTTGATGATTTAAAAATGATGTTTAAGGACTAGATATCATTCTGGATATGAATAAAATACAACAACCATGGCTTATGTAACAAAACATATAAAAGAAAATGAGTAAGTTAACTCCCGAAACGACGATAATTCTAAGATATTATTAACAAATCAATGTTAAAAGATCATAAATGATATCATATTAATATATATGATTCTTGTATAATTTAATAACAACAATTTCAGCATTATACAGGAGGTTAACCTACCCCAACCAAGGAAAAGTACAAAGTAAGGGTTTACTTTACAACCTCTTCATTATCCAAGGTTGTTTATACGTAATAATCTACTGGGATCTCTTTATCATCCACATCCATGTTTCTTAAAAATGCATTTCAAAACATTTTTACTATTTACTAGAATATGAGTTAAATTCATTTATACCCTTTTTGACTTTTATAAGTGGTTTATAAAGGAATCTTTCGGTCGTTTACAAAACAAGGTCCTTTTTAACCTTGTTGACAGAATTGAGGTAAGAATGTTTTTTTTAACTTATACGGAAGGTGCGGTTATTCTCTTCCATTATTACACATTTGAAGCTTCCCTTACACACTTGTATGGATATTTTCAAAATAAAGGTTTTCTTTTATAATTATGTGATTTTTAAATGATTTCAAAAAATATATATTTCTCTCAAATATATGAAAATCCAGTGCAAATGTATATGTATTTAATGCAAGCTTAAAAATGTTTTCAGAAAACCTGACTCTCGAGTTTGGTAGACAGGAAGGGATTGGGAGTGGACCCATCATGGCCTGTAATTAGTCGGGCAGTCTCAGAATTAGTTATTTTGTTTTTAAAAGCTTGCATAATGTTTTCAGAAAAACACTGGAATGTATTTTAGCAATTTAAACGTAAGTATCTTCTAAAAAAAATTTCATCGGTAGGTCTCATGAGACAAACTAGTGTCTTGGCACAAGGCCTTGAAAAAATCTTATTTGTAGTCTTGGCACGAGGCCTTGGGTATGTGGTTATGATAGTCTGGCATTATGCATTCCAACATTATGAAAGTGGTTATTGATTTTTGCATGTGATTATTCGATTAGTAGAATATCCATGTGAATAATTAAATGGAATTATTTCATTTTATTTATGCCATACCATGTTGAAAGTTCATGTTTAAAAGGCTTTTGTTTTAGTTATACATTGCCTTAAATGTTTATTCTTATTGATGAATGTTTCCGCTATATTGTTATCCTTACTGGGCATTTGAGCTCACCCCTTTTCTATGTTTTATTTTTCTAGGAAGTGAAGATGTAAGTTATGAATGACCTGCAGGGATTTTATGAGGGGATTATAGTGTGGACTGTGGAAACATTATGTTGTTGTAGTAGTTTTTCATTTTATGATGTAATGTAAAACTTATGAATATATCTAGTGTTTCCAAGGCTACTAAACCAATCGGTCTTTCGAGATTTGATCTTTCTTGTGATCATGCCAATGTTACGAAGTAATGCACCGACACTGGGTAGCTGGGGTCGGGGAGTTACAGAAAGGGTCTTAGATTTCATTGATTGCTGGAAGGGATTAACATATTCCCTATGACAATCACTCCCTGAAGAGGAACTGTTGCCAATCTGTTTTGGAAAATCTGTGTGACGAATTACGCACACCGTTGAACCATGTGAAATACAGAGGAGAGTTTCGAGACTGTACTTCAATAGCTCCGCAGATTGAATATTCACTTATACAGGTTAAGGCTAAATCTCGTGTAATTCCATTAGCTCTAGGACGGAGAATGGGTAAAGCAGAGACTACTACAGTTATGCTTAAACAAGAACCTGTACCTACTTCTACTTCAAAACCATTATCTTCTCTAAGGGCTCCACCTCCTGAGTGCCAACAACAAAGGCCATATCGTCAAGACGATCAAAGAGATCAAGGATAGAAACAACACGAGGATATAAAGAGAAATGATTACTCTTTCTGAAATGAACAAGTTCTTGGATACATCATTTCAGCTCTAGAAAATAATCTGGTTCAATTTCCATGGCCCAATAGGCCAAATAAAGATGGAGATGAAGACCATCCCAATTATTGACCCTTTCATGAAATGTTGGGGCATCCCATCCAGGAGTGTTTTGTCTTCAAATACCTCCTTCAAAATATGGTCAACTCGGGACATGTCAAACTAAAAGTCTCTTCAGCTTAGGTAGCATTTTTACTGCAATAGTTCCAGAGGAAGAAGGTGAATGGTAAGAAGTCAAAAGCAAAAATGCACAAAAATATGATGATTGTATGGTCAAAAAAATGATCAATCGAACTCATGATATTTTGAGAAGGCAATTGAAGAAACCAATTGTGTCTTCTTCAATTAATGTCGTAGAAAAACCCTCTTCATCAGAGGGAAAATCCTCAATGAAATGGCATGATTCAAATAATGAGGAACAATTAGAAGATGATGAGTATGTCTCAAAGCCTAAGGTGTCTTTGAATATGGCATATATCATGCAATATACTTCTAATCCACGAGCACCACCCCACCAAATGGAACAACCTAAATAGGCTAATGAGGAAGAGTCTTCATAAGAAAAAGAGTTGATATTTATTTCTGTTAATATGATTCAATTGACAGATCCGTATGCCAGTCGCAGTTTCAATTTTGATGAGCCCGAGTTCACCGTATCAAACAGAGGAATCAGAGTAAGTTCCAGAGGCTCAGGATACAAGGGAAGACATGGTTCTTTCAAAGTCCACTACTCCAATTCTACACATGCTAGAACTATGTGTTCGGCAAAAACTCGTGGTAGAGCCCTTCAGAGAACTCAACAAGAACAAGTATGTTCTTCCCCACAAGGCAAACTCAGTCCTCGCACAGTTATTCTGGTAGATTGGATGAAGGCTCCACATTCTTCTTCTCAGCAAGTAAATAGACCTAATCGGTCTGATCTTTCAAGGTCAGGAGTATTACCCACTCTTATCCCGATACATGATGCATCAACTTCCAAAACATCAACTTCCAAGGCACCTACTAAACCACATGTTCCTGTTGGGAAACACAGACCTTTGGATCAAATTTATGATGTATTGAAACACTTATCCCATGTCCCGTCCAAGTTATCTATTTTGGATGCCTTTAATTTATAAAAGGATCTTCAGAAGGCACTCATTGAGGCTTTGTCAAGTCCTCGGGAGTTTGAAACTAAAATTACTGCTGCTGAATTCTGCCATGTAGTGAATAATACTTCAGAATTCCATGCAGTGATATCTTTCACAGATAAAGACGAAGATGATGTTGTGCATGGACACATTAGACCTTTTTATTTATCTAGCATGGTCAATGGTGTATACATCCAAAGGGCTTTCATTGATAATGGTTCAGGAGTCAACCTCATCCCCATTCGTACACTTCGTCGATTGGGAATTAAGGAATCTAATTTATATCCTTCTACTATGATGTTACAAGGATATGATAAAAATGAACAAGAATCACTGGGTGAGATTACACTCAGAACTCAATTTGGAGATCTTGTATCCAATTTAGATTTCATGGTGGTTGATCAAGACTCAGCCTTCAACAAGTTTCTTGGAAGACCCTGGCAACATCAATATGTGGCTATCCCTTCATCATACCATCAATGTCTCAAATATTGATTCGATGGTCAAGTTGGGACATTGTATGGTGATAAGTCCCCGTTCAAGACATTTGAATCTCAATACATTGAGGCAGAATTCTATCACATGATGGGAAAAAAGAAATCAACAACAAGGGAGCCTACCAATGTTAATACTCTATATGGTTTGGAAAAGAATCCAGTAAATCCATTTGCACATGTGAGTACATATTATGTGTTTCCTATCATTTAAATTGAAAAGATACACCCAAATCAAAATACTCGTATGGAAAGATCCATAATTTCAATTACGACAATCGATCCAGACAACATGGGAGAAATTGGTGAGCTACCAAGTAGTGATGAAAGTCCAAATGGAGATGTCTTCATTTCATCTACTGAAATCCAGAAGGTCTATACTTCGCTAATAAGGCCAGAAGAAGTTATAGAAATGTCAGAGGTGAATAATGATGTCGATTCTCAATCCATCATCTCCTCTTTATTACCCATGGAAGAACATTCATCATCAATCGGGTTGGAAATGGAAGCTTCTTCTTCAAGATGTTCAAATTTTAACCTCTCTTCTGATCATGAAAATTCTGCTTCATCATCCACTATGCAAGTAGAAACAGAAGAAATAACACATGTAGAAGAAGAAGAGGAAGATATCAGGGATGCTCCTCCATCATTTGAAGAGGGTATCTCTAGCACCGTGGATGAATTCGGAGAAATAAATATGGGTACAAAAGAATATCCACGCCCCAATTTAATTAGTGCAGCCATGACTCTTGAAGAGAAATAGATGTATATTTCCTTTCTAAATAAAAATTGAGATATATTTTCTTGGAACTATACAGAGATTCCAGGGCTTGATCTTGATGTTTCCACTCATCGTTTGGGTTTACCAGAAGAGCATCGAGGATTCAAACAAGCCGCTAGAATAACACACCCAACTTATGCTTCCAAAATTAAAGTCGAAGTGGATAAGCTCATCAAATATATCTTCATTAGAGAAGTTCAATATCCCAAATAGTTGGATAATATTTTCCCAGAGAAAAAGAAGAATGGGAAAATTAGAGTTTGAATTGATTTCAGAGATCTTAATCATCATTGTCCTATGGATGATTTTCCAGTTCTAATTACAGAACTATTAATTGATGCAACAGCTAGCTATGAAACACTTTCCTTCATGGATGGATATTCTGGATATAATCAAATCTGAATGGCTCCAAAAGATGAGGAATATATAGTCTTCAGAGCCACTCGGTGTGTGTTTTTCTATTGGGTAACACCCTTTGGCCTAAAGAATGCAGGCACAACATATCAGTGTTCCATGCATCGTATCTTCAAACCCTTTTTAGGGAAGAATTTTGAATGTTATGTGGATGATTTGGTGGTCAAATCCATACAACCTTCTAATCAGTTGGCTGATTTTGAAGTCATATTCCACAATATAAGGAAACATAATTTGAAGATGAACCCCTTAAAAAAAATTTTGGGGTAACCTTAGGAAAATTTCTCGGCTTCATTGTATGCAATCGTGTTATTGAAGTCGATCATGAGAAGACAATGTCAATCCTTGGTATGTCACCTCCTCGAAATTTGAAATAATTGAGTGGACATTAAGGAAACATAGCCTATATTCAGTGTTTCATCACCAATTTGGCAGGCAAACATTTACCCTTCACCAAATTGATTAAGAATGGAGTCACATACAAGTGGACTGAATAATGTCAAGAAGCATTCTATATTCTCAAGAAGTATCTCATTAGTCCACCAGTACTTATTCCTCCTATTGAAGTAAGGCCACTTATCCTCTACGTGATAGCCTTAGAATGATCACTGGGTGCCTTTCTTGCTCGGAAGAATGATGCTGGGAATGAAAATAGCCTATACTATCTCAGTAGGACTATACATGAAGTAGAAAACCGATATTCAAATATTGAAAAGTGCTTCTTAGCATTAATATTTGAAGTTCAGAAGTTGAGACATTACCTGCAACATCACGAGGTCCAATTGGTGTCTTGCAATAACCCAATAAAATTCATCCTTAGTCGTCCAATGCTTACATGATGTCTGGCAAGGTGGGCAGTTATCTTGCAGCAATTTGATATTCAGTATGTGTCTCAAAAGGAAATAAAGGGCCAAGCTCTGGCTGATTTCCTTGCTGAACATCCTTCAATAGAAGATACATCTTTAGATATTGATCATCTTGATGAGGAAGTCTTCTTTATTCAATATAGTCTTCAAATATGGGAAATGTACTTTGATGGTGATTCCAGAAGTCCAACAGGGATGAAAATGGAAGATCCTAAATTCAACAAGGTTGGATTAGGAGTTATACTCATTTCCCCGGAAAAGGAAGTGTTACCTTATTCCTTCTCATTATTGGGAGGCGGTACAAACAATGAAGCAGATTACCAAGCTCTCATTACAGGATTGGAATTAGCGCTTCAAGCACAAGTGAGTCACTTAAAGGTGAAAGGTGATTCAGACCTGGTAACAAACAAGTCAATGTGGATTATGCCATCAGAAAAGAAGAATTAATCCCTTTGTATGATTACGTCAGAGAGTTAATGGCGGAATTTCCTACGGAACCGACATATTCTTATGTCCCACGATCACAAAATGCTCAAGCTGATTCACTGGCTAATATAGCCACAGCTCTGGAAAATCCAAATCGGGACGAGACAACCATCAATATTTCCCACCATCGTACAATTTCACCTTATGTTCGAACCAGAATAGAGGAAATCAATGAATTTAGTCCCATCTATGAACCATATGGTCATACTATAGGATGTATGACACCTATCAGAGAATACCTTCAAAATGGAACACTTCCACCTAATAGATCTGGAAAATAACATGTCAGAAGACGTGTGGTCAATTTCACTCTTTATGATAGCCCAAATCACATAGAGAAAGTTCTCTACAAAAGAGGTTTTGATGGAGTTCTCTTCAGATGCATTGATTCTGAAGAGACAATGGCAGTCATGAAAGAAATGCAGGCAAGAGTTTGTGCTGCCCACCAGTCTGGACATAGACTGTCTGATCAGATTGGAAGGCTTTGATACTTTTGGCCTTCAGTGATACAAGATTGTTTTGATTTCACAAAGATGTGTCATTCATGTCAAGTACATGCAAACATCATTCATCAACCTCCATAGTTGCTTCATACAGATAAATACTCGTGGCCATTTGCCACATGGGGAACAGATGTAATGGGACCTTACCCTTCAGCTAATACCAAGCAGTTTAACTACATTCTTACTACCACTGACTTCTTTTAAAAATGGGCAGAGGCAATACCTCTCAACGAATTTAGTTCTAAATGAATTGTTAGATTCATCAAGTCTAACATCATTACAAGATTTAGTGTCCATCATACCATATTGACGGAAAATGGCACCAGCTTCTGTTCATCCGAGGTGAAGAAGTTGTATCAAGAATACAAAATCAAATCCAATCATTTCTCTCAGTATCATACACCGGCCAATGGCCAGATAGAAGCCTTCAACAAGACTCCGTCAAATATATTTCAAAAGATGGTGGATAAAGATAACAAGTCATGGCCTGATAAACTCTTTCATGCTTTATGGGCTTATCGGACCACCACCTGCACTACAATGCTTTCAACTCCATATTCACTAATATATGGAACGGAAGCAGTCTTTCGAAATGAGGTTCAACTGACCTCACTCAAAGTATCTATTTGTGATCAGTCATCTAAATATGAACAATCTCAAAAGAAATTGGATGAATTGGAATGGTTAAGTGAGAAAATATTCTGCACCCTGGACCACATGGAAGTCTATTAGAATCGAATAGCATGAGCTTGCAACAAAAAAGTTCGTCTTCATTCATTCATTCAAGGATAATTGGTATTAGTTTTCAGAACACCAATGATACCAGGAAAAAAACCTCCCAAGCTTGAGAAAAATTGGGAAGGACCTTATTCAATACATATGGTCTACTCCATTGGAGCTTATTCTTTAATCTCAGTGGATAGGGAACTCATCACTACTCCAACCAATGCCATATTTCTGAAGAAGTATTTTTTATAAACACAAAATACACCAACAATTGTCCATGTATATGACCTTAAACTATTTTCATGTCCCTAACATCCAGTATGACGTAAAACTGCACCATTATAGTCCATGCATATGACCTTAAACTATTGGCATTTCATATTGTACAGCATGACATTAAACTGAACCATCCATGGTCTATGCATATGACCTTACACAATTTTTATTACTTTCATCCAACATGACATTAAACTGTGATGTCCTAACTACATTAAGATAAACTGTACAGAAGTCCCTTACATCCAACAAGACGGTAAAATGCATAATTAATGGTCCATGCATATGACCTTAAAGTATTTGCAAGTCCCTTACATTCAGAATGATGTTAAACTACATAACCAATGGTCCATGCATATGACCTTAAACTATTCTCACTTTCGTCCAACATGACGCTAAAATGTGAAAAGTCCTTAATACATCCAACATGACGTTAAAATGTGTTCTATTTTTCCTTACAATATGACATTAAACTGTATAGTCCCTAATACATCCAATATGACAATAAAATGTGTTCTCTTTTGTCCTTACAATATGAAATTAAACTACACAGTCCCTGATACGTCCAACTTGACGTTAAAATGTGTTCTCTTTTGTCCTTACAGTATGACATTAAATTGCACAGTCCCCCTTTCATCCAACATGATGTTACACTATATTTTCCTCATTTTCCTAGATACAAGAAGCTAAACTGTACAAAATTACTTTAATATGTCTTACATGACATTAAACAGTACTTTTTCCCTGCTACATGACATTAAATTGTGTATCACCAATAGTCCTAACTGCAAGACTTTAAACTGCATAGTCCCTTCATATGTCCTACATGACATTAAACTATGCTTCTTTAATATTGTTGTTACCTCTTTTTTCTCACACTGAGTATGACTCATGTGAGCTTAGAGAAAAATTAAACTGTAACACCCTCTCTGGACCGCTAACCATGCGTAAGTCCCAACACCATTTTTGAGGTCATTGTCCCCATTAACAACTTGATCATTAATTCATTTTTTATTAAACTACGTGGACTTTGATCCTTTCCTTCTAGGCTGGGTACGTAGGAAACCTCCTAATGTTCAAGCCCAAAACCAATCTCTTCACATCAGTTCACCTCCATCTCATGCGATGTTGATTTGTGAAACCGCCCCTAGAATCAATATCTTTACATTGGTTCACTTTCAACCTTGCTATATGACGTTAAATTGTACACAACTCTTGTCATGTATGACAATAAACTACAATATTCTTTGATACCCTCACCTGAGAGGGAATCATCATTTACATTGATTTTCAAATCATGTATTATTCCAAAGACTACGTGCATAAATGGCAATGCCCGAATCATTTATCTTGGGTTAAGCCATCATTTCACTAAAGTCCCCTTTCACCCTTCACATGTACGAACCAAATTTGTACAGAAGGTATTTATATAACTATGTGGGCTTGATTCCCATATTTATGGGATATATAGGAATGTTCGAGTGTCCCTCGCATCTAGCCTCAAGACTTTTGGGCCTAACCCCAAATTCCACTTTCAGTCCCTTGGCTGAAAAGTCCCCATGAAAACACACACTATGTATTTCTTGTAATGGTCCAAGATCTATGTCCCTAAACTAAGATCTATCATACTTTTATCCCACACGACGTTAAACTGTAGTTCAAGAACTACATATAGATTGATTCCCATCCATATGGGATATGTAGGGAAGTCCAGTATTTCAATTTAGTACCTAGCCACAACGTGATTATGGATAGAATTGATTTATGTGTATCTTACATACAATGAAAAATACCCATTTTTATGTCATAAATCTTGACCTTAAATATTTTCAGATCTTCATAACCCCTTTTTCCTGACTTCTAATCACAAAATATCTAAATTATGAGAATTATTTTTCCAGACCATGCAGTACGTTCCCTTAGGCGGCTTTGCATAAACAGTCTACATAACAGACTTGTCAGCCAGAAGATGCTATTATTTGACAGTGCAGCCAATTCCCTTAGGCGGCCCTGCATAATTCAACCCCCTAACGGGTTTGTCAAATAGTGGTTACTTCATTCATGGGAGGAAAATCTCATGTGTCCTTGGTTGTTTTAATGACAATATGTAGGGATCCGAAAAAATGGCTATCCTTAACATATCAGTCCTATACTCTTTTTCATGATATGAAATTATCCAAGTCTGTTGATTATATTTTCCTTCCCTACGTTTAGTTCAGAACTTCGTAGGAGTAACAATCATCCAATTCATGGACAATATTGTTTGGAAATATCTTATCTATATTCATGTACCTCCCTCTATACAGCAAACTCTATGCTTTGGAATATTTGAATCTCCATAAACATCCACTAGTTTTTAGCAGTAGAAAGGTAAATTTCTGAGAGTTCTTTTTCCTGACTATACAGCACGTGCCCTTAGGCATCCTTGCATAAATAGTCCACATAACAGACTTTTCTGCCAAAAAAAATATTATTTGACTATAAAGCCAATGCCCTTAGGTGGCCCTGAAAAATTCGACCCCCTAACGGGTTTGTTAAATAATGGTAACTTCATTCTTAGGAATTACTTCTTCTAATACCATTTATCCCCTTTTTCATATCATTCCTTAGATTCATAATTTCTTAAGTCATGGTTTACATTTTTCCCTCATACATGAGTGTGGTAATATGTTTTCAGATAAAATGTCAAGGAATTGAGTCAATTTTAATCCATTTCGGTCAAATCAATTTCTACCTTAAACATTAGCCTCTTTATTCTTTTCCTCATAGTCACATCCTTATTCTTTCGGATCCAACTCTGAGGGGGGACTTTTGTTGAAGCTCATTTTCATCACACTGTTTAAAGGAATGGAATGGAAAATGAATTATCACAAATTGATTCATCCTTTGAAGAAAACATCAAAAATCAACAAAGGTATGAATAAGGAGAACATTGCATAAGGGTCGTGCAAGTTCTACCATGGTCGCACAAGCACACCTGCGCGCCACATTTTAGATGGGAAAGTCACTTACGCGCCCTAAGTGATTGTCGCCCAGGGTCTTCAGCAGCTTATAAATAGAACCTGTGGTCCCCCCATGCAGGGAGCATTTTTTCCAGAATTCAGATATAGAGCTCTGAACGCCCATGTCTCTTCTTCAAGTCTTCTAAACACTTCTAAGGTAATTATTTACCTATAATGGAAGGTCTAAACTAGAGGAATAAGGCCTAAGTGTTAGAATTCACTAACACTTTCAAGCCTAAGTGTTTTACCATTACGGGAAATCGACACACTTGCGCGCCTCCTTACCTACTTATTGAAACTTCCGCGCCACTCTTCTAGAATTTCCTCTAGATAATTCTAAGGGTTCTGTTCAAGGATCTCCCATGTATTACCATACTAGTTTACAATCGTGCAAGTACTTATGTGCCGCGCAGGTATACCTGCACGACAATGACTTGCACGCCCATGCAGTACCTGCGCGCCATCCAATACTTGTGTGCCCCTATACCTTTGGGTTCCCTTCCTACCCATTTAACCCCTCTCATGCGATTCCACCACTCCTATTCATGATTCAGTCTTCAAGACACTCTTCCAAGCCATTTATGGCATGTTTTCGTGATTTACTTCCTTATCTGAAAGGAATTATGTGGAAAATCTCTTAAAAACATAGTGATTCACATATCTTTATGTCTCTAACGTCAGTGATTTCATTCATTCAATCTCATACTATATGATGATAGATACTATAAACTATGGGCCTCCTTTTCAAGAGTAAGCCCCAGTCCTCCTAATCATGGGCCTCCTTTTCAGGAGTAAGACCCAGTCATAATTCCCCTTAACCTGGGCCTCCTTTTCAAGAGTAAGCCCCAGTTCAAGTTCTCTTAATTGGGCCACCTTTTCAGGAGTAATCCCTAAGTCCCCTAATTTGGGCGTCCTCCTCAAGAGAAAGCCACAACCATAATTCCCTTAACATGGGATTCCTTTTCATGAATAAACCCTAGTTTCAAATCTACAAATGTGGGATACCTCCTTAGGAATAAGCCCCAAATCCTCATTAATTTGGGAATCCTCCTTAGGAGTAAGACCTAAGTTCCTTTACCTAGGACTCTTTTTTAGGAGTAAGCCCATGTTCCTAATTCTCATTAATATTGGGCCTTTTTTTTAGGAGTAAGCCCAAAATCCGCAAATCTGGGCATCCTCCTTAAGAGTAAGCACCAATCTCTATGTTCCCAAATATGGGAATCCTCCTCCAGAGTAAGCCCCAACCATTATTATCTTAATCTGGGCTTCCTTTTCAGGAGTAAGCCCCTACTCTCAATTATGGGCATCCTCTTTAGGATTAATCCCCAAGTCCATTAATTTCTCAAATTCCCTTAACCTGGGCATCCTTCTCAGGATTATGCCCTATTCTTAAATTCTCTTAACAAATCCTAATTTACTTTTGATATGGGATTCCTTCTCAGGAGAAAAACCTAAACATAAGTTCCCTCCTAATTTGGGCCTCCTTTTCAGGAGTAATCCCCAATTAAGAGTATCCAAATATCGATAAAGCACCTATTCCTTTATGGACAGTATTCTTGGATTACATCCCAGAAGTAAATCCTAGTCTTTAATCATTTGTGCAGTCATACATACATAAGCCCCACATTATTTCTTATGATTGCATCTTTTATGGCATAATTGTCTGGTTTTACCAATACCTCTTGTTTCTCACACCGCCCATGAGTCATGTGAGATTAGAGAGTAAATGTAATTATGAAATCATTCTTTGAGCCGTCAATCATAATCATCGTACTCCCTCACTCGAACTACATGGGTGTTGATTCCTTTTCTAAACAAAGGATACGTAGGTAAACCATTTTCGGGTTCGATCCCACCATTGAAATAATCTATGTCCTTTCTAAATGACAACAAACTTCAAGTGCCCCACTGAGTGGCTTTAAAACCAGCATGGTCATTATAATGACCAAGAGACTTCTATATAATTTGTCAAAGAATAAAATTGACCAAGAATATATAACAAACATAGATAATTCTCTATCGATGAAGAACCATTAATACATATAAAAGATTATCTAAATATCGTACATATAATAATCATTGATTGTCAGACCTAAAGAAAAGAGAATTTTATACTT
Organism: Viscum album; assembly: GCA_963277665.1. Lineage (NCBI taxonomy): Eukaryota > Viridiplantae > Streptophyta > Magnoliopsida > Santalales > Viscaceae > Viscum > Viscum album. The sequence continues at coordinate 316,264,752 of OY728129.1, forward strand.
GGCAATGTAAAAAGGATTCACGAAAATAACTTAAATCTATAATGAGAGTCTGGTAGTAGACAATAATTCCCCTCAAAAAGGTGTGATGAGTCAGACCTCCCATCCTCTCGACCAATGAAAATTCCTAAGCCTCATCAGTCCACACCTTATGAGAACCTACCTTTGGAAAGTATGTCCAAATGGATATGGAATCATTGGATGTTTCCGGTTCTACAAACAAACCCATTAGAAACATATTGTAATGTTTGAACCTTCAATGAACAAGGTCATCCCCAATTCTTGAAGAAACAGTTAGTTACAATACCCAGAAGTGATTGCATGTCCTTAGAGATGTCGCTATTAAGGGTAGGGGGAATTTTTTGATGGTTACAAAATGATCATCGAGTAATCTAGAATGGATGAAATACCTACTGGGGGGAATTTATTTTATCCACAAAGAAAATGATAAGAATTTTTCCCAAAAACAAATATCATGTGAACATTATCTTCTTTTATAAACCTAAAAAATAAAAAAAATTCCTGTAATATAATTAATGAAAATATTAAAATATTGAATCTCATTTAAATTTTTGATATTCATGGAATTTGAGAATTATGTCGAAAGGAAATTGGAGGAACTTAGAGAAAATACATCATTTCCATGAAAGATCCTACTAACATATCACCTTAACCATGACTAGTTTCTTTGACAATTCAATATGATTATACACCACCCATCCAAAATCATAACGAAATTATAGGATTTAACCATGACATTGATCACAAGCTAGAACAAGATCCAACACTGATCACACAATAAGCCTTGGAAAAATAATGTGACCAACTAGGATATGATGTTCACATCATTGTAAAATACCAAATTTATCTTGATCCTCCCTCATGGAAAGCCAAGGAAAATTTGAGGAATAAACTTGAAAAAATAATGTAAAAAATAATTATATGGAGGGATCCTTTTGATGAAATTTATTTTCCTAGGATGCACATAAACGGTTCAAAAGACACCAAGAAGGCCCTTAAGATACGTTTTCTTTTCCATGAGAAGGATTTCAAGTGTTATATTAATCGTGTGACAGGATGATGAAAAATTCATTAGTCATATAATTACACTTATAATACAAATAAAATCTTATGTATGTCAAATACAATGATTTCACATCACCAAAAGAACCATTATTGGTCATGTGATGAATCATAAGAAGGGAGAGTGATTTATTTCAATAAAAATTACATCATATTTTGAGTTCCACCAAATTTGAAAAGTAAATTAATTAAGAAAACATGAAAAGGCGGAATCTTATTATAAATAAATGATATGTGGGACATCATACAAAAGGGTTCATATACCCAGTGTGGTCACAATTGATCACATGAGGTCCCCCCATGCCAAACTGACATGGTCTGTCCATGGTCCATAAACAAGAAAATATGATCTTGTGAAGGACCTTGGGAATGATGCCATTGTCCCGAAAAATACCTCAGCAATGTCACATTCAATCACATGAAATCCTCTCTATGGGCATAATAATCTTTCTAAAACCACAATATATGTCATCCTGACCCTTGGGAAGCTCTTATTAATTCCCAAAAGTTTATTAAAAAACACATTTATTAGGCTAGGACTAATACAAATAGAAATGGAGGAACATTACCTTATTCGTTGAATATCACACACCTCTATGGATGACCCAGAATACAATCATGGAATGAATGGCACACTAAATCCCGTAATCGATTCATAATTCAATATATGATATACACCCCATGAAATGAAGTTATGAATCATGTTTGTGATACCTATAAATCCCGACCCATCCAAAATATGGATGTAATGACAAAAATAGAAGACATAAGTGATTAATAAAACAAAGGATTACATGAGTGGTTTTATATTAAAAATCCGTCATATTTTTATCCAATTTATCTTCATGAATTAATTGGGAAAATAAAAAGATTGTTCATTGAAATGGCATGAGATTCTGAGGCATGGTGGGCCTAGAATAAATTTTTGAATAATGTTATGTTTTTATATTAAAAACATTTAGTGGATAACATTGAATTTTTTTAGCTCCCGAATGGGTGCCCATATAAAATATCTGATCACGTCATTACCTTCAAAACATTGGCTTTACTAAAGGAATGTCCTAAAATTTTCAGTCACAGGCTAGATAGGAAAATTATATTTTCTACAAAACAATCATTCAAATTATTTTATTGAATGTACTTATTTTTCTCAAAAGAAGATATTGATTCCCATTTTTTATTAATCCCAGAGACATGTGTCTAGGGATACAGTTCATAACCCTATGATTTTTTTCATGAGTTCTTTAGTTAGAGGAAACCATTAGAGGAGGTGTTGGAATTTAAAAATAGAAAATAAAGGATCATGATCACTCATGTAAGTAATGATGATGGGTTAAAGAACAACAACCACAAATATTTTTCATTATTTAATAAAATATTTCGAGTAAGGTTTGTTATTTAAATTTCAACCATTCCTTGTCTTTGGGTTCCTATGATGAATGCATATGGATCGATGAATTGATCGATTCACAGATTGTGCATATTATTGTAGGAGGAGGTTCAGTTTGGGGGGTTTATTGGGGATAGATGATCATTTGGTTGATTTTTAGTTTGTTCGTCATTTTTGTGATCCTTCTAATGGATCCAATCAAGAATTTAATGAAAAATGGTCATGTTTTTATACTCAGGTTGATTGTTGTGTTTCTCTCCCCCATGTTCATTACATTATTAATGGGATGGCTAATCATGGATCGTTGGGATATTTTTTCTTTGTCCAATGATCTATAATCTTGAATTTAAAATGGGAATGGTATGATAAAGGAGCGACGATGGAAAATGAGAACAGATCAAGATGATGTGGTTGATATTTTCACTCAAAAAACATTGCACCATGGTGGATAAAAATGAGGATTTTGACACCAGGAATTAAAGAACACGAACCAGGGATCCAAGATCCACTTATGCATATAAAAACGGACCATCAGAGCATGTTGGGGGCCCATAGAAGCTTCCGGCAGTAGTGGTTGTTTGTTGATGTAGTAGTTATGGTACCAGCAGTAGTCGTCATGTCAGTGGAACCGCGCATTCACACATCAGTGGGAGGAGATGGCCCCAAATATCATCTCAACTGGTAGTTAGGTAGACACGGCAGTGACCAATGACAATAGCCATAGGTTGGACATGACACATACTATGTCCCAACAAAAGCAAACCTACCCACACCAGCAGCTCGTGTTCATCATGCATGACGGGGTAGCACAACAGACTAAGTTGACCTGAAGGGTCATTATAGCGGACCCCAGGATGGGTTAGGTCAGGTTAGCCCAATAAGGTCGGCTCATACCCAGACCCCACCCACCCCTATTTATAAAAAGGGCCACAATATTCTAACCGTACATCCGATTGAAGATCCATTTGCAGATTGAAACCCTCTCAAAGAGGAAAACCATTTGACATAGCTTTTGGGGTGATAAAAAAACTATCATAGGTGCAGAGTTCCCCTTTGGTTATTACCTCAAGTGTTTGTTATGACATTGAATGAAAATTACCCTATGATAAGAGTCCCAAATAGAGTTGTAAATCCTACTTTGGATGGGAATGATACTATATCACACCAGATGTAGTCTTTTTTATGATGAAGTGACCTATGAGTTCGTGCCTTTAATCCACTATCTATTTGGCCATATAATAGGGTCTGTAGTAATATTTAGAATCCCCTACATTATGTGACACACCATATGGTTTCTAGTATTATCAAAGAATCCCCTATGGTGAAGAGAAGCACAAATTGGGTTCACGGTATTCTTTGGAATCCCCTATCTGTATATCATGTTCTTTGAGAATAGTTTCCTCATTGGGCATGGCCCAGGTTAGCAGTGTCCTATGAAAAACTTTTGTTTGTGACATACCCTCTCTTACCCCATGGTTGCCTATGTGTATATCTAGATATCCTTGGTATATGTATGAGAGTATACCTATGTAGAGATGAATTTTCATTATTTTGTGGTTCTTTTTTTTATTCATGGTGTCATAATGAGTATTTAATTACTAACCAATATTCCTTATTTTCTATCATGTGTCATGTCTTGTGTATATGAATGATGCTTTGAAAACGTTCTAGTTATATTATGGCCATGACCGGCACCAGACGGCGCCTTAAGATATCAGAAGGTCTGAGGCGTTCCTAATAGTTTTCTACTACAACTTCAGTACCATCTTAATTAGGTTAGTCTTTGTAGATGTCTCTCATTTTTTGGGATTGTATTTTAGCCATGGTTTCTAGTATTTCAAATTTGTTTCTGATTTCACTCTAGTTGTATTTCATTTATGTTCAGGGGTTTTCATACATGGTGGATGTTGTTTTCCATTTATTTTCGCCTTTTGGGATCAGAGACGCATGTGTGTACATGTAAATAGGCTAATGCCTCCCATGGGCAAGATACGGCTACTCGACACTAGTCTCTAGCCCCTAGCCTCTCAATAGTCGGAAAGTGGTGGTCATGACATGTTCCCAACTATGATGGGTCATGAGAGAGTGGTATCAGAGAGGGTTCAGTTCCACATTAGGTCTCGTATTCAGTGATATAGGTTTGGGGCAATGGTGTTAGGGGTTAAGAGTTTGTATTTTAGGATAGGTATTTCAGTCATGGTGTTGCAGATCATGTATCTTTACATAATGACTATGATCATGTGATTTGAGACTACATACATGAAAACACTATTTACAGGGAAATGATTGGAGCATGCATCATATTGAAATGGGTTGTGGTTTCCCTATCCTTCTTAAGTCATTTATCGAGATATACTCTTTTGTTGTGGTTCATCGTGACTTGTTATAGGATACCTCCACATAAAAAACTATCCATGATCCTGATTAGAGATCACGAGGATGATCCATGTAGTCATGAGGAGTCAGTTATAGGGGATATGCCTGTCAAGGTACTACTAGGTGGTATTCCTTTTCCACTACAACTCGTTGATCACCATTTTCTACTAGCACTACTAGTAGAGGATTCACATAGGCTCTATGTGTTTCATGATTTCCAAAGGCAGTGACCTCTTATGTTCTGGGGTGAGAAAGAGCCATAGGTAATTGAGGATTGGATGGAGGTAGTTACACATGTCATTCACCATATGAGTCCACTAACTGATCAGATGGAACTATAATACGCGTGCCATCTGGATGGATCAATAAGATAGTGGTGGAGCATAGTAGTCTAGATTCATGACGATATGAATCTATCATGGGATGAAATCAAAAAACATATATAGGAGGAGTAATTATAAGAAACCTTGCACTCATTATGCATCCATGAGTTCCTACACCTACAATAGTGATGCATGATTGTAGTGGAGTACACGACGATGATTATTGAGCGATCTCGCTACGCCATAGACATGGTGCAAGACCTTTTTTAGGGATTTTGATCTTGATAATGGACAATATCAGGAAATTAGGAAATATGTGTTATCTCTTAGCATCTCCACATTGCCGATAGTTTTTTATCAAGATCTACTCATGGATAGTTTTTTTCGTAGAGCAGACACCCATAGTACGAGCTAAAAATAGTAACTAGGTAGCTATGTCCTTAGTGGAGGGTAGAAGACAACAAATGAAGGGGCCCAATTGGGTTATGTCACTGAGGAGATTTCCCCAAGAAACAAGATTAGTGTTGCGAGGCTTCCATGGTAGAGTGGGACAATCGAATGAAAGACTGTGTTTCACTTGTAGTGTTCATGGACACTTGGCTCAGGATTTTCAAACACATCATAGGGATGATGATAAATTGCTTGAGGGAAAACCAACCTAGAAATAGAGGATCTAACATAGTGTAATTCACAACGGTAGTGGATATGACATGGGAATAGGTATTGTATCAGGAGATGGGAAATGGATTGAGGTATTACCAGCACCACCCCTAGGTGGCCCACCATGGGCTCTGTGACCCATTCGATAGGGGAGAGGATAGCTTTAAGAGATATAGGATTATGACCGTGGTGCTCTAGGGATGAATTATAGAATGTTCTATGTCTTCTACACCCTTTCATCAGTTCTTATAAACACAGGTGACAGTCACTCTTTCCTTGGTACGAACCATGTTCGAGGTTCTAGGATTTTGGTGGAGCCTTTGGATCGATCATTGTGTTTAGATATTATATTGGTAGGGGATTGGGGAATTAGAAACTTGTGTTTGTAGTGTCATATTACCCATTAGGGTTAGTTCTTCGACTGGGATCTCCTAGTAGGGGTGTCAAGGCCTTATGAATTCAGTCTAGGTAAGGACTGTTTATCCAAAGTCCATTCTTAGATTCACTATTTTAGGCATCGAGTGTGTTCTGTCCAAGGATATCGGACCATGTTATCCATTACCACTAAAAAGTAAATTAATGAATCACATTAGGTACATTAAATGTGAATGGTGCTACAAATCCCTCAATAGTTATATAGCCTCACCCTCTGTTCAGTGGAGGAGATTAGTCCCTGGTTTCCATTAGTGGTGGGAGACACTGGGAATATATTCTATAATGATGTTCTAGGATTATCTCCTCACATGGAAGTTGAATTCCACATTTATTTTTACCCTAGGATGAAACTGATATCCAAAAAATCGTATCAGATGGCTATCACAGAGCATCACGAGAAGTGCATACAAAAGGAGTATTTATAGAGAATAGGCTTCGTGAGACCCATCTTCTCTCCATGGGTGGCCCTAGTTATTTTTTCCAAGAAGGTTGAGGGGAGTCTAAGGCTAATTTGGGACTAATAGAGCTTGAACTAGGTGAGTGCGAAGAATTGGTATCCACTACCGAGAATTGACTACCTCTTCGACCAACTAAAGGGAGAGAGCAGGTTCTCCATGATAGTCCTCATATCAAGATATCCTCAGCATCATTTACAGGATTAAGATGTGTCAAAAACTTCCTTATAGTGTCAAAATGGCCATTATTAATACTTAGTTAGGCCATTCGGTGCAACCAATTCTCCATCTGGGTTCATGGGACTAGTGAATAGGATCTTCCAGCCATACCTCAACTGATTAATAATGGTCTTCATTGATGACATTCTGGTGTACTCGGAATATAAAGAGGAGAATTTTATACACTTGAGGATGGTCCTAGACATGCTTCAGGAGAACCAAATTTATTGTAAGATCATCAGTGTCAGTTTAATTTTTGGGATGTCCACATTCTAGGACATGTCATTTCAGAGGTTGGATTTGCGGTGGATATAGAGATAATTGAGACGGTGCTGGGGTGGTAGCCACCCTAGAGTGTGATTGAGGTAAGAAATTCTCTAGTTTGGGTTGGGTACTATTGGAGGATCATGCCCTACTTTTATTGGGTAGAATCAACCTTTACCGCCTTGATTTGGCTGGGAAGGCAATTCGTGTGGATAGAAAAATGCTAGTAGTGTTCCTAGGATCTGAGATGAAGGTTGATGATCACTCCCATATTGAGGATATCAGAACTGGGTGTTGGGTAGGTGGTCATCTATGACATAACATGGAATAGACTCAGATATTTCCTTGTGCAGGGATAATAATGATGGACCATGGTTCGCACTAGCCAAGGAAGTATGAGAAAAACTATGCGAACAATGATCTTGAATCAGAAGCAGTGGTCATAACTTTGAAAATGTTGTCGAATTAGTTGAATGGGGATGAGGTAGTAAACCATATACTTAGAACATAAGATCCTCATGCATATCATTTCTTATAGGGACCTAAATTTGAGATATTGATGGTGTCTAGAGTTTCTCCAAGATTTTGGCTTCAAGATTGTATATACTCTTAGGAAGGTAAAAGTGGTTGTAGAAACACAATGCAGGAGGTCCTTATTCTAATCTATTAGTGAGTAGTTAGAGAATTTTTCCACACTAAAAATATCCATTGTATATGATGGTGGAATAGATTATATCCAAATTATGGTTTTCACCCTTCAACTCCTACAACGAGTGAGGGTGGTGGAGCTTTCGTTTGTCAACTACGAGCCCGGTTGTACTCAGTTTCCCATAGGGTAGTCTCATGATGGATATTTGATAGGTGGGGAGCACATTGTTCTATCCACAGGGAGCATGGTTGTGCCAGTGGACTTGTGGGAGGAGGTCCTGAGGATGTTTCACATGTCCCCCTGGTGGTACATCCGGGAGTGGAAAAGATGTACCAGGACCTCTAATTCTTGTTCGTGTGGATATAGATGAAGAAAGAAGTGGTAGAGTTTGTTTCTCAGTGACTCAGTTTCCAACATGTGGATGTAGAGCTGTATGTTCCATTAGGCTTGAATCAACCACTCGATGTTCTAGTGTGTTAGTGGGAAGGGATATCGATTAACATTTTTATGGGTTTACCATGTATGTCTAGGGGACATGATACCATCAGCAGGGTCGTTTATCGACTCACCGAGTTGGACCACTTCCTACCTATCAGGGAGTAATGTTCCAAATATAGTGTGGGATGCCTCTTTGTTAAGGAGATTTCTCAACATCATAGGGTTACATCAAAAATTGTTTCAGACCATGATTCTTTTTCACTAACGACTATAGAAGGGATTTTAGGAAGATTTTAGGACACAAATGTTGATGATCACAACTTTTTACACCCATACGGATGGTCAAAAGGATATAAACATTATTGTCTTAGAGTACATGTTATGTGTCATCATTTTGGACTTTGGTTTCTATAGGGAGTACTTCCATCCACTAATAGAGTTTTCATACAATGATAGATACCACTCCATATTTGGTATTGAAATGTTTGAGGCCTTGTACGTGAAACCTTACAGATTACTGTTATGATAGACTAACTCAGGGGACTCAGTACTTATGGGCCCATAGTTGGTGCGGGATACCATTGAGAAGGTGTTAATCATAGTAAAGTAGACGAGGACTACAGAGATTTGGCCTAAAATATTTTATGATAGAATATGGAGGCCCTTGGAGTTATGGGAGGGAGCCTATGTGTTCCCTCGGTTTTCACCGCGATGGGGCTTGTAGATATTTTTTCTGGGAAGCACGTTATCTCTATGGTTCATCATCCACATTCATATTATGAGTATATTCAGTGAGGTTTCATACCTTATATTTCTACCTACACAGTTTCACCATGTGAATGATTTCATTCACATCTCATGGTTGGGGATATACATATATAAATCATCGCACGTTATCAACTAGGGATCGCTGGAAATTGTCTACCAGGTGACTAATGTATAATAATTGGTGAAGATCAAGGATTGATAGGAGAAGATCATTTATGGATAGACCATCCATCTAGTGTGTGTTCGGTGGATGCTTGTGAATCTCCAAGAGATCACATGGGATTTGGGGATCATATGTGAGCTCAACTCCCTCGCGTTTTGGTTTGAGTAGCCATTCTTTTAGATTTTGCTGACATAAATCCCTATAGTGGGGAGAATATAATAACTACTATATTTCCAGGATTTACTTAAAAAATAAAAAGGAAATATTGAAAGACCAAACATTGAGAAAACATGATATTTTGAGTCCTAGTGTGCCCAAATTAATGTTTTTTAATAATATTATATTTTATAATTAAAAATTCATGTTGAATAACATTGAATTTTATAACTCCCAAGCTGTTGTCTGGATTAGAAATACAAGAGAAATGAAACATTAGGAAAAGTTATATGACCATAGATAGGTACTAATATCATCTAGCATGACCCAGATGAAAAAAAATTATTTCAGGCATTACCATCATTAAAAGTAGTTCAATGAAAATATTTTATTGTCAAAGAAAATATTCTGTTTCCCCTTATTATTAATCCCAGAGGTAGGGGTCCAGGGTTACAATTCATAACCCTGAGCTTTTTTCATTAGAGCTCTGACGAGAGGGAATTGTTGATGGATATGTTTGAAAGTGAAAAATGGAATATCAAAAATCTTGATTGCTCGTGGATAGAATGATGGCGGGTTGAAGAACAACGTACACAGAAGATCTTCATCGTCCAATCCCATTATATATATATGGGTTGTTATTTAAATTTAATCCTTTAACCAAATTTGAATTCCTACGATGAACATGAATTTTCTGATGAATTGATTGATTCCTGGATCATGCATATTGTTGAGGGATTTTTTTCACCATATGGTGTTTATTAGTGATTGATGCTCATTTATTTGACTTCTAGTTTTTTCATCAGATTGTTCATTGAAATGGATCAGATGATGACTGGAATGAAAAAATGGACATGTATTGATCCTTGAGTTTCCTATTGTGCTTTTAACCTCAATATTCATCACATTAATCACCGGTTATGGTACGATCAATCATTGCACAACTGATTCATGGATCAACGATCTGACGTCTTGAATCTGGAATGGACACAACAAGATAAAGGTGTGACAATGATGGTGGTGAATAGATCATGGTGGTATAAGATATATTGTCACTAAAATGACATTTCTATGTGGTGGATTGTAATAAGGATTCGAATTCTAGGTGATGAAGATCACAACCTAGATATTTCGAAACCACTTTCCAATTGAAGAACAAACATGATGATCCCCCTGAACATCAAATGAATCTCTATGTTCATGTGACACCATCATGCCATGTCTCTCATGCCATGTGATGCTACCCCGAAAAAGTATTTGGATCAAGTGAAGTTCACTTGATATGTCAAAGCTAATTTCCTAATTCCCTTATCGCATACTACCCATGTCTTATGAATCCCCTTGGGAATGCCTTCCAATATTTTTATGTCCACTAAAAATATCTCCAATGTATTTTGGGGACACAAAAAAGTAAAATAGGGCGCACATTGAATACAATACATGTTATCCTAGATCATACAACGTCCTTCAGACATGTCATCCTAGATCATTCGATATCTTATGGACATGTTAGGCAGATCATGTAGTTCTCTAGACATGTAATGATGGTTCATGCGATATACATTGTACATGTCATCCTACATCATGTGACATCTTCCAGATAACTCATATATGTTATGCCAAATCCAAAACATATGTATATCTGGATCATGTGATTCTCTTCAAGAATGCATGTATTAATTAGGATATATCCTCTAAAAAACCATCCAGATCATGGGATTTCCTCATGGAATTTTATTCGGATCATGAATGGAGCTTCGAAAATGTAACTTGGATCAAACAATTGTATTTGGACAAGTGTTCTAGTCAACTAATTCATGTCTAGACATCCTCAATTATGATAGGAAGATGATAAAAAACACTCTTGATAAAAATGATGACATTTCGACCAAACAACCCATGAAATGATAAACATAAAATATAGAGATATTATGGATCCAAAAGTATGTAATATAATAACATTATCATGATATTACTACCCAAATATTAGGGAAACCTCATTGTGTATGTCTCGATTAGTGGCATGATATAAAATCCCCCATATTAGATAAGCTTCAAATTATATAACCTGATCAAACTAGACTATTCAAACTATGATTTTTGTCATACCCATGATATTTATATTAAATATTTATGGACCAAGATCAAATGGATAGACACCTTAGTATAAATCATTCCATGTCTATGGTATTCTGACCATCGGGGAAAAATCAATCTTATGGGATGATTATTCTTCTTCTTTGACATGTATATTGAGATGGAAAATAATCTATATTAAATCTAATTTCCATTATAAATAGTATTATTAGGACACCTTCTTAAGGCTTGAGCACCATATTAATCATACAATGTGTTTTCCAAACAAATATTCCTATCATTTAAATGTGGTGACCTTGATCACTTACAATTCACTATTTCACACACAGAGCATGACACAGATGGTATTAGGAAATTGAAATGGTCATATCATTAACATTATGAATATCAACCATCTAAGGAAACCTGGGTGTGTAATCCCTGATCAATGCCATGACATAACTCCCCACATAAAATTTTATCTATTATGTAGAATGTCAAAATAGAACGATCAAACTATGATGCCTCTAACTCCTACCAGAACAAGGAAAATTAAGATTCCTCTTTATGAATTAGACTAAATACCTAGTGTATATGTACCCAAATATTTTTCATTTTTCCAAAATTTTAAATTACATTGGTTTAAAAACATCATGGATATTGATTCATGTTATAAATAGGATATATTTGATGTCTCATAATAGCTCAATATGATCCGTAAAATAATAATTAGCTTTCTGAATGAAAAAAAATTATGATGTTCCTGGATATATGGATATAAAATACAATAAGATAATAATTAATTATAAATGGATTAAGAACACATGATACTTGTAAATGTATTCATTAGTAAACAACCCTTGGTATATAGAGTGATTCAAAACTAGATCATGTTTAGGGTATTCAGTCCCATATTTGGATTTGGAAGAGAATCTTGAACATATCTAAATCCTAAAAAATATCCCTAGAGTAGGAAAAAATTCCCCCTACCCAATGGGTATGAGAAGTCTGACCTACCATCCTCTTGAAAAATGTGAGTTCATTAGTACCATTGATTTTGAAATGCCAATGGATTACCTACCATTGGAAATTATTTTGATACTCAGTCATGGAGATGGGAACCATTCCGATTTTTTGTTAAATTAAAATATGGAACAAACAACATAAATAATTTTTCATCACATTCCACACCCCACACAACCAAGGTTCAGAAAAATAAAAATTCCCAATTTTTTGGGGAAAAACATTCAACCCAACATAAAATCATTTAACTATGAAATCACCATCAAATATAAAAATTATAGACTTCCCAGTTCTCATCAAACCATTTTCTTCATATAATTATGGTGATCAACATATCTCTTTGAAAAAAATTTATGGAATCATGCTATGATATGGAAAAATAATTCATTAAAAGTTGTCATTAACATGTTACCGGAGCACCTAATGTTCCATGTGTGGACATATTCATCATTTTCATTATAATGACAACATTAAATAATTTTAACGACCGAATGATTAATTAATGTAATTTCATCCTGGTCAAATTAAATGTCTTATTATGTAAGAAGATTATATAACATATTAAATTCTTTGGTTTTATGAATTTGGATTTTTAAAACATCATTAGGAATTGTGATCGTTGATAATATTATTTTTGAATAGTGATCACATGATAAGTATAAATATAGGACTTTAAAAAATCCAATTTACTCAGACGAAGGAACTAGTGGCCTCATCTAGTAGACTTTCCCCATACAAATATCATCTGTCAGAGCATGGAAAGGAGGTGTCACCATTGGGCTTCGTTCTTGACCAATCCCATGCCGATCTTCAACCCATTCAACCCTAACGGAACCTACTATGAGAGATGTGGATGTTGATAGTTATTACCACCTGAGAAATGTTATCTGAGCCACCCCAAGAGTCTTTCACCATCACACACCATACCCTTCAGTCCTATGCAGGTGTTATAATGGGTTATGTAATAGGAACATATAATTTTTATTATGAGCACTATTTTCTTATATAATAACTAATATACATTCATTTTATTATTTTTACGTTGTAAATAGTTTTTTAAATCACAAATAGTATTTTTAGTTAATATTAAATTGTGAAATATATTGTGATAAATTAAGGGATTTTTTAAATAAATAATATATTAAAAAAATATAAGTAAATTACTTTTTATTAAATGTAAATTATCTTATAATTATTGGAATACAATTTTAATATTTATTAATGATTGAAATTCGTTTTTTATCAAAACCCCATTTATTTTAGATAAATTTCACTTTTTATTTTAAATGTACAAATTTAAATAATTATAAAATTATTTAGATAAAATAAATATTATTTTTTGAGTGAATATATCGAAATTATCCTATGGTTAATGCTTCATAATTTTATGAGAAATTCCAATATTTGGGAAAAAATTAAATACCATTTAAATATATAATGTTTTATAGCATCATAATGACCAAAAAGTGATGTAATAAAATACTATAAAAATTATTATCGGCACATATATCATTTACAATAATATAATATGATTTTAGTTTTGTTTTCATTATTTTACAATGCTTTGGTGGACCCTTCATGACTTATAAAACATTTTAACATTTTAAATTGATTTCCTTGAGAGTGTGACTCACCTCCACATAAGCAACCCTGTTATTTTAAGAATATCATCTATTGTCTGTATATTGTGTTTTTCCAACCACCTTTGGAAAAAAAATGGGATAAAAATATGGACGAGTTTGTGGTTTTGAATAGTTTAATGTGTGGAGCCCTATACCTAAATAATAACAAATTCTCCCTCCTTTCCTATATAATCCCTCCCAATATCCCACTTACTCTTCACTATAACACTTTTTAGTTAGTCTAACATCTTCCCTCATCTCTCTAAAAATTTTCCAAGGAGCCCCAAGCTCCCAAGAAGCCTCTCTCAAGCCTCTCAAAGGCCTTTGGGATCCCACTTCAAAGTAAGGCATTCCTTCCTTTATCATTTTATCAATGTTTCTAAATATTGTTATACACATTTTTTTTCAATTATAAATGTTGGGGTATGATTTATAACCTCCCTCATACTTCTCTTTTTATGTTTTAATTATGAGAGAACCCTTTCCCTCTAAATAATTCCTCCCATGTATACCCATTACCATGCCAAAATTCCGCAGGAAATTTATATCTCCTCATTTACATTAAAACAATTATTTTGTATTAGGAATCCAAATTCCATTACAAATATTAGGACACATATCTATATGACCCCCTTTCTATCGATTTCATGTACATTTTTGGATTCACACTTTTTTCTCTCATAATTCTTTTTTATGATATCTTCTATCACGCTGTTATGCTGTCAAAATAGTGCCGCCATTTTACAACCCAAACTCATTGTGTAGTGAAAACCATGACCATTTATTTATCAGGGGTATTTTCTGTTATGAAAATTTAATTATTAATTAATTAGTTTAATTTATTAATCCCACATTCTATTATCATTGAATAAATTATGATATTTAATGATTCTATTTTTATGATCCTTGTGGCACACTTATGCCTCAAATGAAATGCTTTTGAAGGATGCGCCCTAATAGCGCTCCATTGTATTGGGTAAAAATTAATATCATGATACGTCAAGGGAAATAAGGATTTAATCATTATAATTCATATGAAATAAAGATTTTATCATTATATTTCATGTGAAATGTGGGTTTACTCATGCTCCAAGTGTAATGAGCCATGGAAAATGCTAATTCCATGTTAAGTGTTCCTGCCACATTTCCATGTTATGATAATCAAGCTATATCATGATTTTATGTTAAGTTTCTTTTTGATACATTGATATTATTATTTCCTAATATGTATTTTATCACTAGATTATTTATATTTTTACTACCTTACATGGCTTTAGAGTTCTCCTTTTTCTTATGAATTATCTCAGGTTATCCCATGCAATGCTAAGTACGAGGGAATGTAGTGGTCATGTATAAGATGTTTTCAACAAGATGATGAATTATTTGTTTTATTTTGTTATGTAATGTTACTAATCCACAAATATTAGATACCCTTTGTTCTCTCATAATTTTTTAATGAATTCTTATGTCACATTGTTATGCTGTAGAAAATGAACAACCATTTTCCAAGCCAAAATCACATGGTAGTGAATACCAATTCCATTTATCTATCAAGTCTATTCTCATTTATGAACATTTAACTATTGGTTATTTAGTTTCATTTATTTATTCGAAATTACATTTTCTTAGAATAATTGATTATCTTTAATGATTCAATTTTTATGATCCATCTGGCACAGTAATTCATGTAATGAAATGTTTAAGAAGTGTGATCCCTAATATCACTCCAATACATTGGGTAAATATTAGTAACATGATACATCAAGTGCAATGTGGACAAATTAATGATAATTCTAGTGAAATTAGGATTTAATCATTCTAGTTATTGTTCAATGAGGATTTTTTAAGAATCCATGTGCAATTAGCCTTAGTTGATGATAATTCCATTTTAAGTGTTTCTTCCACATTTCCATGTTTTGATAATCATGCTATATCATGAAATTATGTTCATTTTTCTTTATGATAAATTTTTTTATATTTTCTACCATATATTATATCCCTAATTTTATTCCCTTGTACTCCCTTACTAGGCTTTATAGATCACTCTTTTCTTATGCATTTCCCCAGGTTATCCCATGAAATGCAAAGTTCGAGGGAATATAGTGGTCCGTTATAGAATGTTTTCAATATGATTTTCTGTTATATGTTTTATGTTGTTATGTAATGTTATAAAGCCCCAAAGAAACTATAACTCTAGATCTTTTATGGGGTATCATGTGAAGGATTTATGTAATAAGTCATGTATATTATGTAACAAAAGGAATGGTTTTTAAAAGAATTGAAATTTTTTCCTAAAAATTAAAAAACACCATAAAGTGTGGAAAATGTAAAGAAATACTTTATTGGTTTTGAAGATGGGATCAGAGGTTTAGTGGTTCCTATATTATTATTTGGTAATGGACAATTTGGGAGAATAAATATTGTGGTAAGTTCATAGTGGAGATGATATTAGTGTGAATATTTCAAATATTGAAGGGTTTCTCAGACTCTCATCAACAAGATAGAATATAATATCCATTATATCATAAGTTGAAGGATCCACAATTAAAACACCTTCCACATTGTTAATCATTAGGTAGTTTTGATATTGTAGGATATAAATACAGTTACTGAAGGGTGTTTTTGGTAGTTATAAATGAGGAATTTCTCCCAATAGATTCATTATGGGATGATGATGAAAGGAATATAAATTATTATAAATTAATTATTAATATTGTGAGACATGTTTTGTGGGAGGATTTGTGTAGTAATGTTTAAATTTAATTTGGTTCATCAGATAATCTATTGATCGAACTATCTAAATTAGAATGAACATCATAGAAACACAAATGTTTAATGATAGAATAGTTCTATGGGAATATTATAACCTTTTATCCTATAATGGAGTTAAAAGAATTTTATTAATGTGAATGGGAGGTCTCATATAATGCTATGATACTAGATCAATGAGGGTTTTCTCTTCCATGTTTCTGAGTAGATATATATTACTATTAAGGTAGTGGTGTGTCTAATGTGTTATGACCTTTTGTGTAGTTAGTATTTTAATATGTGGATAATTAAATAAAAAAGTGGTGTAGGTACTCTCTATGTTTATTAGAATATTGGGCATGTATACATGTGTATAAACGATTCAGTGTTTTTGGACCCTTCTATATTGTATGATGATAGATTACTGAGAATGTAGGAAGAAATGAATTGAATGGTTCATTAGAGACCCATAATGTGCACATACAACCGTGTATTTATATCCAAATTTGTTTTATTCTAAATACTCAAAGTGAGTGATATATTGATAAATGACTAAATCAACATGGCCAATAGTAAAACATATCTCTTATGACACCAATTAAAATAATCAATATTAATTCCAGTGGGATCCATGTATCGTATACATACTAAATATTAGTTAATGAAGGAACTATTGAATCTAGAATAGATGATAATTTTATTTTCAAAACCAATATTCCCTACTATTTTAAAATTCCTTTCAATTGTATTTAGAAGGTATTCCCACCCCTTCCTCTAATGTGTGTGGTGAAAAATTACCCATCGTATCATTCCTATTTGGAATAATGATGGAACGAGTGGAGAGAATATTCAATGTTACATTCCATCTAGATAATTATGTTGATATTCTGATTTCAATTATTTCAATTCATCAATGTGCTCACATCCGAGAAGATATTTCATTGAGCGTGTTGTGGGATTTTAAGCGTACATTAACTCTTAGTCATAAATAAAGGTTAAGTCCATAGGTGGAGATGAAAAGATTATAAAAATGGGTTTCCCCATAACTAGTGGAGGTTGAATGGACTAGGAATACATTTTCTTCTAAATTATAATTAGAATATAAAATTCCTAGTAAACTACATACAATTATTTTTATCTAACTTCTAGAGAGAGATGATTATCAACTTTATTTTATTATTCTTTATTCTAAATATCTATAATATTATAGGTAATGGAGAATATAGAGTGATTCCTTATTGAAGAGATATATTTGAAGTTTCCTCCAATTGGGATAAATTATATTCATATTTTTTTGATATATAAAACATTCCATATATATATTTTTTGAGGAACACCCATTGGAGTTAAAAAAGTACATTAAAGACATAAAATCTGTAATTTATTCATAAAAGTAAATAAAATTTATATCAATGTGAATGTAGTAATTTTTGGGGTGAGAAAAATGAAGTTAATGTGATGATGAAGAAAACAATTTCTATCAGGAAGATTTTAGAAGATTCCCATCATTCCCTTAAACTATATTAATATTCAAATCGTAAATAAAAATCATTTAATTACCTAAAACACATAGATAAGTATATTTCAAATCATATATATCTAGAAAACAAAAAACATGGAACAATGTTTGGTATTTGTATCCAAAAAACATTTTAGGTAGGAGAAGAATTATCTCTATACATAGAGGTGTGCATGTTTATTATGATCTATAAGTTTTCTAAGGAATTCACATTTTCTAACCAATTAGTATATTTTATGTAACCAGCACATGGGGAAATAAATATATGAAGATATACAAGGCTATTTGAATTTAATATTTTTCTGATCTTTAAATTGAAGATTTTATGTATTATGTTTTTTTCATTTTAATAAACATATCCTAATTTTAATATAATACATTTTCCCTCTATGACATTTAAATATATCTTTGTACCCATAGATAACCCACTCCATATTATAATTAAAATATAATTCCTCCCAAAAACATACTCATTTATGAATCATTGATATGGTCCCACTATGAGGTTGAACTCACCCCTAACTTGAATATATCATCCACTATAACATATGTCTTGTTTGTTAAAGATCATCTCACAGATGTCGATTTTATACCAACTCATCCTACATCATATATAACTACTTTTAGTTCAACAGAACTAGAAGTTATATTACCCCAATTATAATTTTTATACATCCTTTTTGTGTGTGTTTATGGTTATTAATTTTTTAATATCTACTATAGGATTTTCTCAAGATGGTTTAAGGAATAGGATCCCTCAGGACATATGATCTTATTAGATGGGTAAAGCTGGGTTCCTAGGAATCATATAGTGTTTCATTATTGAAAACCCTAATAGATATTCCACAAGTAAAATAGGAGTAAAATATATCCATATATCCATCAGTTGAAATGAGTATCATGTCACAATATTATCATACACAATAAATCATTTTATCAACTGATGTGTTTTTTATTGGTGCTCTGAATCACTCTACTATAGACCCAAGATGCCAACTATCCAATTTTAATGTTATAGATGGAAAATTATGAAGATTCACATAACATATCAGTTCTGATTCCACCACGAGCTGATTAGTCTAGAACAATACTTATTGATCTAGTCCCAAAATATATTATAAATCTAATGGTTGTCACCAATTTTAAAATAGAGGTTGAAACATGAATACATTGAAAAAAATTAATGAAGAGAATAATAGTATTAATTTATGATACCACCATTCAAATTTGGGTAATTATATGAAATTCCATTTCTATTTATTCATTATCTTCAGCTTCATCGAGCTCTAAAATCTAATGATTCAACAATTTACAAGGAAATCATTCAATGATATAGAGTAATGGATATCATCATAGTAGATTATTCTATGTGAATGGATAACACATTAATACCATACAAATTGAGATATAGTTATTTGAAATAATATGAAATATGTATTCACAGTAATGTAAATACAATACATAATTGAATGGAAGGAAGGTAATGCCATGGGACACCAACATGAGTTGTATACTACCAATGAATAACTAATAGTGAACAAAAATATATTTGAATACGTGGAAGAGGGAACGATTTTTGATATTTTATAAGATAATATATATTCCCACTAAGATTGAATATATTCAACAAAATACTAGAAAATATCAACAACAAGTTAGGATGATTGAATATTTTTTATGAAATCCTCTTCAAAACAACACTTATTGTTAAAATAATTAATAAAACTCCAATATTTTTTATGAATGTTCCTTTTTATTATCAGTGGAAATTTTTTCCATTCTATACATTATTTTAATTTCAAATGTTTTTCAATATCATTTGATGATTCAACATTCAATGAATTATCCAAATCAATGTTATCTCCTTGAAATTTTGTACTAACAGAAGTTATATTCAGAAACACAATGAACTCATCCATATAAAGGATAAAAATTAAGTAAAGGTATAAGAACCAATATTAATTCATTGGAGTTGGTTCATTTGAAAACTAAGTATGAAGCCCTTTTGGGTGGGGCTCCTATATGGGTATAGTTATAGACAGCTTCACTTGTACAGTAGCAGTGGTCAATTTCTAAATTAATAATGAATTCCTCCAAGACATGGATAAAAAATGTGTACCTGTATAGATACCATCATTGAAATAGCAGTGTAGGTAAATTTGAAATTTCTAGTCAATTGTTTGATATTAAAGGGTAATTTGAGATTGAGTGTTATGAAAATTGAATACATAAAATTTTATCTTAGTCAGCAGCTTATGAAGAATATCTCGATTATTAATTTGATAATTTGGTGGCTCTCACAAGCTTTAAAAATGATTTTGGGTTCAATGAAATAAATTTGTGTTCTATATAAATGAATTGGGAATAATGGGAAGGGGACTATTTTTAATATGATGGATTTTATAGTTTGGAATCATAAGAAGAATTATGATTTTTTGGATTTGAATTCATTATTTTTCATAGATCATACATAGTGAATTTATAGTGGGGAGTGAGGAACTACATATTAGACTTATGAATATTATTTTCATCATAGTAAGTAAATAGACTCATTCGATTGAAATATTAAGGTTATGAATTTATGAATAATAAATTTTTCTATTTAGATTCATATGATTAATTAAATCATAATATAGAAGAACGAGATAACATGTCCATTCCCTAATAATGGGTATGATATATGTTGCTAAAATGTGGACCATATCAGATAAACACAAATATTTAGATTATGAGAATTTTAAATCATATTTAAAGGAATGTGATCTTTTTGGATGGTGAGATATATAGGTAAAAAAATGATGAAAACTATAGAATTTTGAATAGTGGGTACAATTGTGATGTTTCAGGGGTTTATTAAAATTTTAGATCCTTTTCTGTAGGATAAAACCACTATTCATCATAGTCTAGTATATTGTTTTATATTGAAGATAAAAATTTGGTAATGTATGAATCCCTAAACAATAGAATCCCATAATGGAAGACATACTACACACTTATATACAATAAAAAAATTTATGAAGAGTCAACCACTTTTGAAATGAATATGGTTGTGGAGAAAAGGATATTGATGGATGTTTCAAGCATCTTAGAGGTGGTTCCACCATTTAATGAATACATTTTCAATGTAAAGGAACACAATAAATCACTGTAACAAATATTTATTGTACCAATAGATCGACATATATAAACACATTAATTTCTATGGTTATAAGTTTCATCGTATGTGTTTTATGACTCTTTTTTAAACTCTAGAATTTAAATAAAATTTTGGAATTGAATATTATCTAGTATAGGTTTAGCTATTTATATGATATCCCTTGGAGAGTTACCATCATAAAAAGACTTATTTTACATACATTAAATGTTTAATGTTGTGTGATGTAGACCGTATAATGATATAGTTAAGGTAATATGACTCTAAACCAGATCGACAGAGTTTGATTTCAATGTTACTCAACCATGAAAAAGGAGGAGTGGGACACAATTACCAAAATAGGATTTCAATTCTCAAGGATACTTTATCACCCATTGGAATAGAAGATGAATTTTTTTATAAATCATGGATTGATGTTATTATATCACGAGTAATGGAATGTGATAGAATTGTAGATGATTTTCCAAAACTATCTTCAAAAGACGTACTTCACTGGGGTGATGTCATGTTACACAAATATTTGAGATCCCTCCCCTTATTATGAAAATTATTCTACTGATAAAGAAATATTAGGATCAAATGTATTAGATCCAAATTTGGCATGTATACATATCTAAAAAGAAGGTCTCATTGAATCTGGATACACATGTTAACAATTTCTGTGAACAACATGTATAAATCTAATACACTCAAGATATGATGTGTGATTTATAGACTAATATGTTCATAAAATTTAATAGAGGCCTCCAAAACCCCCATTTAGGATAGTTACCATAATATAATCGTTTTATAAGGAATGAAAATTATTGTTGTTTTTTCCATTTAATATTTTGAAAAACGAGACTAATTTCATGAATTTTTAAATCATGTGAGGATGACTCTTAACACATGGGAAAATGATATAGGTGTCACAAAATTTTAAATATTTTGATAAATAATTGGATGTCATGTAATTTAACATTGTCAGATATGGAAATGAATATTGTTAATGTTACTGTAACATGATAAGGAAATAGATTTAATTCATTTAAGCATCATTGATATGTACATAGATATCATAGTGCTTAGAATTGTATGACAAGAACTAATATGTCATGATATTTAATTTCATGTAATAATAAATTAATTATCATGAATTTTAATTTCATGTGAAGGGTACATTAATTTGATTATATTTAATATTGTATGTTATAAAAATCAGATTCCCTACAATTTATATAGGGTGAATCCAAGTCAATATTGTTGAAAAGTTCCACCAAAACCTCTATGATCCCGTAACTTTTCCATGGTGTGTGATACGGGGGGTGGATTTTAAACTACTCATGATTCCTACAAGTGATTATAATCTAGATATATATTATATTTGGGTTATTTAGTCATATAATTGGTCCCCGAGTATATGAATAATGATAAAATGGTGTCATATAAATTATTTTTCCATGATTGTTATAGGTCCATGAATGGACCATCATAAAAATATGATTTTCAAAGGATATTATGGTGTTTTTTAAAATAAAATGTAGATAATACATGAATATTAGAACTAGGAATATCATGTGATGATTGGAATAAGAAAAAAGAAGTTCTTAGAATGGGTTTCAGGTTTATATATCTTGATTATATATTGGGGAATGGTGAACTTTCATAATCATAGCTCAATAAGTGTAGGGAACCATGATAAAGACTCTAACATAGAATGGATCATACATAGGATGATTAATTTGACCAATCTTGTTTTATATGAATCATATATTTGTGTGTTGTAAAATCAACTAATCTTAGTTTTGATAAATAGAGAAGATCATTCATGAATGGAGATTTATCATGTTTGATTGGGAACCAAGATGTGTTTCATGGTAAATGGGATCTATATAGCTAAAAAACTATACATAAATATGGATCCTTTTAGTATAGGTTCTCATCCACACATAGATCTTATCTAGCGATTCCATGTATAGATCAGTATCATACATAGGGTTGTGGGAATTTTCAATGTAAGTTCACTAATAAAGAAAACAATTCTGATGACTAATATATATAGTGAGATTATAGATATTATAGGGTAATTTTTTTATCTTCATTTAGACATATTGGGTTTACATGTGAGGGAAAAAATATGGTTTCACCACAATGTAGCATTATCAACAAAATGGAAGTGTCACTCTTAAAGGAAAAAATACTATGGTGAATGGTTGAATTTTATTGTAATTGAATCTCGGACATGGATTAAAAATCATAGTGTCTCTTTGTATCATATAAGTATAAAAATGTAGACAAATTTTTTTATTGAAATGAAATCATTGGATCATATATGACTCATATGAAGTGAGAAGGTATGGTTCTCCATTAAATTCATAGCTAGAACAATGGTAGCAATCCTTTTGTCACTAAAAATACTATTTAAAAAAATGAATCAATCCATACCTAGTTCTTATAAGATATATACATATTTTGAGATAATATATAGATATAGTGAAATTTTTATTTTGAAATTATGGATTATCCTCGGATAAAAGATCATTCCATCACTATATATCCTTTTATAACAAGAATAAATCCCTATATATTACTTATATAGAGGGTCCCCTATATATATTTTCCTCCAAAATTTGAAAAATAGGATAATTTTTTGAATTTGTGTCTTTTCTATTTATAAATTTTCTTAGAATCACTATATATCATTTGTTAAAAAAATTGTCATCTAGTTCATATATTGTTTCCTATATAAAAATACATTGTATTTATGGAAAATTATTTTTAGGGTAAATTTTGGGTGGTACATTGATAAATTATCAATGTATAATTACATATCCTATGGGTATAGAAATAGATAACCACATAGTTATTATTTTGGGTATCCATACTGAACTGGTCAAGAAAATTGGATAGTATATTGAATATAATATCATAGTTCAAGAACTATATAAAGATTAATACAATTTTGATTATGTGAAAACATAAAAAATGAGTCATTTTTTATAATATAATTAAATTACGACTTTATATTATTTCTAATTCATAAACATTTGTCCCATATAGATGATAAGAAATTTTATCCATTCACAAATATTTTTCCAAAGGGGCCTCCGAATTTTAAAATTGACATAGTTCCCTAGAGATGGATTTAATCCTCCCATTTGTGTATATTCACCATGAAATTGAAGTGTTATTAGAATGGATCTGAAACTAAGGGGAGGTGGTCTTTTTTTATAAATGGTGGCACTACGTTATAATGAATATTCATGAATCAGACAATTTCAAATATATATTTGAATCAATACACATATTTATATTTCTTCAATAATTTACCAATATAGATATGACTCATTTGAATGGGAAAATTATTTATTTAATTTATGGCTATCCCCATGGGAAAATTTTGAGTTTCACAACATATACATGTAATATTAATATACAGAAAATCATATTCTTTATAATGAAGGATTAGATATAGTGATCATTCTCTCATATATACAGAAAATAATGTTTTCCTGATTTTAGGAATAAGTGTATTATATACCAATGTAGTCTACATTGATTAAGATATCATTTATTAAAGAAAGAGGCCATAGTGAATATGGAACTACGAGCATTTTAGAGTCATTCTAGGTGGACATGCATTAAACCACATAGTGTTATGTAGTGATGATGATTAACATGAAGATTAATTTCATACAGTGAGGATGATAACCCTGATGTTTAACAAACTATATTATATATTTGGGAAAAATTTATCTTAATGACCCAATTCAAAGTAAGTTTTTTTAAATAATTAGGAAATTTATTTATTATGAAACCTCACATTTATTTCAGGGACAATTTTGACCCCATTGATCATGTTAAAGGAATGAACTCCATTGGAGCAGACATTGTGTGTGAGGTTATGTAATTACCATTTTGGATGGAACATTATTATGTTATTCTCTAGTATCATCAATTTTTTTGAGAAAGAATAAAATATAAACCCATTATGGAATGAGATGAGAAAGTATATGTTGTGGAATGTTCATGAAATACGATTTTTGTAGCCTTCAAGATTGTGTATAGTGTAAAACCATTATTCAATGAGTGATTATAACTCATAAAGTAACTTATATGATATTTCAACTTCAATAAAATCCTAAAAAAGTGATATTTAGTGAGTTAAATAGTAAATTTATAGAAAAAACGACCTTTGGTCCATAGAAATAGATATATTGTGTCATATTTTTTATAGTATGTGTTGTGGTATAAATGGACCACAAAACATAAATTAGTTTTTATAGCTAATATTTATTATAATTCTCTATAATCTTCCGTCATATATTTGTTGGAGTCTTATTGAAATCCAATGTTTGCATATTTTTATCGTTTTATAGTGAAAAAACTATATGGACTTGAATATTTAATCTTTTAAAATAATTTTAAAATAACAAGAACATTAAATGATTCCATTTCTTATCAATATTATAAGAGAGACACCAAATCCATTGCTGATGTTATTCATTCAATTATCTTTTAGGGGCATGTATGTAATCTATTTGTAAAATAATAATTAAAAATAAGGATATACTAAAACATCGTAGATATGATTTTTGGGATATGAACCCATGCAATCCATTATTCTTATGGAAAATGACCTGGAGTATATGGTAGTATTTGACATCTCTATGTAAATATTTAAACAATTAGAAAATATTTTATAAGATTGATATTTTTTTTTGAATTCAATTTTTTAATAACATTATTGTTTATAAATAAATAAAGAATTAAATATTGTTGGGAGAGACTAGTTCAATGTTTTATCGGAACTACATGAACTTGAAAAAACCGCCTATAACATGTTAAGGCTCTATCCTTTTATAATGAATTTCAGAAAAATACTATCAAAACAAAAATTTAAATCATATTATATTCCTTTTTTTCATTCAAAATGGAAATTATTGTTCTCTAGAATAATATATATTCTTTTTTGATTAGTTTAATAAAAGGATCTAGTTTGGGAGGTAGTACATTATCTATTCTTTCTATCCAATAACATAATCAATTGGTGAGGATTATGGCTCATCCTCACTAGTGGTAGTCCTAGTATTTTCTATTTACACTATGAGAAAGATGATTTCATGGGAGACTACCCATATCAATGAATGTGGAAGTATATCTCGTCATATTATTGGACATTTAGAGTTATGGATGCATTAGACATAACATTATCACGAGCATTCTATGGGTGGGGGGAATTATTCAAAATCAACTCATAATAGAATTCAACCAACTATCCCCTCCCATAACCATTCTGTGGGGATAAATATTAATTGATAATGGTGAACTCAACATTGATATACCAAATCAACAGTTTGATACTCCCATGATATTAATATGGATTATCCATGATATTAGAACATGTACCATGTATACCATATGAGTTCGTCCTTTTTCATTTTTTTGGTGAAACCATCAATAATAGGAAATGATTTGTTAGAGTCAACATTTTATGGGAGAAAAAGATAACCCTGAGAATTAAAGTATTTAACATTACTCTTTAATTTCCTATCCCAATAAAAATTCTTGAAGATCTATAAAAATACATATTGAACCATTGGATAGTTTTATTGGTATAGACACATTATTTAGTATTGTGGTATTTTATCTACATTAAGATATGTAGTGAGAAAATA
Source organism: Viscum album (assembly GCA_963277665.1). NCBI lineage: Eukaryota > Viridiplantae > Streptophyta > Magnoliopsida > Santalales > Viscaceae > Viscum > Viscum album. The sequence continues at coordinate 316,291,927 of OY728129.1, forward strand.
AGTTATTACATTCCATTTCATTTCCTATTATGATAATAATTATATATTTTCAGGATATAGTATAATAACACATTGTTCAAGAATCCAGGTTATCATAGAGTGGTTACTGATCAGCATGAGTGAATCAATGCGAGAGACCAAATATACCTCCCTATGTTAAAAATATTAACATAGATTTTGAACCAACAAATTGAGTGGAGTGAAATATTATATGGATATAAAAATATTGATTTTTGGTATAATGAATTATTTTAGAAATATATTTTAGAATATTCTATTTTCCTGCAGATTTTTTTATCTACTCTTAGATAAGCTGCTTCAAATCATCCAAATAATAGAAAAGTGGATTTCTCATGTAACGCCCTGACCCCAGTTACCCAGAGACGGTACATTATTTTAATACATTGGCATGATTACAAGAAATCATGTCCCGAAGGACCGATCGGTTTAGCAGTCATGGAAAAATAGATCACATACATGAATGTTACATTTTCTCTTTAAGTCGTACAAAACAACATAAATAATCTTTATGAATTCCAGTATTCCCTTGGCTTAACCCTGCAAATCAATCACATTACACTTCTTGGAATCCTGGGAAAAATTAATCATAGAAAGGGGTGAGCTCAAATGCTCAGTAAGGGTAAGCAATACAGTGGAAACTTTCAAAAATAAGCATAAAAATTTATGGCAATGTATAACTAAAACAAAATCATTTTAAACATGAACTTCAGAATAATATGGCAAAGATAAAATGAAATAATTCCATTTACTTATTCACATGGATATTCTAATAGTCGAAAAATCACATGAAATATCAATAACCACTTTCATAACGATGGAATGCATGATGTCGAACATTAATTTCTGTGTCAAGGCCTTGTGCCAAGACCTAAGGGATAACTGTAACTGGAACCCAACCCGGAGAGACTCTGTAACCGGACTCCATCCTGGAGTGCCTCTAATAACCGGACACCAACCCGGAGTGCCTCTAATAACCGGACACCATCCCGGAGTTCCTCTAATAACCGGACACCAACCCAGAGTGCCTACAATAACTGGACACCAACCCGGAGGGTATGCTGTAACCGGAACCCAACCCAGAGGGCTTACTTTTACCAGTCCATAACCCAGAACATACTAGTCTAACACATTCATCTTAAGAAGAGGATGAAATACAACATAAACATTCGTATTAAAACTAACATACAAAATGTCAAAACTTTAATCATAAACCATTAATGGCATAAAAATAACTCATCCATAGTCAAAAATATCACAAAAAGTTAAATAAAATTTGGATGATTTGTATCATAATAAATCAACTTGAAATAAGTTTATAATTTATCAAATGATATTGACATAGATGAAATCAATACTATTTGAGAGAAATATCTCTTTTTTTGAAATCATTTAAAAGTCGCATAATTACAGAGAAAACCTTTATTTTGAAAATATCTTTATATGCTTGTGAAGGAAGCTTCAAAGGTGTAATAACGGTGAAGAATAACCGCACCCACCTTATAATTTAAAAAAACATTCTTACCTTAATTTTGCCAAAAACGTTAAAAAGTAACTTTTTTCGAAAACGTTGGAAAGATTCCTTTAAAAGCATATAATGTAAAATAAGGGTATAAATGAATTTAACCCATTTTCTATTAAATATTAATTTTTTTTAAAGACAATTTTAAGAAACATGGATGTGGATGATAAAGAGGTCCCAGAAGATATTTAAATATAAACAACCATGGATAATAAAGAGATTGTGAAATAAACCCTTACAAATTTGGTAACATACGAAACATAAAACCCATTAAAGAGGTATCATACCATGAATATGTAAATACACATAAATTAAAGTGTATTATAAAATGAATATAATTATGGGCAGTACATACACCACAGAAAAGGTAATGGGGGAAATATGGAATGAATCTCACTGGAATATGGAGTGAGAATAAAACCCTTTACCTTGCACGTTCCTTTTGTTGAGGGTATGTTTAACCTCCTGTAAGAAGATCGTAGTATGTTATTAAATTATACCAGAACCATAGCTGTATTTATGATATCATACATGATTCATTTATGACTTTATATTACCCATTTAATAATAATATCCATATTAAGTTAACATTTCGGGTAGTAATCACTTTCTTTATCGTACGTGTTTTAACTTGTCACTCTTGGTTGTATCACTTAGATCATGATTTAAATAATTCCATAATATAAAACATTGTAAATATATCATATATATTTAGAACATTAATATGTATAATAGAAATATATATGAAATGGAAAACATCGTTTATGGAGATGGTAGTCCGTACGTATGCATAAACGCTGTTTCTATTTTCATATAGTATTGAACGGAAGTAAGTGAATAAGATATATGTAAGTACCTAAATAATTATATATATATATATATATATCCCTCCAGTAGCATTAATATGTCATATATTACATACATATTAGTAATATATATTTTTATAATTGTTGATGAATGGTGAACATGGAAATGAATCTCATCGCGTTGTGGACACAATAATTCGTACGAGCGAAAATATCATTCTTTTGATATTAAAATAATATATAATTCGATGTTATATCATATATAACGAATAATTATAATGTTATATTTATTATTAACATGAATTAAAAATCATTATTATACCCATCCAAATAATAATATATTGAATAACAATTACACCAAGACGCGGAGATGGTAAGCCGTACGTACACATGTATGGTGACATGTCATTCAAAGGATGGATAGAATAATTAATATGGTTGTACCATATTTATAATAATAATACATTATATAGGAGATACTGGATTCATTATTTTATAATGGTAATAACAAATAAATAAGAAGTTGAAGAAGAAAGGAACTTGAAAAAGGGTGGTGAAATCATTACCTCTTCTTCGGGTTATTCCTTTTGATTTGACCAAAAGGGCTCCATAGGATTGATTTATGACTAAAGGAATTCCTCTAGGATGAAGTGATGGATGTTGATAGAGTATTTGGTCTGGTTTTGGCCGAACCAAAATGATTTGAGGGTGTGAATTAATGAGAAGGGGGGTGTCCTTTTATAAGAGGGGTGAGGGGCATCTTTGGAAAAGCTAGAAATATTATTTTATAATAAATTCATATTCAGTTTCTAATGGCTCCAAAGTGGATTAATTTAATTTTAAGGTGGGTATGGGTCTCAAACCACTCATCCAATATATTTTAGATAGGTTTGGGTCATTATATTAACCATATCTTTTATTTTTAACTCTTAGTTAATTTGTTTGACACTTACCATGTCACTTTGTATTTTTATATTATATGGTTAATAAACATACTATATATATCCAAGAGACACCCAAGTGGTCCATTAATGATACAAATATAATTATATAAGTCTCTTTGACGATCCTTAGATTTTTAGGAATTTAATATCAATTAAAAATATAATCCTTGTTTTAAAAACTCTTTTTTTTCAATTTTAACACTATTCAATAATTGACTTTTGTAATAATTATAACATAATTATTACATCTAAAAAAGTTAATTAAATAAATTATAATATGTCGTATTATCCTATAAAATTAGTGTAATTCATTTAATGTCTCAAATTATATTTATTTGGTTATTTATAATATCAATTACTTTAATTTTTCACTATTATGGTAATTACTGTATCATAATTGTGTCATAAATAAATTAAAATAAGTAATGTATAAAAATTATAAATAAAATATCATTATGTAGGAAATCGTTTTATCTTTCTAATTAATATATATAGTAGAATATCCAACATATATAACCCTATGTAAAAATTGTTTTTCTAAAAGATATATGCTTATGCCATTTTTGTATTAATTTTAACTTAATTAAAATAATGTGTCCATATCACCTAAAACTGGCACCATGGGGTCCCAAAATCGACCCAAAGATGCCCATCATCGGACATGTATCCAAAAATAAGGTTAGGACTTGTTTTAGGGTAATTTATATTATTATAATTTTATTTTTTAACCCTTATTTACCAGATTTACCCTTTAACCATAGTAAATAAAATATTTACCGAAGTAATTATTCACAATGTCTAAAAATAAATGTTATCTATTTACAAAATTTGGACATCCTGATTCCAAATGTGGAATCTATTTTTCAAAAAACACAGAAGTGGCAGAAATTAATTTAAAATTAATTCCCGCTGTCAAAACAAAAAGCCTGTTTTTAAGATATAATAACGATCAAAAGATTGATAATTGTTTATGTTCGGTTTAATTATGAAATTATGTCCAATGACAAACATTGTATTAAATGGTAAAAATATATTATAAATATACTTTAAAACCACTCAAATTCATAATTTATCACTAATTATTATTTTGATTAAAAAAGTTGTTTTTAATTAATATTTAGTAATTTTCACTATTCATCAAAATATTTAATTTATCCGAAAAGTACCAAAATTTCACCTTTGGATAAATTCAATACTATGAATCCAAAAATGAAGTCCATTTTGAGAGATAAAATTTCTAAAATTTTAAAAAGTATCTTTTAATATTCATAACGGCTACGTTGATTGGTCATGGTGTGTGTTAGAACTCGAAGTTGTGTACAACACACGCTACTGTATTATTCAAAGAGAAGCGTACCATGGAAGCATGGGGTGTTACATTATCCTATCCTTCAACAAATTGCACCCTCACAATTTGATATTTTTCTTTGAAAAAATTGGTTGAAAATAGAAAATATCTTTGTGGAAAAAACCCACATCGTAAATTTGGTTAATAAAATTTAGTCTTAACAAGATGAAAAGAGAAATAAAAGGGTCACCAAAAAATTATGATATCGATTAGGAGGACATTGGTGGAAATTAAAGACATGTAACATGACGAAAAATGTAAATATTTATTGGTAGTGATTGAGGTCATCAATCAAAAAAATGTTTAAAATTGATGTCCTTAAATACATCAATATATGATGATAAAAAATACCATCGGTTCAACAAAACATAAGGTATTAGGATAACACATTTTTGACATTTCAAAATATTTTATTTGAAATCCCACATCGAAAAATGAATTAATGTGACCTCTATTTAAAATAAATAGTGGAAAGTATATAGATTTCCAAAAATAACACATACTAGGGTTCCATGTAGGAAAATATGGATATGGAATAGAAATCTAACCATCAATTATCTGATGGAGAGTGGTAGAGAACAAGGATATGAAAAGGCCAACAATCCCAAAGCCATAAATTAGTGATTATCTAAGGTACCATCTAGGACAACATTTTTGTTCTATGTTCCATTTATTAATGTTGAGGAATTTATTTATGATATTGGCTAAGATCATAGTGATATATACTTACTTTATAATTAGAGTTTTATCCATTAATAAATTTCTACCACAAATTCATATTTTACCCCAAAACATAATACAACTCAAAAATACTCTATTTATCCTGATCGTATAGGGTTCTAAATATAATGAATTTATATTTCACATATCAGACCCTTTATCTAAATAAACTACATTATACCATTCATGAACAACATATAGCACAATGGTAGGCGATAAATCCCTATTGCACTATGGTTGTGGGTTTGATTCCCGCAGCTTTGTCTGACACGAAGGGTCATCACACGGTTTGCGTGGTGTCCTTTTCTAAAAATCCAAGAAACTAACCTTTCAAACATAATCCATTCCCACCATTTGACTTATCCAAAATAATATTATCCAAACTCAAAGTCTAAAATTAACAAGGAAGTTAAACATAATGAGGATACCTTTTCCTAGGTAATAACATGTGAACTACTTCCTCATATATTGTTTTAAAACATCGCAACATCCTGAATTACCAAAATCAACCATCTCTTATTCCAAAATCAGTACCTCAATATTAAGACCATATTAATGTTTATCTTTCCTTCAACCATGTAAATTCCAAAAATATTTAACTTGCTGTAGAGTAACTTTTCTTAGTACCATAAAATCTCAAATCCTTAATTAAATAGTAATATAGTACAATCCTTATTTATTTCCAGAACATCATTGATACAAAACTTAAATGAAATAATTCAAAAATAACAACATAAGAACACTAGTCATTCCTCTTCATCTGTGATAGTATCATAACCTGATTATTATCCAATAGCATCATTTGCGGCACAGTCTGATGACAGGGACATTGGTTCGTGTAGTGTCCAAACTCCTTGCAAATGATGCATTGTATATATGAAACTTTTTTCTTACCCTTGTAGTCACGTACTTTGTGCCCCTTTTCCTCTACCATTATAACAAACTCCCATTCATTTCAGGCAATTTCCAGGGTGTTTCTTCCCACAGTTATCACATATGGGAAATTTTTCATTTCCCTCTTCCCTTTATCAATCTTTCTCTCTTACATACTTTTATTCTCTTGCTTCCCTTCCAAGCCATAGGACTCCGAGAATTTTTTAGTCATCTTATCAACACACGATACTATTTCTTCATATGATGATAATACATGGGAATGTATTTCCCTACTAAATTCTGGCTTAGGACCACGAAAGATATGAACCTTCTTAGTCTTTGGATCATACATATTATAGGAGTTCACATTCCTTCTACTGGGCACCATTTCAATACAATTAAATAAACTAGTTCAGTTTATGAATTGCAATGAATAATTAACAAACTTGTAAAATACCAAACACAAATTGAACAGTTTATGGATATAATCCATAATCATAAAAATGTTTTTTTTGACTAAGTATATACTCATAAGAGCTTCTTAATGGTTTTAAATAAAATTAGAATTATCCTAAGCATATCCCCTGGGAGTGTCGTAACCAAGAGTGCAGCAAGGCTCGTTGTCGTGCACCAGTTTCTGTTCGAGTCTAGCTCAAAGTGGCCTTTCGGTTTTTACCCCTAGGTACATCTGTGCCAGACCTGCCTCTACCTGCTCGTATCCAGACAGGGATGTATTTTTCAGAAAACTCACAAAATCTCTACAATACCATAATTCTAGGAAGTTCTTCTATACTAATCCTCAAAGTCTATCTTAGGGCTATGTGCTCTAATCAGAGTTTATCTAAATCTAGTTTCCAAGGTTATTGCTAAACTTACTTTTATACCAACTGTAATGCCCCGACCCAAGTTACCCAGTTTCGGGGAATTATTTTAATACATTGGCATGATTACAAGGAATCATGTCCCAAAGGGCAGATCAGTTTAGCAGCCTTAGAAAAATAGATCACATACATGAATGATACATTTTCACTTTAAGACATACAAAAAAACATAAATAATCTTTATGAATGCCATTATTCCCTTGGCTTAACCCTGCATATCAATCACATTACACTTCTTGGAATCCTGGAAAAAATAAAACATATAAAGGGGTGATCTCAAATGCTCAGTAAGGGTTAGAAATATAGAAGAAACCTTCAAAAATAAGTATAATCATTTATGGAAATGTATAACTAAAACAAAATCCTTTTAAACATGAACTTTAACATAATATGGAAAAGATAAAATGAAATAATGCCATTTACATATTCACATGGATATTTTACTAGTCGAATAATCACATGCAATATCAATAACCACTTTCATAACGATGGAATGCATGCTGCCGAACTTTAATTTCTATGTCAAGGCCTTTTTCGAAGTCCTATGGGATAACTGTAACCGGAACCCAACTCAGAGATCCTCTGTAACCGTACTCTATCTCGGAGTGCCTCTAATAACCAGACACCAACCCGGAGTGCCTCTAATAACCAGACACTAACCTGGAGTGCCTCTAATAACCGGACACCAACCCGGAGGGTCTTCTGTAACCGGACCCCAAACTGGAGGGCTTACTTTTATTGGTCCCCAACCCGAAACATACTAGTCCAACACATTCTCTTAAGAAGAGGATGAAATATAACATAAACATTCGTATTAAATCTAACATACAAAATGTAAAAACATTAATCATAAACCATTAATGGCATAAAAATAACTCATCCATAGTCAAAAATATCAAAAAACCATAAATACAATAAGGATTATTTTTATCACAATAAATTAACTTGAAACATGTTTAAAATTTATCAAAGGATGTTGACATAGATGAAATTAATACTATTTGAGAGAAATATCTCTTTTTTTGAAATTATTTAAAAGTCGCATAATTATAGAGAAAAACTTTATTTTGAAAATATCTTTATAAGCTTGTGAAGGAAGATTCAAAGGTTTAATAACGGCAGGGAATAACCACACCCACCGTATAAGTTAAAAAAACATTCTTACCTTAATTTTGTCAAAAAGGTTAAAAAGTAACTTTTTTCGAAAACGTTGGAATGATTCCTTTAAAAACATATAAAGTCAAATAAGGGTATAAATGAACTTAACCCATTTCCTATTAAATAATAAAAATATTTTGAAATACATTTTTATGAAACATGGATGTGGATGATAAAGAGGTCCCAGAAGATAATTATGTATAAACAACCTGGGATAATGAAGTGATTGTGAATTAAACCCTTACCAATTTAGTAACTTATGAAACTTACAACCCATGAAAGAGGTATCATACAATGAATATGTAAATACACATAAATTAAAGTGTATTACACAAAGAATATAATTATGGGCAGTACATACACCACACTAATCGTAATGGTGGCAATATGGCATGAATCTCACAGGAATATGGAGTGAGAAGAAAACCCCTTACCTTGCACTTTCATTTTGTAGAGGGTACGTTTAACATCTTGTACGAAGATATTAGTATGTTATTAATTTATACAAGTACTATATTAATATTTATGATATCATACATGATTCATTTATGACTTTATATTACCCATTTATTTATAATTTCCATGTTAAGTTTACATTTTGGGTAATAATCACTTTCATTATCGTACGAGTTTTAACTTCTCACTCTTGGTTGTATCACTTAGATCTAGTTTTAAATACTTCAAGAATATAAAAAATGATAAATATATCATATATATTTAGAATATAAATATGTATAATATAAATATATATGAAATGGAAGACACCGTTTATGGAGACGGTAGTCCGTACGTACGCATAAACGTTGTTTCTGTTTTCATATAGTATTGAACGGAAGTAAGTGAATAAGATATATGTAAGTACATAAATCCTTATATATATATATACATCTCCAGTATAATTATTATGTCATATATTACATACTTATTAGTAATATATATTTTTATAATCGTCGATGATTGGTGAACATGGAAATGGGTCTCATCGCGTCGTGGAGACGGTAATCCGTATGAGGGGAAATATCATTCTTTTGATATTAAAATAATATATAATTTGATGGTATATCATATATAAAGAATAATTATAATGTTATATTTATTATTAAATGAATTACAAATCATTATTATACCCATGCGAATAATAATATATTGATTAACAATTACACCACGATGTGGAGACGATAAGCCGTACGTACGCACGTATGGTAACATGTCATTCAAAGGATGTATAGAATACTGAATATGGTTGTACCATATTTATTATTATATTAAATTATATAGGAGATATTGGATTCATTATTTTAGAATGGTAATCACAATGAAATAAGAAGTGAAAGAAGAAAGGAACTTGAAAAGGGGTGTTGAAATCATTACCTCTTCTTCGGGATCTTCCTTTTGATTTGATAAAAAGGGATCATTAGGATTGATTTATGACTATAGGAATGACTCTAGGATTAATTGAGGGATTTTTATAGAGTATTTGGGCAGGGTTTGGCCGAACCAAAAGGCTTTGAAGGTGTGAATTAATGAGAATGGGGGGGGGGGTGTCCTTTTATAAGAGGGGTGAGGGGCACCTTTGGAAAAGCTGGAAATATTATTTTATAATAAATTCATATTCAGTTTCTAATGGTTAAAAATTGGATTATTTAAAGGTTAAGGTGGGGATGGGTCGAAAACCAATCAAACAATATAATTTAGACAGGTTTGGCTCATTATATTAACCTTATATTTTATTTTTAACTCTTAGTTAATTAGTCTGACACTTACCATGTCACTTTGTATTTTTATATTATATGGTTAATAAACTTACTATAAATCCAAGAGACCCCCAAGTGGTAAATCAATGATACAACTATCATGATATAAGTCTCTTGGATGATACTTAGATATTTAGTAATTTAATATCAATTAATAATATAATATTTGTTTTAAAAAATCGTTTATGTCAATTTTGACACTATTCAATAATTGACTTTTTTAAAAATCATAACAGAATGATTACTTCGAAAAAGGATATTTCAATCAATCCGAATTTGTCATATTATCCTAGAAAATTAGTTTAATTCATTAAAAGTCTCATATTATATTTATTTGCGTATTTATAATATCAATTATTTTAGTTTTTCACTATTATGGTAATTATTGTATCATCATTATGTCATAAATGAATTAAATTATATAATATCTAAAAACATAAAATAAACTATAATTATGTAGAAAATCTTTTTCTCTTTCTAATGAATATTTATAGTCGAAATTCCAAAATATATAACCTTATGAAAAAATTGTTTTCCTAAAAGATATATGCTTATGTCATTTTTGTATTTATTTTAACTTAATTAAAATAATGTGTCCCTCTATCCTAAAAGTGGCTCCATGGGGTCCCAAAATCGACCCAAATATTCCCATGTTCGGACATGTATCTAAAAATAAGGTTAGGACACTTTTTAGGGTAATTTAGTATAATTATAATATTAATTTTTAACCCTTAATTACCAAATTTACCCTTTAACCATGGTAAATAAAATATTTACCGAAGTAATTATTAAAAATGTCTAAAAATAAAAGTTATATATTTACACAATTTGGAAATCCTGATTCCAAATATGGAATCCATTTTTCCCAAAACACATAAGTGGCAGAAATTAATTTTAAATTAATTCCCACTGTCAAAACAAAAATCATGTTTTTAAGATATAATTACTATCAAAAGATTGATACTTGTTTATGTCCTGTTTAATTGTGAAATTATGTCCAATGACCAAAATTGTATTAAATGGTATAAATATATTCTAAATATACTTTAAGAACACTCAAATTAAAAATTTACAACTAATAATTATTTTGATTAAAAACGTAGTTTTTAATTAAAAATTAGTAATTTTCAGTATTCATCCAAATATTAAAGTTATCCGAAAAGTACCAAAATTTCACCTTAGGATAAATTCGATACTCCGAATCCAAAAATGAAGTCCATTTTGAGAGGTAAAATTTTTAACATTTTAAAAAGTAGGTATTACAATTCATGACAGCTACTTTGATTGGTCCTGGTGTGTGTTAGAACTCGAAGTTTCTTACAACACACTCTACTGTATTATTCAACGAGAAGTGTATCGTGGAAGCTCAGGGTGATACATCTCATATCTAGTAGAGTTGAAATTAGTGGATTGATGGAAATATCTACAGAGGTTTTGAAAATATTCCTAGAAATATTCATCTCATTGATATGTGACATAGTTATTCAAAATTTCTTTGGATTGGTTTCCCTTTTAGGAGAAGGTTTTATATAAAACACTCGATATAGGAATGATGTATTTAATGATGTCTCAACTATTTATGTTATATATGATGTATTATAATTAGTAACCCATTATTACACTTATGTTTGTGGTTGATGTTGTTTTAGTAAACCATAATAACATGATATTTTTGTAACATTACCCTCAAAGCCGCATTATAGGGTCTATCATCATGCATATATACAAGATTTTGTAGAAGATTTTCAGATGGTAATATAAGTGACCACAATGTTTCGTGGATTTATCTACAAGATCACTGGCATATAATTCCATGATTAATCCATGAATGGTATTGAAAATTTGATGCATGGGTAATTTTTTGGTGGAATATATATATTTCAGAGCTATGGGAATGGTTTGGTAGTAGAATATCCATAATGGGTCTATAAAATTGGTGCATTACTCATCTATAGAGGTAAATAATCTAAATAATATAATATGAACACCCATCCATAGAGAAAACATATTGGAATCCTAAAATCACATAAATATTGATTTTTGTAAATAGAAATTGAAAATAATCTATGAGGATGTGTTGATTGAGATAGATAAAATTTGTGTACACATGTATCTACCCATTCTTATTTATTATAGGAAGGTTTTTAAAAATCCATTTTTTTCAAATAACAATTTTAATTATGATGGATTTAATTCTCTTACCATATTTTTAATTTATCATTGAATATTTTAAGATACTCGTTATCATAGAAACCTTCTTGAAACCTTAATGATATTTTGGATTTTCAAAATGATGGGTGACTATATTGTCGTCCAATACATGTTTCTCTATACAATTAAATGAAATAATATAATTGTTTTGTTTAAATAATGACACAGACATATATTGAAAGACCAAAGGCAAGGTGGGAAGGATTAAAGTTGTTCATGTGACCTATTCTATATAAATAGTGACTTGTATATGCTCATTGATGGTTTTAGAGACAATATACTCAAAATACTATAGGGTAGTATATAAGTTCATCATCTTTTTATTATATATCAATGTTTATTGATGTGTTCTTAATACTATTAGATTTTATGGGGCCATAATTGTCTATTTTAAAGAATAAGGAGACACACATGTGACCAAAGTGTATGTAAAATCCTTGGTAAATGATTAATAATACATATTTCATATTTATTAAAAAAATTTATTTAAATATTAATTTTACTTTAAAAGGGTTTCATTGTTCGATAGCGTACCAGATACGCAACAATGAGTTTCTTTGAAATATTACGCAGCACACTAATAATATAATATTATTATTTTAAATGGTAGTTAACTCCTAGCAGTTGTATTGGAAGGAATGAACAAAACTAAATACAATATTATTATACATGATTGTTAAATGTATTTACATTATCCAATAATTTAGATGCTTAAAATGTGAATGAATCTAATTTTAAGCATAATTTACATTAAAAGGCCGATTTATCACCTTTTAATGGAGAACCCTATTTAAATATACTTTTGGTCACTTTAATACATTATATATGAACTAATAAAATCCTTATTAAGAATGGGGACATCAAAATTTACTTTTTGTAATTTTTTGGATTTTTTTCTGATAAAGTTCATTTTTTAATGAATAATGAAAATATTGTTTTTTAATTCAAAAGTTCCTTTTAATATAATTTATTTATATGGTTATATTATCTTTTTAATTGGTTTTAAATTGAATTAAAATATATTTCGTTCCATTTAATCCAATGTTGGTCATTGGAATTGATTTCAATTTGAAATTTGACATAAACAACTATCAATCTTTTGATAGTTATGGTTTCTTAAAAACACGCTATTTGTTTTGATAATGGGAATTAATTTTAAAATTAATTAATGTAACTTATATGTTTTGAATTTGGAAAAATATACATCATTTTCTTATTCATAATATCAAAAATATATTAGGTGGAATATTTGGAATTTTATTGAAAAAACATCAATTTTTGATGGACAGTGAAACCACTTAGTGGTAGTTAAAAAACTGACTTTTTCATTTAAATGAAAATTTTCCACTTCTATGAATTGAATTTCAAAAATAAAATATACATAGTTGTTATAAAGAAGTAAAATTTGGTTAAATAAGATGAAAATAATTTTTGGTGAATTGTAATTTTTTCCTTTTATTTACTGCGGTTAAAGGTAAATAGGGTAATTCAAGGTTAAAAGAATATTATAATAATTCAAAATTACCTTAACACATGTCCAAACCCTGTTTTGTGATTCATTTGATACCATGGGAATCTTTAGGTCGTTTCTGGGACCCCATTAAGCCACATGGGAGTGATAATGACAATTTAGATTAATTAACTTAAAGTTAAAGAAAAATGACAAAAGAAAATATCTTTTACTAAATAAATTTCTATAAGGAGTTATATAAATTATCTTTTGGACTATTAATATTCATTATAAAGATAAAAATATTTCCTAAATCATGGTTTGTTTTTTATAATTGTAAAACATTAAATGAATTGATTAATTTATGACTCAATAACGATGTAGTATTTACCTCATTGATAAATGATTTAAATAAATAAGATTATAATGATTAAAATATTATCCACAATCTTTTTAATTATGATTGGATGATTTTATATAGAATATGAGTAATCATATATTATTCTATAATTATTTTTGGACATTTAGAAAACTAAAATCATTATCTAATAAAATAATATGTTCACACTTTCCTAAAGAGCACCTCATCTCTCTTATAAAAGGAGACCATCTCTAACCAATTCCTCACACCTCTCAAGGCATTTGTATCATCAAAACTATGACCAATTAAACTCCCTAAAGCGATATACTATACCTAGAAGCCTTACCATAGGCAGAAGACACTTCAATAGTCCTTTGGTTCAAACCAAAAGGAGTTACGCAAATTAAAGGTAACAGTTTCTCTTGAATTGTTTTCTTTTATTTTACTTCTCTAACCCCTAAACTCTATTTATTACATTATTTTTTAACAACCCCAGTATCCTCAATATTCTAGGATTTTTTTATGAGATGTATTCGAAATAAAATTATGCACACCATCATCTAATCGGTGAAGAACATAATGTCTCTGTGGATGGAAAACTAATGCCTCACGCGACGATGATTGTTCAATTACCTCTTACCACCTCTCATGGTGGATATTATGATGGAAATGTATTCATATATGATATATATATTATTTTTATGATTTCCTTATGCTTATCTACTTCCAATTTATATCACACCTTTTTGTTTCCATAGTGGGTAAATATGATTATCTCATTTGAGGAAGTGGGGAATACCGCCCCTCAAAGTGATTTGACTCGTTAATGACTTATGTGGGATGTAATGAAGATATAGTTAATGATATTTTATATTATATAAATCTTTAATAATAATATACCTATGTATCATTATGTTTTAATTCCATTAAAATAATAAATATAAATTAAAGTAGCGTTCATACGTACGTACAGCTTACCGTCTCCATGAATGGTGCATTTCATTTCTTACCTCCAAATGTTATGTAATATTATAAATACTTGAATATACTAGATATATATGATATATATGATATCAAAATCATGAATATCATTCTGGATATAATAAACCATTGACCACATGAACAACATGTGATTATAAGAAGTCCATTTTTGACTCAAGTACCAAATTTCGACAAATTGGACGTTATTAACTTAAATGATTACACAATGTTTGTATCATGTTAATAAGTTATAAAAAAAGAATAATAAACTTTTAAAGGTTCTTAATAAATTATAAATTAACTTTATTTTATTATTCAGGATATTAATGAACGATCAAGTCAGGTCGGACCCAAGGTAAGGGATTTTTTATCACACTTTTAATTCCGTGAGATTTCCATTGTTCACCACTTAATCATTGCATGTGGTGTATTGTTTAGTTTTATTTGATATATATTTTAATGATTCTCATTATTTTCATTTTATTCTGTGATTAATTTGGTGTTTATTATCTTTTTCTCACATGACTCAGTCAAATAAAATGTGGTAAAGGGTTTCATCTCACTTTTTATTCCTGTGAGATTCATGCTATATTTTTCACTATTTCCTTTTGTGTGGTGTATGTACTGCCCATTATTGTACTATTTGTGTAATATACTTTCATTTATGAGTATTTACATCTATGTAGTATGATACTTCTTTCATGTGGCTTGTGTTTTTTAAATTACCAAATCGGTATGGGAACTATTCACCCTCTTCTTTATAAAAGAATTCTTTTTGTTATGTTTTTTAATTTACATCTTATTATGTTGGGATATGTTATTTTATATCTTAATTGAGGTAATATTTATGTCCAAGTGATGATATAACCTTCGTATCTTATCACCTCATTTTCTGAATTTTAAAGTGACGTCGTTAGGCTGTTGAATTTTTACTAGGGAACTTCATAACCCAATTTCAATTCTTTGGGTTCAACTTGTACATATTGAATATTTAATGAAATGAATATGTGTGAATGACCTATGATTGTTTTACAATTAATATACACTTATATTTGGTGTATTTATATTTGTCACATATAATTATGTGATTGATTTATCCTTAATTTAAGGATACAATCTTTATAATGGATTTCATCTCATTTTACATTTCCATTGAGACTTCATTGTTTTTATGCACCAATTCACTCTTATATGGTGTATATACTGTACCTTGACGTATAATATCATGAATACCTTTATTATCATGGTATTATAATGTTCGGATTAAATTTTATTCTTCAATTTTTTGTATTCAAGTGTCTCTCTTTTTGTTAAAAAACTCTTTAACTAAAATATCACTTTAAATGTTTTAAAGATTTATTATTCTAAATATTTCCCAATAATATTCATGTTTTGAAAATGGGTTTTATGATTTATTTATATGAAAATTTATGTTTTCAAATGATAATTCATTTAAAATTTTCTATATCGTATGCTACACTTTGATTTAAAAATCTATTTTTAAATGGTTTGGAAAACGATTTCATAAAACATTATTTATTTCAATATATTGATTTGATATATTAGAGTGTGGAAATGTTATATTACCTTTATACAGGTTTTATATGTTATGATTATGTTATGGTAATTAGGAATTATTTACCTATATGGGTTGTTCCGTGATAAACCTAGGGAGGGTGAGCCCGAAATAGCTCTCCAATGCATTGGGTAACGTAATCGAGGTGAACATGATGTTTTTCCTATGGGATTTATGTAATATATCATGATTTTTATTTCAAGTGTAACTTCTTATGTAGTTGTGATAGCTAAAATGTATGTTTGATATGAATTTCATAAGTAACCTTTATGATTTATGATTTGTGTGTGTTATTCAGAAATCTTATGATTTAATAAGGTATGTTATGAATGAAAAGTATTGTTTCATTGATTTGTATTTATTAATCGGCTAATGTTTTCCTTCCTTATTTTATAACCCTTACTGAGCTTTTTATGTTCATCCCATTTTTTTGAAATGTTTTACACAGGACGTAGAGATGAATATGGTCAAGGATGGGATCAAGGAAAAGTCATGCTAACTTAAACATGGAACTAGACATGTTTTTTTAAGAGTATATATTTTATGAAAAAAATTGATAATGAGTAGTATTATCTACTTGTAATATTTATGTTGAAATTTAATAGTTATGACCTAATTCTATAAAAATATAAACCGGAAAATATCCTCAATGTGAATTTTTCATTTAATTAAATATTATGTAATGTTTGAGGTTGGTTCCTTATAGTTGGTATCAGAGGTCGTTTTAGACAACTATAGGGATTAGGAATTTTTGTTAGACATATGGTAAGTCCATGTATATTATTTCAGTTAAATCCATGTTTTATAAATTTTTCAGATCAAGGAAATTCAGTTAAAAATTGAAGGAGGAGGATCTAAAATGACATTCTTGAAATAATTATTGCAGTCATGTTTGGATTATTGTGAAACTTTTTCTCTCATACAAATCACATGAAATATGTTTTTTGGGATATCAAACACCTCCACTGTACCTCATTATCATCATGGATCATTGGTTTTATTTTGTAAAATCCTATATTCACAATATTCTCATATTTTCAAGAAAGGTGAATATTATCAAGGCATATTCAAATATTTTACCTTAACACAATATTTTGAGGCATATTATGATTTTAAAAAGGGTGCTGAAGAAGGAGACCCTTGCACAACCTATTTATATTTGATTTTAAAATATTTTATCCCATCACATACTTATGGTATTTTAAAAGGAATTTTAATTGAATGTTTCAACTCAAATTCGGTTCGACTGTTTAATAAGAATCATGTTTTATCAGATCTTTTGAAATTATATGTTATACATCATTATTTTCCAAAACTATTTTTCTATGAACTCCCCTATGACCCATGTTGTACAAGTTGTATTTGGATAGAGGAAGAAAATGATTTTGAAGGATCTCTACATCATTGTTTCAATGCATGGTCCTTCTAACTACGTGAACACGATAATGATGAAACCAAATAGACACCTAGATAAAGGTATGATGTTCTTCATTTTGGGGATTGTTTTATTTAATTATATGGTGGTGAAATAATACTTCAAGAATTAAGATGTTGAGATCATAATGAATTTGGATGAAAATTAGAGGTATAAGGAATACTTTGATGTAAAAACATGTTAGGTTTATTTTTTAGTTTTACAGAAAGGACAACCCATAGGATGGGTGACAACCCGTCACATTCAGAAAGGCTACAGGAATCGAACCCACAACCGAAGGGCGACAAGGGAGAATCATTTACCATTAGCCTACTTGAAGTCCTCGGTTAGTATGAATTATTATTTTAGTAATATTATTTTATAGAATAAGAATAAGTTTATTTTTTGAGCTTAGGTTTTATCAAATGGATATACATTGTATAGAAAAATGATTTAGATATTAAGTGATAAAGGTTGTGGAGGAAGATGATCTCTCTTTTGAGAAAAAACTATATTCCTAAAGAAGATAGAATACTATGAGATCTCAATTGTTGAATAGTGGTTGAAATTTTAGTTAGGAAGAAATAATGTTTTTTATGGACACATGATTATTGAATTTATTTATGAAAATGATTGTCCTATCAGGGATAATATGTTATTAGGTTAATTACGTTTCAATTTGAGACATTATGAGTAACTGGTGTTACATGGAGATAAATGTAAAGATGTATATTGGAAGTATATGTAATTAAATCTTCATGAGATTTGGGGTACAATCACAGTTTGGATTACTTTTGAAGAATTTTAGGGACAATTTTTTATTCAATGGTCTTTGTTGAACTATTGGTTTTTTAGAAAAATTTTGAAGATTAAGAGTAGTTTTTATTTATATAAATGTTTATGCTTTTGGGGGATTATTTGATCTTATACTAAACGTTTTGGTTTTAGTTCATATCTAAAGACATGGGAAATATATAGTTAATCTTTTGTGGAATATGTGATTCCCTCAAAGTAGATTATAACTCTCTTATTGTGAGAAAAGTTCTTCATGAATACTCATCATTTGAAGAAAATATGAGTTTGTGTTAGAAATCTAGTAAAAGATGAATGTCTACATGAAAAGTAAGTATATTTCCGTATATTTTTTTACTAAGCTCATAAATAAATTCCTCAATAAAATGTATCTTTAAATAAAATCATTGTTGATTAAATTTTAATACTGGTGAATCAAAGACTATTTAACCTATCACATGTTTGAGATATTCTGGTGGTTAACGTTCTCTTAAACATGTTTTCTATCACTCTCCATCAGAACATGATGGTTGTTTTCTCCTTTATATCCATGTTTTCATGGAATCCTTGTATCTGTTTTGTCGAGTAACCTTTTTACCTCTCTTCCTCTATTTTAAAGTTATAGTTTAATTGACTTTTTTTCCAATGGAGCTTTCAATGACGTTCCTGAGAAAAATTTTAAAATTGTGAGGATGCAATTCCCAATAGGGGGAAGGATGTAACATCCCAGGTAAATGAAGAATAAGACATATTTCATATTTATTAATATTTTTCAATTAAATATTAATTTTACTTTAATAGGTTTTCTATGATCGATAGCATACCCGATACGCAACAACGAGTTTCTTATAAATCTTACGTAGCACACTAATAATATAATATTATTATTTTAAATGGTAGTTAACTACTAGCCATTATATTGGCGGGAATAAAACAAACTAACTACAATATGATTATACATGATTGTTAAATGTGTTTACATTTTCCAATAAACGTTAGAGGCTTAAAATGTGAATGCATCTAATTTTAACCATAATTTACATTAAAAGGCCGATTTAACGCCTATTAATAGAGAAGCCTTTATAAATCTAATTTTGGTCACATTCAGACATTCTATATGAACGAAAATATCCTTCTTTATAATGGGGACATCAAAATTTACTTTTTGTTAATTTTTGGAATTTTTCTGATAATTTAATTTTTTTATTAATAGTGAAAAATAGTGTATTTTAATTCAAAATGCCTTTTATTATACTTTATTTATATGGTTAGATTATCTTTTTAATTGTTTTTAAAGTGCAAATTAAAACATATTTTTCCCATTTAATCCAATGTTGGTCATTATAATTAATTTCACTTTGAAATTGGGCATAAACAAGCATCAATATTTTGATTGTTATTGTTTCTTAAAAACATGTTATTTATTTTGATAACGGTAATTAATTTCAAAATTAATTAATTCAAATTCTATGTTTTAAATTTGAAAAAATAGACATCATTTTTGAATTCAGAATATCAAATATAGCATTGGCTGAATGTTTTGAATTTTTCTGAAAAACATAAATTTTTTATGAATAGTGAAACCACTTAGTGGTAGTTAAAAAATAGACATTTTCATTTAAATAAAATTTTAACCCTTCAGTGAATTGAATTTAAAAAATTAGACATACATGGTTGTTATTAAAAAGTAAAATGTGGTCCATTAAGATGAAAATAATTGTTGTTGAATAGTAACTTTTGACTTTCATTTAACGCGGTTAATGGTAAATAAGGTAAATCAAGGTTAGAGGAATATTATAATAATTAAAAATTACCATAACACTTGTCCAAACCTTATTGGCTGAGTCATTTACGACCATGGACATTTTTGGGTCGATTTTGGGACCCCATGGAGCCACTTGGGAGTGATAATGACTATTTAGATTAATTAACTTAAAGTAAAGGCAAAAATGTCAAAAGAAAATATCATTTAGTAAATTAATTTTTAGAAGGGGTAATATAAATCCTGTTTTCAACTATAAATATTCATTATAAAGATAAAAAAATTTCCTACATCATGGTATTTTTTTAATTGTTAGACATAAAATAAATTAAATTATTTATGACACAACATTGATGCAGTATTTACATCATTGATAAATGATTTAAATAAATAAGATTATAATAATTAAAATATGATCCAAAACATGTCCAATTGTGATTGGATGATTTTATTTCGAATATGAGTAATCTTATAATCGAGTAAAATTATTTTTTGACATTTAAAATCTAAATTTCATTACATAATAATATAATATTTTCACACCTTCCTAAAGAGCCCCTCCTCTCCCTTATAAAAGGAGACCATTTATAACAAATTACTCACACCTCTCAAGACATTTGGCTTATCAAATGTCTGCCCAATTAAGATCCCTACATCCCATTACTCTCCCAAGAATCCTTACCTTAGGCCTAAGTCACTTCAATAAGTCATTTGGTTCAAACCAAAGGTAGTTACCCAAATTAAAGGTAACAGTTTCTCTTAAATTGTTATCTTTTATTTTACTTCTCCAACGCCTAAACTCTTTTTATTCCTTTATTTTGTAAAAAACCAGTATCCTAAATATACTAGGATGTTTTTATGAGATATATTCGAACTAAACATGCACACACCTCTATCTAATGGGTGAAGAACATAATGTTTCTGTGGATGGAAAACTAACGCCTCACCATACGATGAGTGTTCAATTGCATCATACCACCTCTCATGGTGGCCATTATGATGACACTTTATTTATATATTATATTTATATTATGTTTATGATTTAATTATTCTTCTTTAATTCCAATTTATAGAACAAAATTTGGTTTCCATGGTGGGTAAATATGATAATCTCATATGAGGAAGTGAGGACTACCGCCCCCTCAATGTGATGTGAATCGTTAATACCATATCTGGGATGTACAAATTATGGAGTTAATGATATTATATATGATATTATACTGTAATTATAATATACCTATGTATCATGATGTTTTAATTAAATTAAAATAAGAAATATAAATGAAATTAGCATTCATGCGTACGTACGGCTTACCATCTCCATGAACGGTGCATTTTATTTCTTACTTCTAAATGTTATGTACTATTATAAATATATCTATATACTAGATATATATGATATATATGATATCCAAATAATTAATATCATTATTTATATAATGAACCATTTACCTCATGAACAACATGTGATTATAAGAAGTCCATTTTTGACTCAAGTACCAAATATCGACAAAATGGACGTTATTAACTTAAATGATTACATAATGTTTATAACATGATAATAGGTGATATAAAAGTAATAATAAACTTGAAAAAGGTTATTAAGCAAATAGAAATTAATTTTTGTATATTTTTTAGGATATTAATGAATGATCGAGTCAAGTCAGACACAAGGTAAGGGATTTTCTTATCTCCGTTTTAATTCCGTCACATTTCCATTGTTCTCCACTTAATCATTGCATGTGGTGTATTGTGTACATAAATTTGATAAATATTACCAGGATTAAAATTATATTCATGGAATTCTTTGACTAATTTGGTGGTTATTAACTTTTGGTCATACGACTCAGTTGATTACAACGTGGTAAAGGGTTTCATCTCACTTTTTATTCCTGTGAGATTCATGCTATATTTGCCATTATTTCCTTTTTTGTGCTATATGTACTGCCCATGATTATACCCTTTGTGTAATATAAATTCAATTTTGAGTATCTAAATATTCATTGTATGATCCTTCTTTAATGTGGCGTATGTTTTGAATGTTACCAAATCGGAAAGGGAACTATTCACCCTCCTCTTTATAAAAGGCTTCTTTTTTATATGTCTTTTAATTTACATATTATTACATTGGGATATGTTATTTTGTATCCTCATTGACGTAAACTTTAGGTCCATGTGATGAGATACCGTTTTTATCTTATCAACTCATTTTCCCAATTTTAAAGTGATGCTGTTAGGAAGTCGAATTTTTACAAGGTAACTTCTTAACCCAATTTCAATTCTTTGGGTTCAACTTGTACTTATTGAATATATCATCCAATGAATATGTGTGAATGACCTCTGATAGTTTTACACAAAATATACACTTATATTGGGTGTATTTATATTTTTCACACATAATTATTTGTTTGATTTATCTTTTATTTAAGGATACCATCTTTATAAGGGATTTCTTCTCAATTTAAATTTCCATTGAGACTTCATATGTTGGTATGCACATATTCACTCTTATATGGTGTATATACTGTAATTTGACATATCATATCATGAATCCATTTATTCCCATGATATTATAATGTTATAATTAAATATTATTCCTCAATTTTTTGTATTCAAGTGTCTCTCTTTTTGTTAAAAAACTCTTTAACTAAAATAATGTTTTAAATGTTTTAATTATTTATTATTATAAATATTTCTCATTAATTACCATTTTTTCAAAATGGATTTTATGATTTATTTATATGGAAATTAATTTTTTCAAATGATAATTCATTTAAAATCTTCAAAGTGGTATGAGACACTTTGATTCAAAACTCTCTTTTTAAATTGTTTTGAAAATGATTTGATAAAACATTATTTATTTCAATATCATGACTTGATATATTGGAATGTGGAAATGTTATCTTCCTTTATACACGTGTTATATGTTATGATTATGTTATGGTTATTTGGAATTGCTTATGTATATGGGTTGCTCCATGATAAAACCAGGGCAGGTGAGTCCAAGATAGCTCTCCAATGCATTGGGTAACGTGACGGAGGTGAACGTGATGTTTCTCATAATAGATTTAGGGAATATACAGTGTTGGGTATTCCTAGTTTAACTCCCTATGTAGTGGTGATAACTACAATGTATGTTTGATATGGATTCCATATGTGACCTTTATTATTTATGATGTGTGTGTTATTCATAAATCTTATGATTTCATATGGTATGTTATGATTGAAAAGTATGGTTTCATTGATGTGTATTTATTTTGGGCTAATGTTTTCCTTCCTTATTTTATAACTTTTAATGAGCTTTTTATTCTCATCCCATGTTTTTGAAATGTTTTCCGCATGACTTAAATATGAATAGTGTCTTTTATGGGATCAAGGAAAAGTCATGCTATCTAAAACATGGAACTATACATGTTTCTTTTTAAGAGTTCTTATTTTATGAAAAAAATGGATACTGAGTAGTAGTGTCTACATGAAATATTCAAATTGTAATGTAATAGTTATGGCCTAATTCTCTAAAACTACAAACATGAAAATTTCTTTAATGTTAATTATTCATTTAATTCAATTTTATGTAATGTTTAAGGATGGGTCTTTATAGTTGGTATCAGAGGTCTGTTTAGACAACTTTATGGATTAGGAATTTTCATTAGACATATGGTTAGTCCTTATCTATTATTTCAGTTATATCCTTGTTTTATAACTTTTTCAAATCAAGTAAATTAAGTTGCAAATGGAAGGAAGAGGATCTCAAATGACATTCCTATCTCTTCCTGATGACATTCATGCAATAATTATTGCGAAGTCATGTTTGGATGATTTTGAAACATTTTATAGCATACAACTCACTTGAAAGTAATTGTTTGAGATATCAACCACCTCCACTATACCTCGTTTTCATCACGGATCATGGGTTGTATTTAGAAAAATCCTATTTTCACAGTATTCTCATATTTTCATGAAAGGTGAATATTATCAATGCATTTTCAAATATTTTACCTTATCACAATATTTTGAAGAATATTATGATTGTAAAAAAGGTGATGATGAATGAGACCCTTGTTTAACCTATTTATATTTGTTTTTAAAATACAGCCTCTCAGCACATACTTGTGATATTTTAAAAGGCCTTTAATTGAATATTAAAACTCAAATTAGGATCGACAGTTTTATAGAAATCATGTTTTATTAGATGTTTTGAAATTATATTTCATACATGATTATTTTACAAAAATGTTTTTCTATGAACACCCCTATGACCCATGTTGTACAAGGTGTATCTGGATGGAGGATGAAAATGATTTTTAAGGATATCTAAATCATTGTTTCATTGCATGGACCTTCTACCTACGTGAACAAGATGACGATGAAACCAAATGGACAACATGATAAAAGTATGATGTTATTCATTTTGGGGATTGTTTTATTTTATTACATGGTTGTGAAATAAGACATCAAGAATTAATATGTTGATATCATAATGAATTTGGATGAAAATGAGAGGTATAAGTAAACCATTTAAGTTAAAATATTTTTTGGTTATTTTTGAGTTTTATAAAAAGGAAAACCAATAGGATGGGTGACAACCCGCCACATCCGACAAGGCTACAGTAATCGAACCCACAATCGAAGGGCGACACGGGCACATTGCCTACCATTAGCCTACATGAAGTCCATGGTTAGTATTACTTATTATTTTAGTAAAATGATTTTATAGAATAAGAAAATGTTCATTTTTGGAACTTTTGTTTTATCAAATGGATATACATTATATAAATAAATGATTTAGTTATTAAGTGATAAGGGGTATGGAGGAAGACATTATCTCTTTTGAGGAAACACTATATGCCTAAGGAAGATAGAATACTATAGGATTTCAATTGTGGAATAATTCTTGAAATTTTAGTTTGGAATAATCATTTTTTTATTATGAACACATGATGATTTGATTTAATTATGAAAATGATTAACCTATCTGGGAGAATATGTGATTAGGTTAATTAATTTTCAATATGAGACTTTATAAGTAACTAGTGTTACTTGGAGATAAATTTTAAGATGTATATTGGAAGTATATGTAATTAAATCCTCATGAGATTTGGGATACGATAACAGTTAGGATTACTTTGAAGAATTTTAGGGACAATTGTTTATTGAATGGTTTTTGTTGAATTTTGGGTTTTGATAGACAAATTTTGGAGATTAAGAGTAGTTTTTCTTTATGTAAAAATTTATCCTTTTGGGGGATTATCTGATCTTAAACTAAACTTTTTGGTTTTAGTTAATATCTAATGTCATGGGAAATATAGAGTTCATATTTTTTGGATTATGTGATTCTCTCGAAGTTGATTATAGCGCTCTTATTTTAGAAAAAAGTCATCCTGAATACTCATTATTTCGAGAAAATATGAATTTGTGTTAGAAATATATTATAAGATGAATGTCTACATGAAAAGTAAGTATATTTCTTTAGGATTTTGATTATGATCATAAATAAATTCCTCAAAAAAAGTAAATTTTAAAAAAACATTGTCCATTAACTTTCCTTATTGGGGAATAAAAGACTGTTTTACCCATAACAAGTTTCTGATTTTTTGGTGGTTAACTTTCTCCTAGACATGTTTTCTATCACTCTCTATCAGAACATGATGTTTTGTTTTCTCCTCCATATAAATGTTTTTGATGGAATCCTAGTATCTATTGTCTTGGGTAACCTTTGTACTTATCATCATTTATAATAATGTGATAGTTTTATTGACTCTTTTTTGATATAGGGCATTCAATGAAGTTCCTGAGAACAATTTTAAAATTTCAAAGACACAATTTCCAAAATGGGGAAGGATCTAATATCCCATGTAAACGAAGAATAAGACATATTTCATATTTATTAATATTTTTAAATTAAATATTAATTTTACATTAAAAGGGATTTTATGTTCTATAGCGTACCTGATACGCAACAATGAGTTTTTTGAAATCTTACGTTGCACACTAATAATATAATATTATTATTTTAAATGGTCAATAACTCCTAGCTATTGTATTTTCATGAAAGAACAAAAATGGATATAATATGATTATTAATGATTGTTAAATTTGTTTACATTATCCAACAAAAATTTATATGCTTAAAATGAGAATGAATCTAATTTTAAGCATAATTTACATTAAAAGGCCGATTTATCACCTTTTAATCTCCAAACATTTGTAAATATAGTTTCGGTCACTTTAATATATTTTATATGACCAAAAAAATTCTTTATTTAGAATGGGGACATAAATATTTACATTGTGAAAATTTTTGGAATTTTTCCGACAAAGTTCATTTTTAAATGAATAGTGAAAAATATTGTATTTTAATTCAAAAGTTCAATTTAATATAATTTATTTATATGGTTAGTTTATATTTTTAATTGGGTTTAAAGTGAAAATAAAATATATTTTTTCCATTTTATCCATTGTAGTTCATTGGAATAAATTTCAGTTTGAAATTGGACATAAACAAGTATCAATATTTTGATAGTTATTGCTTCTTCAAAACACGCTATTTGTTTTGATAACGGGAATTAATTTTAAAATTAATTAATGCAACATCTATGATTTGAATTTGTAAAAATAGAAATCATTTTTGAGTTCAGAGTATCAAAAATAGCTTAGGCAGAATTTTTGGAATTTTTCTGAAAAACATCAATTTTTGATGAATAGTGAAACCACTTAGTGGTAGTTAAAAAAACTAACTTTTTCATTTAAATAAAATTTTACCACATCTATGAATTCAAATTAAAAAATCCGACATACATGGTTTTTATCACGAAGTAAAATGTGGTTCATTAAGATGAAAATAATTTTTGTTGAATAGTAACTTTTGACTTTTATTTTCCACGATTAAAGTTAAATATGGTAATTCAATGTTAAAAGAATATTATAATAATTCATATTTACCTTTACACTTTCCCAAACCTAATTTTTTGAGTCATTTACGACCTTGGTCATCTTTGGGTTGCTTTTGGGACCCCATTGAGCCACATGGGGGTGATAATGACAATTTAGATTAATTACCTTAAAGTAAAGGCAAAAATGACAAAAGAAAATATCTTTTAGTAAATTATTTTTTAGAAGGGGTTATATAAATTATCTTTTCTACTAAAAATATTAATTAGAAATATAGAAATATTTACTAAATCATGGTATTTGTTTTATAATTTTTAGATATCAAATAAATTAAAGTATTTATGACACAATAAAGTTGCTGTATTTACCACATTAATAAATTATTTAAATAAATAATATTATAATGATTAAAATATTATCCAAAACATATAAAATTATGATTTGATGATTTTATTTAGAATAATAGTCATGTTATCTTCTACTATAATTATTTTTTGACCTTTTTAAACCGAATATCATTATATAATGAATTAATATTTTCACACTTTCCTAAAGATCCCCTCATCTCCCTTATAACAAGAGACCATATCTAACCAAATCCTTAGACCTCTCAATCCATTTGGCTCATCCAAAATCTACCCAATTAAGCTCAATACATCCCTATCCTCTACCTAGAAGCCTTAAAATAGGCATAAGGCACTTCATGAAGTCCTTTGGTTCAAACCAAAGGGGGTTACCCAAATTAAAGGTAACTGTTTCTCTTAAATTGATTTATTTTATTTTACTTCCCCAAACCCAAAACTCATTTTATTCCTTTATTTGGTAACAAAAACAGTATCCTAAATATACTAGGATGTTTTTATGAGATGTATCTTAACTACACTTACACACACCTCCATCTAATGGGCGAAGAACATAATGTTTCTGTGGATGGAAAATTAACGCCTCACGAGACGATGATTGTTCAATTACCTCTTACTGCCTCTCATTGTGGACATTATGATAGAACTGTATTTATATATGATATATATATATATATATTATTTTAATTATTTACTTATTCTTCTGTACTTTTCATTTATAGCACACATTTTGGTTTCCATAGTGGGTAAATATGATAATCTCATTAGAAGAAGTGCGGACTACCACCCCCTCAAAGTGATGTAAATAGTTAATGCCTTATGTGGGATGTAAAAAGGATGGAGTTAATGATATTATATATGATATTATACTGTAATTATAATATAACTATATATAATTATGTTTTAATTCCATTAATATAATAAATATAAATGAAAGTAGCATTCTTGTGTACGTACGACTTACTGTCTCCAAGAACGGTGAATTTCATTTCTTAACTCCAAATGTTATGTACTATTATAAATACATGTATATACTGGATATATATGATATATATGATATCCAAATCATGAATATCATTCTGTATATAATGAACCATTTACCACATGAACAACATGTGATTATAAGAGGTCCATTTTTGAGTCAAGTACCAAATATCGACAAAATGGACGTTATTAACTTAAATAATTACATAATGTTTATAACAAGGTAATAAGTGATATAAAAGGAATAATAAACTTGAAAAAGGTTGTCATTCAAGTAAAAATTATGTTTAGTTTATTATTCGGGAGATTAAATAATGATCGAGTCAAGTTGGACACAAGGTAAAAGATTTTCTTATCTCACTTTTAATTCCGTGAGATTTACATTGTTCAACACTTAATCATTGAATGTGGTGTATTTTGTACATCTATTGTTTATTTATTATCAGAATTATCATTATATTCATGGTATTTTGTGATTAATTTGGTGGTTATTAACTTTTGGTCACACGACTTAGTTGATTACAATGTGATAAAGGGTTTCCTCTCACTTTTTATTCCCATGAGATTCATGCTATATTTGCCACTATTTCATTTTTTGTGGTTTATGTACTGCCCACGATTGTACTCTTTGTGTAATATACTTTCATTTATGAGTATTTACATCTTCATTTTGTGATCCTTATTTCATGTGGAATATGTTTTGTAAGTTACCAAATCGGAAATGGAACTATTCACCCTCCTCTTTATGAAAGACTTTTTTTTGTTATGTCTTTTAATTTAAATATTATCATGTTGGGATATTTTATTTTATATCCTAATTGATGTAAAATTTATGTACAAGTGATAAGATACCATTTTTATCTTATCAACTCATTTTCTGAATTTTAATGTGATGTCATTAGGCTGTCGAATATTTACAAAGGAACCTCTTAACCCGGTTTTAATTCTTTGTGTTCAACTTGTACTTATTGAATATGTCATCCAATGAATATGTGTGAATGACCTATGATTGATTTAAACTTAATATACACTTATTTTGGGTGTATTTATATTTTTCACACTTAATTATGTGATTTATTTATCCTTAAATTAAGGATACCATCATTATAAGGGATTTCATCTCAATTTACATTTCCATTGAGACTTCATTATTGTTATGCACCAATTAACTCTTATATGGATTATATACTGTACTGTCACTTATCATATCATGAATCCCTTTATTCACATGATATAATAATGTTCTGATTAAATTTTATTCCCCAATTTTCTGTATTCTAGTGTCTCTCTTTTTGTTAAAACCTCTTTAACTAAAATATCGTTTTAAATGTTATAAAGATTTATTATTCTAAATATTTCTCATTAATGTCCATGTTTTCAAACCATTTTTTAAGGATTTTTTATATGGACATTAATGTTATAAAATGATAATTCATTTAAAATATTCATATTGTTATGGGAAAATTTGATTCAAAACACTCTTTTTAAATGGTTTTGAAAATGATTTGATAAAACATTGTTTATTTCAATATCTTGATTTGATAGATTGGAATGTGGATATATTATCTTTCCTTTATTCATGTGCTATATGTTATTATTATGTTATGTTTATTGGGAATTGATTACATAGACGGGTTGTTCCGTGATAAACCTAGGGCGGGTGAGACCGAGATAGCTCTCCAATGTATTGGGAAACATGATGGAGGTGAACGTGATGTTTCTCCTAAGAGATTTAGGGAATATACCATGATGGGTATTCCACGTGTAACTCCCTATGTAGCTGTGATAGACACAATGTATGTTTGATATTGATTCCATAATTGACCTTTATGATTTATGATTTGTGTGTGTTATTCATAAATATTATGATTTCATAAGGTATGTTATGATTGAAAAGTATGGTTTCATTGATTTGTATTTATTGATGGGATAATGTTTTCCTTCCATATTTTATAACCCTTAATGAGATTTTTATGATCATCCCATGATTTTGAAATGTTTTCCATAGGACTTAATGACGAATAGGGTCAATGATGTGATCAAGGAAAAGTCATGCTATCTAAAACATGGAACTAGACATGTTTATTTTTAAGAGTTTTTTTTAAATGGAATCTGAGTAGTAGTTCCCACTTATAATATTCATGATGTAATGTAATATTTATGGCCTAATTCTCTAAAACTCTAAACATGAATAGATCCTCAATGTCAATTAATCATTTAATTCAATATTATGTAATGTTTAAGGTAGGGTCTTTATAGTGTATCAAAACAAGAACATTATTATCGAGTGTTACCTAAATATGCTCTTGTTATTTACTATTTATATGACATAAGAAAAATAATTAACCTCTTAAGACATCATGTAGGAACATTAATTTGATATTTATGTTTTAGGGGATTTATTTTATCCAAATGTTGGATTGAGGATTTTCATACAATTTAATTATGGGGAATGATAATATATGTTTGGGGAATCTACAACAACAACATTTACCTCCCCATGTGTAATAATGTAGAATTTTAGGAGACTATATATAATAAAAGAAAAATTATAACATATACATGGGCCAGTGCAGCATTTAAACCATGATTACTCTTTGGTTCAATAACTCTTTCCACTATCAGTTTATTTGAAATACATATGTGGTGCTGTTAAATACCCATGGATTTGGTGGAGTGGTTTCTAATCCATTTGGACCCAAAACCCACATATCACCCTCCATTATTTGTTTCCTTATTTATCTATTGTATAATACATCCTCGTCATATTGGAAATAAAAATATTCAAATGGAGTTATATAACTATATAGAATTCCAACCATTCTATTGATGGATTACTATTGGAATTGATGGTATTATGAGTGAACTGTCACATGACAATAAATACAACATAATTTGAATTCAACCGTATTTTTTTTTTCTTGTTAGATATCCAAGAAAAATAAATTAGACACAGGCTCTAATATATTCCTTCAGTTTTACATTTCACATGGAATATTTCTTTCTTTTTTCCTTTCCCTTAAATACTTATTATCAAGGATTATAAATCAACTTCAATTTAACCCTATCATTGTAGAATCTATATATATATGATAATATTAATAGTAGAAATATTATCAATGAGTTTCCCTAAGTTTTCATCATTTTCAGGATACATGGAAATTTATAGGTGTTTGATAATATCTTATATTAATTCCTATTTATCATTATTTAAAATGGAAATAGTTTTAGGGAATTATATTAATTTAGTTTTATCTTGATAGAAAAATAAATTTTCAGCTTCTATCTCAAACACCATGGGACTAAATTGGGTTAAACATTAGTTTGGTTGAGCCAAATTAAATGGAGATGAGAATCAAAAAATTTGTGCATGGATTATAAAACTTCAAATGAATTTGTGATTTCATAGAGTTTAATCATAGTTATTCTCTTCCCATTGAGATGTTACTCCATGTAATAGATCACAAATGTTGATATTATTGAATAAGAAACATATGGTTCTTGGATAGAGGTTGAAGGGATATTTTTCACTGATAGAATAGGTCAATCTAAAATGATCACTATTTTGGGAAAATTGGATAATTTCACATTCACTAACATTTCATCAAGGATAATTTGTTTTTGAGGACTCTTAATGTATTCATGGGTGTCTAAATTCAATTTTTTGGACAAATGATGTGATTTAACATGTTTTTTTAGATTCATATTTTTCATTGGTTGGATATGATAAAAATAATATGATCTTATATGATTGCATCCCCAACTATAACCTTGGATTATTCATCCACTACCTTTTGATCCTTTTTTAGAAATAATGAACATGCGTTTATATGGATATTAATTATAAAATAATGGGTATACTAAGTTAATTTTGTTAGTATAAAAAATGTGTTTCTTTATCTGATTATTTTTCCACTATTAAGGGTTTTTATCATATAATTGAATGATGTGGTAAACATATCTATACATGTGTGGGATGATTTGGATATCATATGAATCCACCCATTTAAAAAATTACAATATCCATTTACATTATATGACTCTAGAGTATGGGTTTGGTGATTTCTGTTATAGTAATTTCTGTAGATAAATTACCTCAATTTTTTGACAATGTTTCACATTAAGGATGGAATGATCCAGATAAATTATTTTTTTGGACATCTAGTCATAGAATTTATTCTCATTACTAGATGAGACTTCTCTCTTGTAATATTTTTTATCAGATTAGATAGTTAAATGATTGACCACTTGCACAAATAATTTCCTTCACACAACATTTCATGATCATTAATTTAATGGAGGATGTATTTTACGTTTAATAATACTTTCATAGTGTGTCCCAACCTACGAGAAGAATTTCAATAGTCTAGATGATCACTATACCAGACTTCGTGGTGGTTCCTTTACAAAATAAGCTTATGGACATAGTTTTCAATGGTTGAGAGTAAGTAACCCATAACCTATTACTTCTATAATGAATATGTTTTTTATTATCAACATTTAAATAATGTGTTTCTATTTAATATCATTGCCTCATGATTGAGGTAGTTTTTTTGTTTCTATCACTCAGTGGGAGACATTGGGTGTCGATGATCATTCTTGGGTTCTTTAAGGATTTTTCTCAGTTTTTGGAGTATACTAGATGTATTTTATTTCTAACAATTCCAATTTTCTTAAGAATTGGGTGTGATCCAATGTTTGGAACTAGTTCACTGAATAACATCAACTATATATTTCTTAGTTTTTAGAAACTATTCAGGCGTACTAATGAATTTCAAAAAGATCTATGATGTCTATATTTCATCATATGTATTTTTTACAAATTTGTTTAATAGATCGATCTATCATTGTATAATCACTAGTGAGTATTTCAACACATTTTTTATGAAGATAATTTTTGAGAACATTCTATTTTAATGATATTTATAATTATTGAGAACCAAGAACATAGTTTCCACATATTAGAGATAATTTTTTAATGTTAATGTTTCTAAAGGCCTTCCAAACAATTGATAGTCCCAATAGAGAGACAACTATACAAGAAAAAATCCAACCCCACTTGAGTCCATATACAGTTCATCATTTTCTTATTTTATGGAATTATGTTCTAGTCATGAGGACTTATCTGTATAATTAAATTGAGAATCTATTTTTTTAACATCTTATCCAATGGATGGTTGGGAAAATGGATTCTTAAAATTCATATGAGGTGGAGTGACATCGAGGAGTTCATGATATGGGTTCTTTTTCGAATACATTAGGGAATTAAAACCGTCCATATACTCTATTTTGGATAAATGTGACTCATTGTATTGAAGATTTATGGGGGGAATTTGTTGAGACATCCTCTATGTTTGAGTAACATGAGAAACATATATGTTATTCTTTCATCCACCAGTTCTATAATGATTCATCAGGATGATACCGGGTATATTTCTTGTTATGAGGGACGTAAATTCTATAATGATGGTAAATATACACATTCATCTTTTCCTAAATTCATGTATACATATGTAATAGATTCAATACAACATTAATTATCAAATTAGATATTTATGGAAATGTTAACTATCCTTGGATTAGTGGGAGGATATGTATTCTCTTTTGGGTTCAGGAAATACCAGGTGGGAAAATTTCCTCTATGAAATTCTTCATTGGTCATATTGGACTAAATATATCCTTCCCATATTATGATATCATATCTTATATAGAGATAAAATCTATACATCTATGGGTAGAGTGGAATTTTTCTAAAAACATCCATTGAACACTATCAAAATAAAATAAAGGGGTGGAAAACCTCCATTTGGGGGTTCCATGTATAGGGATTTCCTCTTATTTTATGAACACAAACACATAGCCTATATTTTAAAATATAGTTTTTTCTCCAAAACCTATTTCCAAATTACATTTTTTTGAGTCCATGTCAATTTCCCTAAAATATACATGATTATTAGAGATGATGACAATAGATTCCTATGGGACATCTGTAATCTCTTCCTCATCTCTTAAGAAATAAATTTTCTCTTTAATTAATGTTCCCCACTCTAGAGAAATATCATGGTCTTCTCTCTGTCTTCCTTTCATAGTGGTCCTTTTCAACTTATGAAAATTATAGTGTGTGACCATGTTCCCCGAGTTTTTATATGTGGATAATGATCATGAGATAATAAATCACTATCGTCAATTTATATTCATGGAATGAAAGTTGAATTTCTTGTTGAAGTTAGAGTAACCATAGATTCAGTTACAAGAAATAATTTCATAACCGTGAAAATATTGAATTTTATAGATGATATGATAATATTAACACAAAATTGTGTGATGATATTCACATTGTAACATCCCATGTAAGTAATGAATAATATATATTTTTATCTATGTCTATAAATGAATTAGATAGTGTTTTAGATGCTTAAAATGAAAATAAATCCAATCGTAAGTATGGAATACACTAATATTTTTAAAAGATTGTTTTACTGCCTTTTGATGGAAAACCATTTTTAAATCTATCTTTTGGCAACTTTATAAGTTATGTTTGTCAAAATAAACTTATTCTTTATGATTGGGACATCAAAATTTACTTTGTGTGAAATTTTGGTATTTTTCCGTTAAAGTTCATTTTTTAATGAATAGTGAAAATGTTGTATTTTAATTCAAAACCACTTTTTAATCTAATTTATTTATATGATTAGATTATCTTTTGAATTGGTTTTTAAGTGAAATTAGAATATATTTTTACCATTTAATCCAATAGTGGTCATTGGAATTAATTTCACATTGAAATTGGACTTAAACTGGTGTTAATCTTTTGATACTTATTGTTTCCGAAAAACACGCTATTTGTCATGACAGTGGGAATTAATTATTAAATTAAATAATCTAACTTATATGATTTGAATTTTTTAAAATAGAAATCATTTTTGAATTCAGAATATCAAATATAGCTCAGGGTGAAGTTTTGGTATTTTTCTGAAAAACTTCAATTTTTGATTAATAGTGAAACCACTAAGTGGTAGTTAAAGAAAATAATTTTTCGTTTAAATGAAAATTTTCCACTTCTATGATTTGATTTTAGAAAATCCGACATACATGGTTGTTATTAAGAACTAAAATGTGGTTCAATGATATTAAAATTATTTTTTGATGAATAGTAACTTTTATGTTCTTGATCGCGAATAGAGGTAATTAGTATAGTTTAAGGTAAGAATAATGTTATAATAAAATGAAAATACCTAGAAACATGTCCTAACCTTATTGGATTTGTCATGGACGACCCAGAAAATCCATGGGTCAACTTGGGGACCACATGGAGCTACTTTGGTAGGAAAATGACATTAATATCTTTTTATTTAATGTTAAAGTAAAAATGACACAAACATGCGTTATTTTACTAAAACAATTTTTACATGGGTTTATACAAGTCAAATTTTTATTATAAATATTAATTGGGAATCTAAGAATATTTCATACATCATAGTATTTTTTTTTATAATTTTTAGACTTTATATAAATTAAATTATATATGACATCATGATGATGCAGTGATTACCTCATTAATAAAGGATTTAAATAAAATGAAAAGATAATGTAAAATATATGACCTACACATGTCCAAAACCTATTGGATGGGTATATGTCGAACCCTTATCACCTTAGCCTAGAATTATATCAATGTGGGACATTTCTAATCTGAAACTCATTTTAAAATAAAGTAACATTTCTTTATTTTCCAAGAGTGCCCCTCCTCTCCTCTTATAAAAGGCCCCCACCTATACCTCCTTACCCACAGTTCCAAAGCCTTTTTTCTCGGCCAACCCCTGCCCATTTTGTCTCTACACTTCCCTCTCTTACTCCTTGAAGCCTCACTTTGGGCATAAGTCTTCCCAAGGAAGCCTTCGAGCTCAAACCAAATGGGAGTTACCCGATTTTAAGGTAATGTCTTCACTTGAGTCCTTTTGTTTTATTTTACTTCTCCAACCCCCTAAACTCTTTTTATTCATTTATTTTGTAACAAATACAGTATATTCAATATACTAGTATGTTGTTATAAGGAGGATTCGAGCTAAACTTACACACACCTACATCTAATGGTTAAAGAACATACTGTTTTGTGGATGTCGAATTTCTGCCTCCCGAAACGATGATTGTTCAACATTCTTTTAACACCTAAAAAGGTGGCCATTTAGATGAAACTATATTTATATATGATATATAATATGTTTATGTTTTCCTTAAGCTTCTGTATTTTTCATTTTGGGCATACCATTATGGTTTCCATTATGGGTAAACGCGATATCTTCATTTAAGGAAGTGCAGACTACCGCCCCCTCAAAGTGATTTGATTCGTTAATACAATATGTGGGACATTTAAAGGATGGAGTTATGATATTATATATGATATTACAATATAATTATAATATAGATTTATATCATTATGAGTCCATTCTATAAAATATGAAATAGAAATGAAAGTAGCGTTCAGGGGTACGTACGGCTTACCGTCTCCATGAACGGTGCATTTTATTTATTACCTCTAAATGATAATGTAATATTATAAATGCATGTATATACTAGATATATATGATATATATGATATATAAATCATGATTATAATTCTGGATATAATGGATACATGAATAACTTGTAATTATAAAGGGTTTATTTTTGACTCAAGTACCAATGATCATTAAAACGACCGTTATTAACTTAAATAATTACATAGTGTTCATGACATGACAATAAGTGATATAAAAGGAATAATGAACTTGAAAAGGTTCTTAAACAAGTATAAATTAACTCAAGTTTATTATTCAGGAGTTTAATGAATGATAGAGTCAAGTCGGACCCGAGGTATGGGACTTCGTGTCAATCTCCTTTCATTGTGGCATATTTTTTTATACACAAACTTATTTTATATGGTGTATAAACCCCTTTGAATTTTACGTTTATTCAAAAGGAATCTTCTTTTTATATGAAGCGTTTACTAAATGACAAAAGGGAATTTTTTTGTCATACGTATGCGGCGACAGCGACTTCTCCGCCACCATGACCATTATTTGAGTTTCGGCTTCCTCTAAAAGCCATACCTTTTTTTAAAGAAAAATAAATACCATGTTTTACTTTTATTTTATTTTGTTATTGAAAATGGTTTTCATAATGTTTTTTTATCAATGTGTTGTATTGATATCATGTGATTGAAAGGTGGAAATGTTATGTTTCCTTGATGCATGTTTTATGTGATACGATTATTTTGAGGTTTTTGGGAATTATTATGAAGACGGGTGGTTCCATGATAAACTAAGGGCGAGTGAGCCCAATATAGCTCTCCAATGCACTGGGTAACATGAAGGAGTGGAATGTTAATGTTTCTCCGAAGAGATTTAGGGAATATACTGTGATGGGTATTCCAAACGTAACCAAGAGGGTTACTCCCTACGTAAGAATGTTATGAATGCCTCAAGTTGCCTTTATGTCTTATGATTTCATTGATTTATTCATGATTTTATGAGGTATGTTAATGTGCTTATGTTTTATGGGTCAAGTATGATTTCATTCTTATGTGTATATGTACCCATGTTTCCTTTCCATATTTTTTTATCCCTTACTGAGCATTTTATGCTCATCCCAAGTTTTTGAAAATTTTTTCACAGATCAAGGGAAAGCTACATGATATGATGATAGTATCAAGGATGTTTCAAGAAAGAATCCATGTTTTATTATAAATATGTTTCCATTGATGGAAAAAGTGAATACTATCTTTTATGTAACCACTTTGTTTAAATGTGGAATGTAATTTAAGTTTTATGATCTAATTATCTAAAACTCTAAACCTGAAAAGATCCTTAATGTGTAATCTTGTAATAACTCAAGATTAAGTAAGGTTTAAGGCAGGGGCCTTATAGTTGGTATCAGAGGTCGGTTTAGATAACTTTAGGAGTTAGAATTCTATTAAATGATCATCCAAAAATATTTTTTTTATGGTAAAATTGAAATGATATAGCATTTGAAGATTACCATGTTGCTTCATCTAAGACATGTTTGTTCAGAATGGTTTTCTGTAGAGGAAATAGGGAAGCAGTTATAGGATGGTATACAGAAGGAAATAACCTTCCCAATTAGCATCTTGAGATGGATGGAATTGGAACTGAACAGTTTGTTGCAGTAATGGCACAATTGACTCAAGCGATAAATGATGGTGGTATCCATGCACGAGATCAGCCAGATCAACCGCAGAGGAACATGTCAGTGGTGGAACATTTCATGAGGCAACATCCCCCATCATTCAGAGGATCATCTGACCCTGTGCTAGCTGAAGGGTGGATTAATGCTCTAGAGAAGATTTTCGATGTCATGGGGTGTTTATACAATCAAAAGGTTAGTCTTGCAAATTACCATTTGGAGGGTGAAGAAGATCAGTGGTGGTCGATGGTTAAAAATATTTGGGACGCTGATGAGATTGATGCTCTCGACTGGGATGAATTCAAAGGTATGTTTCTTGAAAAGTATTTTCCTAGTGCTGTTCTACTTAGGATGGAAAAACAATTCATGGAATTGGGTCAAGAGGAAGACTCAGTGGCTACCTATGAAGGAAGGTTCACTCGATTGGCAAGGTATGCTTGAAATTTTATCTATGACCTTGATAGTAAAATCAATAGTTTTTACTCAGGATTAAAGCCAAAATATCGAAGGGAATTAGCTTCTTGTGAGTTTAAAAGTTATGAAAAGCTTGTTCGATGTGCTGAGAAGGTGGAAATGGAGTTTTCCGATGACCAAGTGTTTTATAACAACCAGCAGAAGAAGAGACTGATGTGGATGGAGAAATGGAAGAATTCTTCAAAAAAGTATGATGTTAAGAAATCTATGTTTCCATTTTGTGATAAATGTGGAAAAAGGAATGCTGGGGAATGTCTTCTGAACTCTGAGAAGTGCTACCGATGTGTTAAAATGGGACATAAGCCTTGTGATTACACTGAAAAAGATCAAGGTGATGGTAATTTCAAATTTGATTTACAGTTAGTGAAATGTTTTAAGTGCAATAAGATGGGTCACTATGAAAATGAGTGTCCGACAAAGAGCTCGAGTGATGGGAAGTAGTTAGACTATAATTAGAAAGGGGTGGTGAAATCCTTTGTAACTACTTCAGCAGATGTCAGGCCATCAAATGAAGTTGTATCAGGTACTTTGTTTGTTTTATCAGATTATGCCAGTGTGTTGTTTGATTCGGGGTCTACACATTCTTTCATCTCTAAAAACATTTCTAGTAAAATGGGAATACCGTCTCAAGAAATGACTCCTGAAAATTTGGTAAAAACACCTAGGGGAAATGTTGAGGAAAAAAGAATTTATAAGATTCTTCATATCCTTATCTGTGGAAAGAACCTACATGCAAACCTTAATATTCTACCTCTAGTATAGTTCGATGTTATCCTGGGTATCGATTGGCTCTCTATTTACCATGATAATATTGACTGTAGAGCTAAAGAAGTTTTTTTTAGAAAGAATTTCAGTTTGTGTACAAGAATGAACCCTTACTATTGATAAAATATCAAGAGGCCGAGAAACTTGTAAAATATGGAAATGAATGTTACCTTGACCACATCGTTGAAAATAATGGAACTATTCGGATTAATGATGTGCTAGTGGTAATTGAGTATCCTGATGTTTTTCTTGATGAGTTGCCTGGAATAATACCAGATCGGGAAGTTGAATTTTCTGTTGACTTAGTTATTGATGCTAATCCAATTTCGAAACCCCCTTATCGAATGGCTCAAATTGAACATTTAGAGTTGAAGGATCAATTGCATGATTTATTAGAGAAAGGTTTCATTCGACCTAGCACATCACCATGGGGTGCTCCTGTTTTATTTTTCAAAAAGAATGATGGTTCTATGATACTTTTCATTGATTATAGAGCCTTGAATAACATCATTGTTAAGAACAAATATCCTTTTCCTCATATTGATGATTTGTTCGATCAGCTCCAGGGAGCTAATTTTTTTTCAAAGATTGACTTGAGATCGGGGTACCATCAGTTGAAGGTAATGGAAGTAGATGTTCTGAAGATTACGTTTCGTACAAGATATGGCCATTATGTAATTGTAGTAATGTCTTTTGTGTTAACCAATGCACCTGCTATATTCATGGACTTAATGAATAGAATATTCCATGAGTTCTTGGATAATTTTGTGGTGGTTTTCATTGATGGTATTTTTGTGTTTTCAAAATGTAAAGAGGAGCATGAAAGACATTTAAGGGTTATTTTGCAAACCTTAAAAGAAAAGAAATTGTATGGGAAATTCAGCAAGTGTGAGTTTTGGTTGCAACAAATTTCTTTCCTTGGTCACAATGTTTCTAAAGATGGGATAACTGTTGATCCTACAAAAACAAAGGTTGTTGAAGAATGGCCAAGACCCAAAAATGTAACTGAGATTCGTAGCTTCCTTGGTTTGGCAGGCTATTACCGAAGATTTGTTAGAAATTTTTCACGGTTATCTAGTCTAATGACTAAGATAACTCAGAAGGGTGTTATGTTTATCTGGACAAAAGAATGTGATGATTGTTTTCAGGAGTTGAAAAGAAGATTGGTGAATGATCCAGTTTTGGAACTTCCTTCCAGGAATGGTGAGTTTGTTATATACATTGATTCTTCATTGAAAGGACTTGGTTGTTTCCTAATACATAATAATCAGGTAATTTATTATGCTCAACGATAGTTGAAAACTCTTGGGGTAAATTACCCTACACACGATTTGGAATTAGCTGCCGTTTTTTTCGCTTTAAATATTTGGAGGCATCATTTGTATGGAGTAAAGTGTGAAATATATAATGATCACAAAAGTTTAAAGTATATATTCACTCAGAATGAATTGAACATGAGACAGAGGAGATGTCTAGAATTAATCAAGGATAATGATTGTACAATTCATTACCATCCAGGAAAAGAAAATAAAGTGGTTGATGCTTTGAGTAGAAAAAGTAATGCTTCATTAACAATGTTGCATTTGGAACATGATCCTTTGGTTAAGGATTTGATGAAATTTGGCATAGAAGTTGTTGGAGCAGGAAGTTCTTATGTTTTATTTCAGGTATCAGTGAGATCATCTCTATCAAAGAGAATCAAGAAAGCACATATGCAAGACAATGAGTTGCAGAAAAAGGTAGAGATGGTTCAGAAAGGTAAGTTGCATGAATTCAACATTGATAATTATCGTGTTTTGGGATTTGGGAAGAGATTGTGTGTGCCTTGTGATTCACAGTTGAAGAGAGAGTTTTTGTATGAAGCTCATAGTATTCCGTTATTAGTTCATCCTGGAAGTACTAAGATGTGCAGAGATGTGTGGGAGTATTACTGGTGGGATGGTATCAAAAGAGATATTGCTGATTTTACTATGAAGTGTTTGACATGTCAACAGGTAAAAGCAGAGCGGCAGTTACCGAAAGGGATGCTTCAGCCTCTACCAGTTCCAGAGTGGAAATGGGAGAATATATCCATGGACTTTGTTGTGGTATTACCGAAGACATCTCGAGGTAATAATGCATTCTGGGTTATTGTTGATTGCTTGACTAAATCTACTAATTTCCATCCTATTCGAGATACTTTCTCTCTAGACCAACTTTCTCGATTTTACCTTAACGATATACTCAGGTTAAATGGAGTTCCTCTCTCCATTGTATCTGACCGTGATCCCAGGTTCACTTCTAACTTTTGGAAAGGCCTTCAGAAGTCGTTGGGTACTGAATTAAATTTTAGTACAACTTTTCATCCTCAATCAGATGGGTAGTCAGAACAAACAATTCATACATTAAAGGATATTCTACGTTCTTGCATTGTGGATTATTAGGGAAGTAGGGACAAACATCTTTCATTGGTTGAATTTTCATATAATAACAGTTTTCATTCCAGTATAAAAATGGAACCATTTGAGGCATTATATGGGAAGCGGTGTCGAACTCCATCATTCTAGGATGAAGTGGGTGAAAAGAAGTTGATGGGACCAGAATTGCTAGAAGAGATGGAAGAAAAAGTTTAGTTGATATAGAAACACATGAGAACAGCTCACAGCATGTAGAAGAGTTATGCGGACAACATGAGGAAGGATCTATCTTTTGAGGTAGGTGATCATGTTTTTCTCAAAGTCTCACCATGGAAAAATGTGATGCGATTTAGTAAGAAAAGAAAGTTGAGTCCAAGGTTCCTTGGACCATATAAAATTCCGGAGACAGTTGGATCAGATGCGTACCGGGTGGCTTTACCTCCGAGTTTATCTCAGGTACACAATGTTTTTCATGTTTTGATGTTGAGAATGTATATGCCAGATCCATGTCATGTTTTGAGTCCAGAGGTAGTTCAGTTGGAAGAGAAACTATCTTATGTGGAACAATCGGTCTATATTCTTGACCAGAGGGAGAAAGTGTTGCGGAATAAGGTGATTAACCAGGTAAAATTATTGTGGAAAAACCACCTGATGGAAGAGGCAACATGGGAATCTGAAAATTCAATGAGGGATAAGTACCCCCATTTATTCGATAAGTAAATAAATTATGGGGATGCGATTTTCTAAAGGGGGAGGATGTAAAATCCCAAGTAAGTAATGAATAATAGATATTTTTATCTATGTCTATTAATGAATTATATAGTGTTGTAGATGCTTAAAATGAAAATAAATCCAATCTTAATCATGGAAAACACTAATATTTTTAAAAGATTGTTTTACTGCCTTTTGATGGAAAACCATTTTTAAATCTATATTTTGACAATTTTATAAGCTATGTTTTTCAATATAAACTTATTCTTTATGATTGGGACATAAAAATTTACTTTGTGTGAATTTATGGTATTTTTC
Source organism: Viscum album (assembly GCA_963277665.1). NCBI lineage: Eukaryota > Viridiplantae > Streptophyta > Magnoliopsida > Santalales > Viscaceae > Viscum > Viscum album. Next base: position 316,335,581 of record OY728129.1, read on the forward strand.
CGATAAAGATCATTTTTTAATGAATAGTTAAAATGTTGTATTTTAATTCAAAACCTCTTTTTAATCTTATTTATTTATATGATTATATTATCTTTTGAATTGTTTTTGAAGTGAAATTAGAATATATTTTCACCATTTCATCAAATAGTGGTCATTGGAATTAATTTCTCTTTGAAATTGGACTTAAACTGGTGCCAATCTTTCGATACTTATTGTTTCATAAAAAGACCTTATTTGTCATGACAGCGGGAATTAATTATTAAATTAAATAAAGTAACTTATATGATTCTAATTTTTTAAAATAGACATCATTTTTGAATTCAGAATATCAAAAATAGCTTAGGGTGGATTTTGGGTATTTTTCTGAATAACTTCAATTTTGATAAATAGTGAAACCACTAAGTGGTAGTTAAAGAAAATGATTTTTCTTTTAAATGAAAATTTTCCACTATTGTGATTTGATTTTCAAAAATACAACATACATGGTTTTCATTATGAATTAAAATGTGGTTCAATGAGATTAAAATAATTTCTTGGTGAATAGTAACTTTTATGTTCTAAATCGCGATTACAGGTAATTAGTGTACTTTAAGGTAAGAATTATGTTATAATAAAATGAAAATACCTAGAAACATGTCCTACCCTTAATGGATGTGTCATGGACGACCAAGGAAATCCATGGGTCAACTTGGGGACCCCATGGAGCCACATTGGTAGGAAAATGACATTAACATCTTTTTATTTAATGTTAAAGTAAAAATGACACATGCATGAGTTATTTTACTAAAAAAAAATTACATGTGGTAGTACAAGTAAGATTTTTTATTATAAATAGTAATTGGAAATATAAAAAGATTTCATAAATCATAGTATTTTTTTATAATTTTTAGACTTTAAATAAATTAAATTATTTATGACATCATGATGATGCAACGATTACCTCATTAATAATGGATTTAAATAAAATGACAAGATAATGTTAAATCTATGACCTACACATGTCCAAAACCTATTGGATGGGTATATTTCGAACCCTTATCACCTTATCCTTTAATTATATCAATTTGGGTCCTTTTTAATCCTAAACACATTTTAAAATAAAGTAACATTTCTTTACATTCCAAGAGTGCCACTCCTCTCCTCTTATAAACGGCCCCCACCTCTACCTCCTTACCCACACTTCCAAAGCCTTTGGCTCGGCCAACCCCTGCCCATTTTGTCTCTCCACTTCCATCTCTTACTCCTTGAAGCCACACTTTGGACATAAGTCTTTCCAAGGAAGCCTTTGAGCTCAAACCAAAGGGAGTTACCCGATTTTAAGGTAATGTATTCACTTGAGTCCTTTTGTTTTATTTTACTTCTCCGACCCCATAAACTATTTTTATTCATTTCTTTTGTAACGACTCCAGTATCATAAATATACTAGGATGTTTTTATAAGAATTATTTGAGATAAAATTACCCACACCTACATCTAATGGTTAAAGAACATACAGTTTCTATGGATGGAAAATTTCTGCCTCCCGAAACGATGATTGTTCAACATTCATTTAACACCTTCAAAGGTGGCCATTAATATGACACTATATTTATATATGATATATAATATGTTTATGGTTTCCTTCATCTTCTGTATTTTTCATTTTGGGCATAACTTTATGGTTTCCATTATGGGTAAATGTGATATCTTTATTTAAGAAAGTGCGGACTACCGCCCCCTCAAAGTGATTTGATTCGTTAATACCATATGTGGGACATATAAAGGATGGAGTTATGATATTATATATGATATTACACTATAATTATAATATACATTTATATCATTATAATCCATTCTATAAAATAGGAAATAGAAATGAAAGTAGCGTTCATGCGTACGTATGTCTTACCGTCTCCATGAACGGTGCATTTCATTTCTTACCTCTAAATGATTATGTAATATTATAAATGAATGTATATACTGGATATATATGATATATATGATATATAAATCATGATTATAATTTTTTATTTAATGGATAAATGAACAACTTGTAATTATAAAGGGTTTATTTTTTACTCAACTACCAATGATTGTTAAAACGAGCGTTATTAACTTAAATAATTACATATTGTTCATGACATGGAATTAAGTGATATAAAAGGAATAATGAATTTGAAAAAGGTTCTTAAACAAGTATAAATTAACTCATGGTTATTATTTAGGAGGTTGATGAACGATCGAGTCATGTCGGACCTGAGGTATGGGACTTCGTCTCAATCTCCTTTCATTGAGGCATATTTTGTTTTATACAAAACCTTCTTTTATACGGTGTATAAACCCCTTTGACTTTTATCTTATTCAAAAGGAATCTTTTTTTTATATGAAGCATTTACTAAAAGACAAAAGGGAATGTTTTTGTCATACGTATGCGGTGACAATGATTTCTCCACCGCCGTGACCATTATTTGAGTTTCGGCTTTCTCTACAAGCCATACATTTTTTTAAAAGAAAAATAAATACCATGTTTTACTTTTCTTCTATTTTGGTATTGAAAATGGTTTTCATAATGTTTTTATATCAACGTTTTGTACTGATATCTTGTGATTTAATTGTGGAAATGTTATGTTTCCTTTATGCATGTTTTATGTGATATGATTATGTTGTGATTCTTGGGAATTGTTATGAAGACGGGTGGCTCTGTGATAAACTAAGGGTGGCTGAGCCTGATATAGCTCTCCAATGCATTGGGTTACGTGAAGGAGTGAAACGTTATGGTTTTCTCTGAAGATATTTAGGGAATATACTGTGATGGGTATTCCAAACTTAACCTAGAGGGTTACTCCCTACGTAAGAATGTTATGAATGCCTCAAGTTACCTTCATGTCTTCTGATTTCTATGATTTAATCATGATTTGATGAGGTATGTTAAAGTTATTATGTTTTATGGGTAATGTATGATTTCATTCTTATGTGTATATGTACCCATGTTTCCTTTCCATATTTTTATATCCCTTACTGAGCTTTTTATGCTCATCCCATGTTTTTGAAATGTTTTTCACAAATCAAGGGAAAGGTACATGATATGATGATAGTGTCAAGGAAGTGTCAAGAAAGAATCCATGTTTTATTTAAATATGTTTCCATTTATGGGAAAGGTGAATACTATATTTTATGTAACCACTTTGTTTAAATGTGGAATGTAATGCATGTTTTATGATCTAATTCTCTAACATTCTAAACCTGAAAAGATCCTCAATTTGTAATCTTGTAATAACTCAATATTAAGTAAGGTTTAAAGCAGGGGCCTTATAACATGGATCAGATTCTTATATATTCTAAATCATCTATGGATTTTAAAGCACTTCGGGTGGTGGAATCGGTAAAAATACCCCATGACATATAGGTCAGAGTTGATATAGAAATACCACCTATATATCTTTTACACACTATAGGTTTGCAGACACTAAAGGCAACAATGATGGTAACAATTCCACTAGATCTATATTATGGTGATTCTACATGATAGGTTCTATGGAGTATTCTGGTGAAATATTCATGATTTGGAATATTTTCAATCAATCATGGATTGTATGAACTTCCAACAAAGTGTGTGATCTATATTCCATGAGGAGTTTCTCTATGGAATGGTGATCATTTTTTATAATGTAATATGTTTTGTCAAACTTTCATGGGGCCTATATCATTTTTATTTTAATGTATATAACACTCCAATTAAACTAATTTTTTCCATAGATATTGGAGGCTTTTATGGGATCATCCAATAAGAATGTGCATTGTTTTGACCCTTGAAATCTACTTGATTATTGTTATTAGAGGATTCCAAATTTGGGGTATTATGTAATATCTTGTATTAATTGAGATGTGGTGATATATATTCTCCCCATTACCAGATTCATAAGTTATATAATTCATTAGAAATTATTATGTAGAGTGATTCTAAATAATGGATACCATATTTTATCATGATCTCAAAATTTATTCATGAAGTTGGGTCCTTGGCATTTGAAATGTAACACCCGAGATTTTTATGAGAAATATTTTGTTTTTATTTTAAATACATCATCAATGGAATCTTTCACTACACACAACACCTGCTTGTCTTGCTTTACAAGCAATCCCTACCTTTCTCGATCGCTTGTGTCGTACGTAATAACGAGTTTCACTAAACAACGATATGCTATTAAAATATTATTAAAATTAGCCGTTATGAATATTAATAAACACTTTTTGAAATTTTGTAAATTCCATCATTCAAAATGGACTTCATTTTTGGATTCGGAATATCGAAATTAGCCTAGGGTGAAATTTTGGTATTTTTTTTGAAAACAGTCAATTTATGATGAATAGTGAAAACACTGGGTTACTATTTAGAAACCGACTTTTTATTTTAATAAATATTTATTTTATTTAAATATTTTTTAGGTAAAAATTGAAACATAATAAATATATATGTTCAAAGTTATTAATCATAGTCATTTTATTATAATTATAGATATATAAAAATTTTATTGAACTTTTCACCGTCTTTTAACCACCTCCTAAGAGATTTTGCAAATTCACATAAAACATAATTTTACCGCTTATGTGAGTGGAATTTCGAAAATCTGAGAGACACAGTTAATATCAAGGACCAAAATGTGGTTCAATATGATGAAAATAATTTTTGGTGATTAGTAACTTTTTACTTTTTTTAACCACGATTAAAAGTAAATAGAGAAATTAAGGGTAAAAATGATATTATTATTACCCTAACAGAAGTCCTAATTCTATTGGATAAGTGTAATTAGACCAAAAAAAACCTTAGGAATAAAATATGACCATTTAGGACCACTTGAATTAGATTAGGACATTTAATATTATTTTATTTAAAGAATAGTTTAAATAATTAAAATCAAAGTTTAATAACTGAAACATTTTTAATATAGGGATATACATAAGATAAATTGAACTATAAATATTCACTATAAATATAAAAATATTTCCTACATAATTGTAGTTTTTTTTACAATTTATAGACATTAAATAAATTAATTTATTTATGACACAATGATAATGCATTAATTATCTTATTAATGAAATATTAACATAAGTGATTTTATAAATACACAAATAAATGTAATTTCAGAATTTTTATGAATTAAACTAATTTTATAGGTTAATATGACATGTTAGTATTGATTTAATTAACTTTTTTAAACTAATCATTCTGTTATGAGTTTCACAAAAATCAATTACCAAATAGTGTCAAAATTGACATTAAATAGTTTTTAAAAAAAATATTATATTATTAATTGTTATTTTATTCCTAAAAATCTAAGGTTCGGCCAAATGACTTATATATGGTTATATATATAAATAATAAAAAACATGGGGTTCTTTTGTCTGGTAATAGAATGTCTATTATCCTTATAGTGTATGAAAACAAGAAGACACGGTAAAAGTTAAATTATCTAACTTAAAGTTAAATCTAAAGGATAATATTAAAATAGAAACCTAAACTTGTATAAATTCTATTGGATGAGATGATTTCGACCCATACCCATCTTAGATTCAAAATTAATCAATTTGTAGGTATAATAACCGAACACGACTTTATAATAAAATAATATTTTATGTTTTCCTAAGGTGCCCCTCTCCTCCCTTATAAAAGGGAACCTCCTCCCTCTCTTCCGCACACCACATTGAGCCATGAAGCTCGGCCCACCCCTGCCAATTTCTCCTCTCCACTTCCTTAGAAACATCCTAGAGGTTCTGGTCTTCTTCAAAGACCATCTTTAGTTCCCAAAGAGGAGGTTAAGAAGAGGCTCTTCAAAGAAGAGGTAATGTCTACTACCAATTCATTCAACTTTATTTCTTCTTCAAATTCTTCTTCTTTAGTTATTTCATTATGAAGTAATAAAATCAGTATCACTCATATACTGATATGTTATTGTAAATATGAAACGACCCTATTTCACCTTCTATCCGTTCTATGGAAAATGGAATCACCACGCGTGTGTACGTACGAAATACCGTCTCCACGTCGTGGTGTAATATATTTTCCACCCCCACCTTACTTGGATGGGTATAATGGTGTAGAAAATAACTATATATAATTTTTGTAAAGTGATATTGATTCTGAAATAGTATACATACACTCCAATAGAATTCCATGATCATGGGAACGATATCATCGCTCGTGCGTACGTACGGAATAGCGTCTCCACGATGTGATGCGACTCGTTCTACATGATCTTCATTTCATAATGATTATATAAATGAATTGAATGAATAAATATGATATATTTTAAACTAATACTATTATGGAAATGAGGTATCTTTAGCCTAAAAAGAAGAATAATAATTTATTCGACAAAACACGCATAAGAACAGAAAGTAATAAACACCTGAATAACAAGTAGCAGTGAAATATTAATAATAAGAAGCTAAGAATATGACCATATATGATATCAAAAAATAAATTATGAATCTGAAATAAGTCGATGACATTATTTAAATCTTTATACCGGAGGTTCGGACACTTACGAAGCAAATCGGACCTACGGTAAGGGAAAATCTCACAATATCATTTTTATCCGAGATTGTTTATACTTCTGAATTTACTGCGGAATATTTATCATCCACATCCATGTTTCCTCAATAATTAATTTTATTTATATCCTCTTATAATTTTTTAAATCCAATTTTACACTTCGGTGAGTTTTTAGTAAATGATATGAAAGGAATCTTTTGTCATTTTTCGTACGAGGTAGGTTTTGACTTTTCTGGCCAAAGTACGAGAAGAATGTTTTTTTAGAATATATGGCATGAATGTATTTTTTGATCATTATTTACTTGAAGCATATTTTACAGGTTTTCATGTTTATTTTTAATCAACTAATTTTATTTTAAAATTACATGACCTGATAAGAAGGGAAAAATGTTTTTGAAGTAGAAAGGATATTTTCCTCAAGAATGGAGTTCAAGTGTTTTATCAAAATTATTTTCCATATAAGATAATATAGGGTTTTGTTTCTATCCCTATTTTTACATTGTTTTGATTATGATATGATGGAATTATTTTTATGATCTCCTTTTATGTTATATGAATTGTGTTATGATGGCATGGTGATTAAGAATCCCATTTTAATTACATGGGTTATGCTATGATTAATGATTTATGATTTTGTGGAACACATAAGAATGGTTTAATTATGAGATGGGTGGGACCTATATATCCCTCCAATTCATTGGGTAAATATTTATATCTCATGAGATAGACATGGCTGGGACGACAGGTTAATTTAGTTTAGTGAAACAGGACTGAAACGAGGAGTGAACTCAGTTCAGAAATGGACTTTGTCTGCTAAGATAGTCTTGTAAATGAGTCTAGAATAATAAAAAATGATTCTATATGATTATGTGTGTATTCCAAAAAGATTCATGTTTTAAGTTATGATTATTTGTATTACATTTCACTATTATGATTGATCCCATGTCATGATATTATTATCTCTTTTGTAGGACAAGATTTTCGAAATGTTATGTTCTTAAGAATATGATATGATTGATATGTATTTTGTTTAACCTTACTGAGAATTTGAGATCAACCTTTTGTATGTTTTCTTTTCCCTAGGTCTGGAAGAAGGGTATTTAGTTGAATATGCCAAAAGGGACTCTAGATATCATGAAATAAATGGGAGACAATGTAGATTATTTATTAACCAGTTTCTAATGTTTCCCAGTTTCTAAAGAAACTATTCCTATATGGTCCTTTAATGGTTTTGTTATATGTTGTAATAAGTATTCATCAATTCTGATGTAATAACAATATATGTAAAGAATGGGATGTTAAAGTTGGTATCAGAGGAAATGTATAGTCAACCTTTGGAAACTAGGATCTAAAAACCTTAGTAAAAACCCTAAAGATAAGTCTATGCATAGAAGACAATCTTAGTGTTTTAGAAATGGCCATGAATAACATATGATAATTCCTAAAGCATGAAATTTTATTCATGATTATGTGTTTTTCCTATTATAATTATTATTTCTCACAATATTATTCATGGTTTTAGTCAATGGTTTAAACCCGAAGGACCCGTCTCAATTCTAAATGCGACGGGCAATGAAATGATTGTCCCCCTGAGAAACAAAATGCTATGGGAGATGGAATGAAAAATCTTGTATCTATGCTCACACAACCTTCTCAAGCTATGAATCATGTAGGACTTCCAAACAAGCAAAGGAGAAAAATTTTGTTGAATCCTTCATGAGGCAGCGTCCACCCTCATTTAGCGGGTCTACTGATCCATTAGTTTCTGAACAATGGATCAGTACTACTGAAAAGATATTTCCAGTTCTTCAATGTTCTGAACATTATAAATTCATCTTAGTAGTATATCATTTGGAAGGTGAAGCTCTTCAAGGGTGTAATCTTATCAATAATATGAGGCCAAGAGATGGAATTGAGTCCTTGAAATGGGACAATTTCAAGAACTTATTTTTCAATAAGTACTTCCCTCGTATTCTTCGAATAAAGATGGAGAAGAAGTTTTTTGATCTAAAGAAAATGGATGATGAATCTGTTGGTACCTATGAAGAAAATTTTACAAGACGTACAAGGTACGCTTCTGGGATTATTATCCAACCTGAGAGTAAGATCTATTGATTCTTTAGTGCCTTAAAACCAAGTTTTCGAAGGGAATTAGCCATAAATAACTTCAATAGCTACGAGGAAATCGTTCGATGTGCTCTCAATGTTGATTTAGAGATTGGAGTAACCCATCAGTCATATAGGTTTGATAAGCAGAGGAAAATATAATTCAAAGGACAATCTAAAGAGCACCCTGAAAAGAAGATGATTTTTCCATTATGATCAAAGTGTGGAAAGAAACATGGAGGGAGTTGTCATAATGGGACCAGTAAATGTCTCAAATGTGGAAAGGAAGGTCATCGGGCATTTGAATTCCACAATAATGGGAAGAAGATGTCTAGTGATGCGAACAAAGAAAAGGCTACACAGAGTGAACCTCCTACACTTCAATGTTACAAGTTCAAGGGAATGGGGAATTATGCTAATCAATTCCCTAATCCAAGGGTTGTTGATGATGATCGACGTCAACAAACTCTTAAGGCTAAAGAAAAAGGAAAGTCACATTTAATTTCTATCATTCATGTGGAGTATGAGAACGAAATGGTGAAAGGTACACTTAACATCCACTCTAATGTAGAAAATGTTTTATTTGATTCTGGATCCACCCACTCTTTTATTTCTGAAGAATTTTCTAAGGGTACCGCCATATTACATCAACAATTAGATGTGGAGTTAGATGTGACAACCCTTAATGGCACAATAGTCGCATCAAATGTTTATAATTCTTCTCTGATTGAAGTTTGTGGGAAAGTGAATCCTGCAAATCTTGTGATCCTTCCTATAATGGAATTTGATGTGATTCTTGCAATGTATTTTCTTTCATTATATGGATCTCATATCAATTTCTAAAGAAGGGAAGTCACATTTCATATTCCAGATCAACCTACGATTGTCTATCGATGCAAGGATGAACATAACCTTCCAGTGGAAATTTCTTCCATCTTATAGGTCTTGATTACATTAAATGAAGGTTATTTATCTCAAATGGTTGGTGAGAAACATACGATTAAGAATATGAAAATTTTACAGGAGTTTGATGAAGTCTTTACGGAGGAATTTCCAGGTCTTCCACCAAATCTTGAAGTTGAGTTTTCAATAGAACTCCTACCAGGTGCTTTAACTATTTCAAAGACACCTTATAGAATGGCCCCAATTTAGTTTCATGAATTGAAGAAGAAAATCCATGATAATCATGATAAGGGATTCAAACTCCCTAGTGTGTCACCTTGGGGAGCACCTATTCTATTTTTTAAGAAGAAAGATGGATCAATGAGACTCTACATTGATTATTTAAAACATAGAAATATCACTATCTAGAACAAATATCATCTCCCATGAGTTGATGAATTATTTAACCAACTACACGGAGCTCACTGCTTTTCCAAGATTGATCTTCGTTCAGGATATCATCAATTAAGAGTCAAAATAGATGATATACCAAAAACGGCTTTCTGTACAAGGTATGGACACTATGAATTTATAGTGATTCCATTTGGTCTTACTAATTCCCCTACTATATTCATTTATCTGATGAATAGAGTCTTTAGAGACTATCTTGATCAGTTTGTGGTCGTATTTATAGACGATATTATTTTCTATTAAATGAGCAAGGAAGAACATGAAGAACTCTTGAGAATTATATTCAATTACCTGAGAAAGGAGAATCATTATTCCAAATTTACCTAGTGTGAATTTTGGCTTCAAAAAGTTGCATTTTGGGGTCACATAATCTCAAAAGAGGGGATATATATGGATCCAGCAAAGACAGAGGTTATCGAAAGATGGACGAGACCAAAAACGGTAACAAATATCCAAATTTTTCTTGGTTTGACTAGATATTATTGACGTTTTGTGAAAGCTTTTTCATGATCATCTAAACCACAGCCTAGGTTGACTAGAAAAGGAGTTATGTTTGTGTGGACGGAGGAATGTGAAGAGAATTTCAAGGAGTTAAAAAATAAGGTTATCCAGTTCACCTGTACTCACACTTCCTTGTAGTATAGAATGTTATGTGATCTCCAGTGATGTATCCAAGAAGGGGATGGGGTGTGTTATTATGAAAAATGATATGGTGATAGCTTATGCCTAATGAAAGTTAAAAATCCTTGAACAAAATTACCCAACTCATGATTTAGAGTTAGTTACGGTAATCTTTGCATAAAAGATTTGGAGGCATTGTATTTATGGTGAAAAGTGTGATATTTATATTGATCATAAATGTTTAAAGTATATTTTCACACAAAAGGATATGAATATACACCAAAGGAAATGGTTGGAGTTGATTAAGGATTATGACTGCTCAATTCATTATCAACCTGGAAATCCAAAAAGGTGGCAGATGCATTAAGTCAACAAGACCATGCTAGCTTATCCATGATGAGGATCGCAAAAGATCCAATATTTATGGATTTAAAAAGGATGGATCTTGGAATTATAATGGCAGGGGAAAATATTATCTTTATCAAATAAATGTTCAACCATGTATACATGTGAAGACTAGAGAGGCACAAAAAAAGAAGGTGCAGAGTTACAAAAGAAGGTGATAATGTTTCTGAATTCAACCTTGATTGTGATGGGATAATAAAGTTCAGAAATTGGTTTTGTGTTCCTCCCATCCTAGAATTGAAGGAGCTTCTGTATGAGGCTCATAGTTCATCATTCTCTATTCATCCTGGAAGTACGAAGATGTATAAGGACATGAAAGAGTACTTCTGGTGAGATGGCATGAAAAGAGATGTTGGTGAATATGTCTCTCGATGCTTGGTTTGTCAGCATGTTAATGCTAAGAGACATAAGTCTAAGAGGATGTTACAACCATTACCCATACCCGAATGGAAATGGGAAAACATCACTATGGACTTTGTCACTGGACTTCCTAAAACATACAAATGCAATAATTCTATCTGGGTCATAGTTGATCATCATACAATGTCTGCACACTTCATTGTTATTAGAGAGGATTTCTCTATGGATCAGCTTGCCAGGATATATATAAAAGAAGTGGTAAGATTTCATGGAGTGCCACTTTCCATTATATTTTATCGGGATCCAAGGTTTTACTCAATGTTCTGGTGAAGTATTCAACATACTCTGGATACAGAGTTCTGTTTCTTCACTACTTATCATCATCAGATAGATGGTCAATCTGAGAGGACAATTCAAACTCTAGATGATATTTTAAGAGCATGCTCTATGGATTTCAAAGGTGGTTGGGATCAACACCTAACATTGGTGGAATTTTATTATAAGAATAGATTTCACTCCAGTATTCATATGTCTTCTTATGAAGCTCTCTATGGAAAGAAATTTAGGACTCCAACATGCTGGGATGAAATTGGCGAAACAATGCTATTAGGACCTGTTCTTGTTGATTAGATGGCAGAAAAGGTCAGATCTATTCAACAACACATTTGATAAGCATTGAGTCGAAAAAATGTTATGTCGACAACTGAAAAAAGTCCAAGAGTTTGAAGTGGGTGATAAAGTGTATTTAGGAATATCTCCTTGGAAACGACTAATGAGATTTTGAAAGAAGGGAAAACTAAGCCCCAGGTATATCTGGTCTTTCGAAATACTAGATCGTGTTGGGAAGGTAGCTTACCGATTGGCTCTTCCACCGAATCTCTCTCAAGTTCATGATGTGTTCCATGTATCGATCCTAAGAAAGTACATACCCAGTTCTTCCCATTTACTAAGCTCATAAGTTGTACCGCTGGAGCAAGTTCTTTCTTATGAAGAACAACCGATAGAGATTCTGGATCATAGAAAAAAAGTCTTACGGAACAATACCACTCGCTTGGAGAAAGTTTTATGGAGTAACCACCAATTAGAAGAAGCTACATGGTAGCTTGAGGATATGATGAGGGAGATGTATCCTCATTTGTTTGTTACAAAGTGACGAATTTTGAGTGCGAAATTCAATTTAAGGGGGGTAGAATGTAACATCTGATATTTTTTGGAGAAATGTTTTGTTTTTATGTTATATACATCATCAAGGAAATATTTCACTACATAAAACACTATCTTGTATTTCTTTACACGCAATCATGACCTTCCTCGATAGATTGTGTCGTACGCAATACTGGGTTTCACTAAACAATGATATGCTATTAAAATATTATTAAAACATGCCATTATGAATAGTAATAAATAGTTTTTGATATTTTGTAAATTTCACCTTTCAAAATGGACTTCATTTTTGGATTCGTAATATCAAAATTAACCAATTGTGAATTTTTTGTATTTTTCCGAAAACATTCAATTTTTTATGAATAGTGAAAACACTGGGTAACTATTTAAAAACCGACTTTATATTTAAATAATTATTTATTTTATTTAAATTTATTTTAGGTCAAAATTGATACATAATACCTAATTAAGTTCAAATTAATTCATTAGAGTCATTTTATAATAATTTTAGATATATAAACATTTTTTGAACTTTTCACCGTCTTTTACCCACCTCCTAAGAGAATATGCAAATTCACATAAAACATAATTTTACAACTTCTGTGAGTGGAATTTCGAAAATATGAGACACACGGTTATTATCAAGGACTACAATGTGGCTCAATGAGATGAAAATATTTTTTTGTGAATAGTAACAGTTTACCTTTTTTACCACGGTTAAAAGTAAATAGGGTAATTAAGGGTAAAAATGATATTATTATTACACTAGAACATGTCCTAATTCTATTAGATAAGTGTAATTCGACGAAAAAAATACCTTAGGAATAAAATATGACCATTTAGGCCATCTTGGATTAGACTAGGACATTTAATATTATTTTATTTAAGGAATAGTTAAAATATTTAAAATCAATGTCTAATAACTAAAACATTTTTAATATAGGGTTATAAAAAAGATAAATTAGACTATAAATATTAATTATAAATATAATATGATTTAATACATAATGGTATTTTATTTATAAATTTTACACATTAAATAATTTAATTTATTTATGACACAATGATGATGCAGTAATTAATTTATTAATGAAATATTAACATAATTAATGTTATAAATAATCAAATAAATGTAATTTGAGACTTTTTATGAATTACACTAATTTTATAGGTTAATATGACATGTTATTATTGATATAAAGAACTTTTTTCTAACTATTAATTCTGTTATGATTTTCACAAAAATCATTTACCAAATAGTGTCAAAATTGACATAAAATAGTTTTTAAAACAAATATTATATTATTAATTGTTATTATATTCCTAAAAATCTAAGGTTAGATAAAATTACTTATATAAGGTTATATATATTAATAATAAACTACTTGGGGTTCGTTTCTCTTATTATAGTTTGTTTATTAACCTTATAGTGTAAGAAAACACGAAGACACGGTAAAAGATATATTTTCTAACTTAAAGTTAAATCTAAATGATATGTTTAAAATATAAACCTAATCTTGTCTAAATTTTATTGGATTAGATGATTTCGACCCATCCTCACCTTATCTTCATAATAAATTAATTTGGAGCTATTAAATACCAAATATGACTTTATAATAAAATATTATTTTCAGTCTTCCTAAGGTGCCCCTCTCCTCCCTTATAAAAGGGAACCTCCTACCTATATTCCTCACACAAATTTGAGCATTCATGCTCGAAAAAACCCTGGAAATTTATCCTATCCACTTCCCTAGAAACATCCTAGAGGTTCTGGTCTTCTTTAATGACCATCTTTAGTGCCCAAAGAGGAGGTTAAGAAGAGGCGCTTCAAGGAAGAGGTAATGTCTGTTACCGATTCTTTCAACATTATTTCTTCTTATACTTTTTCTTATTTAGTTATTTAATTATGAAGTAATATCATCAGTATTACTCATATACTGATATATTATTATAAATATGAAACAACCCTATTTCAGATTCTATCCATCCTACGAAAATGAAATCATCGCGCGTGCGTACGTACAGAATATCGTCTCCACGCCGTGGTGTAATCTGTTTTCCACCACCACCTTACATGGGTGGGTATAACGGTGTAGAGAATAACTATATATGATTATTTTAAAGTGATATTGATTCTGAAATAGTATACATACACTCCAATACAATTCCACGATCTCAGGAATGATATCATCGCTCGTGCGTATGTACGGAATACCGTCTCCACGATGTGATGTGACTCGTTCTACATGATCTTCATTGCATAATGATTATATAAATGAATTGAATGAATAAATATGATATATATTAAACTAATACCATTGTATAAATTAGGTATCTATAACATAAAAAAAGAATAATAATTTATTCAACAAAACACGCATTAGAACAAAAAGAAATAAACACCCGAATAATAAGTAGCAATGAAATATTACTAATAAGAAGCTATTAATATGAGTATATATGATATCATAACAATAAATATTATTCTTGAATAATTCAATGACATTATTAAAATCATTATACTGGAGGTTCAGACACTTACGACGAAAATCAGACCTAAAATAAAAGAAAATCTCACAATCTCATTTTTAACCGAGATTGTTTATACTTCAGAATTTACTATGGAATATTTATCATCCACATCCATGTTTCCTCAATAAATAATGTTATTTCTCTCCTCCTACATCTTTTTAAATCCAATATTTCAATCGGTGAGTTTTTAGTAAAAGATATGAAAGGAATCTTTTCTTATTTTTCGTACGAGGTACTTTTTGACTTTTCCAGCAAAAGTATGAGAAGAATGTTTTTTAGCTTATACAGCATGAATGGATCTTTAGAACATTATTTCCATGAAGAATAATTTAAATTTTTTCAATTTTATTTTTAATCAACTTCTTTTAGATTAAAATTATATGACATGTTAAGAAGGAAAAAAAATTTGAAGTAGAAAGGATATTTTCCTCATGAATGGTGTTCAAGTGTTGTATCAAAATTATTTGCCATATAAGATAATATAGGGTTCTATTTGTATCCCTATTTTTACATTGTTTTGATTATTTTATGAGGGAATTATTTTTATTATGTCCTTTTATCTTATATAGATTATGTTATGATGGCATGATGATTAAGAATACCATTTTTATTACATGGGTTATGCTATGATGTATGATTTATGATTTTGTGGCACACATAAGAACAGTTTCATTATTAGATGGTTAGGACCTATATCTCCCTCAAATGCATTCGGTAAATATTTATATCTCATGAGATAGACATGACTGGAATGGAAGGTTAGTCTGGTTTAGTGAAATAGGTCTGAAACGAGGAGTGAACTCGGTTCAGAAATGGACTTTGTCTGCTAAGATAGTCTTGGAAATAAGTCTAGACTAATAAGAAATTATTATCTATGATTATGTGTGTATGTAAAAATGTTTCATGTTATGCGTTACGATTATTTAGATTACATTTCACTATTATGATTGATCCCATGTCATGTTATTATGATAACTTTTTCATGAAAAGATTCTCGAAATGTTATGTTATTAAGAATATGATATGATTGATATTTGTTTTTTTTACCCTTACTAAGCATTTGAGCACACCCTTTTGTATATTTTCTTTTCCCTAGGTCTAGAATAAGGGTATTAAGTAGAATATGCCAAAATGGACTCTAGATATGATGAAATAAATGGGAGACAATGTTGATGATTTATGAACCAGTTGTTTATGTTTCCCAGTTTCTAAAGACACTATACATATACGGTCCTTTAATGGTTTTTTTAAATGTTGTAAAATGTATGCTTCAATTCTGAAGTAATAACAATGTATGTAAAGTATGGGTCATTAAATGAAATGGTATTAAGGATTATGCGATTGCAAAGACTATTTAATATCATGATTTTATCAATATATCTTATTTAAGATATGTTATTTTCATATAGATATTATATAATTTTATATAGGTTATAGTGTTTGTATGGAATACATTCATCCATTAACACACCTGGTATGTCATTACAATATTTGTCTATTTTCTAGAACCTTTTATATAGATTATTATTGCCTATTTATTTCCACATAACCATTTTCCTCATCCAAATCAATGGTATATAAAAATACATGGTATGTCCTCATATTTTAATTTTAAAAAATTAGTTATTCATGAACATTAGGTTCCAAGAATGTTAGTGGTCACTCCAGTTCATTAGTTGAAAATGGTTAGTTATTTCATGATAATTAAGGGGGCCCCATATGCATAAAAATTTAGTTATTAAAATCCTAGCTATTCCAAGGTTCTTAATATTGGTATGATTTAATTTTTTTCCCAAGATATCACCATTTATTGAAATTACACAATGGATTTGATAGGTAGGATACCTACAATAAATCTATATTCTACCAAGATGGGGACATTCCTGGTAGGTATGACCATCTAATTCACATGAATTGTCAATTTATCATTGAGGCACTAAATATATTCTTTATATGAACTAATGGAAACCCTAATCCAGTAGGTTATGGGTATAAACCTCATACATCATCATAATTTGACTATATCAACCTTTTTCTTGGTTAGATCAGATATATGTGTCTACATCTTGAATTACTATATAGCATGCTATCAACAATCATTTTATGTTGTTGGGATAAACTCTCAATTATTGAATGTCCTAAGGATATTCAAATATAATTTTGAACTGGTGGATTCAATATTTTCCCACCATTGGGTGGATTTAAACATATATTTACCTACCTCAGTTTAAATTAAGATCAGTTCATATTCCTAATTTTCATTCATTATCATGATATATCATCATAACTTTATAATGGAAGAATGAACATATCCCTTTACGTATATAGCCACTGAGTTACGATTATATCTTCCTTCATTAGTTGGAATAAGAATGTGTTCCTCAGTCTAGTCAGCTTCAATGATATACCAAAATACATTTGTGTTGATTATAGTGATATGTTCCTGCACTGATATAACTAAACGAATAAAATAATGAATCTTATTAGGGTTATTAACATAATCCCAATCCAAGATTCCATTTATAGTATCTCATTGTATCTCTTTGATAGGGATATACGAATATCCAAAGGTGACTATCAAATTATGTTCATGAACCCTAGTAATAATGTGGATATAATCCCACCCTATATCTTTTCCATTATCAAAATATTCCAATAATATTATAGAATATGATAAAAGATATGTTTTTTCTTTAGATTAGCTATATAATCATTTTGAATATGATTATGTGCCAATATAGTGGTTATAATAAAAATATGTGTATGTTATTATATTATTTCCTAAATATGGAAGTGAATATCTTATAATGTTGTAATATTTTTTATCTTCTAAAGGAGAGAGCATTAATATAATGGTGAATATTTTAAATTGGTAGGATATGTGGGATGAATTAGTGGATTTAACTATGATTATGAATCCAATCAGGTCCTCCATAGTCCATTAGGATTTATTTTTGGGAAATGTCTGTGGGGAAAACAATATGTTCCTCTCCCATCATGTTCGGGATTGTAATGGAATACTATTTTTGTGGGGAAATTTATATTATTCTTTTCACTGGATTCCATAATTTTATACTGGAAGAAATATTCACTGAATGTGGGAAAAGTTTCATGATTTCTGTGTCATATAGCTCACCAAACCATATTAGGCCACATGGACACTCTGAAATGAGTGAACTAAGGGATATCATCTGGGAGACAGCCTCAGTAAGAAACTGAGGGATGGGGATCATGATACTAGTAGTGGAAAATGATAGTAGTTATACTATTATACTATTTAACAAATGTGACGTTCTTGTTCAATGTCAGATCCACCATCCTTAGATATGGAATGTTACGTCCTAATATTTTTTGAAATATAACTTTTTAATTCATTTATTATTAATTGTACTTATAATTTCATGAAACAGTGCTACTACATTGTAATATTTCCTATACGCAACATTTTCTTACATTGCATTACACATAGCACTCAGATTATACAAAACAACACATTAGTATTATAATAATTCAAATGATATAATTACAAAATATCCATCACAATTATTAATATGGATAGTAATAATTAATTATTATATTTTATTCATTACATTTTATAATAAATAAAAAATATTTTTAATGAAACAATATTTTTTTTTAAATTCATAACAACTTTATAAATAAAAGTTTCATAAAAGAACAATGATTATGTCCTTCTCTGAAAAAAAAATAAAACTAAATTACTAGTGTCATAAAAATTGAATTTGATTAATAAACAAATTTTAATATTTAATAATCTCATAACTATATTTGGGTGATTGTTTTCTATTTTTCTAAGAACATTCATTTAATATATTAATTGTGAAAATAATAAATTTTAATTAAAAAATAAATTTTAATCTAATTTATATATATTTAAGAAATATATTTTATGTCTGATATAATTCCATAACAGATAGATTATACATATATTAATCTAGTTTAGTTCCATAGAAACAATTTTTTTAGCGAATTTAGACATAAAAGAAAAATAAAAAATTGATCATTCTCAATCTAAAAACCGGATTTCTCACCACATCAACATGTTTGTAATCAAAAATAATTGTAACACTTCTATGAATTAAATTTTGATAAATAGACATACATGTTGGACTCACCTATTTTGATAATCCCAAATCATGTTTAAATTATAAAAATCATCTTTTTTCCCTTAAAGGATAATCATTTACGTGGAAATCATGTTTATATCAATGTAATAACAATGTAATTTTAGTCTCACTACTCTCTTAGTCTGGCTCACAGTGAAAGATTTCTCTATGTACAACAGTCAATGATACAAAGGTCACCGATACAAAGGTAACTGATGCAAAGGTCACCGATGTAAAGGTATCCAATTCAAAGGTCACTGGGGTGAAGGTTACTGATACAAAGGTCACCAATTCGAAGTTCATCAATGCAAATGTCACCGATGCGATGGTCACCGATGCAAAGTCCACCGATTCCAAGGTCACCGATTCAAATGTCACTGATGGAAAGGTCACCAATGCAAAGGTCACTTATGCAAGGTGACCGATGCAAGGTCACCGATATAAGGATACTATTGGGAAAGTTACTGCTGAAGGATACCAATGAAGGTTACTAATAGAAGGTTACCGATGGAGGTTACCACTAAAGTGTACCAATGAAGGTTACTGATGGAAGGTTACCGTTGAAGGTTACAGATGAAGGTTTCCGATTCAAGGATATAGTTGAAGGTTTCAATTGAATGTTTCCAATGAAGGCTATCAATTTTCACCTATTATTGAAGCTTACTGTTGTGAAGGCTACCGTAACTAGTCTCCTGATGCTTACCCTTCCATACTTTTTGAAATTCTTAAGATTATTCAAACTGACATAATTGTTAAATTTAATGATTTTTAAAATAAATAATACTGATTGTGGACATATCAGGACACCGTATCTGGGGAAAGTATAAGGTACAAGAAAGACAACACTTGATGTAATTATTCCTTTTGTAGGACCTCAAATATAAAAGAGAAAACCAATGAATAAAAGAAGTGTGAGTGGCATGAGAAGCTTGTATGTGCATGTGATGGAGCCTACATTCTTGATTAAAGAATAATCATCCCGCACTTACAATGTGATCCTCCAAACACCATGAAAATCATTTGGGACAAACTTACTTTTTCCTTTTATGCCTAATCAATTATCGATCAACACCAGAGGATGAATACTCAAAGCTAGAACCTAGTGTTGCGACACTCTATTTTGAAGAAAACATCTATATAAAGACTTGGATGAAAAATTCATCACTACATGGAGTCAAGTGATAAACTATAAACACATAGATATTTATAAACACAAGCTTATAATCTTATCTATATTGTGTTCCGTCATTTTTCATTTCTGAAAAGTGTGTGTCCTTGTCTGTTACACACACATTCTACTGCACTGGAAGATTAGGATACTAAATATCCTCACACCATACTTAAATTACTTCTTGTTCCCCATTTTTAACTATGTAAGAGACCGTGTATGGTCTGTATTGTTTGTTCTCTCTATGACGAACTGTGGTAGAGGTTTTGAACACTTGACAATTTGTGAAAACTATCGTAAAGCCCTATACAGGTTGTGTGTCAATTTTATTGTTTATATAAACTACTTGGTGGCAGGTGATTACCAAGGGAAGAGGATTAATTCATGGCTTGTGACTGAACCTCTTGTTAACTAATGTGTGCTCTATATTTTCCATATTCTCTATTTTATCTATATTCCTCTATTTATAATTGCTAAAATAGCAAAATAATTTTCATTGACTTTAATAGTTATTTTTGGTTAGTTCGTGTTCGTGATTAATTCAGTAAAATTGTTTCAAAATATAAAGAAGTGTTTTACAAAGATTAACCTTAGTACTAATCACCCTTTTAAAAACTTGTTGATCGTTTAAATATTTATATTTCTAATGCCTTAATTTAAAGGTCCGTTTCAAAATTTGTGGGATCTTTAGAAGAATTTTTTTAACAAAAATGTTAACAAGGATATGAAATCACCCACCCTCTTTAGATTTTTTCTCAACCATCATTTGGTATCAAAGGGGTTGAAATTTTTTTGTTACTATCTGAATTGTTGTGCAAGTTGTTAAATTTTTTTTCAACTAGGATTTTAGATGTATCTTAAATATCTTAAAATATTTGTTATATCTAAATTTTCAGTTCTATAAAATTCAAATAAACAATTGATAACATAGTTGAGGGTGCTACTAATACCACGCCACCATTTTTTAATTGTAATAACTATGCTCCGTGTAAATTAAAAATTTAAATGTATTTAGAGAGCATAAGTCCTGAAATATGGGACACAATTGAAGAACAACATTCATTTCCTTTGACTGCTAGAGAAACGTGGTCTTAGTTGACTATAGCAACATGTAACAATAAATGTATAGCAATGAATGTATTGTAATTTTCTCTAGGTGATGAAGTATTAAATATAATATTTTCCTGTAAAACTGCATATGAAATTTGGGATACTTTAGATGTTTTTTCATGAGGGAACAACCAGAGTTAAAAAATGAGATTAAAAACCTATACTATTGAATATGTTAATTTTAAAATTATTCCTGATAATCCTATCTCGGAAATGAATATTTGGTTCAATGAAATAGTGAATACCATGAGTCTGGTGGGAAACCAATATACAACAAGGATCAGATTATGAGTTTTCTACGAATCCTAACTGACTGATATAGAGGGTCTATTATTTCTATTCATGAACCTTGTGACATAGGCAAGCTACCAGCAAAAAACCCATTTGGAAAGATTATGATATATGAAGAAGTGTTTAAGGTAAATCTAGCAGCAGATGAAGAACCAAGAAAAAAAATCTTTACCATTCATGACTACTACCTCAAAGAGAAATGACAAATAAAAATTTCAAGCATCTACAGACCCATCCACATGTGGAGAGTCAGATTCTAACAATGATAATGAGATGTCCCATATTGCTAGATGGTTCAAGATGTTCTACCAGAAGAATAATTTATTCCAAATTCAAACAATAAAGGATAGTGTGATAGTAAAGGATAGTGAAAATAGGACTTAAAAAGGAATGACAACACAAATGAGATTTTCTACTATGAGTGTAAACCAAAATTCCATGTGAAGGCAGATATCCCGTAGTGGAAATTTTGGAAGAAATTTGATGAAAAGGGAATGGGATATAAAAATTCAATGAAAGTGACATAGAAAGCCTCATAAGATAGATCATGTGTATCTGAATCTTCATATATTGAGAAGAACAAACATGAAAATCTGGGTTTCATGACAGAAACATTGGAGTTACTACCCAATTCCCCTATACCTAATTCTTACTATTCTTGGAATGAATGTCAATCAAATAACGATAAGAATATTAATAAGGATGTACAATTTGAATACTGTGGATTATGTGAGGATACCTTTAATAAAATCAAGGTTAATTTCAAATTATTGAAAAGACACAATCTTTAAATTCCAATTATATGTCTGATTGGGATATTGAAAAATCAAAATGTGACCAGTTATTAATAGAAAATACTAAACATAAATTATGAAATGAGCAACTAAAAAGAGAACTTTAGATGTTTACTGAAGGTAGAGATACCCTGACATAGTTTCTAGGAGAAAAAATTGCTCAAAAATATTCAATTAGTCCTAGATATCAACCACGACAGAGAAGGATTGTTAAAAATAAATTTTTACCACAATTTAGATTGTTCACTTCCAGTTCCTGTTTGGGACCATCTTCTGAAAAAAAAATTATCAAAAGGAACTAACAAAGTGTTCATGTCTCAAAACATATCTTTTTATTATAGGAAAATAGTGAGACAAGTATGGTTTCCCAAAGAATTACATGTCAACCACTCTGGACCCATGAAATTCTGGGTTCCAATGTTACCCTACACTTAATCTATTTTTCAGGAAAATTTTCTGAATGGCTCATGTTAAAATCTATGTTACTTGGACAGTGGTTGTTCAAGACACATGACATGAGAGTATTCATGCTTTAGTATCTTAATTAATGTTGATGGTGGACATGTCACATTCGGTGATAATGATAAAGGGATGATCCTCGGGTTAGACAAAATGGGTAACCCTAACACTATATTAATATCTAACGTAATTTTTGTTAATGGGATAATATAATATTTACTATATATCTCTCAATTGGGTGATGATGAATTCAATGTAAAATTTGAGAATTATTCAGGCAATGTTATTAATTCTGAAAATGATTTAATATTTATTTCTCTTAGAAAGGAAAATATATATGCTATTAATTTAAAATCCTTAGCTACATAAAATGATTCGTGTTTAAATGATTTTTATAAGGATTCCTAGTTATGTCATAGAGGATTAGGACACTGAAATGTGCACTTACTTAGGAAACTAACTATGAAAGTATTTTTTATCGACTTACCTAAATTATAATTCCCACATAACAATGTTTGTAATCCTTGTCAAAATGGAAAAAGAAAAATGTTTCATTCAAACCAAAGAAAGAAGTTTCTAATTCTCAACAGCTTGAGTTGGTTCACCTGGATTTTTTCAGACCATGTTTAGTTTCATGTTTAAATGTGAAGCAATATGTTTATGTCCTTATGGATTTTTTTCTATATATACATGGCTATACTTTTTAGCACACAAAACTGAATCATGTTCATACTTCATTAAATATTCCAACTCTGTGGAAAATCTTAGTGGACATTGATTTAAGACCTTGAGATGTGATCATGGCCATGTTTTTGGAAAATCAAAAATTTCAATATTTTTTCCCACATATTGGCTATACTCACAATTTCTCTACTCCTAGAATACCTCAACAAAGTGGAATTGTAGAAAGAATAAATAGGAAACATTGAGTGATTTGTCAGACCATGCTAAATGAGTATAATATATCTATCTCTTTTTGGGATGAAGCTATTAATACAACTTATTACATTATAAATAGAGTATTAATTAGGCATGTTCTTAATAATAATCCATTTGATATCTTAAATAATATGAATCCTATGGTTAATTACTTTATCATTTTTGGTTATAATGTCTTCATCCATAACACTATAGACATTTTTTATATGTTTTCTTCCAAAAGTGAAGAATAAATTTTTCCAGGTTACTGAATCTCTACTAAAGATTATAGAGTATTCAATAAGAGAACCAAATGTGTGGAAGAATTAGTTCATTTGAAATTTGATGAGACAGATCCACATGAACCCAAAACCTATGTTGAACACCTTTCGGAAGATATGTCAATTCTGGACCATAATGTTAAAGACATGGAACCCTTAGTAAAAACAACCAGTTTATAAAATTTTCCAGAATCTGTGCATGGTTTATCTGAACTAGTAGGAAATCATGAAGAGTAAGGTTCAAATCATTCTAGGGGTATTATAACTCCCAAGAATCATCCTTGATATTCATTGGTAGATGATTTAGATAAGGGAACACAAAATAGAGCTTCTCTGAGAAACCAGGTTGATCATCCATCCTTTTGTTCACAACATACATAAAAATATCAATGATAAATTTTGGGTGATGGAAATGAATGAAAAATTAAATCAGTTTGAATGAAAAAACTTTGGGAATTAGTAAAAAGACCTAAATACATTTATACCATCGGATCTAAATTGGTGTTTAAAAATAATGTTTATGAATCTGTATACATAGTTAGAATCAAGGATAGACTAGTTGCATAAAGATATATTCTTGAATAAGGAATATACGATGAAGAAAACATTGCACCTATATCCATATTAGAAGCTATTAAGATACTACTTGATTATATAGCTCATCTAAATTTCAATCTTTATCAAATGTATTTCAAAATCTCATTTATAAACGGCTACATGGTGTGGGATTTATTTTTTTAACTACCACTAGTTTTAAAAATCACTAATTTTCAAATCATGTCAATAAACTACCTAATGATTTTTAGGGTCTAAAACAATATCTAAGAGCATGGAATGAAATAATTAGTTTTTTTTCATATTTTAAAAGGTTTAACTAAAGGAATAGTAGATCCTACTAATTTTATTAAAAGGATTTCCATAGATGAAATAATAATACACATTTATATAGATGAAATTATTTTTGGATCCTCTAAAAATTCTTTATCTACTTATTTTTCAAAAATGATGCAAGATGAATTTGAAATGAGTTTAACTGGGGAACTAAAAATTTTCTTTGGATTTCAAATTTTTCTATATACAAATGGTATTAATTAAAATCTGATTAAAAATACTAAATATATTTTTAAACGTTTTGGTTTGCACTGTAATAAAGGTAGTGATACACCTATGAGTACCCCCTATAAGTTGGTTGTCGATGAAACTGGGAAACCAGTGGATGAAACCAATTACAGACGTATGATTGGGAGTGTACTCTATCTTACTACTACTGGACAAGATATAATGTTTATTGTATTCTTGTGTGATCTTTTTCAATATTATCCCATAGTGTCTCATTTATCTACTGTTAAAAGGATTTTTAAGTATCTCAAATATACTACAAACATAGGAATGTATTATACAACAGGACAATCATTTGATTTTATAAGTTATTTTGATGCTGAATTTTTTGGTTTCAAGTTAGATAGAAAGAGAACCTCCAGAACATGTCACATTTTAGGAAAGTAACAAGTATCATGGTGTAGTATGAAAAAGAATTTTGTTGCATTACCTACTGCCAAAGCAGAATATATAGCTGCTGGAAGTTGTTGTGCTCAATTTATAAGGATGAAAGACACTTTACTAGACTATAGATATAAATTAAAACATGTCTCTATAATGTGTGATTATACCAGTTCTATTAATGTCTCTAAAAATCAAGTATCTTATGCTAGGACAATGCACAATTCTGTGATACATCACTTATTGAGAGATCATTATCAATGAGGGGTTATCACTCTTGAATTCATTGGCACTGAACATCAATTGGAAGATATATTCACAATTCCATTGAATTATGAGAGGTTAAATTACATTGAACATGAGATTGGTATGATAAACTGTTAAGGATTAGAACCTCACCGTTAGAAGCTCACCATTAGAAGCCCACCATTAGAACATCACTGTTAGAACCTCACTGTTGGAACCTCAGCATTGGAACCTCACCACTGGACCTCACTATTGGACCTCACCATTGGACCTCACTGTTGGACCCCCACAGTTAGATGTCACCGTTAGACCCCAGCAATAGACATCACTATTAGGACCTCACCGATAGACCTCCCCGTTTTCACATTATTAAATTTTTAACTTTTCCAGGACTTAGGGTTTTCTCCGCTGTAATCTAAAAATATTTCATTATTACATATTTCTTTTATCTGATTTTTTTATCCCTAAGTGATAAAATTAAATCACATTCCACATTTTGATCCACTTCTCCCCCAAACCCTTTGGTCTCTAACCTACAATTCTCACATTATGCTGAAACCCATGAACTGCTCTTAATTGAATTGGAAATTTTTAAGCGATCATTTTAAGTGATGATGGAGATGCGTGAAATACAAAGAGACCTCAAGATGAGTTGGGTAGTGGAATCCAGGTAGTGGCATAGATGTTCAAACCTCATTTATCGAATAGGGATATCAGGGTATAAAAACTAGGTAAATTCAGAATGGTTTCTGACAAGCATATCTCTAATTCTAAAGGCACTCGAAGCTCAAGGATTTATCGAATGATTTGTAAACAACAATGAGACCTGCATCTCGAAGTTAGTGAAATAATTTTATGAATATTTAAAGTTCTAACAGACTGGGTATGAGAATAGAATGAATTCAAGGATAAATGTAGTATGTGTAAGCTTCTCCTATATTAAATAGGGTGAGTTTCTGATAGTACCACATAAAGTGATTTATGATTACTACTTCGGAGTGGTGCCTCCCACTATAGAGTGTTTCTATTATAAAGAACCCATTTCTAAACTGAGAGGGAGTGGGATCCCTAGGAATGTCATTTCTTCTAAAATTGATGGAGAAGATAAGCTGTTCTTTTTTTTTCCAACATGTATTTAATCCATGTAGAGGGGGATTTTCTACCTTGAAGTAATAGGACATATTTCAGTTGTATTTTTTAAAGCATGGACAGTATATAAACATCTGAAGGTAGCTGATGATTCAATTTGAAGTTACAAAAATCACCAGTTCCAAGTCCAATGCTTATTTTCATTCCATATTGTTATCCTCGATGTTGAAGGTAAAAGTAGTTTCTATATATATTGAGGAAATAGTTGTAGTGAGGGACAATTTCTACATCACAAAGGTGATTTCCATGTTGATAAAGATAAATTGGATCCCATGGAAATGATGATGGGTTCATGATGAGGCTAAGCTATGTGATGAATTCAACCCTGTCACCCATCATTCTTGGCCAAAGGATAATGGAGATCTTGGTCTAAATCTTGATGAAGTCGAGCTGGCATATTCAGATGAATCAGAATAGGCAACTATTGTTAATGAAAGAGAGTATTATTTTTTATATGATTGGTTTGATCCTGACCTTCACTCAAATACTCGTGCTAATACTATTTCCTTTGGTAAGCCCAGTCCACAAAATATATTACCTATAAGGGAAGAAATACTAAGGTATTGTAATGTTGAAGTGATTAGTGATGAATAAGGGGCATAAAATTCCTTTAGAGACATTAGAGAGACCTCATATGAGGATGAGGACATTGAATATAGTGATGGTGACTTTGAGACAGTTGCTGGAGAAATTGAAGTAAAAGGACTATGTCTCAGTCCCTTGATAGGGCATACAGAAATGGTTGAATCTTTATATGAAGATGTTGTTGATTCTGTTAAAGTTGGAATTGTTTTGGATGTTGTTAAAGATTCTATCACCGAAGCGGAAGTGGACACTTATGTTGATAGATTAGATCAATGAAGTATGATCATAGTGAATGTGGATGATCTAGAGATTGCTCTAAATGAGGGGGATGAACCTGTTTCCATAGGTTCAGTTGTTGTTGCTCGTGTGGTAGAATACTGGTCAGACGACCCTAGAATTGTGGTTTTAGATTAAGAATTTGGAGATTCTGATGATGACCAGCCTATCAAAATTCATCCTATCTCTTCAGTTATAGAGACTACTATTGTACAGCCAGTGGTTCATTTTCCTCAATACTATGTGAAGATGGATGATTTGGAATGAATAAATTCAGATCTGAAGAGCCACATTGATTAGAGATTTGATGGGTTAGAGAGGCCTATAACTCAAATTCAAGAAGATGTAACTTCTACAGTTGGAATGCTAGTTTTTCCCCCTTGCTCCATCCTAATATAGGTTGTATAGGACTGTCAAAATCAGATCAGATCCTTGGAATGTTCTATAGAATATGTAAAGTAGTCTATTTCCAGTTTAGAATCCTATATCTCTACAAGGGCATAGGTGGAAAAAGATATTCTATATGTTAAATGTGTGGTTCAGAAAATGGTCACTGTGTTTGAGGACATTAAGAAGTCTATGGAGACACATGTGAGTGAACAAGATGATGGTCTGAAATGGCTGATCAGTGGGCTGGCCAAATCCTTTAAGGAGACAATGTCATTCACTATAGCACCATTGTGTGAATATACTTCATCATCAGCTTCTCCTGATGTTGATCTAGATTCTTTCAGATTAGTTGTTAAGGAAGAAGTGTAGATGTTCTCTGGTGCGAGTACCTCAAACCCTCATTCAATGACTCATGTAACTTATACTACTAGAGAAATTCATAACATTGTGGGAATTTATTTAAGGGAAGCTTATCAGGATTAGAATTTCAACAAAGAGAATGTTGATTTCTGCTACAAAAGGATGTATACTATGCATCGTATGGATGGTCACTTCTAGTTTTTATTGGATAACTTGGGGATTCCACATGTCACTCAAGCATTTATAGTTCAGGTTAGCAGGCTCAGAGAGTTGACCCCTACATAAGGGAAATTCATGGAAAATAAGGATGATTTCATTTCAGGTTTGGAAAGAGGTGGATGTGTTATTATGGATTTATGTAATCATCATCTACCCTTCCTCCATGTGGACTGCACTTCCATCATTGTTCCTCAATCCCTGCCATCTACCTTGGCTACTTCAGGATCTACCAGTGTTGCACCAATGACTACTCCTGCACAGGCTATGCGAAGTTTGACCCCTATGATTCCTCAATGATATACACACTACATATCTACTGATGCTTCTGTTGGAGCTCCTCCAACACTACTGACTACCATACCTTGGACAATCCCACCATCTTCGGAACCTTCCTCCTCAACTTCATAACCCAAAGCTCCCTTGGCAATATCTGATGTGTACTGAATTTGGGATGTCTTAGTTGATAGGGATATTTGTAACATTTTAGTATATTGTACTATTTAATCATTAATGGATAATCATATTCCATTAATTTTTGACTTTCATTATTTTTTTTAATCACAAAGGGGGAAAACAAGTCTATGTTAGTCTATGTTTTAAGCTTCTTAACCTGAAATGAGGATATGTTTTTATGTTTACAAAACTATCTGCATATATATACTCATAATGAACATGGTTCCATTTTACTTATTTCAAATGTGCTTAACCCCAATTCAAACATACTGATATAATTTTTCACTATCAAAAAGTGGGTGATTATAGGACTCACCTGTTTTGATAATCCCAAATCGTGTTTCATTTATATAAATAATCTTGTTTCTCTTATAGGAAAATCATTTAAGGGAAAATCATGTTTATATCAATGTAATAACTATGTAATTTTAATCTCACTTATCTCTTGTTTAAGATCACATTGAATAATTTCTCTAAGTAAAAAGGTCACCGATGTAAAGGTCACTGATGAAACGGTCATCGATGGAATGGTCACAGATGTAAAGGTCATCGATGCCAAGGTCACTGATACAAATGTCACCGAGTAAAAGGTTACCAATGCAAATGTCAATGATTCAAAGGTCACTGAAAAAAATGTCATCGATGCAAAGATAAATGATGAAAAGCTCACCAATGCAAAATTCACTAATTAAATAGTCACTGATGCAATGGATACCGATGCAAAGGTCACTGATTCAATGGTCACCTATGCAAAGGTCACCGATGAAAAAGAGACCGATGCCAAGGTCACTAATGAAAAGGTCGCCGATGCAAAGTTCACCGATGCAATGGTCATCAATGCACGATTACTTATGAAAGGTCACTATTGTAAGGATACTATTGGGAAGGTTACCACTAAAGGCTACACATAATGGATGTCGATGGAAGGTTACTAATAGAGGTTATAGTTGAAGGCTACCGATGAATGTTACCGATGGAAGATTACCGTTAAAGGTTACCGTTGATGGTTATAGGTAAAGATTACCGATGGAAGGTTATTGTTGAAGGTTACCATTGAAGGTTATCGATGAAGCCTACCGATGTGCACCTACTGTTGAAGCCTACCATTGGGAAGGCTACAATTACCAGTTTACCGATTCTTACCCTTCCATACATTGTCAAATTCTTAATATTATTGTAATGGTCATATTTGGAAAATTTAATGCTTCCGACATTAATTAATGAAGATTGTAGACATATCAAGAGACTATATGTGGGGATAGTATGTGGTATGAGAAATATTGCAAGTGATGTACTTATTCATATTGTAGGTCCTCAAATTTAAAACAGAACACTAATGAAGAAAATCATTGTGACTAGCATAGAAGAACACATGTGCATGTGAAGGAGCTTACTTTCTAGATCAAAGAACTATCATCCACCACTTAAACTGTGAACCCAAAACCATCATAGAGATCATTTGAGAAAAAATTATTTCTGCCTACTGTGCATCATCAAAACATGTCCAACACCAGAAGAAAGATAATCAACACACGATCATGGTGTTTCAACACTATGTTTTGAGGAAAACTTCTAGAGAAAGACTCGAACAACAATTTCGTCACTCCAGGGATTCAAGATATGAACTGAAAACACATAGAGTATTCAAAACTCAAGCATATGATCCTATATCTATTATGTTCATTCATTTTACAGTTCTGAGAAGTGTGTGTGTATGTCTGTTACACAAACATTCTCCTTTCCCTGAACTGGAAGATACTGAATATAATCACATCAAAATACACTTAAATATTTTATCCCACATATAACTCTAGAAGAGACCATGTGTGGTATGTACTGTTTGTTTATCCCATGGAGAACAATGGTAGAGGGTGTGAACCCTAGATAGTTTTTGAAATTTGTTGTAAATCCCACAATAGGACGTGTAACAAGATTATTTTTAATATAATCTTTTTGGTGGCTGGTGATCACCAAGTGGAGAGGATTAAGTCTCTTCATGATAAAAAACCACTTGTTTAACTTCATTGTGCTCTATATATTTATTATACCCTAATTTATCTATTTTCTAGTATTTATAATTGCAAAAATATGAAACTATATTCTATTGACATTGATAGTATTTTTGTTAGTGATTGAATGTGTTAAATTAAATAAAATTGTTTCAATTGTTAAAGAAGGGTTTCACACAAATTAACCAGAGGAATAATCACCGTTTGAGAAACCTATTGACCAACTAGACATTTATATCTTTAATTCCTTAATTAACTCAGCCATTTCAGAATTTTGGGGATCGTTATAAGAAAAATTTTAAGTAGGAACTTAATTGACCACCCTCTCGTGATTCCACTCTGACCAACAATACCCTACTGTAATCAGTAAGATATTTATATTCAAACAACATCAACATAATGTTTTAACCAAAATATTAGTGAACGTGATAAAAATTAATTAGCACAATTAAGGAAATATTATGCTTATCCAAATAATAAATCATAATTTTATGGGCCAAAACAAACTAAAAACTTTCTTAACACCCAATGAATCGACTTATATCAACCATACAACTTCGAATTTTTTTTGTTATTTTTTTTTATTTTTTTGTAAAAACATGGGTACACCTAGCATTTATCAAGAATAACAATTTTGTCCCCTCCCTCCACTATATAATGGAGGTCATGAATCCCACTTTTTATAACCACAGAAGGCACATTGGCTGGGAAATACTATTCCCAAATTACTATTCAAGAGCAGTACCCCCAACCTAGAATTGTAACCTAGGGAATAAATAAATCAATTGAATCTCGTTGAGGCAATCCAAAAGTAGTTATGCTAAAAAGATGATGTTTGATTGTGTATGAAGAAAGTAAAGAGTTTAGGTATGGGAATTTCATCTCAATTTTTATTTCCTTGATATGCATGTTTTATTCATCACTCATTTCTATTACGGGGTTTGAATATTACCCATAGATGTATTATATGTTTCAGATATATAAATTTATGGGTATTCACATATCCAATTTATGATTTTTCTCTCATGAGTATTGTATTCAAATGTTTCCAAATCAGTAAATTAATATATCCAATTTATTATTCTTTGAGGCACATTCAATTTCAAGAAATTTTTTTTATATGATCAATATATACTATTTTAAAAGATTATATCCCAAAATCTCATTATTTTCAGGACATGATAGGATTTATGTAACATTATTCTTTTTAGTATATAAGGATTTAATGCTACTAATGTCTTAACAATTTATATCTTCATCCACTTTATATAGAGAGAATGTTTATGATTATACTTTTATGAATGAAATATTATGATCTATATATCAAGAACTCTCATGAAATTTTGTACCCTCTGTCTGTGCATGGTATATCCATGTAATGGATCAATTTTCACACTATTTGGAACTTAATATTATTAAAAAAAATGTTTTAATTAAAATATGAATATATTTCCCTTTACAGATAGAAATACGTATTCTCTCAAAATATTGTTTTTTTAAACATTGTAAAAAATGTTTTATTATTATCCATTGATGTGGAAATGATATTTTTACCCTTGAATTAAATTTTCATAAAATGGGTTTAAATGTAATCGTTAATTATTTTTCTGATCAATAACTTTTTATGAACATTTAAGGTGAAAATGGAATGTTGGGCATGGGAATTCCTACCCTCCATCATAAAAATAATTTCATTTATCCTTCCATTTAAAATTTAAAATTTTATGTTTCCAAATTAAATATGATTCCTAATATTCTGTAAAATAGTTTATTTTAATTTTTTTAAATAAAAGGGTCTCAAAAAATTGTTTTATGTTAAGAAATATTTTATGTGATTTTCAAATAGTCCTCTATATATTTTAAAAATATATTTTTTAAAAGAAAAGTATTTCAATTATATCAAAGATAAATTAATAATTAATCAATTTTATTTTAGGGAATATTGTTTCCAAATTATTTTAAGATTCTTTTATAAGATTACAAGGAAAAAATTTGTGAAAATTATTTTATGAATCATTGTATGTTTCCAAGGAAAATTATTTTCAAAACGGTTTTAAGATTATTTTATATTTTTTAATGTATTTTCAATGAAATTCTTCTAAAATGGTTTTTTGTTTTAATTAACCTTTATGAATGATGAATGTATATGTTTCTCTTGATTTTTTAAATAATGATATCTCAGAATAAGTTTCCATCTAAGAAAACAACTTTTGAAGTTAGTCATGTCATTTTGGGAAAGGATCCAAAGGTTCCATTCATATTAATACTCTTAATTTTCTATGTTTTTATCAAATGATATTTATGAAAACCCTTGTCTCTTTCATGGTTTATATATTTATGTAACTCATTTTTCTTCCATAGGTTATATGATTATAAAACCAATTCCCCATCCACATGTTATATTAATATAAATAAGGTTTCTATTTAATGGGTATACCCTGATAATCTCTTAGGAAACACACATCATTCAATAGGGCATTATATGGAGAAATTATAATTAAACCTATATAATTTCCATAAGCTATGATATGACAAAATATTTATGATAACAATTTCATTTCATGGAATATGATATGATCTATTTTCATGGGCCACTATATGATGGAAGATTTAGGATCTTGTGGATTATGTACGTATTAGTTTGTTATGTGATGGGTTGGACATATAAATCTCTCCAATTCATTGAGTAATTATGGATGACTCGAGAGTAAAAATGTATATCATGAACTAGATTAGATTCTCAAAATGTTAATCATAGACCTTGTTGGACGTCTTTAAGTTTACGCATGAACATAATTAAATGTTCTCAATTATATGATTGAACCTTATTATTTGTCCATAATATTTTTCATTAACCTATATTCATGTTTGATATATTATTCATGGTTCTAGTTTCATGTTCATATATTATGCATAATCCTGATTACATTTTTTAAATGTTATACATTAACTCGATTACATGTTCACATCCTTATTCATGGACCTCGTTTCATGTCCATAAGTCTATGCAAGGTCATTAATTCATGTCTATAACCGAATGAGTGTCTTTTTTTCTACATATACAAGTTTATGATGTTATATGTTGATGTGTACACAAAAATTCTATTTATTATTAATATGTTATGATTTTATGTGGTATGGTCATGATTATCATGGGATTCATGTCTAATGAATAGTTAATATTTATACCATGATTCATTTTTATAATATTTGATATATTGGGAATGATATGCTAATGAAAATATGTGGTTCTTATACCCTTTTGTTCATTTATTATTACATCATTCCTTCAATTACCCTCATTGAGAATTTGTTCTCAACCCTTTATTATATTTCCTTTCACCATGTTATAAATAATTTTATTTATGTAGAATTTGTATGAAGAAAGATATTTTATGAAAACATTTATGATCCTTCATTAAGACAGATGATTTTTATTATATGTCATTAAAAGAACTAAAAAATATGGTCTTTTGGTGTCTGTTATTGTAATGTGTTTATATATTACAAAAATTGTAAAAATTTATATGTAAGTTAATAGTATGTGGTTATGGTTATTGAAAAAGTAATGTTTAGTTAACATAAGGGAAAAAGGGTATGAATTTATTTCATATCCCTATGGATATTCCTATGGTTAGGTATAGTTGTGTCTTGATGGATAAGCCTATGGATGAGTTAATGTTTAGGAAAATGTCCAAATATTTTGGAGAACTATTGAGTGAGTGGATTCATAGGATTAAATTATTATTTTTATACTATATGTATATGTGGATTTGGAACGGATTTACCTTGGCATAACAACTCTTACAATGTGCATTCGTCTTGGCTCGAGCATAATCTTGTATATGACAATGAGCCTTGTTGAACAACTAGTGTGAAACATTTGGGGGATATGATTTTTGAATTCAAAAACTCACCATGAATCACTTTCAAATATTTAAAAATATTTTAGATATGAATTACCTAGTATAAACATGTGGTACATTTATTAAGTGAGTATTCATAAGGAAAACATCACCTAAGAGGGTTTTTTCTAATTAT
This sequence comes from Viscum album, assembly GCA_963277665.1. Lineage (NCBI taxonomy): Eukaryota > Viridiplantae > Streptophyta > Magnoliopsida > Santalales > Viscaceae > Viscum > Viscum album. Next base: position 316,371,033 of record OY728129.1, read on the forward strand.
TTGGTTCCTAACTATGTAAACTTGTTCATTATCTTGGTTTTTTGGTTTTAATAAATGTATAAAACCCAATGGATCTTCATTAATGATGACTAAGACAAAAAATGTAATGATTTTTCTACTAAAAATATTAATTCTATTGGGGATGGAATTCAAAACCTCAATGATATGCCCAAACAACTTTTTTAAGCTATGTTCATGCTGAGATTCCAAACGAGAAAATAAGGGATCAAGATTTTATTAATTCCTTCATGAGGTAAAATCTAACTACTTTAAGTGGGACTTATGATCCCTACATATCATAAAATTAGATTAGTACCAATAACATGATATTCTATATTATTCTTTGTTTGTATCACGAAAATTTAATCTATTATTATTATCTGTTAGAATGTGAAGTAGACCATTGGTTGAATATCAAAAATAATATCATTGAGCAAGATGAAGTATAATCCATGGATTGGGATGAGATCAAGAACATATTAACCAATATGATTGTTCATTATTTTATTTATATGAATATGTAAAAGGAGTTCTATGAGTTGAATAAAATTGATAATGAATCCATTGGTACCTATGGGGGTAATTTCACAAGACAATTGAGGTACACTTGTCTTATTATCATCCAACCTAAATGTAATGCTAATAGTTTTTTAAGTGACATAAAGAATAGTTTAATAAGGTAATTATCCATAAGATAATTTGGTAGAAATGATGATATTGTTATATGTGGAATCAAAGATGAAATGGAAGCAACAGTTAGGTATCAACCTCAGGGTTTTGAAAAGAAAAGTAAGATGGAGGTCAATGGAAAATCTAATAAACATATTGGGAAGAAAAAATTTCAATATATTACATACCGAAAAAAATTTTAAGATAAAATATGTGTGTTATGAATGGAATAATAATGTCTTGTATTTTTTGGATTCTTGGACACCATGCAAAATAATATTAAAGTTATGTAATAGGAAAATCAAAAAAAATATATAGATATGAATCATAGCACAATAAACCACCCCCACATTAGTGTTTCAATTTCCTAGAGTTTGGAAGTTATATGAATAAAATCCCTAATCCAAGAATATTATGGATGTTAATATATTGAAACATTGGAGATAAATGGTATAAGTTAATGCTTATGAAAAAAACGAATCATGTGAATAATGATATTTATGAAAAAAAACATAACATTTAAACATTTATATGAGATGTTTGTGCTTGATTTTTTATCAATAAGACCTTTGATAATAATATTGTTCAGCCTTTAGTGAATTTTCATATTACTATATTCTCCTACATTGATTTTGGAATAACAAAATCAAATTTAATGTATATCGCAATAAGGATATACATGTGGATCCAAAAAAATATTATCATATAAGATATGAATTTATTTAAGGAAGAAAGGTAAATTTATATTTTATAAGTATTAAAATGTTTAATATTTATGTAATTGTTTGAGTTAATCATCTATGACATACTTATATATTAAAATATTTTCTCAACATTTGATGATTAGTGAATAATGGTTAACATCGAATTAACCATTTAATATTAATAATGATATATGAATGACCTATCATTTGATTAATGGATCTCATGATTATTTAATTATTGAAGACTAGAAAATTCAACTTCATATATTATAGTAAGAGGTAATGTGGAAATTGATAATTTTATAATAAAAGGATGATATTTTTTATATGAAAATGAAAAAAATAACGTATGTATATTTCCTTGTATATATTAACAGTACAAGAATTCCACTATAAAAATGATATTCGATAACAAATACCCTAATACCTTCATTTATGTTGAAATTATGGTCATATAAATATTTAAATATATGTGGTTTTCAGTGGCTTAACATTCCAATAATAGTTCAGTTTTAGATTATCAATGATCCTTGTTACACTGTATTGTTATTTACTCTTTTCGTCTATGTCCAATCATTGCCCCCAATCTTATAAACTCATATGTGGAAACACAGTAATATGTTACATTAGGTTACAATAATGTTTCGAACATTACTTTATTTCATGGGGATAAAGAAATAATTTTAATATTGTGGTATTATATGAAATGAACATTCATGTATTAAACCATAAAGGACACATAAGAATTTTAAGGGTGAAATTCATTTTACGGGGTGTAGAATGAAACACCCTTAGATTTTGTTAATTTCTTTTTTCAAATTAATATATCATTTTATATATATTTAAATTGAAACAAAAAAATATATATAATTTTTTGTAAATTAATCTACTATGATAGACTTTTATTATATGCTGCCCCAATGTCATATTTCCCTATATGTAACATTTACTTGGCTCTTGATACACATAACATAGATTTTATATGAAACAAATCTTAATAGTTAAAATTTTATAAATAATATAGATATAACTTATCAATTAAAATTTAAAAAATGGATATTGATAATTAACTTTTATGTCTTATTTAAAATCATTTCAAATAAATAATACATATTGATAACGAGACATATAATATTATGAAAAGTCATTTTATGTCTAAAAAATTGTATTCTTAAATGAACTACATTTTTTGGACTATATTAAATAAAATAAAATTAATTATGAACACTATTGTACACTAAATTATATATGCTCAAAAAATTATTTAATTGGCAATTTTATTTGCAGATTATGATGGGTTTTTGGTATTTTTATGAGAAACAACATATATGGATGAATACCATAATATAAAAAATTTGAATTCAAAAAATATTTCTCATATAATTTATTTTTATAGATAAATTATATTTTATGTTTTTTTAAAATAATAATAGATATATAATACATTTTTTAACCCATTTAAAGTCATTCTAATCATTTTAATATTGATTTCAAAAATAAAATCTTATTGAAGTATTTATCATTATCATTTCAAAAACCCACTTTCTCTCCACATCTGTTAGGTTAAAATTAAACATAATTTTAAAACTTATTTGAATTTAATATGAGAAATGGACATAAATTGTTTTAATAATTATGATTTTTATATTATATAAAAAATTAAATTTTTACCAAATGTTTTAGAAAATTTTATTGAAATTAAATACAGTGATTAATGAAAAATAATGATTAATGGGGGAATAAACCATAAGCCTAAGTTCCAAAATGACTAATCCACTTGTCTAACACCATTTTCTGGATATATTTTGGCCATTAAAATTCCATTATTGAGTTGTTTTGGATTTTAATTCCTTTATTTGTTAAAATTTTGGGTACACCTTCCATGTTTAAAAAAACGTCATGTCTGTCCCATCCCCGCACTATAAAGATGGATTCACCCCTCCCACTTCTTCAGACCTCTCTATACATATTGGATCAAGAAATATCTACCCGAATACATCCTAAGAATCACTCCCCACATCCTTGAATCCTAATAACGTATATTAATTAATACAAGGGAGACGTTTTGTTAAAACCAAAAGGTGTTACCATAATAGGAGTATTTTTGAATGTTTCAGAAAAAATTCAAGGATTATGGTAAAGAAATTTCATCTCATTTTTCCCATGTGATATGTATTATTCACCACCAATTTCATTTGTGCGGTGTGTATAATTTACATGGAGGTATTCAATGTATTTTTAATTAAATTTATGGTTAATAACAATGTTATTTTTTTAATGAAATTGTTTTCCAATCATTATTTAAATTGGATGATTATAAAATGGTTTTAAAAACAAGGATTCAAAAAATGGTTTTATGATAAAAAAAATTTATGTGATTTTTATATATTTATTTTTATATTATCTAAATGATTTATTTAAAATAAATGTATTTCAATTATCTCAAGTCATATTTAATTTTTTTTTCAATGTATTTCCAAAGAAGGTTTATTCATAATGATTTATTTATTCTTTTATATGTTTTCATGATAATAAAATTTATAAAATAAGATTATTTTATATGTTTTCAATGTAAATGTTTTTAATAATTTATTATGATTATTTTATATGTTTTCTAGGAAAATGGATTTGAAATTTTTTCCAATCTTATTTTATAATTTTCTTGTGTATTTTGTCTGGAAATAGTTTCAAATAGGTTGGTTTTTTTTAAATTACTTTTTTACAAAGGGGATGATATTTTCGATAAGATATGTTTTTTAATGATTTCTCAAAAATATTTTCAATATAAGATGACATCCATTTATTTTACTCACCCCTTAGTAGTAAATGGTCGAAATTTTCCTTTAATATTGTTTCTCTGGATGGTTTATGATTTGATGGTTTATATAAACCTATTTTTCTTTCTTGGGATATTAGTCTGCAAAACTCATTACACTTATATAGGTTATATGATTAAAAAACCCTTTCCCTATACTTTTATTATATTCATATGAAAATTATTTCTCTTAAATAGGTTATAATATCATAAATTCTTCTAAACCATGAATCCTTTCATGGGTTATTCTTGTGAGATATGATTATTAATCCTATATATTTTCTACATGATATGATATTATTAAAATATTATGATTACAAATTAATTACATGGGTTTTATATGATCAATTGTTTTCATGAAATGCTGCATGTTTTATGATCTTGTAGAACTTTTATGTATGATTTTATCATATGAAGGATGATAAATATATGTCCGTTCAATGCATTGGGTAATGTTGGATGAAATGTGGGTAAACATTTTATGTGTGAACCAGATTATATGTTCAAAATGTTACGAATGGACATGATTTCAAGTAAATAATTTTATTTTTGAACCAGATTAAATGTTAGATGTTTTATGACTGAATCTTACCATGTATTCAAAATTTTAATCATGAACTTGATTACATATTCACAATGTAAATTGTGTACAGGGTTTTATTTTCCTAAGTTGTGCATGAACATGATTACATGTTCACAAAGATATGTGTGAATAGTATTTCATGTTTTAAGAACCCAGTTATTCTTTTTGAGGTACATTTTCTATTATTCTTTTTTAGAGTCTTTGATAATACATGGGAAAAATAGATAAGTACTGGAATTATACTATCACACATGCTGATTCTAGGTTACTAATCATGTAATTCAAAGTACACATTGTGTAGTTTTTTAATGTAATAATGGAATACAAGGAATGTGGTCATGTTATAAAAAAAAGATGAAAATGAAACTACACATCTTGTACTTCTTGATATACACATTTTAGTTTTGTCAACAGGCCCTGGAAAGTAATTCGGTGGAAGTCACTGGCCAAATGATTAAATAAATGACATAAATTTCATATATATGTACTTAAACACCATTTAATTGTTTTTTTCTTAAAATGGTTGATATTTGCTCCATTATTCAGATTGGACTATGGGCCCACAAGGGAAATTTAAGAGTAGTGTCAGAACTTCATCCCCTTTCCGATTCATCATCCGCACTCTATTTCTATCGTCATCAATCTTGATTTAACACAATTGGTAATTTCATGATTACTCTTGAGGCGTTCTAGGTGATTTTAGTTCTCTATTTAGTTTTTTAAGGTTGATTTAATAACCTTATTTCGACGATCTCTAGTATTTTAGCTTGAATTTGATGTCAAGGTTGGACAAGGGGAGTTGTACTAAAATGAGGTAGGTGGTCTCAAGCCTCTTGTTAATTTTAGAGATGTTTATGCATGTCGTTGTTCTACGTGATCTTGTTGACGGTGTCACCATGAATGGAATTTAATCCATATTAGTACTTAATGTTGTTATAGTAGTGGATTTAGTGAATTGATGCATGTTTTGCTTCATTTTTTGGATAAGTTCCCCCCCGTAGGTGCGTTTCCATTAGATAATATTTTTCCATTTCAGGCAAAGATGTCTTTGGAAATGACTTCCTTTACCTTTAAATGTTGTTAGAAAATGATGTTGATTACTCAATGTATTTTTAATTGCCTTAGAATTGGAATTTTTTAATTATATATTTGGGATTGTTTCTTCCCCTTTCCCATGTGGTGATTTTACTTATTCAATCATATTGTAATGTTATGTTAAATTTTAAGGTGTAAACAGTAAATATAGTTGGGTGATACATGGGTTCAACTTAAAACGCTGTGAATGGAATCACATGAATATTGTAACACACACCTTTTTTGATGCGTGGGTTTAATATAGAATGGCATGCAAGGACTTGAGAGGCTTTTGTTTTTTATTTCATTGATGACACTTGGGATCCTGAGTAGGACCGAAAAAGAATTACTAAATTTATGTAATCCAATATTATCATTATAGTGATTCTTATGGGCTCCCTAGTATGTCCAATGAGGTTGGACTCTCATGATCTTATACCAACATCTATAGTATACATGGGGTTCCACAGAATGACCACTATTAATGAACTTGTATGATGTCGGTAGAATTACTCATGTAGTGATATTTGAATTAGAAAATAGGAATCTCATGAATAGACTAATGTTATACCTAAATGATGGAATGAAATGAATAGTTACATGTCTCTCAAACCAAAGTGCATGCCTGGATTTAGTCTCCAATTACATGTTATAAGGTCTTCTGAGACTTATGCCATTCTTACATTGCTGTGTGGGAATGACAAGCTTAGGCTGAATTCCAAGACATAAATACTTTAGGTAATAGAATTTATAATGAAAATTGTAAACTCTATAAATAAATAATAGTACTTGTAGGATTGTTTACAATAAAGTAAATACTAGTTTGTTTTATTTCATTAATATTCACTAATAGTGTATATACTAATTGAAAAATTTTCACAAACCATATGTTGTTTCATAATATGATTTATTTCTCACAAACTTTTCGGGTCATGTTTTTGGGCCCAAATAGACTATATTTTTGTAGGTGTTCATATGGGAAAGGCTCCATCTATAAGTACATGATTGCTGCTTAGGATTAGGTGAGAATAGGATAGAGCCAAGAATTCCATTTCTACTATGTTTTATTTTGTACTATTATACCGTAGTATAGTATTGTACTTGATTGCTGTGTATCTTCTTTTCACTTCTTCCTTAGAACATAAAACATGTTACATAATTCTAATATGTTATGACTTCTAGTTATCATTACCTTTCAGTCTTCCGTTGTTTACTTCAATTTCATGTTTTTTACTGCTTCTGCTATTGTTATTATTTATTCTATTGGGTTACCCCTTGGCAATGAGGGAATTGTTTCCATACTATCACACCTCAGGCCCTCACTGCTAGTTGGAAGCCTTTGGTGTTTGTGGAAAGGTTCTTGATGCCATGTGGGGAACCGAGTTTGGGGCACCAGGTGAGTTTCTTTTGGACCCAAGATATTACAAAAGTTCACAACCTGTTTTTTTGCCTGATTTCATCTTCATAATTCTATTAATGGTTCTAATTTCATGCCCTTAAATTAATGAGGGAAACTTTTCTACTTATACTGGTTCAATATATGTTATTTTGATTTTTACACCAAGTTCCCCAGTCTTATTGATATGTTATGGTTTCATTTAATATGTTTCTAACTATCTTATGATTTTTTTATTATAGGGTTTTGATATTTTTGGAAGGATTCATGTTTACGATCTTTGATATACAAGGTATAATTTATAATAACAACACATTTTCCATGTAATCATATATTCATGTTATTATTAGATAATTCTATTATTTACCCTTTCTGATCATTCATGATCACCCATTTATTATGATTTTTAAAAAATATTGAAGAATGGTTTTTATGTATAATTATTAAGGGGTATGATATTGGGGGGAAAACATTGAATATATTTAACTGAGTGAGAATATTTGTTAATATTATAATGTTTTCTTCACCTTCTTCTAGTGGTATGATAAAATATGTGAAATTGTACTATTTCACATTTTGAAAAAAATGGTTGTTATATAACACTAGAAAAACAAATAATCTATAAACCACTTCAAAATAGAATCAACCACTTTAGTGTATATACCCTATATATTTTTTCTATATATATTGATCCTATACGATCCGATAATTTATTTAACAATTGACTAATTCTATCAAATACAATAAAAATTTACATTTATGGGCTAATGTATTACCCAAATATCTTAATCTTTGAGATTGTGTTTCTCTATGCTGAACCAAACTATGATTCGTATTTATTCAAGTACTCCATAGTTGTTATAAATTATACTCAACTTTTACATAATTTAATCTTTTTGTGATAAATAGAGTACTGCATATTTTTGGGCATATGTTACATCCATGTAGTGGGACTAAAATCAATAGTACTTGATTCCACTAAATAATATTTTTTCATGCATCCATCATCATGATTCATTCAAAATTACGAGAATATTCACAGAACATCGCTTATTTCATTTTAGTATGATTTTAGAATCCTCTATAGAATAAATCGGGTATATCCACTTTAATTACACTCAGAGTCACATCATACATGTTTCCCTGGGTGAGAATTTATTGTTATTATCCATAATATACCTCAAATATGAAATAACATTATTTATTTTTTAATTTATTTTTTCACATTATCTCAATTAGGGTAATTTTTTATTCAGAATAATTGTTTTGTGGTTAACCATCTTGTGAGCACCATTTTTTTCTTAAAAATTTTTATGCCTTTTTTTTCAAGTTGAATGGTATTATTTTTCTATAAAATAATTTATTGTTGTCATAATAATTATGTTATTTCTATTGAATACCTAAAAATATTTTATACCAAACATACCATGAATATTCACTAGGTTAGACATAGATACCATATCTATGTAAAATTATTCCACATGTATACATTTTTTAGTTGAGATATTCATAGAATAGTATTTTATATTATTTTGAATACATGGGATTATAGAAATACATTCATGGTATATCACATGCTTCAAATAAAATTGCACTTCTTAGTTAATCTTAATTATTAGTATTTTCATCAATATTTAAAATGATAAATACTTTCATGTGATTTAACAAATTTGATACTCATTTTTATTTGTAAATAGATAATCAAAAAAATAAAATACGCAAAAATTCAATGTGTATGACTAGTAATTCAACCAAAAAATATTTTCATATTCCATTATGTGCCATTATTTTTTTTAAAAATCCATTCCTCTAATTTTTACATTTTAATTATGATCTATCTCTGTGATATTCTCTTATCTCGATTTATTAATCTAGTATATGATTATTGGTGTTTTAGTATGTTTTTTATGAATCCACATACAATATTTTCTTATAATGGTTGGTCATTAGATTTTAAAACCATACTCATTTTTTCTTAAAGAATGAAAAATTGACGTTGATTTTTTTGAATTTTTTAAAGATTTAAATTCAAAATTTATTAACCTCACAATGAATTTGAAATGTTTCAAGTAGAACATATTTCATTTGTATAATATTTGTTTTATATTATATTAATTATTCATTTGAGTATATTCCCCTTATTTCTAATTTCATAACAAAAATATATTGACAAAATATCCGGAAATTTATAATATTACCATAAAATTAAATTGGAAATTATTGGTGAGAATTATTTATATAAATAATCCTTTTTGAAATTTAAAATTTTTCAAGAATTTTGATCAAGTATTCAATAAAATCTCTATAATTCTTGAATATTATTTAATAAATTAGTACTACCACATGATTATATTTCTCAATGAAATACTATTATAGCCTTATTTTAGTATCATTGGATTTATTCAATATAATCTCTATATATAATATCCTTTTCATTAACTCTTCATAATTTTTGTTCATTTGAAACATGACTAGTTCATCTTCATTAGTTTCATCATCGTAGGTATGTGACTCATATTCATTTCTAATGTTTCTGAAACATTTCTATAATATAAGTTATATATAATGGGATCCTCAAAAGTACCCATTTGAAATGTATAATCTCCATAGTCGAAATATTTAATCTTCCTATTTCTTGCATTAATATAATCATATAGACTCTAAATAAAATTAGAATGTTCACCCTAATTTTGGTTTAATTCTTAGTCATTATGAAATGTCTTATAATTTAACACTATAAATAAAATATGTGAATGTTAATATATTATATTGCCATTATTTCCAACAAAATACATCATCCATCCTCCAAAATTTAGTTTTCCACTTTCCTTGAATATTTAATTCTTCTATAACCTATTTAAATTTTTTATCAATGTTAGAAAATCCCCCCAGTTCATCCTTTGCATGATATTTTCTATTCCCCTGATTGTTTATATTTTATATCAATATGTTTTAGGATGATGGATTCATATAATAATCTTTCAGGACATCAAAATTTCATCAATAAATATTGTATGTTGATGGAAAAGTTGTAGAACTTTGGATTTTATACCACATATTTTTATTTAAGTCACCTTAAGGGGGTGTCAATCATGGTTTAGTAAAAAATTATTATTATTTATTTATTTAGGATATTCTTCTAATTTTATAGCGAACCATTTTCGTCCTCTAAATCTATATGTTACAATCTCCAAGAATATTAAAATATATAGGAAATAACAATTGAACAGAACACTAATATTTGACATGGTTTTCCAAAATGGGAAAAATATAACGAGGGAAATAGAAAATTTATTTAGGTTCCATAATCATATAATCATTAATATTTCTATGGACATAATGATTTTAACATTATAACTCATTCCCAGACATATTTCCTTTAATGGTATCAGGATTATCTACTCTTCAGAAAAGTGACACTCCGAGTTTTTAATTTCACCCATTGATTATATAAAGGATAAGGTCAATTTATAGACTTGATAGTCATTATAAGGTTATCAAGATAATAATTTTTTTTATTTTCCTTATCCATAATAATGAATTATTAACTCTAGTATTCTACTAACATGATTCCTTAAACTGTATAAATTTATCACCTTTTTAATGTTGGTTGAGTCTATGAAATTTCTGGCACTAAATCAAAACATTCTCCACAATGATTACAATTCAATGATTTGAATTATATTCTAATATAAACCATATACAAAAAGATGATGTTATTGTATATTCCATGCTTTTCTCATCATCCTTATATTGTATTAAATATCATATGCCAGCAAGGTGTATTTCATGGATCTTCCTTTCGTCTACTCCAAATAATTAGTTATTTAATTCTCTAAAGCAATATTTGATATTAAAAATAATATGAATCTCCAAAATTATATTTACAATTATATTACTAATATATCATTTATGTTCTACTATAGATATCTGGTATTTTTGTCTTTATAATATTTTTAATCTCCCTGAAACCTGATATCATTAAATAATAAATAATTTTTTTATTGCATAATTATATTATGAAGAAATTTCTTCATATAACATTCTTTATTATCTACGTATCGTGAACAATAATTAATTTAATTATTCTTTCATGAGAGTGTCATCAGGAAACTATCTCATCTTTTTTTAACATACATTACTATTTTTTATGTATATGAAGACACTACCTCTTCAAAATTTTACAACTTTTATTATATTTTGTGGTACTATTTTCTTTCATAGTATAATTCCATAGTATTCCTGTAGACATATTTATAGTATGTATATTCATAAAAAAACTTCTATATAGGCATACATAACCTCATACAGACTTAGTTTCATGTATGGTTCTTACCATGTCACACAACTACTTCATATTACTATTAACACATAGGTTATGAATAAAAGAGAGTAAAAATATATGTTCCTCTTCACCTTCATATATATTCATATACAATAACTCTAATGTTCCGATTATATTCCATATCATGGAAATAAATCTTTTAATTTTATTTATAGAAAAACATCATCGAAATAATCTTAAATGAATCATGTTGTTCCATTCATTCGACCAAAAAAGATTTCCTGACAAAAATTAACTTTCTCACTCTGATATTCCTCATAAAAAACTGAAACAAAAAATCAACATGTCAAATATGAATGTAACATCACACAATATAAATATTATCTACATTATTTCAAATTTATTTATCATATAGTACGGCTTTAACTACATGATACCATACCATCAACATAAAAGTCCAAATCGAATCCACTAATTTCATGTCAGTAATTCAAAAAAGAAATTAGGAATAGAATAATATACCTTATAATAGATTCAATGAACAATGGATTTCAATTTAAATAAATTTTAAATAAAGATAAATTTTCTAGTATTTGGTTTGACTTGGGTGAAATCTTCATTAGCATCATTCTCATATTACTTTTTTAAGCATGTTTTTTTCCATGAATGAAAACTGTGCTTCCGTATATAGTTATTATCATCAATTTTGTCATATATTAATGATCATAATTGAAAATAGATCTTCCATATATAGAATATATTTTATTTATGTAAATCATAAATGTGGTGATTAAAAACATTCAACAAGTTGTCATTGAATACCGTTGATAATGATACCATTTATGTAGGCCCCATGCGATTATGAGTTTTATAGTGGATTAACAACATAGATTTTAAATCATCCTGCATTATATATAAAAAGGTATTTCACACTCTTTTATTATACATTAAAATTGTGTAATCAACCAAAAAGTCTAGTATATCATTTTTACAATGTATTTCAACCCTATTTAATTCTTGTATTCCACACCACATTTTTTCCACCTACATACCCGGTGTTGGTGCTTTCCAATCCTATAATTATTGATATTATTAGTCTATTATAATAATTACTTTTTACATGAGAATAATATTCCCTTGATAAAACAAATAATACTCTATATATATTAAACTATTCTTTTTCCGTGGAATACAAGCATTATTTTTTAAAAACTTATGTGAATTCCCATCAAATATAAAATATGTACTCAACAATTCAAACCATTATTTCGTGAATATTGGATGAAAATTTAACATAAACTAAATGTTATAATGATAATGTTATGAAAATATTATAAAAAGGTATTATAAATTTTAATTTTTTATGAATTATTCAAGAAAAATACTAATTTTTCCAATGTTATAAATTAATGTATCATTTTCGGGAATAGTTTTGGTGTTATGAAAGGTGGCATGGATTTTGGATTATTAGTTTCCCATTACGAATCACTTATCTTTTCCTCAAAATTTGTCTATTTATAGTATTGAATTTATTAAAATCTATTCCATGTTTGTTACCACACTCTATGTAATTTTATCTTTTATAGGTGATTAACTTTAACCAAACCCATGCTTTGACAATTATGTCAATAAAAAAGACTCCTTAACGATTTCACATTGATTAATTTTAATTTATATAAATTAAAACATAAATTTATCATTTATACATTTTAATATTTATAACCCACTTTCAGATATTGATGACATCATTCATTGTTGAAATAAATTTTTAACCGGTTACTCTAATGAATGAATTTGGTATTGAATTAATTTCCCATTATTTTTTATAGGATATATAATTGTATTTGAGGAAATATTGAGTGTTTTTTGTATCCAATCATCGAAATGTTTTATTTTTTATAAAAAGTGTAATAAATATACTCCAGGCATATATATTACCTTCATTTCTTGACCCACTTAAATTTAGAGATGATAGTTGAGATATCATCATTCCCACTATTACTATTCACCATATAATCTCCTTGTGATTATAATAATTATATTTCATTCCATATATTATTCATGATATACATTTAATCCACAATATAAAAAAACATGAGGTAATTTATTCAAAAATGTTTTTCTAGTTATATCTAAAGGGATAGCCTTATCACTTTAAAGAAACCATTATAGAAAATTGTTATAAATAAATAATTTTTTTGATCATGTTCAGGGAAATAATATATAAATTCATTAAATATTTCTGATATATAATAAAAATTAAATTGTTATAGTTGTATGATGTTTAAAATGTTTATCCCAAGATTCAATTTTTTTGTAATGGGAAAGCATTGAATTATGAATAATCGTTCCATATCCTAAGTTGTAGTTATGGAATGTGATTCAATGATTTGTAACCATTATTTATATTTCAATGTAATTGAGAATTTTAAATTATAGGGATTTACCACATCATTGAAAATATTATTGAATTTGAAAGTATTTCAATGGACATCAAAACTTAATAATTTCATGTTAGGTTCATCACTATGTATCCAGATGGATTGATCTAAATTTCCATTCATTTCAATGAATTTTAGTTTTTGAACTAATTATGATACAATATCTAGAGGAAATAAAAAGATAGACTTTACAACCAAAAATGAAGGTATGATATTCTTTCTAATTTTAACTTCCATGACTTTCCTTTTCACTAAATATGATCTATACCTCATTTTCATTAAACATTACCCATATTTCTATTGTATTGGGTTATTATAAGATATTGATGAACTATATATTATGTTCAAATTGGAACAGTCGTTTTCATTGTTTGTTTAATCATGTATCAATGATTTTATCTAAAAACACATGAGGAATGTAAGTAAATCAAAAATATTAAAAAGTCAACAATATTTGTTGAAAAAATAATGTTGCTTTAATTCATCGATGATATCTCTCTACTATGTTCTTATTCATTATCATTGAATCCCAAAAAAATTATTTATTAAATTGATTTTTCATTTCATAATCGGAATTATTATTATATTTTTTATTAACTATATATCAAAATTAAACAACTAAGTGTATAGTATCTCATGTCTAAGATCAAATCCATTAGGAATAGTGATATCTTTCATGAAATTTTAAAATTATAATTTATAAGAAATATTGGAATAAAAAAATTAAATTAGAAAATAAAAAAATAGACTACCAATGATGAGGGAGAATTGTGATTTTATAAAGTTTTGTTTATGCGACAATGAAGCCTTGAAATCTATAATAGGTATCATGGTAATTTATGTTGTTATATCAATGAAAACATGTCATCTTCTCAATCACCCTCAAATTACTAGGTCCAAATTTTCTTATCAACATGAAAATTTATTAGTTTAAAAGTTATGAGACATGAAATAATGTTTAAACATAGAAAATAAACAATAATATGGTAATGGAGGATTCCCAAACCATGTTAAATAAATGAAATATAATTCATACATCAAGAAAATATGGCCATTCTCAAAGACTAATAAAACAATACGAAACAAATTGTGAATTCCTACACCCCATACAAATATCCGTTAATATAATAAAAATTCAATATTAAATGAAACATCAATTCAAATTTGAAAAAAACCAAAAATACCCCATTATTTTTTCTCACAATCAAATTGTAATAACTATATAAGCCATGAGAGTGACGAAGAAAATTCAATATATAACAAATCAAATAGGTATAAATTCTATTTAACCTCTATCTAGTGTATCACCTCCAATATGATCAATATTATGAGTCCCTCTATATAAATTACAACAAAATCATTTTATATTGAATCATAAATAATTAAAAATATCATAATAATTCAATATTTCATCATTTCTAATTGATAGATAATTTATGCTAAATTCGGTTATAAAAAAATTCATCAGTGGTCCATTATTTTTCACCCATAAATGATAAGAAAATTCTCTTAATCCTAAAAAAATATTATTTATTGAATTTAATTTGTTTGTTGTATATTACCATAAAAACCTTTTCCATTCCATGGAATGTTTTCAGAGATGAATGAATTAATCGTCACATATTATTGGGATTTGAAAACACCCGTAGTCATACAATAATGAAAAAAATATTTCAATATATCATTACGTGACAGAAAATTAAAAAGAAATTCCAATTGTGTCAATGGGATTTTCTTGAATATCAATAATAATAATATTTAGACAACATAAAATTAACTACTTTATACCCCTTGATCATAAATATTAAATAAAACCACATTGTGGTGAACTATATCATTCAATAATTGTCTGATCTTAATCCACTTAATATTCTCTATAAATTTAGAGTTACTGAAGATAAATTTAAATTCAAATACCCTCTAACATAAATCTATAATGATGGTCACAACCTAAAGTAATAGTCACCAATTCCTTCATGGTGTAATGGTTATTTCTAGGCTATTATCATTGTATCTCTTTAAATCTATCTTCAATGTTGTATAAATCCCAACAAATATGTGCAAGATATGTAATTGTGTATGATCTTTCATATTTATAATCATGTTTTGAGTCTATATTCATTATGATATGGTAAACAAATCTCCTCTATCTTGTAGAATCACATATCAAAAAATAATAAATAGTATCTCATTGTACGGAAATATCCTTTGTAGGGTAGCCTCCTCCTTCTAAAAAAATGATATCTTCCCTACTTGGGCTACCTTTTTTAGTTATATGATGATCAAGATTTTCATGATAAATTTTATCCCTCATTTAATATGGTTTAATGAAATATTATCATGTATTGATTTTAACCTCAATTTTTTCATACATCACATGTTATTATAATATGTTCTCATATATTAAACATAATATAATACAGTAAAAAAACATGTCTTTATAATAAAATAATGCCTTTATAAATGATAAGACATATGAAAAACACTGAATATTTTTGTGCCATCAATAACTCGATACATGAAATCTTATCTTTCCTCATGAAGATATACCAACATTAATTAAAAAATTACAAATTATTAATGATTTAAAAATAAATGTCAATAAAATTAAAAATATATAAATAAATAATAATACTCATAGAATTAAGGAGAAAATATAATTTCAATCCAAATATTTTTTATAAACCAATCATACATGGATTTTTTTAATTGATAAAAACTATCTTCAAATCCACTCACAAGATTCAATATATTGATGATATTCACATACATATTAGATCAACCTTACTAAAAATTTATTACAGTACTCCCCCAATATAATATGATTATAGTTATGATCAATATCGTGCAATTTTACTATGTTCATGTGTTTAATAAATATCAACATAATAACATATATATCAATAATAATATAATTATTAAGAGTTTACATAAGATTTTAGTTTCTCTATGATTAATGGTAGATAATTATTTAGTTAAATCATTAATCACTAAATATAAAAAATGTTGTAGTTCTTTGGTTGTAGGACATGCACCGGTAGTTGCAGATGATTTGGGTTGCGATGGTAGTGACCTAGCAGCGAACATAGATTTTTTGGCATGGCCTAGATCTATGGGTGGGCACGGTTCGATGGAGTCGGTGGTAGTAGCCGAGACTGATGCATGTGCTGCTGCAAGACTAGACCAAAATTGTTCTTTCGATGCTGAAATGGTGGTCAATCTCTAGAAGGCCACATGTGTAGGAGTGGTTGGGGTAGGAACTGGAAACACCAAGACTACCTATTAGTTGAAAAACCTAGAGAATCAGATTCAGGAAGGATATGCTCATGTAAAAGGGCCTTCATTGAATCGTTCCTTTTCTTGTTTCAATGGTGTACCAGACTCCTCTATCCGAATAAAGGGAAACATTGTGCACAACAAAGTGGATCCTGACTCTATTTATGAACGACTTAAGATGGGTGAGTTCTCAATCATTGCTCAATTATTTCTTCTTAAAGGCTCTAAAACTTTAAAAAATGATGAACTTAAGAAGCCTATCTCATCGATTTGGTTCATTACATCCTGGAAATGTGTCTCTCTAGGATGAGGATACTTTAATATGCTCTTCCCCATAGAGGAAATGAAAATTCGAACTTGGGGATTCGGTTCAATTGCTCTCAAACCAGGGATTGTTCACATCAGAGAATGGGATATAAAATTCAATCCATTTGAGGTTGGGAACAACACAACAAAAATTTGGGTAAGAGTGTATGTGTTGAATTGGATTCTTTGGCACCCCAAAATTTTGTATGATATTTCTCTGTCAATTGGGATTCCTATCAAAATTGAAAAGGAAACATAAGTTCCTCGATTTGGTCACTATGCCCAGTTTTTAGTTGAGGTTGAGTTGGGATCAACTCTGGTTGATAAGGTTATTCTTGCAACTGATGATGAAATTATTGAATTGTAGATTGTTTATGAAAAAATGCCAATGATCTCCCAAGACTGTAAAATTATAGGTCTTGACTTGACTACCTATAGGAATTCAACTGTTTGTAGCTTTTTTGCTTCGAATTGACATGAAGTGAGAAATTTTCCTAAAAAGACCAAACATACACATGTTCGGAAGCCTGATTGTAAGGGAGGTGATGGACCCTCCATTCCTATTTATATGAAAAAAGCGCAAGGATTTTTTCTTGAGGATGTTGTACATCCTACAGCTAATGGGAATGGTCACATCTATACCTCTACTTCTGAGAACAAATCAAAATCCTGGGCTGTCATCTTTTCTAAAGAGGTGAATTTTCACAATGTTGATACTCAATAACAAGGAAAATGTTGTAATTTGTAGCAAACTCAAATTTCTTCGCTACCACAATTTTCAGGACAAGTTGATAACTCCAAAGCTGGAAAAGAGACTAAATATGTCACTCAAAAAGAAGCTCATCATCCACCATCAAATGATGGGATGATTGTCTCAAATATCCGAAAGGGTAAGAAAAAATTAAAAACTATCTTTCCCGTTGTTTCTAATCCAGGACATGCTTCTACAAAACCCCCTGTGGATATTGAAGGCTTTCCTCTTGTTTAATACAAGAAGGAAAAGTCCTTAGTTGTTTTGACTATAGGTAACCCTTCCTTTGGTCAACATATTGATGACGATTATAAGATGCAGGATACCACTCAGGGCTCTATTGATGAGACTCAAGAGACCCATTTCCATACTACTTCAGTTAAGGGGGTTACTTCTCCTGGAAAATACAAATAGCATGAAGATAGCTCTGATTCTGATAGCACCGATGCTCAGACACTTTTGCGCTCCCTACTAGTAGAGGAAGATCAAGAGGTCGGGGTCAGGGTCGTGGAAGGGTAGAATGGAATGAAATTCAAGAAGAAGAGAGAAAGATAACTGCCATGTAAATGAAAAATATAGGTTGATAGTATTTTGCCTTAGGCTTTTCCATGCTTCATGTTATTATTCTGGATACTCTCTTTTGGATTCTTTTTAATTTTAGAGGCTCTACCTCAACCATTACAACAAAATTTAAAATATGTGGTATGATGCTAAATCTAAATGTGTAACATATACAGTAAAGCTAAATAAAATTCAACATTATCTCAATATAACATATATTTTAAAAAAACATCAACTACTTCATATAAATATCAAAGGATACAATATAATTATAGTAAAAAAAGGAAATATTCAAAATCTTTAGTTTCTTGTTATAATTTTAGTTTTTATTCAATTGATGGATATTTGAGTATAACAAAAGGATATTTTCTAACCTTATCTCATGTCACCCTATGATAAAACCAGAATTTACCCCATAAAAAATTAATATAATCCCCCCAAATATTTTAATCCCCATAATCCCACACTTATTCAATATAAAATCATGTAAAAATACAATTTATTGTAAGAGAATGATAAATAAGATTAAAATATAGATTCATGTCACTGTAATCTATCTTATATAAGGCTTAACAAGAGCTCAAAAAATATAGTTGGTTATAATGAGATAATGGATAAAATAATAATAAATTTAAAAAGTCTACCATGTTAATATTACTTAAATATTTATTTTTTGAAATGATAAAAAAGAAGATATAGTTGTGATGTATGTCCTTAGTGAACTCTAAAAGGTGTGATTAAAAATGAATATGTGTAAATTTATTATTATACCTCTTAGTAAGTGGAATATATAAAATACTATATTATTACTCATTTATTTAATAAAATAACTTATCAAATAAAATAATTTCATTAAAATTTAATTTTTCTGATATATTACATTTAAATTAATCAACCAGTCATAAAAATGTTAAAATAGAAAATAATCATCTTCATGCATATCATTACATATATACACATAATATTTCAAATTCAACTACATAATAAATTAATCCTTAAAAATATATTATTTTATTCCTATGAAAAATTCTTCCCTACTTAAAATATATTGAAATAGTTTTTATTTCAAATAAATTACTATATGTAAAACCATTAGAAAAATATAGTGAATGTAATGCACAAAATATTTGAAATAATAATTCTTATCCTGTGAATCCCTCAAAAGTTCTCTATTTTTTATATATTTATTATTTCTTCCTATTCATCATCATGGGCTTATAAAATCACTAGAAATTCATAAATTTTTAATATATATGGTATTAAAAAAATGTTAATTATTTAAGAATATTAATTTTATAAAATAAACATATAAACAATTATTATAATAATAATATATTATTAATGTTTAAAATAAAGATATAAAAATATAGGTTTCCCATTGTAAAAACTAGTTAAATTTTTTGTCCAGAAATGAAATCACTAATATATTTCACAATTAATGGAATGTTGTTACCTGATCTAGAACAAAGACTAGTTTTATTTTTAATCCCTAAAAATATATGGGTTAAAAATAATTATTTATAATTATATTTCAATTTCTATGAGAAAGACCATCCCTACTTAAATAAGACAATTCAACCAATATTTAGTAAATATTTAATAATAGAATTATGACCCATGGGATTTACAAACATCATTTCAATCATTGAAATCATTTTCCTATTTATATATTCTAAATTTTTTGAATCATCTCAATCCTACATATTTGGTTATTATATTGATAAATTTATCCTTGAAATTTCTTCATCAGTATAACTCCATTATTTTATTCATCTGTGGTGATAACTTCCTCATATAAGTCCTCATTTTTTCATATATAATTTTAATGGTCAATAAATGTTGAACTATATTTTCAAATCACCAAATTTAAAAATAAGCAACTAAATTTAATATTAATCAATGATTGTTTTAATTATATAAAATGAGAAACCAATTCTAAATGGGGTTTAATTCATACTTATATTTCAAAATAAATTCATGTAGAATGTCAAATTTATCCTCTTTAATGCTGAAAAAAATATTTTCATATAATCATATTATATATATTAATGATTAGTTTTCCAGTTGAATAAAATAAATTTTGTAATTTATATCTCTAAATACAATTTTTATCAACAATGACATCATGAGGTTCACACTCACATATAAATCACAAAATTATCCTCAAAACACTAATGATTATATATTTATCGTAATTTTAAAACAACATTGAATTTTTTACTGCATTGATAGATTCATTTTCCATTTTTATGGAAAATATTCAATGTGTAATAATGTGCATATATCCCCATGTGTAATCGTTTTTTAAACAATTATTTTTGAAAATTCTATATGTGGGAATGTTCTCATTGTCTTCATAAAAGGGAATTTAAATAAAATGTTTCTCTCAAATTTCATGTAACATTATGTATTTTTCTTTAGTCCCCTTTATCGCATCCTTAACATGAATATTAGTGGTAGTTTATACATTAGTGTGAATTCTTTATTTTAATCCAACTATTCATTATCTTTCCTACTCTCCACCTCATTCACCAATTTATAATAATGGTTCTCCTTTTGTATTTTCATAATTTTGAAAACATATTCATGTTTTTTCAACTCCTAAGGTTGATATACGTCAATTTACAACATAAATTAATCAACCTATCAATCAAAAATGTTTCTTCAAGCCATTAGTTTATGTTATTGGCAATTTATCCTATGTTAGATTCTAGGTTTCTTATAGATTCCTTTTGTTATATGGAATAGTATTTCTACTCATGCTTATATTCATAGGATATTTCCATATATTATTACAGTGTTTCCTATAATAAATGAATTTATCTTTTAAGATAATGTTCTTGTTATTTTTTCCCCACATTGGTTATCTATTTTAAAACCCTTCATTTTTTATTTTGGACTAAATAAATTAAAATTATTATTTTTTGTTACAATAATTTTAATTAATATCCTAGGTGTACATACTTTGTCTTTGGTACTTGACTAACAGAGTTTGGTAAATTATAATTGAGATATCATATATCCCTCATGTTTTGTTCACTATATAATCTATTTTTATTTTTTGAACACAAATAATTTGTAAATAAAATAGTTTTTAGATATATAATCAATAAAATAACACATATATTAAAAAAAACATATTTAGGAATAATTATATAGTGTCACCATAAATGGTAAATTAATTTCATTAAGACCAACCATTCCAATTATTTATTAAAAATATATTTCAATTTCATGGGACAATTATTGTTATAATTTGAAATATAAGTTAATATCATTAAAATTAAATTTTATATACAAAGATTCATGATATTTCAAATATGAAATTGTTATCTAGAGAGTCAATATTTAGGTTGAGGAAAATATTTTAACGATGTGTCTTCTTATCTCATCAAATGTATTTATGGAATTATGGATCTATATGTAAGAACTTTCTATATGTAAAAATTATAATTTCCACATACTTAATACATTATACAAAGCATTATTGAATTGATATGTATCATAAATTTTTTAAACCATTAAATCAGTTTTCATGGGTAGTTATGTTGTATCATGGTGAGTTAGTAGTAATTCATGATAATTTAATGATCTACAACATTACCATATATATATAGAACCAAAAGGCACTATAATATGAAATTGTGCTCCCACACCTATAGGAATTCCATACACCATAAGTGTAGTTTACCTTGGGTTTCCTAAGTTATCATCATGGTCAATACCATGAAATTTATTTCCTTAATCATTTTTTCTTTATTTTTATTTTTTTCATATGATCTTATCAATATAGTGATCATTTTCAAAATTCTACTTCCCCTTTCCATAAGTTGAGTACTATTTAATAATTTTTTAATTAAAAAGGATAACCTGGGAAAAACATGAATAATAAAAATAATAAATAAGTAAAATTAATGTATTAAAGAATATAATAATCCCAATACATCATAACTATGTCATTAAGGAGTTGTAAGTCCTAGAAAATGGTGAAAAAATGACACTTTTCAACAAATATTTACTTACAATGTGATATAATATTTGTATATTATATTTACTCTTAAAAATAAAATACCTAGGAATATAATATATTATGTATATGTTTTATTCAACATATTATAGTGATATATACCATTATGAGTTCAATCAAATATGTAGCACTGAAGATTAGAATGTTAATAAGTAAGAAAAAATGTATATTTTAAGGAATATAAATGAAGAAATAATAAATTTTTTATAAATCTATGATTATGAGATATTAAATTATAGCAATTACATTATGAGATGGAATGTAATTGTATGAATATAATATTAGAATACCATTTAAATTTTTGGTCACTCTTTAATTACTAAACAACTATACACCTATTGTCAAGTAATTTAATTCATTCATAAATTAGATGTCCAAAAACCATTTTTAATATATTAAGTAAAATATTATATGGTCATTTATTAATGAAAAAACTAGTTAAATAATTTAAATATTTATTTAATTTTTAACCAATGGTCATTAATAGAGAATTATGAAGACATATTCAAGAATTATTAGTGGTAAAAACCCATAACATAAAATTATTAAAACAAGAACAATGAAATATTAAATATATAATTTATAAGAAAAATAATAATTAAAATCAACCAATCAAGTATTACTTGAACCAATGAAATGATTCCGGTTTCCAATGAGATAGTGGCAGAAAAAATGAAGTTTTAAAACTAACCACAATCATTAGTCATTTTGACAGTCCAACATATTTTCTCCACATTATAGCTTTTGTGTTGTTATTGCCTCAATATCCATGATAATTCACTCATTTTATATAGATTGATATATATTTTTTATCATCTATCAACTATTACATTGTATTTAACTCTATATCTCATCCTCCTTAAATGGTCGGTAGTTCACACTAAAAATTATCCCAACCCTAAATTTCACAACCAATAAATTCATCTCTTAAATATTGTAGTATGTCCATGAATATATATGAAATAATACCTCTTAAATTTATATAATTATGTTTTAAATTGCAGGAAAATTTTGATAACTCCATCAAAGGGCTAGTCCTGGTAGCCATGAAAATCACATCTTGTCATGTTGGCTTACTATAAACTCATCTAACACTCAAATACTAGTAAAACCATCATAAATGATAATATTATTTTCTAATTTTACACATTACCCAATGGGATAAAATGTAACATAATAAAACCAACAAAAATTTATTTGGATATAATACAAAAATACGATTTTCCACCCCATGACCTTCAAATTTATATAAAACCACAATGTGTCGTCATATATCCTATTTAAATTAATGTATCCCAAGAGGGAAAATACCCACCATCCATAGGCTATAACATGATAAATTAATTAGAGTAAATTTCCATATCATCATTTTAACGACTAAAAATATTAGTAAGTAATTTTACATAACTAAATGTTGTATTAGTATGTTTAATGTATAAAAGAATAAAAAAAATTAATGTCATATTACCATCAAATAATTATTTTATAAATTTATAAAAATTTATCTTTATTTTATATATTCTAGCTTTGGTAAAAATATATTGATTGTAGCTACATAAATATATGACTGATTTGTTCATTAGAATGTAACCATTCTGAAAAAATTATTATTATATTTTAATTTAAAGACACATATTATTTTTGAATAAAATATATATTTAATATTAATAACATATTAAATCCAACATGACTAGTAATTGAATAGAAATAAGAATACTAAGGGTTAATTTTTTTAAATATTATTTTCCTATAAAACAATTCTTCATTAAATTTAAAATTTTCTATTTAATATTAAATTCATAAACATTAAAACATTTATTTTAAAATATAAACATCATTTTTAAACTCATCATATAAATATTCGTGGGTGATGAATTTTATTGATTATTTACACATTGTTATTTTTTAATCAAAGACTAAAAATACATTTATTTATCAAAACTATAACATTTACGACATTATCATTATTCGTGGATGAAAAAATCTTCATAATAGATTTTAATTGAAAATATATGTCTTTATGTTTAGAAATATTCATTTTAAAATATTATTTTTTATTTAGAAAATATATGATTAAGAATTTAAAAACATAAATAAAAGAAATTATTTTGGTCATTTCTTTTAATTAAATATTATTTTACTGAATTTTTTATTGTTTTATTGGAAATAAATATAAATTTTACATTTTTTATAATAATATGTTATATATTTTGAATATACTTGTATTACTAAATTTTATATTGCCTACAAATTCTGTGCTAAAAAAATTATAAAAAAAATTTGGGTTTTAGGTGTTTTATGTGATGATGTTAAAATTGATTTAATGGAATATAAATATTTTATCTGCTAAAATTGATCTGGTATTTGGAATATAAAGATTCAAATTATTTAAAAAGTTTCAATTTGTTAGGAAAAAAATTAATTTCCACTGTAAAAAAAGAAGGTAACAAGTGAGAATTCTAATAGTAGATGACCAAAAAAGATGGATAAAATGTGATTATAAATGAATGGTTGATGTATTTTTGATATTATATCTTCTCCCACTAAATTGTTGTCTTTTTTGATGTATTCCATGATATGTTGATATAAATTACATTCTTATACCATCTAAAATGGTCATTTCACCACCCCTTTATGGCCACCTGTAGAATTTAGTTTCATCCCCAGCCCCTCTAGTAGTACCCCTCATGGGAATAAAATTATAAAAGAGTGAAATTTACTCAAATTAGGGCCTCCAAAAAGCCATGGGATTATGGCTAACAAAGTGGTTATATAAATCAAAATGTTATGGATTTCCTCAGATTTCTCTTCGAACCGTACGCCATGTTTGTTATGGATTGAATGTATTTTATTCATATCACAAATTATATTAAGTTCTTAAACATTATTTTTAATCACAAAATGACAATTATTTTTTAATGATTATGATGGGGTGTAAATCTCATCGTGTTCATTGAGATGGTAATCTATACGTATTCCTAAGTGACAATATCATTATATTGATGGGGAGATCGCATGTAATCGGATGATATATCATATATACAGAATGATTAAAAAGTTATATTTATTATTTACATTAGTTATATTCATTATTATACCCATCCAAATAATAATGTTTTTGAATAACAAACTACACCATGGCATGGATACTGTAATCCATACATGCACACGTATGTTGAATTTTTAATTTATATTATTTATAGAATAATGAATATGGTTATACCTTATTTATAATAAAATTTATGTCTGTTGAAGTTAAAATATTATTTACTTTGTTATAAAATCAAAGGAGAAAGAGGAAGTGGATGAAGAAAATATCTTGAAAGAGGGTGGTGAAATTATTTACTATTCATTAGGTGTCTAATTTTTTTATCAAAAGGTCTTCTTTGGTTGTATTTTTGATCCAATTAAGGCCTCTTGGTCGAAGGTATGGATGTTGGGAAGAGATTTTGTAAGGGGTTTCTGAGGCAATCCTGCTTTTTATTTCACAATTAAACATTATTTATTACATAAACATCATTTGATACAACATAGAAGATCGAGAGGTCTAGTGTATATGAGGATTAGGATCATTACATAACAATATAAATCCTTAAAAAAAATCTTTATTGAAAACATCCTTTACATGACAACTAAATTCCCTCGTACAAAGCATTGCATGGGATATCCAAAGGTCATACATATGTAAAGGGTGAGATATAAAGCCAAGAAAGGGAATGAAAATTGAGAAAAATGAGGACTAAAATACATTTTAGACAATAGGAATATCATTAGAGCACAAAAGAATCATAAAAATAAAGTCATTATAAATCATGATAATCATAACATGGAAATGTGGCAATAACACGTAACATGGAATTAGCATGAGCCAGGGCTCACTACCCATGGAACATGAGTAAATCCTCATTTCACATGAGGCATGATTAAAACCTCGTTTCAATTGAATTACCTTGATTAAAAACCCATTTCACGTGACTTATCATGATACTATTCTAAACCCAATTCATTGGAGTGCTATAAGGGGGCACCCTTCTTAAACATTTCATTTCTTTAATAAGTGTGCCACATGGATCATATAACACAAATTAATAAAAAATTTTCATTTATTCCATGATAAAAGAATTTTTAATTCATAAATGAAACTTTATAATCAATAAGTTAATGTATATAATGGTAAATACCCTTGAGAGAGAAATTTGCATGGTATTCACTACACAATGGCATTGTCTTGGAAAATTGGGGCAATTTCGGCAGGACAACTGCGTGACGTAAGAATTCATAAAAATTATTACTGAGAGATAAAGGGGTGTATCATCATATGTACATGAAATATACAGTAAGGGAGTCATATAGATACATTTTCCAACAATTTTAATGTAATTTAGTTTTATGATACAAAATAATTTCTTGAATGTAAAAGAGGAGTGAGAAATTCCTTTTGAAATTTCAGCACAGTAACAAGTGTACATGGGAGTAATTTAGTGAGAGAGAAAGGGTATACCATCATTAAAACATAAATATAGTAGTATGGGAGAGCTGAGAATCCATACCCCAACATTTATAATTTAACGTAAAAGGAAGAACAGTTTAATGAAAATTGGACAAAAATGAGAAAGGAAGAAAAAAACCCTAACATGGAAGTCTGCTTCCAATGTCTTGAGAGTGGTTTGAGAGAGGCTTAGTGGGAGCTTGGGGAACCATCAGTGGATTATAGGGATGGAATAGAATAGTTTGGATGAACTTCAAAGGCTTTGAGTTAGGAGGTAGTGGGATCATGGGTGGGTTTATATATGAAATGTGAGGGAATTATTTATTATTTAGGTTTGGGACATCTAACATTAAAGTAATCCAAACCACAAACCAGCCAATGTTTTTTTCCCATTGTTTTTGGAAAAGGAAATTGGAAAAAAATATTTTATATGGACAAAGTCTGAACTTCATAAAATAATGGAGTTTCTTATGTGGAGGTGAGTCACACTCCCAAGAAAATCAATTTAAAAATACAAGCTGTTTAATAAGAATTGAAGGGTAAATTAATGGATTGTAAAATAAGTCATACTAACCCAAAATCACGTTATTTTAATGGTAAAACATATTTTGGCAGAACATAAGGCTTATAGTATTTTATTACATCACTATTGGGTTATTATGATGTAATAAAACACATTTTATATTTAAACAGTATATGATTTTTACACAAAAATTTGATTGTCTCACAAAATTATGAAAAATTCACTCTTCTATAACTTAGACACCCTGCTTCCAAAAATAATATTTATTTTATCTGAATAATATTTTAAATATGTTAATTTTCATTTTCAAAAAAAAATGACATTTATAAAAAATTCACGGGTTTTGAAAAATATGGATTTCAATCCTTAATAAAAATTACGATTCCATTCATAAAATTATAAAATCATTTCAATTTAATAAAAATTAATTTAATAATAATAATAATTTATTTAATTACTATTTAATTCCCAAATATATTAATTCATCAAAAAAGATTTCATAGTTGAATATTAACTAAAAATACTATTTGTGCTTTAAAACCCATCTATAAGGTAACAATAATAAAATGAAGGTATATTAATTATTATATTAAAAAATGTACATGACCATAGTGCTAGTGTCTTGTTACATAACCCCTTATAACACCCTCATATGACCGAAGGGTATGGTGTGCGATGGTGACCAGCTCTTGAGGTGGCTTGGATAAAATTGCTCTAGTGGTAATCTCTATCAACTTGTACTTCTCTCATTGGTGGTTCCGCTCAAGCATAACCTATTCAAGCTTGGCTTGGGATTGTTCAAGATCAATTCACAATGACACAACCTCCTTTCCGAGCTATGACAAATGGGCTTCATATGGGGCACATCTACTAGATGTGGCCATCGCTTCATGTGTCTAAGTAAATTGGAATTGTTAAAGCCCTATATATATACTAATCATGTGATCACTGTTGAACGACTATATTAACAATGGTCACAATTCCTAACAGTATTTTAAAATCCAAAAATACAATACCATAGAAGATGAAATTTTATATTAAAATTTTATATAAAGATACATTTAATTTGATCAAGTGGGATTTCCATTGATGAATGTTTTGGTCATTACAATTTTCCTACCTTAAAAAATTTAGACCTCAACATTTCCTTTTCTCATACTAAAACTGATGTGGGTAACTATGCTTCATCATTTCCTCTAATTCCCACATTGCATCTTAAAACGTGTGGTTTCGCCACAACACCTTAATGAGGGGAATTGTCTTATTTCATAGAACTTTTTCTCTATGATCTATGAACATCAATGGTTTATCTTCATAAAAAATACAATACTCTAATTGTACCACCTCTGAATAGAGTACATGTGAAAAGTCAGGTGTGTACTTATTTAAAAGGGATACATGAAAGACATCATGTACATTTTCCATGGTAGGTGGATGTGCTAGTCGATAGGCCACAGTCCTGACACGATATAGAATATCGAAGGGGATGATGTACCTTGGATTTAACATCCCATTCTTTCCAAATCTCACAACCTTCTTCCACGAAGATATGCGTAGAAATACCATGTCTCCATCATTAAATTCAAGGTCTCACAAATGGTTGTCTTCATAACTCTTATATCGAATCTGGGATGCCTTGATTTGATAATGAATGGTTTTGACCTTCTCCACCATTTCTTCGACCATTTTTGGTCCAAGAAGCTTACTCTCACTGACCTCATCCCAACACGCTAGTGTTCTGCACCTTTTCTCATAAAGGGATTCATATATTTCCATTTGGATACTTGTGAGGAAACTATTATTATAAGTGAACTCAACCAGAGGAAGATGTTGATCCTATCCTCCATTAATGTCTATTGAGCATGCTCTCAACATGTCCTTAAGTGTTTGGATAGTCCGCTCAGAATGGCCATCAGTTTGAGGATGATTGGCCGTACTGAATTTCAGTTTATTATTCAGAGCATGTTGAAGAATCTTCCAAAATAGAGAGGTGAATCAAGGATCTCGAATGGACAAAATAGATAGTGGTACTCCATGTAGCCTTACCACTTTACTGATATATATCTGTGCCATTTGATCCAATGAGAAATCCTCCCAAATAGAAATGAAGTGTGCAACATTTGTATGAAAATCCACAACAACCATGATTTAATGATTTCCTTTGGATGTCCTCGGAAGTCTGGTGAAAAACTCTATGGTGATGTTCTCCCATTTCCATTCTGGTATGGGCAATGGTTGCATCACCCCCTTAGACTTCTGCCTCTCTGACTTCACTTGATAACACACCATTCACTTTGATTTATATTCACTTATATCATTTTTCATATTATCCCACCAATAAATCTCTCGGAGATCGCAATACATCTTTTTGTATCCTAGGTGAATATATGAATTCAAACTATGTGCATTATCAAAAAGTTCCTTCTTCTTCTCTGGACATGATGGAACACATAGTATTTTCCCAAATCACACAATTCCTTATTCATAAAAATTAAACTTTGAGGATTTCCCTTTTCTTATTGCTTCCACATTTTCCTGATTTCCCACATCATCTTTTTGAGCATCTTATAACCACTCCAAAACTGACGGTTGAGCTATAATTTGTTAATGAATTGATGATGTTTCCTTGTTTATGATTCTCGTTACTATCTTTATCATATATAAGAAAATTGGTTCCTTTTTAATAATAATAAATTATAGAATAGTTGGGTCCTTTCTACATAGGGAATCCACCACATTGTTTACTTTCCCATGGTGGTAATGGATTGATCAGTCATAGTCATTAATCATCTCTAACCATATTCATTGATGCATGTTCATCTCTTTCTATGTGAATATATACTTGGGGATTTTATGGTACGTATATATTTCACACATCTCCCCATATAGATAATGTTTCCAAATTTTCAATGCAAATAACACTATTGCCAACTCCAAGTCATGTGTTGGATAGTTCTATCCATGAACCATCAATTGCCTTGAAGCATATGCAATGAATTTTTCATTTTTAATCAACATACATCACAGAAACTTCTTCAAAGAATCACTGATACAACAAAAAATAATTTACTTAAATTTTTATTACATTAGAATTAAATCATATTTATTACAACATATAACAGAACCATGATAGGACCATATAGGTATAGGTTCCTTAGAAACTGGGAAACATAAACAAATGGTTCATAAATCACCTATATTGTCTCCATTTATTTCATCATATCTAGAGTCCCTTTTGGAATATCCTACTTAATACCCTTCATACTAACCTGGGGAAAATAAAACATACAAAGGGTGAGCTCAAATTTTCAGTAAGGGAAAACAAAGGAAATATCAATCATATCATATCCATAAGAACATAACATTTTAAAAATATTATCCTACAAAAGAGATCATAACATCATGACATGGAAAATGTCATAGTAGTGAAACATAATCCCAAAAATCATAACATAAGACATGAAACTTTGTTTCATACACACATAATCATAAAAAATCCTTTCATAAGAGTCAAGACTCATTGCCAAGACCATCATAGTGGAAAAAGTCCATTACAAAACCGCATTCACTCCTTGTTCCAGTCTTTTATCACTAAACCAGATTAACATGCAGTTCATGGTATGTCTATCTCATGAGATATAAATATTTACCCAATGAATTGGACGGGAATTATAGGTCCCACCCATCTCACAATGAAACAATTCTTATGTGTGCTACAAAATCATAAATCATATATCATAACATAACCCATATAATAAAAATGAGATTCTTAAACATCATGCCATCATAACCTAATCCATATAAGATAAAAGACATAATAAAAATAATTCCATCATAACATAATCAAATCAATGTAAAAATAGGGATAGAAACCAAACCCTGTATCATCTGAGATGGAAAATAATTTTGATAAAACAACTGAATTCAGTTCTTGAGGAAAATATTTTTTCTTCTTCTAAATCATCTTCTTTTATCAACATTAAATAAAATTTTAAAAGAAAATGAATTTTTGTTGAAAATAATCATGAAATTTTTCATAGGAAGCATCATGGAAAAAAGGCATTATGAAACTGTAAAAATCCATTCATGCCATATAAGTTAAAAAACATTCTCCAAGTACATTTTTTGGAAAAGTAAAATGGTACCTCATATGGTAAACGAAAGAAATATTCCTTACATACCATATAGTGAATGTCAAAAATTGGTAAAATGGAATTTAATCATATATAAAAACATTTTTATTAATCATGGACATGGATGATAAATATAACCCTAGTAAATACTTATGAATAAACAATCTCGTATAAGAATGAGATTGGAATAATTATCAATTACCTTATGTCTGATATGCTTTGTGTGTATCCAATACTCATTTATAATAATTTAAATAATGTTATGGATCCATTAAAGAATCATAATTATTTTTCTAATATCATTTATCACCATATTTTCATCCGTTAGTCAGTAACATTTCATTATAAATCGTTGATTGGGTATCCACTACATTATTTTCAAATGTATATTTTGCTGGAGATGTTCATATTACTCTTTTTAGGTTGTAGTTATATCATTTACAGAATGGTATTTGTATAATATATACTATATTTATTAATTCAATTTGTTTATATAATCATTGTTTAATTAGGATCACATAAAACTAATCTCATCGCACCGTGGAGAGGGTAAGTCGTACGTACGCACGAGCGATGATATCGTTCAGATTATTAATGAATGGTATTGGAGTGGATGATAGAATATATCAGAATTAGTATAATGTTATAATAACCATATATAGTAATTCATTACACCACTATACCAATCCATGTAAGGCGGTGGTGGAAAAAAAGATTACACCACGACGTGAAGATGATATTCTGTACATACGCACATGCGGTGATTTCATTTTCCATAGGATGGATAGAAGATGAAATGGGGTTGATCAATATTTATAATAACTTATCATTATATGAGTGATACTAATGTTATTACTTTATTATGAAACTAGTAAATAAGAGGAATTAGAAGAATAAATAAATTTAAATGAAGCGGTAAATGATATTACCTATTCTTTGATTTTCCTCTTCTGAACCTCCTCTTAGGGCACTAAAGGTGGTCTTTGAAGAAGCCCAAGAACTCTAGTTTGTTTCTAGGGAAGTGGATATGTGAAATGGATAGGTTTTGGCCATTAAATAAGGCTAAAAATTTTTGGAAGAGGAGAGGGGGGAGGTTCCCTTTTATGAGAGAGGAGAGGAGAACTTTTGGAAACCTCTAAAATATTAATTTATAATAAACCCAACCCCCTCTTAAAAACATACAAAAGGACTCAAATTCCAATATTATATGAGATAGGGTTCTAATATCATCAGAAAATAAAATTTATACAGGTTGAGATTTTATTTGAAACCTTATCAACATGATTTATCTTGATTTAATCTAGTTAATTTTATTTGTTGTTTTAATATTCATAATTTTAAATTGTTATAAATAACTACTTATGGTTTTTCTATTTCCCATAATTGGATACTTTATGACATTTTCGACCATATAAATTTCAATTTATGATTTTTAAATATATATTTGAATTTAATAAAATTTAATAATATGTTATTTTTATTAAACAATAATAGTGTCAATTTTGGAACTATTCAATTATTTCATTATAAATAAAATCCAAACAGAGGAAATATTTGAAAACAATTATTAAATAGATTCATAACATTTCATATTTATCTATAAATTTATTTGGGAACATTAAATAGTTCATATAATATTTATTTGAATATTTTTAAAACTATTTATTTGATATTTCAATCAATAAAATGATTTCTACATCACTATTGTGTCATAATTAAGGATAATTATTTAAGAACTAAAATTAATAAAAATAATTCAGATTATTTAGATAATTTCATTATCTTTTAGAAGACTATTTATGATCGATGTGTTATGAAGTTTATTTCCAAATTAAAAATATTACACTTATAAGATATAAGAGAGTGACATGTTGTCACTTTCTTTGGTTTTAATAATATATACATCATTTTCATGGTAAAAATTCCATAAAATGAATCTATTCTGACCATTAGGTGATTTGGGTCTACATATATTCATCCAATAGAATTTTGGCAGGTGGTAGGATAATTTTATAATATCATTTTTTCCATTAATTTCATGATTTACCTTTAACTGCGGTGAATAAAATTTACTGTAGTTACTATTTATAATTTCCAAAACTAAAAAGTAACCCATTAACATAATTTGGACCTATGGATTCCAAATATGGAATCCATTTTTCCAAATACAATACACAAAATTTTCAATAATTAATTTAATAAATAATCTCGTTGTTGAGAAATTGAGTTTTAAAATTTAAAACATTACAAAAGATTGAAATGATTATAACTATTAATTCAGTGTAAAATTAATGATGATGACATAAATTAAATTAAATTGTAAAAATATATTCTATTTATACATTAAATCCATTAAATTTTTTAATTTAACCATAAAATTTATATTGATGAATATAGTTGTTTTTAAGAAATGATTAGCGATGTTTTAGTATTCCTCAAAATACGAAAGTTATCAAAAAGTATAAAAAATTTATCCAATGTAAATTTTTAAATCATGATTCAAAAGAAGTAGTTTATTTTGTCAATTATAACTCATAATCTTTTCAAAAATCAGATTTAAAATGGGTGTGCCATCAAAAGGATGAAAAACTGCATTATTTTTTTAAAAAATAATACTTTTATCCGAAAGTTTGATTTTTTTCTCATATAATATGTATGATGAATTATAATGTTATATAAAATTTAGAATGTGGTTACTAATATATATAGCGGCCAGTTTATATTATATTTTAATAACATATCTTTGTTTAGTGAAACTCGATATTTACGTACAACGCAATGTATCATGGAAGGCTGCTCATGTGTGTAATGCAAGCCAAGACAGTGTTGCATGTAGTGAATGCTTCCTTTGGTGTTGCGTATAACATAAGGCACAAAAAAATATTTCTCATAAAATATCAGGGTGTCACATTCTACCCCACTTAAAATGAATTTTTCCCTCAAAATTCGTCACTTCTTAACAAAAAGATAAGGATACATATCCCTTATTATATCCTCAAGTTCCAATGTAGCTTCATCTAATTCGGGTTTCCTCCATAAAAAAAATAACAAAGTGAGTAGTCTTGTTTTTTAGAAATATTTTGCTACGATCTAGAATCTCTATCGGTTGTTCTTCATAAGAAGGATTTTTCTTCAGCGGTACAAACTTGGATCTTAGTACATGTGAAGGATCAGGTATGTACATTCTCAAGAGAGATACATGGAACATATCATGAACTGGAGAGAGATTTGGTGGAAGTTTCGAGTGGTAAGCTACTTTCCCAACATGATCTAGTATTTCGAGATGACCAATATACCTCTGTCTCAGCTTTCCCTTCTTTCCAAATCTCATTACTCTCTTGCATGGAGATATTCGTAAGAACACTTTATCACCCACTTCAAACTCTAGGTCGTTTTTCAGTTGTTGGCATAACATTTTTTCGACCCTGAGCTGCTCTTATGTGTTTTTGAATAGATCTGACCTTTTCTACCATGTCACAAAAAGATCAAGTCCTAATAGCTTTCTTTCCCCAAGTTCATCCCATCTTGTTGGAGTTCTGCATTTCTTTCAATAGAGATCTTCATAAGGAGCCATCTAAATACTTGAGTGAAATCTATTATTATAAGAAAATTTCACCAAATGTAGGTGTTTATCCCAAAAACCATTGAAATATATAGAGAAATATTTCAAAATTTCTTTCAATGTTTGAATTGTCCTCTCACACTGACCATCTGTCTGAGGATGACAAGAAGTGCTAAAACAGAAGTCTATATCCAGAGCATGTTGAATACTTTTCCAGAACTTCGAGGTAAACCTCGGATCCCGATCAGATATAATGGAAAGTGGTACTCCATGCAATCTTACCACTTCCTCTAAATATATCATGGCATGGTGATCATGATAGAAATATTATTTAATAGCAATGAAGTGTGCCAACTTCATAAGATGATCAACTATAACCAAGATTGTATTATTTTCCTTTGGATGTTTTGGGATGTCTGATGACAAAGACCACTGTGACGTTTTCCCATTTCCATTCTGGTTTGGTTAATGGTTGTTACATCCCCTTATAATTCTATATCTCCGCTTTAACATGGTGGAAAACCAAGAATCGAGTGTCATATTCAGTGAAATCTCTTTTCAGGACATCCAACCAAAAATACTCTTTTAGTTCCTTGTATATCTGTGTACATACAGGATGAATAGTGAATGATGAACTATGAACCTCATCCCGAAGCACCTTCATTAATTGTTGTATGGGAGGAATACAGACATGGTTCTTGCACCTTATTATCCCATCACAATAAAGGTTTAATACAAGAACATTTCTCCCCTTCTTTTGTATCCCAACATCCTCCTTCGGTGCCTCTTTAATCTGCCCTTGTATAAATGGTGGATCATTCATTTTAAGAAGATATTATATCTCCCGTTTTATTAAAATTCTATGATCCATCCTTTGTAAATCCGTAAATAATGGATATTTTGTGATCCCCATCATAGAAAAGGAAGCATGGTCTTGCTGACATAATGCAGCTGCCACCTTGTTCGCTTTCCCAGGGTAGTAATGAATTGGGCAGTCATAATCCTTAATATGTCCAACCACCTTCTATGTAATATATTCATCTCCTTGTGTGTGAAAATATAATTTAAACAATTATGATTAGTATAAATATCTAACCTTTCACAATAAAGATAATGCCTCCCAATCTTTATTGCAAATATTACCGCATCTAACCCCAAATCTTGAGTTGGGTAATTTTTCTCATGTATTTTCAACTGTAATGAGGAATAACCTATCACCATATCATTTTTCATGAGAACACACCCCATCCCCTTCTTAGATGCATCACTGCAGGTCACAAACCTTTCTCCGCTAAAAGGTAGTGTTAGCACAAGTGCACTAGATAACCTTCTTTTTAGCTCTTTGAAATTCTCTTCACATTCCATTGTCCAAACAAGCATAACTCCTTTTCATGCCAATTTGGTTAGTGGGATAGATAATATCGAAAAATAATTTAAAAAATGTTGATAATACCCATATAAACCAAGAAAACTTCATATTTCAATTACTTTTTTGGGTCTCGAACATCTTTTAATAACCTCTATTTTTTGATGGATCTATAGATATCCCCTCTTTAGAGATTATGTGAACCAAAAATGAAACTGTTTGAAGCCAAAATTCACACATGGTAAATTATTAATAAAGGTTATTTTTTATCAGGGTCTTCAATACAATTCTAAAGTGATCTTCATGTTCTTCCTTGATCATTGAATATACAATAATAGCTTCTATAAAGACTACCAAAAACTGAGTAAGATAGTCTCTAAAGACACTATTCATTAGATCCATGAAGATAGCAGGGTAATTAGTAAGACAAAAAGGCATCACTAGAAATTCATAGTTTTTATACCTTTTATATCATGTTGTCTTTGGTATATCATCCTTTTTGACCCTTGGTTGATGGTATCCTTAATGAAGATCAATCTTGGAAAAGTATTGAGCTCCACATAGTTGGTCAAATAAGTCATCAATGCACGGGAGAGGATATTTGTTCTTGATAGTGATCTTGTTATGTTCTTGATAATCAACGCAAAGTCTCGTTGATCCATATTTCATCTAAACAAACAGAACATGTTCTCCACAATGTGACACACTAGGGTGTATGAATCCCTAATAAAGATTCTCTTGTAGTATCTTCTTTAAATCCTATAACTCAATTGGGGCCATTTTATAAGGTTTGTTTGAAATGGGTATAGCAGACCATAAGAGTTCTATTAAAAACTCAACTTCATGATTTGGTGGAAGACCTGTCAATTACTCTGGAAAGACATCATCAAACTCCCATAAAATGGGAATAATCGTAATTGGGAGTTTCTGTCCAACCATTGGAGATAAATAACCTTTATTTATTGGAATGAAGACCCATAATATGGTATAAATTTCCACTGGAAGGCTATATTCATCCTTGAATTGATAAATTATCACAGATTGATCAGTAATATGAAATGTGACTCACTTCATTAGAAATTGATATGAGTTCCATATAAAGAAATCCAATCCATGCCAAGAATGATAAAAAATTCCATTATAGGAAGGATCACAAGATTTTCCAGAATTACTTTCCCAAAAACATCAATCATAGAAATTTTTTAATCTTTTGATGTGACTATTGTTCCATTGGGTGTCTTCCCAACAAACTAAATATCAAGTTGCTGAGGTAATATGACAATACCCTTATAATCTTCTTCAAAAATATAAGTGTGGGTGGATCCAAAATGAAATGAAAAATTTTCTACTTTAGAGTGGATGATAAGTGTACCTTTCACCAATTCATTATCATACTCCAAATCTCCAATACTAATTGCATGGGACTTTCCTTTGCCTTTGTCCTTAAGATTTTGTTGATGTCGATCATCATCCATAACCTTTGAATTAGGGAATTGATTATCATAATGCCCTATTTACTTGAACATGTAACATTGAAGTGTAGGAGGTGGATTCTATGTATCCCATTCTTTATTCACATAATTAGACATATTCTTCCCATTAATTCGACATTCAATTTCCTGATGACCTTGTTTTACACACTTAAAACATTTATTTGTCCCTTTAAGAAAATACAATCCATGTCTGTTTCCACACATTAAGAATAAAGGAAAACTCATCTTCTTTTCAGTGTGGTCTTTAGATTTTCGTTTGAATTCCATTTTCCCCTTCTTATCAAACCCATATAATGGATGTGTTACTCCAATCTCTATTTCATCCATTAGAGCACATTGGGCAATTTCCTCGTAGCTATTGAAGTCCCTTATAGCTAATTCTCTATGGAGACATGGTTTTATACCTCTAAATAATTGATCGATCTTACCATTTGGTTAGATAATAATCCATGAAGCATACCTTGCATGTATTGTAAAATTTTCATAGTAGGTAATAATAGATTCATCATCCTTTTTCTTCAGTGTATGAAACTTTTTACCTATATTTTTTGAAGAGTTTGAAGGAATCAGTTACCAAAACATATGTTCTTGAACTTGTCCCATACCATGGACTCCATTTCATCCCTTTGCATTGTATTCTTGAGAAGATTCCACCATTTAACTGCTTCACCTTCCAAACGATATACTGTTAAGATGACTGTATCATTTTCATAATGATAAAGGATAGAAAATATCTTTTTAGTGGTACTGATCCATTGTTTAGCCTCTAATGGATAAGAAGAACCGCTGAATGAAGTTTGAAAGTTACTCATGAAGGATTCAACATAATGTTTTGCTTTACATATCTCATTTGGAAGGCATTCATGATTCATTTCATGGGAATTTTGTATGAGCATGGAAACTAGATTTTTCATTCCAGCTCCCATAATGTTTTGTTGCTCACGGGGACAATCATTTCATTTCCTGTTGCATTCATAATTAACACGGTTCTTCCGGGTTCTATCCATTGACTAAAACCAAGAAACATAATGTTATAAACACTAATCATAATATGAAAATCACATAATAAATAATAAAATTTCAAATTTTAGGTCTTATCATATGTTATTCATGGAAATGTTTAAAATAATAAGATTGTGTCCTATGATTAGTTATATTTTCAGGGTTCTTACTAAGGCTTTAACATACTAGTTTCCAAAGATTGACTATACATTTCCTCTGATACCAACTATAACGACCCATACATTACGTACATTGTTATTAATTCATAATTTAATCATATTTATAACAATATATAACTAAGCCATGATAGAACTATATATGTATAGTTACTTTAGAAACTGGGAATCTTAAACAACTGGTTCATAAATCATCAACATTGTCTCCAATTTATTTCATCATATCTGGAGCCCCTTTTGGAATATCCTAATTAATAACCTTATTCCTGTCCTGGTAAAATGAAAACATACAAAGGGTGAGCTCAAATTCTCATTAAAGGAAAACAATGGAAATATCAATCAGATTATATTCATAAGAACATAACATTTTGAAAATATTATCTCCAAAAGAGATCATAATATCATGTCATGGGATAAGTCATGGTAGTGAAATGTAATCCCAACAATCATAACACAAGATATGAAACATTTTTAAATACACATATAATAATAGAAAATCATTTCATATTAGTCAAGACTCATTTACAAGACCATCATAGCATACAATGTTCTGTACTAAACTGAGTTCACTTCTAGTTCTAGTCCTGTGTCATTGAACCGGATTGACATGCTATTCAAGTGATGTGTATCTCATGAGATATAAATCTTTACCCAATTCATTGGAGGGAGATATTGGTCCCACCCATCTCATAATGAAACCATTCTTATGTGTGCCGAAAAATCATAAATCATACATAATAGAATAACCCATGTAATAAAAATGATATTCTTAAACATCATGCCATCATAACCTAATCCATATAAGATAAAGGAAATCATAAAAATAATTCCATAATAACATAATCAAATAAATTTAATAATATTGATATAAACCTAACCATATATAATCTTAGAGGGAAAATAATTCTGATAAAACACTTGATCTCAGTTCTGGAGGAATATATCCTTTCTTCTTCACAATTGTTTTCTATTCTCAAAATGAAATACAATTTTCGAAGAAATGAATTTTTGATGAAAATAATCAGGAAATATTTCATAGGATGCTTTATGGAAATAAGGCATTATGAAACAGTAGAAATCCATTCATGCCGTATAAGTTAAAACAATCATTCTCCTCTTACTTTTTCCAGAAATGTCAAAGAGTACCTCATATGGTAAACAAAAGAAAGATTCCATACATACCATGTAGTGAAAGTCAAGAATTGGTCAAAATGACTTTACACATACCTGAAAACATTTTTAGAGAACATGGACATGGATGATAAATATAACCCTTGTAAATACTAACGAATAAACTATCTCGGTTAAGAAAGAGATTGGAATAATTATCCCATACCATTGGAATGATATTCTCCGTGTGTATCTGAACCTATTGTATGATTATATAAATAATGATATAGATCTATTAATGATTCATAATTATTTTTTTGATAACATATATGATCATATTTTAATCCATTTGTTAGTAACATTTCATTATTACTCATTGATTGGTTACTAACTACTTTATTTTCATATGTATGTTTTGTAGGATAAGTTCAAATTCCACATTTTAGGTTATAGTTATATAATTTACAAAACGGTATTATTATAATATATATCATATTTATTCATTAAATTAGTTTATATAATCATAGTTTAATGATGATCATGTAGAACGAATCTCATCGCATCGTGGAGATGGTAACCCAAACCTACGCACGAGCGACAATATCGTTCCCATTATTATTGAATGGTATTGGAGTGGATGAAAAAATATCTCAAAAATATTATCAGGTTATAATAACTATATATTGTAATTCATTACACCATTATACCCATCCACGTAAGGTGGAGGTGGAAAAACATATTACACCACGTCATGGAGACAGTATTCCGTACGTACGCACGCACGATGATTTCATTTTTTGTTGGACGGATAGAAGGTGAAATGTGGTTTTTTCATATTTATAATAACATATCATTATATGACAGATACTGATGTTATTACATTATAATGAAACAATTAGGTAAGATGATGTAGAAGAATAAATAAATTTGAATGAATCAGTAAAGGATATTACATCTTATATGATGCGTCTCTTCTAAACCTCTTATTAGGGCACTAAAGCTGAACATTGAAGAAGACCAAGAGCTGTAGTATGTTTTTATGAATGTGGATAAGATAAATTGATAGTATTTGGCAGATAATGAAGGCTCTAAATGTTATTACGTTGAGAGGGAGGAGGTTCCCTAATATAAGAGAGGAGAGGGGCACTTTTGGAAACCTCAAAATTTTTAATTTATAATAAACCCAAACCACACATAACAACATTCAAGATGACTCAAATTCTAATATGAGATGAGATAGGTTTTTAATATCATTAAAAAATAAAATTTAGACATGTTTTGATTTTATTTTAAACCTTATCAAGTTGATTTATCATTATTTAATCTTTTTAATTTTATTTGTGGTAATGATATTCTAAATTTTAAATTCTTATAAATAATAACATATGTGTTGGGAATTTTCCATAATTGGATACATTATGATAGTTTCGACCATATAAATGTTAACTTATAATTTTTAATTTTTTTTATTTTAAAAAATTTAATAATATGTTATTTTTATAAAATAACAATTGTGTCAATTTTGGCACTATTCATTTATTTGAATATAAATAAAAACCACACAGAGGATATATTAGAAAAAAATATTTAATAGATTCATATCATGACATATTTATCTGAAAAAATCATGGATCAAATTAAATAGTTCATATAATATTATTTTAATATTTTTGAAACAATTTATTTGATATTTCATTCAATAAAATAATTTCTACAACACTATTGTGTCATAATTAATTATAATTATTTAATAACTA
Organism: Viscum album; assembly: GCA_963277665.1. Classification (NCBI taxonomy): domain Eukaryota; kingdom Viridiplantae; phylum Streptophyta; class Magnoliopsida; order Santalales; family Viscaceae; genus Viscum; species Viscum album. Next base: position 316,413,532 of record OY728129.1, read on the forward strand.
AATATTCTAAATAAATTCACATGATTTAGATAATTTTAATAGATTCTCAAAGACTATTTATGTTCGATGTTTTATGATGTTTATCACCAAATTAAAATTATTACACTTATAAGATATAAGAGAGAGACATGTTGTCACTTTCACTGGTTTTAATAATAATTACATAATTTTCATGGTCAAAAGTCTATGCAGTGAATTTATTCCACCCATCAGGTGATTTGGGTTGTCTTCTATTCAGCCAATAGAATTTTTTCCAGTGTTAGGATAATTTTATAATATTATTTTTACCCCTAATTACCTTATTTATCTTTAACTGTTGTAAATAAAATTTACTATAGTTACTATTTATAATTCCCAAAAAGAAAAAGTTGTCGATTAACATAATTTGGACCTTGTTATTCCAAATATGGGATCCATTTTTCGAAATTTAATACACAAAATATGCAGAACATAATTTAATAATTAATTTTTTTTTTCAGAAAACGTGTTTTAAAATTTAAATCATTTCAAAAGATTGAAATATTAATACCTATTAATTCAATGTAAATTTAATGATAATAACATCAATTATATTAAATGCAAAAAATATATTCTTTTTATACTTTAAAACTATTAAATTTTATAATTTAACCATATAAAATATCTTGATCAAAAATGGTGTCTAAGAAAAATTTAGCGTATTATTACTATTCATTAAAATATGAATGTTATCAGAAAAGTATAAAAAAATCTATCCAATGTAAATTTTTATATTCTAATTAAAAATAAGATGTTCATTTTTTCAAATTTAACTCATAATCTTTTTTAAAATTATATTTTAAATGGGTGCGCCCTCAAAAGGTGGAAAAATCATTTTTTAAAAAAAAAATTCTATCCGAAAAATTGATTTTTTTCTCATATTATATTTAAGATGAATTATAATGTTATATAAATTTTAAAATTTAGTTAATAATATTTGTAATGGATAGTTTATATTATATTTTAATTAGATATCTTTGTTTAGTGAAACTCAGTTTTGCGTATAACACATACTATCGAGGAAGGTTTCTCTTGCGTGTAATGCATGCTATGCCAGTGTTTTGAGTAGTGAATGATTCCTTTGGTGTTGTGTATAACATAAGAAATAAAAAAAAATATTTTTCATAAAATCAGAGGGTGTTACAACTGAATACCACAAAAAGTTCTCCACTTGTGGGTAAAGTGAACACGGGCGCAATGATATGCCTCCTTTTCACCTCCATGAATATTTCTTCACATTCATCACTCTAAGAAAACATTACTCCCTTCTAAGTTAGCTTGGTAAGAGTGTTGGACAATCATGAGAAATTTCTCAAAAATCGTCGATAATTTCCAGCTAACCCCTTGAGGCTACGAATATCTGTTACTAATATTGGCATCATCCATCCCGCAATTGCATCTGTATTGGTGGGACCCAATGATATCTTGTTGATTGTGATGATATAGCCCAATAATGAGTCCTCCTTCTACCAGAACACACACTTGATGTAATTTTCATAGAGCTTCTCCTTCCACAAAGTCTCTAGTACAGTTCTTAGATGATCCTCATAATTCTCCTTGGTTTTGGAGTATAGAAGAATATAATCTATAAATACAACCAAAAACTAGTTGAGGTAACCTATAAAGACTCTATTTATCATTTCCTTGAAGATTTCTGGAGGATTAGTGAGTGTGAAAGGCATTACGTTGAATTCATAGTGCTCGAATCTTGTACAAAAATCAGTCTTGGGGATATCTTCCTTCTTCACCCTTAGCTGATAATATCCCAACTGAAAATACACCTTGGAGAAGTATTGTGTTCCAGGTATTATATCGAACAAGTCATCTATTCATGGGAGAGGATACTTTTTCTTTATTGTGATTTTTTTAAGCTCAAGATAATTTATGCAAAGGTGGATTGACCCATCATTATTCTTGACGAAGAGGACTAGTTCACCCCATGGTGAAGCACTTGGGTGTACAAACCTTTATCCAGATTCTCCTATAGTTGTTTATTCAACTCCTCAATCTCCACAACATCCATTCTATACGGAGTCTTAAATATTGGAAACAACCCCTGTAAATGTTCAATTTATAATTCAATATATCTTTTTAGAGGAGGACCAGGAAATTCCTCAAGAAACACTTCAGAGAATTCCTTCACAATATTTATGTCTTCTAAGATGCTTACATCCATAGTCTCAATCATCTGAGTCTGATATGCGTTCTCATACGGTAGTAATATCCATGCTTGAGCTGATGGTGCTAAAGAAGATTCCTCTTCCTTCTTGCACTTCTAAATAACCGGGGGTCGAATCTTTAAATGGGGAGTGATTTCCCTCTCACGGCAATTTATGTTGGATCTATATAAGGAATTCCAATACATGAAAATAATTGCATCAAATTACACTAGAGGGAGTATTAAGAGGTTTTATGGGAAGTTAAATCCACAAATTATGTTAGGGGAGGAGTTATTATAATTCGATGCAGTGATTGCCCCATTTTCCTTACTCACCTACATCATTACTTCCATGATTTCTAGTGGTGCTGGGATTGTTCTACTAAACATTCGAGATATAAAATAATGTGTAGAACCTGAATCAGAAAGTCTGTTTTCAATTCTTGAATGAATAACTAGAATACCTATCCCCACTTAGTTTTTGGGGTTCATTTCGGCAGAAGTGATGGAAAAATCTCAACCTTGCTGCCTTGGAGGTTGTTGGTTGACTCTGAGAAGCCTTGGCATAGGGCACTGATTTTCAAGATTGTATGGTTCTTCACAGTTGTAGTAATGAACAACTCATTGAGGTTCGAATAGAGAATTCCTCTCCCTGTTATAGTTGCGGGTTTTTCTTGTCGAAAGTTAACAACTAGGTTCCCTTCTCTTCCACACCTAAAGCATTTCCTCGTCCCCTTTAAGAAATTATTGGGGTGATTCTTTCCGCACCTTTGGAAAGTGGGGTGTTGTATATTCTAAGCACCATTAGATTTATCCATTGGGCCACCAATATTGAATTCTACCTTACTCTTATTATCCCTATGATACCCATGAGATTCTCCGATCTCCGTTTCGACCATGAAGGAACATCAGACAATTTTTACATAGCATTTGAAGTCACGGATCGCCGATGCTTTCCCTGGGCTAGGTTTAAGCCCCCCGAAGAAGTGGTCGACCTTGAATTCGGGGATTACGACAAAGCCATAAGTGTATCAAGAAGTTTCTGTGAAGTTTTTTCCTCGTACGCTCCCACATATTTGTGATCTTTTTTTTCTTGTGGGCAAGGAAGTCCCTTTCCATCTTTAGATGGAGGGTGCGCACAAAATATTTATCAAAAACCATTTTCCAAAAATCCTCCAATTCCAATTCCTCGGTCTCCTCCTCATGCATAATATTTTTGATCCACATCCACCATAGAACAGCTTCACACTCTATACGATAAGAAACCATGAGAAACATATCTTGTTTAGAACATTGAAGGATTGAGAAGATCTTTTCAATTGAGTTGATCCACAGTTCAATGATTGATAGATCTAATGATCCATTAAAAGTAGGAGGGTTTGTCTCATGAATCTCTTGATAGAGACTTGTTCTCTTTTAGGGGGGTTGAACTTTTCTCTTGACCCATGTTTCTATTCAAAGCTTGAGTTATCTGAGAGAGAAGTGTGACAAATTTCACAATTCCTGCTCCCATTGGATTGGGCATCTCATTAGTACAATCATAATTTTGTTCTTCACATCAATTTTCATCCAAATTTCTCAAATTACCGGCCATTTACAAGAATAAAAGGAATGTTAGGGGTAACACATAAAGGGTAATACAAGTAAAAAACTCATGACTTATAAATAACACTTATTTCCTTAACATATGAATTTATTTTCTTCTGTCTATGTTATCCATGATCTAATTTCTAACATATATTCTTAGGGAAATTTTTTGCCCCTTAATAATTTTTCATACTATGCTAGTGAATTTTGAAAATCATATCCCCAATTAGTGTCATAACCAAGAGTTCAGTAAGGCTCATTGTCATTCACTAGTTCCCATTCGTTTCTATCTCAAAGCGGTGTTTTCTGGTTTTACCCCTAGGATAAATCTGTACCAGAGCCACCTCTACCTGATGATATCCAAACATGGATTAATTTTCATGATAAACCACTTAATAAATACTCCCCAAAACATAGGGATGTTTTTATTATAATTTTTCTTGTATATAAGGCTTTACTAGGGTTTGATAATCTTAATCCAGAAAAAAAAATAAACCAATACTCTAATGCAAACATTGATAACCCTAATATTTTATTACACAATTACACATAATTTATTACATAAAATTCATTTGATAAAACCTAGAATATCCATAGGTCTATGGTCTTTGGGTCTTAGGATCATTACACAACAAGTTAAAACATGAAAAACAACAACTTTATTGAAAAGTTATTTTACATGACCACTATATTCCCTCATACATTGCATTGCATGGGATAACCTGATGACATGCATAAGAAAAGGGTGAGCAATAAATCCCAGTAAGGGAATAAACATGGAGTAACATGAGGAATACAATACATGTTAGACAATATGAATATCATTAGAGAACAATATAAGCATAAAAATAAAGGCATAATAAAACATGATAATCATAACCTAGAAATGTAGCAACAACACACAACATGGAATTAGCATGATCCAAGGCTCATCAAACATGGAACATGATAAATACTCATTTCACATGAAGCATGAGAAAAACCTCGTCGCACTTGAATTATCATGATTAAACACCCATTTCACATGACGTATCATGATACTATTCTTAACCCAATGCATTGGAGCACTGTAAGGGCACACCCTTCTTAAATATTTCATTTCATGCATAAGTGTGCCTCATGGATCATATAACATGGATTTATAAAACATAATCATTTATTCCATGATAAAGAAATGTGGAATTTAAACATGAAACTTTATAATCAATATGTAAATGTGCATAAATGTTAATACCCTTTATAGAGAAATGGGCATGGTATTGACTACATAATGACATTGTCTACGAAAATCAGTGCAATTTCGGCAGCGTAATGGCATGACGTAAGAATTCATAAAATTAGATGATGAGAGAGAAAGGGGTGTCTCATTATTTTTACATGAAATAGATAATATTTGGGTCATATATATACATGTCCAAAAAAATTTAATGGAATTTAGAGTCATGATAGAAAATCATTTCTTGAATGTAAAAGAGGAGAGAAAAATTCCTTTTGGAATTTAGGCATAATAACAGGTTTACACGGGAGGAATTTAGTGAGAGAGAAAGGGGTCTCCAATCATTCAAACATAAACAGGGTACCATGGGTGTGGTGTGAAACCATACCCCATCACTTATAATTGAAATTAAAAGGCATAATAATTTAAAGAAAATTGTACAAAAATGATAAAGGAAGAAAAAGACCCTAAATTGGAAGTGTGCTTCCAAAGGCTTGAAAGAGGTTTGAGATAAGCTTCTTGGGATATTGGGGAAACAATGAAGGATTTTAGAGAGTGTAGGGAATAGGTTAGACGAACTCAAAAAGCATTGAGTGAGGAGGAAGTTGGATCTTGGGTGGGTTTATATAGAAAAGGTGATGGAATTGTTTATTATTTAGGTTTGGAACACCTCACATTAAAGAAATCCAAACCACAAACCAACCATAGGATTTTGTGAATAGTTTTTGGAAAAGGGAATTGGAAAACAATATTTTATAAGGCCAAATTCTGAACTTCTTAAAATAACAGTGTTGCTTATGTGGAGGTGAGTCACCCTCTGAAGAAAATCAATTTAAAAATACAATATGTTTAATAATCTTTGAAGAGACCATTAATGCTATGTAAAATAAGTCAAAAAACCTAAAATCACATTATTTTAATGTTACAACATATATTGTATGAACATAAGGCTTATACTATTTTACTACATCACTATTGGGTCATTATGATGTCATAAAACACATTATAAATTTAAAGGGTGTTTAATTTTTACCCAAAAATTTCCTGTCTCAGAAAATTAAGAAAAATTACCACTGAATAATTTTGACGTCCTGATTCCAGAAATAATATTTATTTGATCTAAATAATTTTCAAAATATCTTCATTTTAAATTTTGAAATAAAAATAGACTTTTATTGAACATTTATGGGTTTTGATAAAAATTGCTTTCAAACCTTAATATAAATTATGATTGCATTCATAAAATTATAAAATCATTTATATTTAATAAATATTAATTTAATAATATTATTATTATTTTAATAAAATATTATTTAACTCAAAAAACCAATAATTCTTGAAAATATATTTATTAGTTGAATATTAACTAAAAAATAGTATTTTTTTCTTTAATACCCATCTACAAGGTAACAATAATAAAATGACGGTATATTTATTATTGTATACAATAATAATGTACATGAACATAGTGCTAATGTCTTCTTACATAACCCCTTCTAAGACCCACATAATATCTAAGGGTAAGTTGTGTGATGGTGACTGCCTCTTGGGGTTGCTCAGATAACATTACTCGGGTATTAATCTCTATCAAATTCAACTTCTCACGTAGGAAGTTCCACTTAAGCCTAACATATTCATGTTCGGCTTGGGCTTGGTCAAGAGAAACACCCAAATACACAACCTCCTTTCCGAGCTCTGACAAATGGGCTTCGTATGGGGCACGTCTACTGGATGAGGCCATCGCTTCCTTTTTCTGAGTAAATTTTATTCGATAAAAACCTATATTTATACTAATCATGGGATCATTATTCAATGGCTATATTAACAACGATCACAATTCATAACAGTATTTAAAAATCCAAAAACAGAAAAGAAAAGAAGCTGACATTTTATATAAACAATAAACATAAAGAGTCATTTAATTTTTTCAACAGTGATTTCCATTAATGAATTTTTGGGTCATTACTATTTCCTGAGCCAAATGGAATTGGAGTTGTGAAATTAATAGAAGTGGGAGTACCCTTTTATAAGAGTGGCGAGGGACACTTTAGGAAAAGCATGGAATATTATTTTATAATAAAACAATTTTCGGTTTCTAATGGCTCTAAAATGATTTATTTCTAGGATAATGTGGTAATGGGTCGAATACCACACAACCAATAGGTTTTTGATATGTTTAGGTCACCATATTATCTTTATCTTTTATATTTAACCCTTAGTTATATAGTTTAACTTTTACCATGTATTCATGTATTATTATAATAAATGTTTAATAAATTTACTATTAAAATCCAAGTGAACCTCAAGTGGTTCAATAATGAAATACCTATTATTATATATGTTCTTTGGTAGAAATTTAGATTTTTAAGAGTATTATATAATTTAATAATATAATAATCAATTTAATAATTCATTTATGTCAATATTGACACTATTTAGTATTTTGTATTTGTGAAAGTCATAACCACATGATTACTTTGAACATGATACATTGAATCAACCCTATCATATCATATTAACTTAGAGAATTCGTTGATGTCGTAATAACATTGAAATTATATTCAATTTAATTTTTATAATACCATTTGTTAGATTCATTCATCATTAAAGAAATTATTTCATCATCATTGTGTCGTAAAAAATTTTATTATTTAATATCTATAAATTATAAATAAAATACCATGAAGTAGGATTTTTTTTATATTTATAATGAATATTTATAGTTGAATTTATCTTATGAATAACCCTATATAATTTTTTTATCTATTAAAATTTGAATATAACACTTTTAACTATTTTTTAAATAAAATAATAATAAATGTCCTTATATAATACATGTGGACTAAAAGGATCATATTTTATTCTTAAGGTTGATTTTGGTCGAAATAAACATATCCAATAGAATTAGTACATGTTTTTGTGTAATTATTAAATCTTGTTTACCTTTAATTACAATTTTTACTTTTAACAATGGTAAATTAAATTCAAACCTTACTATTCACCATAAAATATTATCATACTATTGAACCAAATTTTACATACTGATGTAAACCATGTCCCTCGGAATTTGGAAGTTCAATTCCTAGAAGTGTTATAGTAACATTTTAAGAAAATTTTCAAATGTACCAAGAAAGTGGGTAAAAGACGGTAAAAAGTTCAATAAAATTTTATAAATCTAATTTTAATATAAAATCACTCCAACTAATTAAATTGATCATATATTGGTATTATATATCTATTTTTAAAAAAATATATTTAAATAAACTAAATAAGTTTTTTAATTAAAAATAGGTTTTATACAATAACTTAGTGTCTTTCACTATTCATGAAAAATTTAATGTTTTTAGAAAAATAACAAAAAATCACCCAAAAATAATTATGATATTACAAAATAAAAAATTATTAATATATTACAAAATTCAAAACATATATGTTTTATTAATTAATTTAATAAAATATTCATGTTCTCAAAACCAAAAAGAAGGTTTTTGAGAAGTACAAATTATCAAAAGATTGATATGTGTTTATGTTTAATTTATTTGTAAAATTAATTCAAATGACCCAAATTGGATTAAAAGTTAAAAATATAATATAATTGTACTTCAAAACCATTAAAATTTATAATTTATCAATATTAAATTTTTTATTAAAAAAATATTTTGGAATAAAAATTTAGTATTTTTCACTATTCATCAAAATATAAATGTTATCAGAAGAACAACAAAAAATTATCAAAGCTGAATTTTTACATCCCTCTTCTAGAAGAGAAGTTTATTTCATCTTATTGAATAAATAAATGTGTGACATACTGGAATTAAAAAATCATTCTCCATTATAAGTCGATAAAATTAAATTTTTTAAAAAAATAGTTCTTTTATCTGGAAAAAATGAACATGTTCTTATATAATGCTTAAGAAACACATAATATGGATTCTAAAATTATATGGAGTATATAAATTTTAAATTTAGTAAATAGAAATCAAAACTGCCTTTTGAACGGCTAGTTTGGTAAGTCAATTTGCATTTGAACTCGATATTGTGTGTAACACAACCAATTGTATTACATTAAAGAGATAACGTACTATGAAATCCTAGGGTGTTACAAAAAATTTATTCATAAACATTATACAATAATTAATATTTAATAATAAATAATTTACTCATAATATTTTATAAAAATATTAGTTATTTCAAAATAAAATTTATTATATCATGAAAATAGATTTCTTAATTGAATATTAAAAAAATAATTATATATTTGCTTCAAAAAACTATTTAAAAAGTAATAATAATAAAATACAGGAGGTGATTATCGCTGGTAAATGGGGTGATTTCTCTGAGAATGAAAAAGATAATGATGGTGTTATGGGAAAGCGTTATTTTAGTGATGTGGTTTAGAATGGGTGTATGAAGATGACCATGACTCAAGAAGGTATGATTAATCCATCACGACATAGGTCAAGGAAATAATACTCATGCTTCCCAAACTCGATTCCCACCCGGTCTTCCGTTAGAAACTCTGAGCTTTTATCATTGGAACAGATGAATCTGCGAAGTAAGTATGGGAATGTTCTGAAGCATTATGAATGTTTAGAATGGGAATCATCCACATTAGAGGAAGCCTTCTATCTAGGATTCGGAGACGGGTATGGTTTTGATGATATGTAATTGTCTCTCTTGTGTTGTGGTTTTTTCTTACTTTTGATTCATTTTATTTTAATAAATGGTCAAGCGGTTGTCCCATGGCTATGCTTCTCAGGTATAATGAATGTATATTATCTATAAAAAAACAATTCACATAATCATAGTGCAAGGGTCTTGTTACCTAACAACTTATAACACAGGCATAAGACTAAAGGTTAATGTGTGTGATGGTCACAGACTATTGTGGTGGGATAGATAACACTAATGGAGTGGTAATCTCTATCAACATTCACTTCTCCGGTAGGTGGTTCCGCACATGCTTAACATGAAGAATCTCATCTTGGGCTTGGTCAAGAGCATAGCCCAATGATTCCAACTTCGTACCGAGCTTTGAAAAATGGGCACCGTTTGGAGAAATTCTACATGGGAAGGGTGTTATTATATCGAGAAGATCCATTTAGATTAAATAATTTCAATGCCACATACTATTGTTCCCTATCTCAGAACATAAAACCCATAATGGTGATGTTTTTTAAATTTTATGTTGACAATTTAAGGTAAATTTTCCAGAATTTGTTTAATAAAACAGATGAACTAGAATCCATCTTCATCATGCTTAGATATCATATTATAATGATAAAAACATTAATATATTCATTTTGGGTATCATTAGAAACGTTTTTCATATTCATTTTTCACTATCTTGGCATTGATTTTTTATTTTAGAAAAAAGAATTCTATCCATAACATGTCTCCACCATAAATCTTGAATGATTTCAGATGACTTCAAGGAAATTTGACTAACATCTGGCTCTTCAAACCCAAACATGTAGGAAAGTTTTTTTCCTTCACAAAAATGATTGTCAATGGGGCCATATATTATTGAATTAATGACTATCAAGAATCATTTTATAACCCCAAGAAACATCTATTGAATCTACATGTATTAATACCACCATTATATGGAAACCCACTCATTCTATATGAGAATGCATGGGAACAATCTATGGGTTCCTTCCTTTAACAAACAAATTATGAAAGAATTAAAACATCCATTATTAACATAGTAAAACCATGATGGACAATGATACACATTATTTGGATATTTAGAATAGCTTCTTGGAATTTGTCATTGTTGTTCAGAAGCTCATGTACAATCTATAACACCATGATTTCATGTGGAATCTCACAATAACTCAATCAAATTTATCCTCTATCATAGTATAATGAATGTAAATTTGGTATGGCTAATAGTTATTTTACTGTAGTTCCATATATATTTTGTGTCTCCAATCATAGTGAATAGCCACAAGTATTATTATTTAATTCGAGAAAACATTCTTGTAGAAGTGTCATAATTAAATAATTAATTTATTGATAATGAGATATTACCCATATAGATTTTCCCCCAAACATGGTAAATGTATTTTTAAACGTCATCATGAATCCCAACATGTAGGGTAATGGAAACCCCTAAAATCAATAAGTTTGGTTAGGGATCATGCTCATTTCCTAATAAAAGGTAGTTCGACATTATTTTTCATACTATCATAAGGTCATAAAACCTATGAGGCAGAATACTAGGCCCTTATTTTAGGTATATAACTAGCACTCCAAATACAAGTAAGTCACCTAGAGTTGAATGGAAACTCTGATTTGGTAATCAAAAACATCAACTGTGATTACACCATATGATAATAATATCTAACACCCTTACATGACATTATTTACGGGTAAACGGAAGTATTTCCCTCAGAATGAACATTATCTCAAATCCCACAATCACAAAATTCCCATGATCATGTGGGGTAAAATAAAATATCAACTCTCGAAGATCCAAACCATGAAGAAACAATCATCATCATCACTGATCAGTTAATGGTTTCAATATTCATTCAAATTAGAAAAAGAAGAGATCAACAATGATAGCCTTGTCACCGAATTGTATAATCCTACCACGAGGTGGATTGAACCAATCATGGACTTCATCCAAAATAGAGTACTCCCAGAGGATTGGGATATGAAATAAAAATATATGATGGAGAGAATCCAACTTAACTCTATATGACGACCCAAATCACTATTATATCTTCCAAAAAACATGGCTTTTCAATGGTCCTCCTCAGATGTATCAATAAAGTAGAGATTGTTTCCATTATGGATTTTGTACACTCCAGGGCCCATGGTGGAAATCAGTTTAGATACATGATTTCCTACCAAATTTTATGGTTTTTGTATTACAAAAACAATGTGATACATGAATACACTGAATTCACTAAAAAAATTCATTCATGTCAAGTATTTTCCAACTTTATCCATAAAACCAGATAGTTTATACATACAACCATGTTCTAATGGTCATTTCTTATATGGGGAATGGATGTGGTGGGACTATATGTCTCATTTATAGCTAAGGAGTTCATGTGTATCATTTCATATGATACTTTCATCACCATATGGGCTTAGGTAATACCCAAAAAACATGTTGAGGCCAATAATATTTACAGCTTCTTAAAAACCATCATCATTACAAGATTTTTTGTCCCCAACACCATAATAAATGATACTAGAACAAAATTATTTTTTCAGGAGTTGAAAAAGATATATCATGAGTATAACTTCCTATCCATCCATTCTTCACTCAATCATGAATCAAATAATGGTACGATATAATATTGAAAAAATACAATGTCAAATAGTTTCCATAATATGGGTGTAATCATATGAAATCATGGCCTGAAATGATATTTAATTTCATATGGTCTTATTGGACTATAAATTTATTTTAAAGATAGATTACTTTGTACACATTAGTATACATAATATATCTAGAATTTCCAATTATGGTTAAGTTTCCACCAAACCATGTTACCATATATGATCATTTATCTATTGATGAGAAATACCAGAAATGACTTGATGAAATGGAGAGACTTGATGACAATAGATTTCACACCATGCACAACATGGAAACCTATCAAAATAGTATAGTTCAATATTTTAATATGAAGAAATTACTCTATTCATTTTTCGATGGAGAACTCATGTTGGTCATTTAGACCACCAATGGTACCAAAAAACAATCCTCAAATATTGAGACATTATAAGACAAAATATATTCAATAAGTAAGGTCTACATTGATATAGCTTATTCCTTGATCTCATAGGATATGGAAATAATTATGAGTCCGAACAATAATTCTTTTATAATTACATATTTCATGTAATCACATGATATACATCCTAGATACATGATGTTAAACTGTATATCACTATATAAATAAAAAATGTATGATTTTAAACTATAAAATTGGTATTTATAACATGAACATGATATGTATGACATAGGGTCTATGAGACATGACATTAATACAATATGGAAACATCATCACTTTTTGATGACAATAATCTAATAGAAAAAATTCCCACATCGTATTTTCTAAAACTGCAATAAACCCTTCTTTTTTAATGAATGAGGTTAAACTGAATGATTAATCTCCATTTTATTTGATGTTAATAAATCAGCAATGTTCTGCGAGATGAAATATTCATTTTGGTCACTTAAAAATTGGAATCCACAATATGTGTATGCCCAATCATATCCTTATAAAGCCATATTGGGTCAAGACTCCCTATTGGCTGACCCGAAGAAGAAAATCATAGAGGATCTCATGAATAATCCCCACATCAAATAATTTCTAGTCTATATTGGAACATGGGCCCTATTTAAATATATAATAACCAAAATTATCACTTCCATACACCCATGTGGTAAACGTCATGGACAACATCCTGATTGTATGATGTTAAACCTCATGATCTATTCTGGAACCACGTGTGGATTTATACTCATTAATGTGATATACATAGTGATGTCCGGACCTTCGATCATGGGTCGAGCGATGACCACAAAAGAAAATTCATAGCTTCCATGTGTAAGAACAAGATATATACATTGATCATTTCTATAACATGTAGCATGATTATATTTATGATGAAATATATTATGAGGCCTAGACGTAATATGCTGGTCCCAACCTTTAATATGAAAAAATTGAATCTGCTTTTTCACACATCAATGCTTGATTAATTTGAGAAACAATATTTCAATAACCACATCAGGCATGATTTGTATCCTATTTAAAAATGCAGCAATTCACAGTTCTCCAATATCCGGTCTAGCTGCAATCAATCAAAAAATTCTCAAACCCCTTTATATAGATCAAACTTGCACTTGGTTATTTCTTAGAACTAAATGATGATTGTTTTTTGTTTGAGCAAGTTACATAGTGATGCCTAGATTTCCAATATTGGGAACTAGCCATAATTAACTAACAATTCCCCTTTAATCTGGATGTATGAATCAAATTTTCATACATATCCATTGAAAAATAATGTGTATCTTGATTCTCATATTAAGGAGATACATAATGATGACTAGATTTTCATCCTTCAATCTAGCCACAACCATTAAATTATTTCGCATTGATTCATCCTCATCCTCACCACATGATGTAAAATTACATCATATTTTGAGAACTATGTGTGTATTTATTCTCATATTAATGAGATATGTAATAATTCCACGATCATATCACTTAGAATAATCACTATAGAATCTAAATATAGTTATCCTTTTGTAGTTTTTCTTTGTTATGTGGAAGAATATTATTCAACTCATTTTTTTCTCTCACTGATAATATCACGTGTTTAAGAAATTTGTTAAAGTAAATTTACTGTATGATTACAAAATATCAAATCACATTGGGTTTACCATAGTCCTCACTGTAAAACCATAAAAAGACATAGTATATTTCTGCATGGCAGTCTAATAAAACTGCATGATCTCTTTATAAACAATATGTGGCTTGATAATTTCCCAAAAATGATATGTTACAATTATTTGTTCCTACAACCTGATCTAGTCAAAAAATTCCACCTCACATTAGAATCACCAAAATCTCAATTGTATGGTGATAAACATCATGGTCTATTAATAAGTACGGGTGGATTAATTCTCACATCAATGAAATATTTAGTGATGCCATGATCTTCAATCACAGACCTAGCTGCAACATGATATGGTAAATACTCCCACTCTCCCTTGTATGTGTCATATCTACATAAGAATATGGAATATGATTCTCACCCTATAGATGAACTTATACAAAAAAAAATACCCCATTTTCCTTCAATAATGTATTAAATCAGGATGGTGTACCTATATCTCATAAATATATGTGGTTGGAAACATACTCCAATAAGATATGTTGTTACACTCTAGCCATATTCTATTATCCATCCCCAATATCAATTTCCTATTCATGTTTAGAAACAGACATCCTAACTACATGAAATTGAACAATATGTCTATTGTTATTTCTGCATGGCTTTGAACAACAAGATACTTAGAGAACTTCATGTGACTTGATTTTCATACCATTATTATATGTACCAATGCCTGGTCCTTAATTCATAGTCCCATACATGGGGAAAATAAAAATTCATCTACTTCTGAATACAATAAATCATTTCAAGAAGATCTTATAATTTATTCCCTCAAACATCATGTGGTTCATAAATGAAACAGATATGTCACCCTTCTAAAAATAAGTTAGATATAATAAATGTAATACAAACTTATTGACAAAATCAATCCAAACACTTCCATTGTACTCAAAAATTTCTCTTCCACCCATAATACTCCAAATCGTGAATATTTTTAGAGATTTATAATATTTCCTACACTTTGGGTGGTAGAATATATAATATATAATAACTCAGTTTCATCATTATGTAGTAATACACCCCAACAGTATTTGAATAAAACAACCTATGAAGTAGGTTGGTCAGCCAAAGAATGCGAATTTTTGACAATATATAATTCTCCATATTTGTCCTTATATAAAAAATATATCAAAATGGTTTTGTAAAAAATTAGTAACTTCACCCACGCGAGAAGCCTCCTATGTCCATCTCAACTATAATGATAATATGTTGGAACCCACGATTATAATTTAGCACCAATCCCTCAAATATTTGTATCTCTTCATCAATACTAACTTGAAAACCACCATTACCATGGTATATAAAATCCTCCCCATGTTTGACATATGAATTAAACATTTGGATCGATATGTAACATGTCAATTGTAATGGAAATAATATTCTTCTCTTTTTCATATTAAAAAATATTACAAATACCTTGTTTCCCAATGTTGGGGTTTGACCTGCTTAGGGAACAACTTTTAATAATTCTTGGAATATTTTTAGTTAAATTTACCCCCCTATGTTCAATTTCTTTCCTCCCCGAAACCAAACGTTATTCATGGTGAAATTAGAATCTATTTAAACCTATTTCAACTACTGGTGGTAGAATTTCTGAAATCTCGAGGTCTTCATTTTATGACAACATTGTAACATACCACAATTGGATTTTTATAATTTTCACACATATTTTAAATATTTTCAGAAAATGGATTCTAATATTTTCTATACAGTATGAAATATAGTACGCCTTTAATTAAATATCCCAACAAATTGGTTTGTCAATTAGTGATATCTTTGTCATCAAGATATAAATTTTCTGATGCCATAATCCCTTTCCCTATACAACTCATTTCATTGGAAATTCCCCAAATCATAGATTATTATTATATACCCTCAAAGCTGAATATTGTGGAACATTTTATGACACATTACCCTGAATGAGAGGATCATCAATCTTTTTTTAAAGGCAATTAACCTAAAATTGTATCCCCCTAAAGACATTATAGCATGACATGAAACTTAATTATATGAATCTTTTCCCACAAGACATTAAACTACATAGCATAACAGTCACTCTGAATCTAATTAAACTACTTGGATGATGTCCTGATAAAACTAAATCAATCATCATGGTAATTTCTACCCCTAAAATAAATTTTATCCTCCACTAACACTTACCTTATAATAAAATGTACCCTCCTTCAGTCAAACCAAATTATAGTCGGAGTGGGTTTCCATTTATGGAAATTAAGAGTAAAAATATTATACTCATTCTCATACAGCTTCCATTGAAAAAACCACCCATCAAGGTATTGATAAAACCAACTCTCTGTAAAAATCACATTGACCATTAGAAATATAATCTCAGAATTCATGAGGTCTTATGTGTTTTACTATTCAATACCACCTCCACGTTTTCTTTGCTTATGATTGTATAAAATTTCGAATCCTCTCAGCCAATGGATTCCAATATTGACAATGACGTACACTCTATAGTAATATTTGTATAATAATAATCCCCATATACATGTTTTTCAATTATTGGGAACTTTTTTCTTATGGGAGACTTCTAATATTCCATAATATCATATTTTGGATTCTTGAACCAAAAAATTGTTTCTCGGGATTCCCCACATTATATATGATGAATGTAAAAATATTCTCTATTGTCAATCCCTATTTGGGAGATTGTTTCAAATATTGTAGAAAATTTTGTTTGACCTACCACTATATTATTTTTATTCTAACATTCATGAAATAAATATTCACATTAAAGTAGATGCAGTTCTCGCCATATTAAAACCCACAGAGCTAATTATGTATAAAAGCCTTGTATCAGCTCACTAAACCTATAAACAATAATATTTTTAGAAAATAAAACAACAAAAAGATAAAATCCATTATAATAAAAATTTAATCCTTTCCCTCTATCTCTCCAATATATTAGGCTTCTGAAAAAAGTTTGCAATCGAAAATAGATAATTTTTTTTAAGTATATTCAATTAAACCCAAGAAATAGTCTAAATATGATTGCTTAGACACTTTGAATATGAAAAACTTGATTTCACTCCCCATTAATGTTCTTGTTCTTACAAATATCTAATACAATTATCTCCATTATTATATTAATCAAATTTATGGTTATGTTATGATCACATGAAGAATACAAGAATGAATTTTTAAATTTTCAAAAACGATTCATTTTCTAATTTATGACGAAATATATAGGAACCCAAACCTATTGGATCCAATCTATCTAATGTTAAATTTAATACATGATATAGGATTTGAGAGTTCGAATTACACCATGATAAACTGCTTCAGCTTCATGAAGAATAGTTATTAGCATACCGATATCTTTCATAACGTTACGAAGCTTCTCTTACTCAGCATCCACAACTTCAATATTTTATGCCTAAGCCTATTTTAGAGATCAATGATGTTTTAATACATCTTCCCTTACATCAGGAAACTATTATTCATGGTAAATTATTTTGGGAGTCATTGAATTGATGAGATCTTGTTACTCCTTCATCTTTCAATAGTGTCCATCATTAGTATCAATTATAGAGGCTCTATGTTCCTCAAATTGGACTAACTCCTACACCCCATACTACTAGAACATTCCATACTACTACCCATTGAAGATGATTTCCTCCCCCATGACATGGGTGTCTCGGTAAATAAATAAATCATATCCCAATTTGGAATATATTTAATGGAAGTTGGTGATGTCATAATGTCATGTCTTTAAGAGGCATCTTGGTAGCTACCAATAGATACATCATGAGATAAAATTTTTTGTGGGGTTGAAAGATTCATGAATGTAGGGATCATAATAAGAGTTTCATTCAATGGGAGAGACCACAACTTTGATTTTTTAACTCAATAATCCTCCTAGTTTCCCTCCCACTATAATAGCTCCATCCAAATATACAAATGTAGGTAGATCTGGTATATATTTCAACATCTTAGAAACAATTGTTGAATGAAATGATGATGAAAATTAAATAACACATCTCATTAACCTTAATAGACAAAAAATAATTGGTGGTGGTAAAGAGAATAAAATATTTTATGACACTCAACATGTTTTTGATCAACTACCTAAACTGTTACTTTTCCATCACCCACAACCTCAACTCTTCAGGTCAGTGTAATGCCTAGACCCCAAAATCAAAGATATAGTGCATTATTTTATTACATTAGAATGATTACAAGAAATCAAAAAATAAAGGACCAATCATATTTTTAGTCTCAGAATACTATATTTCATACATGATACCTATAGTAAATTGAGAAAGATAGAAAATACAACTTGCTACATAATTAAATTAAATAAACAGCATCATTGAATCCCATTCAAAGGATTACCCGTCATTACCTTGGAAAATGATACATAATGAGGTTGACATCAAATGATAAATAAGTGTTATGTTAAATAATAATAATATGTTTAATGTCAATAAGGCATAGAATTTATGTAATGGTAAATTATATGAAAAATAATTTATATTAATAATTTGGAAATGAAGATATACCCATAGATGTTTTCCATAGTTAATATATCATGGGATGAAATAATTGAGTGTTGAATATTGAAAATTATAATTTTATTGATATAATGTATCTGAAAAATATACAATTATACCATAAATATGGTTTTCGTCTGTGGGTAGAAAATCGTCTGATTCTATTCCAAAACAAACAAGATGGGTTTGTCTGCAACTGTTTTGTCTCATGATACATATTGATGCATCATGGGGATATAGCGGGCTCCAACAATCACTGAAATTAAAAATAGTTATTTGAATGTAAATTTATTTCAATATTAGTATTTCTATTACAAATTCATATTAATTAGAGGATTAAGATTTAACAATATTTCCCTAGTTAAAATAATATTCAAAATAAACACTGAATGTAAAATGGTTTATTGATAAGATAATAATCATATAAATGACACAAAAATATGGATATTTAACTGAAATATAATGTAAATGAATAAATGATCTCAAATGGTAAATTATATACACCACATAAAATTTTTTATGTGGACAATAACTTGTATTACTTAATTAATAAAATTAAGATGAAAACCATTATGTTAATTCCGGCTTAATTTTGTCATGTTTGTGACTCCTGAAAAAACATTTATTTACCAAAAGACAGATACATTTTTCAATTATTTTAATTTATTAAATAATTTTTAAAATATTATCATTGGATTGTATTTCTTAAATTCTAATGATGAATATAGAAGCATTAATATCATGGATTACATAAAAATTTATATTTTTCCAGGCGTTATCCAATTTTATCTAAATGTAAATTATAAATTATTATAATTAATTACATAAGTATATAATTAATATATTTATATGGCTATATATTATATATAGTGCATAATATTTTCCATTGTGGATGGTTTTATGTGTTTATAAATAAATGTCTCTATAGGTGGTTGATCGACCTTTAATAGGGCACTAACTGTATAGTGGGAAGAATATGTTTTTAAGTTTAATATATAGTAGTATTATAATTATACTATGTTATATTCATATACATAATTATATCTCAATTAATTTCTTTAATGATTGGTTGTAGAGTGGTTGGTGGAAAAAAGAGGAAACATATCCTAAAGGAAAAATGGGGGTTTGAGAGCATTAGTTTCAATGGTTTCTATGATCAGTTATCTTATTTATAAGCATTAATGTTCAAGTAAAATGGGCATAAGTATACAGAAATGTAATTATTAATAAATATATCTAATTTTAATTTGTTTAAATATTATGAAGATGAATCATTAGAAAATATTTTGGTGATAATTGTTAAGATTATTTTGGGTGTTTTTTCAATTATTACTCTCTTCTTTTGTTTAACTAATTAATATTATGTATATATAATGTTTAAATAAATTTAAATACAATGTAATACATATTTTATAACAATATTTAACTAAAAAATAGTTTCATGACATGCCTTTATGGGGAAAATGACGAATGAAAATCGGTCATCCATGAAGGTTGTAAATCATCACCTCATAGACGATGATGTCATTTTTATAATATAAGAGGGAGAAAAGAGTTTAGTAAAATATATTAAATTAAAAATATATAATTCTAGTATATTTATGATACAATAGTTATCATGATCATTTATTAAAATAATATTAGGATAATAAATCAGATGATAAAGAAAATAGAAGGAAAATTAAAAGAAAAGAAAGAGGCTTAACCCATCAAATTCTCCTCTTTGTGTTTCTACTTATGGGACATTGGATTGGTATTTTTTTGAGACCATGTTGTATTGGTAATTATAGAGGGACTATAAAGGATTATTTATTATGAATATGGATAATTTTCTAGGAATATATGTGTTATAATATTGGTTGGTGAGAGGTGGTTTTTATAGTGGAGGAGTGGCGTGTTTTGTGAATATTTTATTCATTACTTATAATTTTGGTTAACGAATGAAATAGTGATGATTACATATAACGAATGAATCAATTGGTGAATTTTATATATAAACAATTGTTATTACATAATACTTCACTCAATTCATTGCCTATTTATCTTATAATGTAAATGTACAGTTTATTAATATATTTTACTATTCATGAACAATTCATGTTTTTTAAAAAATTACCACAAAATAACGCCATCCATTTTTCAACATTTATAATTAAAAAATGAAATCAATTTTATGAAAAAATATCTATATATGAGAGAATTAATTTTCAATTAAAATATTCATTTACAAAAAAGAATATAAATTCTAAACATTTAACAAATATTACAACACTTTGAGAAGTTAACTATGGTCTAATAAAATTTTCATAATATAATGATGAAACAAAAATCTAATTTAGGAATAAAATTCATTAACATGTATTTTTTAAAATTATATTTTAATTATAATTTTTTAATTAAATATTTATGACTTATAAAAATAATGACACATAAATAATAATATTTAAATAATTTATTTACTTAAAATATAAAATAATTACATCATTATTTTATATATAAAATTACATTATTTTATTTAAAAATTTATTTATCATGTTACTATTAAATTTTCTAGTTTTATATTCATTTAGGTCACATTACGTTACCTCAGGCCAAGTTACTATTTCACTGGTCTGGGCTTCTTAACATCTAGGAATACCCCTTTTTTCTTTCATTGTTCACTTATAGAGATTATTTTGTGTATTTTATATGATTTAATATAATTTATACTACTTCAAATTATTTTTTCTGTAATGTAATATATAATATTAATTGAATATATTTAGCATGATACATACCATACAGTCATGGGACATTATATTGTTCCATCCTACAAAATTTCCGTCCACAACATTTTTATGAACACTTCCCTCTAAAAAGATGAGGGTGGTTATTCTTCATAATATCATCAGGATCCCTCATTTCTTCCTTAAATATATGGTTTATACAATATTACTATTAATAGTCAAGTCGTCTAATTTCCCAATACGTACTCTCTTGTTTTAATAAACTCAATAGGAAATTAATAATAAGATAAATCATGTTCTAATTCTATTTCTTCATAGGTGGGTACATGTTTTGGGTCTATAATGTACGTATTTAGTATTGACTTGTAAAAAACATAATGATTTTTCAGATACATGGTGGCATTGAGAAAGAGTATGCCATAACTCTAATTATTTCCATAATTTAGAATGGTCTGATTTACCAAGTGATCAGTTTCCCTTTCATACCAAACCTTAAGACACCCTTTCATGGATATAGTTTTTAAAATACCAGATCTTCCACCTCAAATTCCATATCCATTATTCTATTACCATAATAACTATATTTCCTATATATGGATTCATTAATATGGACCATTATTATTTTTAACTATTTTGTTGTCTCTTAATTATGTTCTAGGACTATAAGTGTCCTCTCACTAACATCATCCCAAAAATAGGGACTTCGACATCACTATCCATATAATGCTTCATACGAATCTATATAAATACTAAAATGTTAAATATTATTGTAATAAAATAAAAAAATGAAATTAATTGTCCCATATACCTTTAATTTCATGTGATAATCATCTCAACGTGTCTTCCACTGTTTGAATTTCTTTAGACTCTATTTTAGTTTTAGTGTAATAATCAGTTTTCATATGAAACATTATATCCATAGACTTCTAAAGAATAATCCCTAATTTTGATGTAAATCAAGAGTATTAAGAAAGAAAAAACAATAGTGGTTCACCCTAAAGCCTTAAAAAATCCATAATATAGAGTCTTGCTACGATATCTTTTATAGAATATTCTATTATTGTGAGTAAATGTGATGATTTGTTAATTCAATCAACAATAACCCAAATTTCCACATTCCTTATTAGAGTCATTGGATGTCCTATGAAAAAAATACATTGTAATATCATTTCATTTTGACATAGGTAAAACACAAGGATTCATGGCTCTTTTATAAAGATTATTTTCATCCATCTTCTATTGAAAAGATCAATATCATGACACCTATTTATGAATATCTGACATCATATTTTCCCACTATGAAATTTCCTTTAGATCTATATAAATATTGGTACTAATACGGTGTATAGAAAAAATTCATTTAGAATAACCTAATACTTCCCTTTTTATATTTGGTATTGATGGAACACATAACTTCTTTCCAAAAAATTTAATTACATCCTCAATCACAATGACATTCAATCTATCATCCACAAAAGTTTTTATTTTCTTCTGAAAATTATAATTATCAGATTGATATCTTTTTATCATCTCTGGTAAAGATGGTTTAGTAATTATTTGAAAATTTAATGATTTTTACTCTTCCTTAATAATTCTTATATTCATAATTAATAGATCAATGAACACATGATATTTATCTATCCTAATTTGGGTTTAAAGGCTAGGATAATTTCTTCTTAATTCATATACTCACTTATTTTCAGTTCCTATGTGGTAGTATATTGTAAAATCATTATCTTTATGATACTTGAATCATATTATTTTCATTTTAATGAGTTATTTTTATGAAAATATGTATTTCAAATTCATTTGATCAAAATATACCTCACATATTTCTCCATAAAGATAATTTCTCAACATTTTTGGAGCAATGATTAAGACTGCTAACTAAATATCATGTGTTGGATAAATTTTTCCATGTGTCTTCAACTACCATCATGCATAAATAATTACATTACCATATTCATATGAACACAACAAATTTAATTTTTTAATGCATCACGGTATATCGAAAAAATATCACTTCCAAATAGAATATTCAAATTTGGATCATAGACCATCTAATCATTAATTATTCAAATAATTTTGTGCAATGATTTGTCAATAAATTTTTTTCCCCATTACAGGTGATCATGGATACTGTGCTTGAAAATTAGGAAACATGATGAATGATGTGATGATAGTGACCTACTGAGACAATAAAACTACATACCTCAGTTATGTTCATTTGTATAGGATATTCTTGGATCACCTCAATCTTCGTAGGACTGAATGAGATTCCATGCTTAGAGAAAATATAGCCATGTAAAGAAACACTTTGATGCTATAATTAAAACATGTTAAACATCCCATATATTTATTTTTATCTAGGAGCCTCTAGAATAATCCAAAAGTGTTTCTTATAATCCTCTTTTATTTTTGAATATATCATGATATAATTAATAAATACTATAACAAAATCAACATGATATTCTGTGAAAACTCTATTCATTATATACATGTTTATATAGGGTGAATTAATGAGTCCAAATTGTATTATTATAAACTAATAATGTATATACCTCGTTCAAAATGTTTTCTTGGAAATATATTCCTTCCTTAAATGAAATTTATTTTATCTACAACAATGGTCAATTATCAAAAAAATAGTTATTCGTGATGTTGATCAAACAATTCATCAATACGAGGTAGATGATACATGTTATTTATTTGTAATATTATTTATTTCCATATAGAAATGCACATCCTTATGTATCCATCTTCATTATTGAAAAATTGAACATGTTCTCCATATAAGAAACACTTTGCTGAATAAATATCTTTTCACTCAATTCCACTAGTGGTTTCTTTAATTCCACTAATTCAAAAATGTCCATTTGTATATTTATTATTTTATATAGGTCATGCACCATGAATTAAATCAATATAGTAATCGAATTCTTTATCAATATGATGTCTATGTAAATCCTCCTCGAATACACTAATATATTATAATAGAATTTGTACATCCCCAATTAGAAGATACATTTACTCATCCTTAGATGTTGTATTCTCCTCCACCTAATGAATTAAATTTATTAGATCTAAAAGAGGTGGATATATATAATATCGAGATGTTGAGTTTTCTACCATAATGATAATGTATTCATCACCTATCACAAAATGTTTTACTTCTTTTTTATTGTAATAAATGTTTTCAGCATAATTTGAATGCCAGTTCATACTGAGGATTATATAAAATCTAATATTTTGTGTAATGATATTTTTAGGAACTAATGTATGTTTATGTTCCATAATGGTGACTAACTAACACATATTTGTCATAATTATACATACTTTAAGAGTTTTGATTGATAACTCCATTATTAATTCAAAAATGAAATTTCAAATTTACAAGGAAAACTGGGATGATATAAAAGAATTCAATAATTCAAAATCAAATACAACATTGGCTATGTTCGAGGAATTGATTCATGTACCAGCCATCACATCAATATGAACTTCAAAATCAGATGTCGTGATCACATAGTCAAGACCTTGTTCTCCTGGCCATTTATGGGGCATATTTTGGACTCTAAGGAAATTCATTAGTATAATTTCCCATCACCCTACAATTGTATCACAAAAAATTATTGATTCTTCTCTTCCCATTGAATTCATTAGTTCTATGACCCCTTTAACCACACATATAAAACACTACAATGATTTTCAAGAACGTTTCATAATAATTCATTCCACATTTCTAACATAATGGGAATTCCTTTGATCCCTTCTTCCCTAGAACATCCAATTTTTTATAGTTATCAAAAGACCCCAATTATATTGATTTCCGTTAGAAAATTTGATCATGAAAAATTGTTCTCCATTTTGATGGAACATAAAACTATTGTATCATATGATTAAAATTTTTGACATACCAGTTCTTATCTTAGTTATGCTAAAAATCCATTAAATAAATGATATATATTTTCTTCTAAATGATGTATGTAATTTATAGCATAATTGTACAGTATTGTAAAGGTAGTGTCATACTATGAAACACTCTATTATTATCTTTTCATTATGAAATGGAATTTTCTCTACATTTATGTTCATAGTTTATGATGGAAGTATTTGTGGCAGAATTGTTCATTAAATTTTCTTCAATCCGTGTACTCTATTTTGTCATCCTTCTTCATATTTTGGATAAACTAACACCATTGATCTATATATACTTTGGGAAAATATACTACCAGTACATAAATTTCATTTTCCTTTCATCCCAACAAATGAAATATTTTTTCAATGGACTTGATCCACTTCACAATAACCAAAGGAATAATAGTCCCATTAAAGTGGGGCGATTATGCCTCATGAAACTATGTAGCATAGATGTATTATGGTAATTCTTCATGAACAAATTATGTTGTTTAGATATGGTCACAATCTTCTTAGCTCCATCACTAAACATTTAATCTTCTCCATTGGGTAAATACCTACATAATCTATTGTTACTGATTTTATTTCAACCATTAGGCTCCATCACTAAAAAATGGCATACAGTAAATATGGTTAAGATTCAAAATGAATAATTTTTATTTATAAAAATAGATAATATAATTTGGAAAATTTAAGCATAGATAATCTCATAATCGTAATCATGGATTATTTTAGGACAAATTTACATATAAACCCATATTTCTAGTTTTTAATGAAAATTTAATTATCCATTGAATATCATCTAGGGGTGTCAAAAATGGTGCGCAGTAAGTCCCATTGTGATGTACCATGTTACCCTAAGTCAAAACTGATACATCGTGTTGGATATGTTACTCCTAGGTACATCTGTACTTGAACCGCATCCACTTGTTGTATCCGAACAAGGATGTATTTCTAGGAAGACACATAGAATATATCCCTCAACCAAATTCCAGGATATTTTTCCTTTATTATCCTTCTCGGATATCTTAGGTTTATGTTAACTAAACAATGATTTCGAAATGTAGTTTCCATGGTTGCAGTTAATCCTCCTTTAATAATAACTATAATTCCTAGACCTCATGATCCAAATGATGGTGCATTATTTTATTATATTTTTTTGATTGACAAGAATCAAATATTGAAGTATGAATCTGTTTTTTGAAGGGCATGGAAGACAAAATTACATTAATGGTACCCAATGTATGTTGGGAAGGATAGAAAATACATATTGATACATAATTAAATGAAGGAAACATAATCGTGTAAACGCATTCAATAGATTCCTATTTATAAACATGGAATATAAAAAAAACAAAGGCGATATCAAATTATCAGTTTGGGTTATATGAGGCAACAATTGTAGAGAACCAATACTGATGTACATGGACATTACATTACTTTTGAGGAATACCTAGGTCATAAAAAATAGACACCAAAGGACCGTAATAGTTTAGTGTCTTTGGAAACTCAGAATATAATCATCAAATCTTGGTGAAAGATCTTCAACATCTACCATAAATATATTCCCTTTTTTTCTTACCTAAAACATTTGTTTATATCGTGGGGAAAATAAAACATATAAAGGGTGATATCAGAGTCACATTAAGGGTAATCATGGATAAAATAAAATAAACCATATATATTTGAACTTCAAAAGATGAACATAATGTTTACACATTAAATCTTGAGTTGCGAAATAAATATTGGCAGTATGTAAAGAATAGGTCATAAAGGAACATCAATCATGATAAAATAGCATGGAAATAAAACCATTTATTGTGTAAAACCATTAAGCACGTGATATTATTTCCATAGTAGCAAATTCATTGCTACCAATAACATCTTAGTGGACAAAGTCTCTTTCTGAATCGACTTCACTCCTCATTCCAGTCCTGTATCACTGAACCTGATTAACTAACAATTCTATACATGTCTATTTCATGAGATATAAATATTTACCCAATACATTAGACGAAGATATAGGTCTCACCTATCTCATAATGAAATCACTCTTACATGTTCCAAAAATAAACGTAAATCATTCATCATAAACCAAAGAGTAAAATGGGTTTCATAAACATCATCCCATTATAAAATAATCCATATAAAACAAATGGATATAATTTCATCATAACAAAGGTGAAACCATGTAAATAATAGAAACATTATAGATGAAACAAACATATATTAAATAAAGTCATCTAAGATGGAAAATGGATTTGATAAAACACGTGAAATAAATTCTTGAGGAAAATATCATTTCTTCTTCAAAATCATTTTCACTTCACAAAATGCCAAGAAACTTTTAATGAAGAGTATTTTGTTGAAAATATTCATGAAATATTGTAGAGGATGATTCATGAAAATATGGTGTTATGAAAATGTAAATATCTGTTCGCACCTTATAAGTTAAAAAATATTTCTTCTTAGAAATGTCATCAAGTCTCTCGTACTGAAAACGACAAAAGATTATATTCATATCATTTACTAAAAATTCCCAAATAGGTAAAATTGGATTTAAATTTTTTTGATGGATAGAAAAAATATTTCATATTATAGAAACATGGACATGGATGATAAATATTCCTCAGTAAATTCTAAAGTATAAACAATCTCGGATAAAAATTAGATTGTGATATTTTCCCTTACCTTAGGTATGATATGCTTAATACATATCCAAACCTACATTATAATAATTTAAATAATGTCATTGAATTATTATTGAATCATATTAATTGGTATTAAGTCATATATGGTTCACTTATGACTTCATATATCCCGTTCTTTTGTAAATTCCATGTTAAAGCAGTGTTTTAGGTAAAATAGTTTTATTTATTGAGCATGATTGGACTTGTTGTTTGTGATATTATTTGTAATTATATCATGATTTAAATACTTCCATAATATAAATCATGATATATATATATATATCATATATAATCAGTATATATATATAATTGATAGATAAATGAAATGAAATACACCGTTCATGGAGATGGCTGGTCGTACGTACACAAGAACGATGTTTTCCTTTCTTTATTGACTTGAATGGAAGTAAGTAGATGACATATATATATAAATAAATAAAGTAGATTTATCATTTCATATATTTCATTATTATTCATTATATATACTTTATAATCATTCTTGGATGGTTAACATTGAGAATGAATCTCATCGTGCCGTAAAGATGGTAATATGTACGTAAGCACGAGCGATGATATTGTTCCCGTAATTATTGAATTGAATTGGAGTGCATGATATAATATCTCATAACCATTATTATGTTATACTAACTATATATAGTTATTATTTACACCTTTATATCAATCCAAGTATGGTGGTGATGGAAAAACATATTACACCACGGCGTGGAGACGGTATTTCGTACGTACGCACACTAGGTGATTTCGTATTCCGTAGGATGGATTGAAGGTGAAATGTGGTTGTTTCATATTTATTATAACATATAATTATATTATTTATACTGATGTTATTACTTTATAATTAATTAACTAAAGAAGAATAAGTTGAAGAAGAAAAAAACTTGAATGAATCAGTAGAAGAGATTACATCTTCTTCGGCGCCCCTCGTTTAAGCTTCCTACAAAGGCACTAGAGATCGTATTTTGAGGAGACCATAAAATATATAATTTTTTTAGGTAAGTTGAGAAGGGAAATGGCAATGGTTTGTCCATGCTTTGAGGCTCAAAATTGTGTAAGGAGAAGAGGGAGGAGGTTCCCTTTTTTAAGGGAGGAGAGCGGCACTTTAGGAAAAACATAATATATTATTTTATAATAAAGTCATATTCGATTTATAATGGCTCAAAAGTAACTTATTTTGAATATATTGAGGGGATGGGTCTAACTCCCCTAAAAAATGGGTTTTATACAAGTTTAGGTTACAATTTTATCCTTATAATTTATATTTAACTCTAAGTTAAATAATTTAACATTTACCATGTCTTCTTGTTTTCTTACACTATATGGTTAATAAACTTACTATAACAATCCAAACTAACCACAAGTGGTTCATTATTAATATATATAACCTTATCTAAGTCATTTGTCATGAATTTAGATTTTTAGGAATATAATAACAATTAGTAAAATAATATTTGTTTTAAAAACTATTTTATGTAAATTTTGACACTATTTGGTAATTGATTTTTGGTAAAATCATTACAGCATGATTAGTTAAAAAAAAGTAAATAAATAAATAATAACATGTCATATTAACTTATAAAATTATATTAATTCATAAAAAGTCTCAGATTACATTTATTTGTGTATTTATAATATCAATTATGTTAATATTTCATTAATAATATAATTAATGCATCATAATTGTGTCATAAATAAATAAAAAAATATAATTTTTAAAAATTATAAATAAAATTTAATTATGTATAAAATTTATTTATCTTTCTAATGAATATTTATAGTCTAATTTATCTTATGTATAACCCTATATTAATTTTTTTTGTTATTAAACTTTGATTTTAACTCTTTTAACACTTCTTTAAATAAAATAATAATAAGTGTCCTAATCTAATACAAGTGAGTCTAAAGGGTAATATTTTACACCTAAAGTTGTTTTTGGTTGAATAAAACTTATCCAATAGAATTCGGACAAGTGTTAGGGTAATAATAATATAATTTTACCCTTAATTAACCTATTTATTTTTAATCGTGGTAAATAAAAGTAAAAATATACTATTCAATAAAAATTATTTTTATCTTATTGAACCAAATTTTACTCCTTGATATTAAACCTGTCTCTTGTAATTTTGAAGTTCCACTCATAGAAGTGGTAAAATTAATTTTTATATAAATTTTCAAATTCTTTTAGGAGGTGGGTAAAAGACGGTGAAAAGTTCAATAAAATTTTTATATATCTAAAATTATTATAAAATGACTCCAATGAATTACATTGAACATATATAGCTATTATGTATCAATTTTAACCTAAAAAAATTAAAAAAAATAAATAATTACATAAATAAAAAGATGGTTTTTTAATAGTAACCAAGTGTTTTCACTATTCATCAATAATTGAATGTTTTCAGAAAAATAACTAAAATTCACCCTAGGCTAATTTCGATATTCCGAATCCAAAAAAGAAATCCATTTTGAAAGATAAAATTTATAAAATTTCAAAAAGTGGGTATTATTATTCATAACTTGTCGTTTATATAATATTTTAATAACATATCGTTGTTTTGTGAATCTATGTATTGCGTACAACACATGCTATCTTGGAAGGTGGCGATTGCATGTAACGAAATCCAAGTCAGGGTTGCATGTAGTGTAAGATTCCTTTTTTTTGTATAATAGAATCCAACCATATTTAATTTATACATTGAATATATATATATACACACTCAATGTTGCGTAGAATAACTTCTATCAAACGAACTTGAAATTTTGTGTAACACGATCCAAGAATAGTGTTTCATATACTACAAGCTAATATGGTGTTACGTATAGAGAAAGATAATATTTCTGTAGAATACAACAAAAGACATCAAATAAATTAAAAAGAATACTTCTTAAAAAATCTCGAGCTGTTACATTCGACCCCCCTTAAAACGAATTTCATCCTCGAAATTCGTAAGGGTTATAAATCATTTACTACTTGAAAATTTCATTCTTAGAAACTCACATCATAAAAAGGAATACTAAATCATCATTTTGAAAAGGAGCGTTAGAAACATAATGGATACCCAAATTAACTCATCATTACATTTCCACAAATCAGAATATAAGTGAAAACATGGATATGGAAGAGAAATCTGACCATCATGTTTATATGGAGAGTGGAAGAGAACATGGCTATGAGAAATCCAACAATCATAAAGCCATAAAATTGTGATGATCTATGGTACCATCTGATTCATCAGATACAAGGGCACTAGGATACCATTTTTGGTGTTCAAGATCATTTCCCTAATGTTGAATAATTTTTTAATTAAAATAAATACCTGATTTTGGTACAATCTTACTGTTGTTTGAGCCTTGGTCAATTTCAACTTCATCTCTTAAATAAATGAATTTGAATTTGTCTTACCTGAAGTATTAGTATATCATGCGATAGAATTATAGGCCATTCCATCTATCTCAAACATAAGGATAGAAAAAGTTATAAGTTCATCTTATGGTGATATTAATCATTTATGGTTCCAAATATGGACTTATAATACATCTATCATAGAGCATAAAAAAATTAAACTTCTTTTTACTAACCAGGGACTTCATGTAAGCCTGTTGTATGCGATAAAGGCATGTCGCACTTCGGTTGTGGGTTCGATTCCCGCATCCTTGTCCGACATGACGGGGTGTTGCTCGTCTTGCATGTTGTCCTTTTTCTAAAACTACATAATTATAACATTCCAAATATAATATAAAAAATATCAATCATTAAAAAATACTTTCTGATGTCTAACATAATCTATTCCAATTTTAGGATTATCCAAAATACTTCAGTCCAAGATCATAGTATAAAGAAAACAATTACTTGAAAGGTCACATTATAAGAACGTGAATACCATCATTTATTCCCCATATATCATAAGATATATCTTTTTGTCCTCATTCCAAACATGTGAATGCCTTAACCATGTATTCTTTTGAAAAATAATTACCATAGAACCTTAGTGAAAACTTGAATTCTGTCAAAAGTTAACTATATCCATATACCAAAATCACAAAATTTCAATATACTCAAACCATGATATCACTTTTCCCTTATATCAGTCACGAGCTCCTGAATACTATCAAATATATTATTTTATCCTTATCCCTTAATTATGCGCATGTCATCTTCTTCATAAAAATATATCAATCACTTTTCTTGGTTACAGGTTCCATAATATTATTGAAAACCACAGTAAACGAATACATTGATATTCCAATATTCCACGATACTATAAATGAGATTCCTGGATACTATTTTGAAATCCCATTACATAAACACTTAATCATTCCACAAAATCAATGTCATACTCAACATCTCAAATAGTGACCTCATGTGACTTCCCTTTGTACTTTTCCTTAAGAAGTTGTTCACGTTGATCATCATTAACCCTTGGATTAGGGAATTTATTATCATAATCCCCATTTCCAATAACCTGAAGCATCGAAGTGTTGGTGGAGCGTTCTATGTAGTCTTTTCTCAATCCAAATCATTTGAAACCTTTTTCCAATTAATTCGGCACTCACCTACTATATGACCTTCTTTTCCACACATGAACCATTTTATAGTACCTTTTAGACAAGCTCCACCATGCTTCTTTCCAAATTTTGAGCATAAAGAAACATTCATCTTCTTTTCACAATTGTTCTGAGATTTCTCTTTGAACTCCATATTTTGTTTCTTGTCAAAACCATGAGATGGATATGTAACACCAACTTCTAGTTCTACCTTGAAAGAACAACACACAATTTATTCATAGCTACTGATGTCTCTTTGTGTTAATGCCCTTCGAATACATGGTTTTAAGCCACTGAAGAATTGATCAACATTACTTTCAGGTTGGATGATAAATTCAGATGCATACATTACAAGCCTTGTAAAATTCTCTTCGTATATACCAATAGATTCATCGTCCTTTTTCTTAAGCTCAAGGAACTCCTTCTCCATCTTTGTTAAAAGAATACGAGGGGTGTATTTAGTGAAAGACAAGTTCTTGAACTCGTTCCATTCTATAGATTCAATTTCATCTTAGGGCCATGTATTTTTAATTAGATTCCACCACTCATCTACTTCACCTTCTAAATGGTAAACAAATAAATTAACTTTTTCATGTTTTAAATATCTATGTATGTAAAATATCTTTTCAATGGTACTAATCCATTCTTCAGCAACAAGTGGATCAGAAGACACATTGATTGAAGGTGGACGTTGCCTCATGAAGGACTCAATAGAACAATGTTCCTTTCTCTGCTCATTTGGAAGTCCAGAAAGATTCAACGCTTGTGTATGTATAAAAATAATATTTTTCACTCCATCTCTAATCACATTTTATTTTTCGGGAGGAATATAATTACATTGTCCATTATATATATCAACATGGTTCCTTTGGGTTCCATCCATCATCTAAAACCCAAAAAGAATATTGAGAGAGGCAAAAATCATGCTAAGAAAACAATATAATAAAGGGGGAGTACGTTCAATATCTAACAACTTGGGTTTCATTATAATACGGTTACCATAATTCTAGGACTATAACCTATATTTATACTCAACCTTAGGGAAATCCCTAGACATAACTTAGAAATATCTCTTGGGATCCCACTAAAGTTTATGCATCCTGGTTTCCAATTGTTAACTAAACCTTTCCTCTGATAACAACTGTAGAGACAAAATATTTATGTACATGGACATTACATTACTTTTTCGGAATACAAAATACCAAACAAAAATAGACAACAAATAATATAATAGTTTAGTGTCTTTGGAAACTCGGAAAATAATCTTCTAATCTTAGGGAATGATCTTCATCATCTCCAATTACGATCTTCCTTTTTTTCTTACATAAAACCATTCCTTAAATCCTTTGGAAAAGAAAACATATAAAGGGTGATCTCAAATGCTTAGTAAGGGTAATCAAATAGAAAATAAAACAAACCATATATATTTGAACTTCAAAACATGAACATAATGTTTACAAATCAAAATCTTGATTTGTGAAGTAAATCTACAAAGTACGTAAGGCATTGGTCATAAAGGAACATAAATCATGATAAAATATCATGGGCCTAAAACATTTAATTATGGAAAACCATTAAGCACGTGATATGATTTCCATAGTATCCAAGACATTTCTTCCAAGACCATCTTAGTGGACAAAGTACCTTTCTAAATATAGTTCACTCCTCATACCAGTCCTATATCACTGAACCTGATTAACTAACCCTTCCATCCATGTCTATCTCATGAGATATTCATCTTTAAACATTGCATTAGAGAGAGATATATGTCATACCCATCTCATAATGAAATCATTCTCACATGTTCCACAAAATAAGCATAAATCATTCATTATAACTCAAAGAGTAAAGTGGGTTTCATAAGAATCATCCCATCATAACATAATACATATAAAACAAATTGATATCATTTCAACATTAGATAAGTGAAACCATTTACATCATAGATACATTATACTTGAAAAATAAACATATGAAATAATGTCATCTTAGATGGAAAATGGATTTGATAAAACACATGAAATTAATTCTTGAGGAAAATATCCTTTATTCTTCAAAATATTTTTCTTTTCACAAATTTACATGAAATTTTAAAAGAAAATGATTTTTTTGAAAATAGAAATTAAATCTTTTAGATGAAGATTCATGAAAATAAGGAATTATGAAACTGTAAAAATCCGTTCAAGTCATATAAGTTAAAAAACATTCTTCTCGGAAAAAGAAAAAAGTATTTCTTACTGAAAACGAGAAAAAGATTACATTCCTATCTTTTAATAAAAATTCACCAATAGTTAAATTGGATTAAAAACATTTTATATGGATAGAAACAATATTTCATATTAGGGAAACATAGACATGGATGATAAATATGCCTTAGTAAATTTTGAAGTATAAACAATCTGAGATAAAAATGCGATAGTTATATTTTCCCTTACCTTATGTCTGATATGCTTCATACATATTTTAACCTCCTGTATAATAATGTAAATAATTTCATTGAATTATTATATAATCATATGCATTGTTATGATATCATATATGGTTCACTTATGACTTTATATTGCCCGTTATTTTGTAAATTCCATGTTAAAGTCGTGTTTTGGGTAAAATCATTTTATTTATCGAACTTGTTTGGATTTGTTATTCATAATATTATTATTTATTATATAATTATTTAATTAAATACATAATGTAAATAATGATTTATATTTCATATATATTAAATATATATATATAATAAATAGATAAATGAAATGAAATACACCGTTCATGGAGACAGTAGGTCGTATGTACGCATGAACGCTGTTTTCCTTTACTTATTGACATGAATGGAAGTAAGTAGATAAAATATATATATACAAATCCAGTAGCTTCATCATGTAATATATTTCATTATTATTCATTTTATAAACATTATAATCACTCTTGAATGTTTAACATGGATAATGAATCTCATCACATCGTGGAGACGGTAATCTGTAAATACGCACGAGTGATGATATGTTCCCATACTTTTTGAAATGAATTTGAGTGGATGATATAATATCTCATAATCAGTATGATTTTATAATAACTATATATATTTATTCTTTACACCATTATACCCATCCATGTTTGGTGGTGGTGGAAAAACGGATTACACCACGACGTGGAGATGTAGTTCCTTATGTACGCACGTGCGGTGATTTCGTATTCCATCGGATAGATAAAAGGTGAAATTGGGATGTTTCATATTTATAATAACATATCATTATATTAGTGATACTGATTTTATTACATTATAATGAAAAAAATAAATAATAAGAATTTTATGAAGAAATAAACTTGAATGAATCGGTAGAAGAGATTACATCTTCTTCGATGCACCTCTTTTAAGCTACCTCTTAAGGCACTAGTGTTGGTCTTTTGAGGAGAAGAAATACTCAAAAAAAATTAGGTAAGTTTATAAGGGAAATTGGAAGGTTTTGGACGAGCTCTAAGGCTCAAAATTGTGTAAAGATAAGAGGGAGGAGGTATCCTTTTATAAGGGAGGAGAGGGGTACTTTATAAAAAACATAAAATATTATTTTATAATAAAGTAATATTCGGTTTATAATGACTCCAAAGTGACTTATTTAAAATATAAAGTTTTTTTGGGTCGAAATCCTCTCAACCAATAGGTTTTAGACAAGTTTAGGTTACTATTTTATCCTTATCATTTAGATTTAACAATAAGTTAAATAATTTATCTTTTACAGTGTCTTCTTTTTTTATTACACTATATAGTTAATAAACAAAAAATAATAATCCAAACGAACCCCAAGTGGTTAATTATTAATATATATAACCTTATCTAAGTCATTTGACTGATACTCACATTTTATGGAATATAATAACAATTAATACTATAATATTTGTTTTAAAAACTATTTTATGTCAATTTTGACACTATTTTGTAAATGATTTTTTCTAAAATCATAACAACATGATTAGTTAAAAAAAAGTAAATTAAATCATTTCTAAAATGTCATATTATCCTATTAAAGTATTTTAATTCATAAAAATTCTCAAATTACATTTATTTGGGTATTTATAATATCAATTATGTTAATATTTCATTAATAAGGTAATTAATGCATCATCATTGTGTCATAAATAAATAAAATTATTTAACGTATTAAAATAATAAATAATATACCATTATTTAGGAAATAATTTTGTATTTCTAATGAATATTTATAGTAGAATATATCTTTTGTATAACTATATATTAAAAATGTTTTAGTTATTATATGTTGATTTTAACTCCTTTAACGCTTCTTTAAATAAAATAATAATAAGTGTCCTAATCTAGTCCAAGTAAACCAGAAGGGTAATATTGTATTACTAAAGTTATTTTTGGTCTAATTAAACTTATCCAATAGAATTAGGACATGTTTTAGGGTAATAATAATGTCATATTTACCCTTTATATCCATATTTACTTTTAACCGTGGTAAATAAAAGTAAAAAGTTACTATTGACCAAAAATTAATTTTTCTTATTGAACCAAATTTTACTCCTAGATATTAACCATGTCTCTAAGAATTTTTAAATTCCACTCAAAGAACCGGTAAAATTATGTTTTATGGAAATTTTTAATTTCTCTTAAGAGGTGTGTAAAAGATGGTGAAAAGATCAATACAATTTTTATATATCTGAAATTATTATAAAATGAATCCAATGAAGTTCATTGAACTTATATAGTTATAATGTATAATTTTTTTTACCTAAAATAAATTTAAATAAAATAAATAATTATTTAAATAAAACGTCGGTTTTTAAATAGTAACCCCGTATTTTCACTATTCATAAAAAATTGAATGTTTTCAGAAAAATACCAAAAAATTCAACCTAGGCTAATTTTGATATTCCAAATCCAAAAATTAAGTCCATTTTGAATGATAAAATTAATAAAATTTCAAAAAGTGGGTATTACTATTCATAACTGTTTGTTTATATAATATTTTAATAACATATCGTTGTTTAGTGAAACTCGGTATTGCGCACAACACACGATATCGTGGAAGGTCGTGATTGCGTGTAATGCCAGACATGTCAGTGTTGTGTGTAGTTCATGATTTCATTGTTGTTGTGTATAATAAAAATCCAACCATATTTCATTTATACATTGAATATATATATATATATATACACTCAATGTTGGTAGAATAGAATCTATCAAACGAACATGAAATTTTGTGTAACATGATCCAAGAATAGTGTTGTGTATACTGCAATCTAATACAATGTTGCGTATAGCAAAAGATAATCTTGGTGTACCATACAACAAAAGACATCAAATAAATTAAAAACAATACTTCTCAAAAAATCTCGGGGTGTTACAACAATAAGAAATAAAAATACAACCATGGATAACATTTATTAAAAGGAGTGTAATCTAAAGAACACATGCCAATAATACTCTGGAAATTAAAATGTATCCATAAATATTTCTATAGTGAAAATATCATAACAAGTATTAACTGAGTATTGGATGAAGAACATTTTTATTTAGTGGACATCATGTATCTATATTATGAACCATTATACCTTAAAGATTGTTTAATTCAGTTGGTATAATCCCATTTGATTCTATTTGAGAACAAACATGATGTATTTTTCCCCAATTGTTATATATATTGAGACATATCAGTGTATCAAGTGGAAATTGAAGGCCCCACCCATCCCTAAAAGTCAAAGTAATTCTTTATACCTAGATATAATTCCAGAAAATTATGTCTCATAAATATTATCATTTATTAGAGGATATGGATTCTAAAATATTTCCCAAGTAAAAACAACACTATAAATAAACACCCTATGTAAAATTGTATACATGTAAGAAAATAATCATATCCTTGACACATGAATATGGATATTTAATAGAAATGGAATATCAATTGAAAATTTATCTAAAATTTAGTTTTACATACACCACATTAAAAAATATTATGTTCAAAATACAAAATATGTCTCAATGAAATAGAAATTGAGACGGAATCCGTTACATTAATTAACTTTTTAATTTTGTCGTGTCTGCGCCTCCTAAAAAACATATAATTATAAAAATCATCATTCAAATGTCATTTATATTAATTTATATATCTTTTTATCAATTATAATCATTGGATTATATTTTTTTAATTTCTGTTGATTCATATTGAATCATTCATATCATGTTTTTCTAATACTTTCCCAGTTTTGCAACTGTTTTGTTATATTTTCAAAATTTAAATGATACATTAATATTATTATTAAAAAATATTTAATTAAAATAGTTATATTATTATACACTATATAACATTTATACCATCCACACATTGATAATGTTTAATGCGTTTATTAAGAAATATGTCAATATGTGGTTGAGTAACCTCTGATGTGGCCTTAGCAAGAGATTGGGAAGAACTTTTTTAACATTTAATTTTTAGTAATATAAAAATTATTATAGGATAAAATCATTTACCTAACCTAATACATAATTAAATCTTTTATTGATTTTATGTGGAATGTTTGGTTTGAAATTTATGATGAAGCATAACCTGATAGATAAATGGGGTTTAGGTATCATTTGTTTTCTTAGTTTTATAGATCATTTATGTTATTTATAATTAGTGAAGTTATGGTAAAATGGGTATAATTCTATATAAATGGAATTTTTAGTGAACATACATGTGTTATAATGGTTATATATATCATTTTTTTAAATATTTACATGATGAATCACATGATAAACCTTATTAGATAATTACATAGATTAGTGGGTGTTTTTTCGATCATTACACAATATTTTTGTTTAATTAATTTACACAATGTATATATAATGGTTCTAGAAAATTAAATAGCATGTAATAAATATTTCGTAATCTAGTTAAACAATTAAAATGGTTTCTTGACCAGCCATGATGGCGAAATTGAAGAACAAAAATATGCCATCCAAGAAGGATATAATTTGGAACCTCAATGATGGTGATTCCATATTTTATATAAAAGAGAGGGAAATGAGTTTCATGAAATATATTACATTAATATGATATCACTCCAGTTTATAGATGATAATTGAGTTATCATGTTCATTCGTATATAATTTTTTATGAGATCAGAAAAAATGATAAAGGAAATTGAATGGAAATTAATAGAAAAGACAGTTGATTTACCTCCCGACATCTCCTCTTTGAGTACCTCCGTAAGGGAAAATATTTTGGTCTTTTTTTGAGACATAGAGATACTCGATGTAGGGGAAGGACTAATAATGGGTATTTGGGTAG
Source organism: Viscum album (assembly GCA_963277665.1). NCBI lineage: Eukaryota > Viridiplantae > Streptophyta > Magnoliopsida > Santalales > Viscaceae > Viscum > Viscum album. The sequence goes on from OY728129.1 coordinate 316,453,643, forward strand.
AATTTTGGTAATATTCATTTCTTTCAAGTGCGAGTAGAAGGGGTGGTGAGAGATGGTTTTTATATTGGGGGTGGGGGTGTTTTGTGAATATTTTATTGATTATTTTATTACTTCAGATCAATAGAATAAATAGTGATGATTATTCTTACTAAATATATTAATTGGTTCATGTCCATTTTAAATAATTATTTACATCATACATGACTCTATGAATGGTGTATTTAACAAATTATATATTATATATCGTACGTTACTATATTACTTTTCACAAAAAATTAAAGTATTTCATAAAAATATCAAACATTCACCCAACTGATTTTGTGACATGTATAGTCCAAATATGAACTCTGCATTATGAAATTAATTATCTGAATGTGATATATTTAATTTTTAATTAAAATCATCTTTTAATAAAATAAATACTACATTAAAATTTATAACTCATTTTATAACACTATAAAATATTTACTATAATTTATTAAAATTATCCTATAATCATTATAATGTGATGTATTAATTTTTTAGTATATTTTACCAAAATTAAATATCTTTTAAAATTTTTCATTAATTATAAAATTTTATTTCGATATTTATAACATAAAAAACCAACACATAAAAATATGTATTTAAAATATTTATTTTCTTGTTCTATGATATGATTATATCATAATTTCATTAATAAAATTCCATATTTTTATTTTTTACATTCATGGACTAGGTTAATACTAATTTGAATAGTTTCCTATTTGTAAGGATCATATTACTATTATTATGGTCATGGTACTGTTTCATCGGTATAGATTGTTTAACTTCTAGGAATACACCTTATTTATTCATTATTCGATTATAGAGTTTGATTTATGTTCTATATGTGATTTAATATGATTTCAACAATGTGAAATAATTTTTACAGCAATGTAAGATAATTAATGAAATTATATTATTAAGAGGATAATTACAATAAAATCAAGTGGGGTTATATTTGGGATAACCTAATGTGGAGAGTCCAATTTAAACTGCTCTAGAGAAGAAATCGAAGTCACCCTAGATTCCCCCATATTAGGATTCTCAAATATCTATCCTTTTAAAATAATAGTATGGTGGACTTCAATTAACTGTTCTAAAAGTGACCTGGAAATATTCTATGCCACCAAGCTGAAATATTTGTGCTCTGAGGTGAAATATTGGGTGATTGAAAATCAACAATGTTTCAAAAGTGAACAAATAATAAAACTCACCTCCTTCATATTCCCTACATAAATCCACAAACTCATTAAGGATAATTTTAATATCAATTCCTATAATAATTAATTCAAGAATTTCTTGTTAAATGGAATAAATACTTGAAGAATCATCACTAGAAAGGGTGTCTGAAGAATGTCACTAAAAACTCAATTTATCTATGCTGATAGTATGCTCTGCAACTTTTAGACAAGCATTGAATTTTCAACCATCACAGAGTCACGTTTCAACATCAACTACTTCATTAGTCCATCTAAGATCCCAATCAACCCCTTATGGTTTGGCATTATGATGAACATTAACTACCATTTAATCCTCTTTTGTGAGAAACAGAACTGAATTATCATGATAAGGGAGATTTAGAAATAACACATGATTCCAAAAGTCATTGAATTTGACATTATCTTGACCCTAATTCCCCTATACATAGATTTTGGTAGATGGAACAACACCTCTTAAAACATCATCCTTTACGATAACATATTCATAAGCATAAATCTATACATACCACTGAGCATCCTCCATAATTATTGATGGACTAGAAGTAGATCCCTTTTGAGAGGAATGTGATGAATATTTTGTAAAAGATAATCTAAATAAAAAAGGTATAAAAATAATGTCATTATATGAAATAAAAACATAAATAATTACTATTGTGCATATGTTTGGTCAACATTAATTCCCTCTTGTGCTTCCATTATCAGGATGATGAAAGGACCACATCGACCTTCTTGGTAGAAAAAATACAATGTAATGGCTAAATATTTATAATCTCCATCTCCTCCACCATGATCATTTGATCTCTTTATAGTTTTCGTGACCCAAGGGCCTCTTCCACTTCTATAATATGAGTTATCATGGGCCTATACATCTGCGATCCCGAAATCTCTACTACTTCACTTTCTCCACCTTCTTCTATTCCAAGCATCACAATAAGATCCCCTCCATATTAATTATAGTGGAATACAAATAATTAAGGGGAAATAAGAAAATATAAATACATATTCCAGGTTAATGTAAATGTACCTTTACTCCCTATGATAAATAGTTACACCTTCACTCACTCCACGATGCAACAAGCCAGACAATCACTTTGAGGATGTGAAATGATCATCAGTTGTATATATAAAATCCTACAGGTCTTCGAAATAATTCATCACCACATAAAAATTATTTTTAGGATTGTGAAAAGTGGGTTCTCTGATATCACCCATCATCGAGATTCATAATCTGGCATAGTGAATCACTTATGCATCCTTGACATTGATAGTGATTCTCTCCCAAAATGTAATCACTAAAATCCATAAATGTTTTACCATTGATATGGATAGTTGTGAAAATATTCTATTCTGTTCAATTCAAAATCCTATTGGGAAACCTTTCTTTATTAAAAGAATAATGGGATGTTATAGGAGCCTTGACCTTGATAGTGATGACTAGACTACCTTAGCACTGGAGGTGTTGTCATCTCATCCCTAGAATGTATGATGGTCTTTTTCTGAGAAAATCGTGATGGATTAAAAGCATTCAAATAATCTTTTACTTGATCCTTTTTACAATGAATAACATGAATAATATTTGTTATAGAGTTCACCTGATAAATACATTTTAAAATGCACGCAAATGGAATGATGATATTGACACCATGTAATGTTTGGCCTCAATCCCAATCAATTCCTTTGACGTAGACATCGTGATTGACATTTTGGATACCTCAAGAGACATTAAAATTCATATCTATTAATATATCATATGATGATTTTCATGCCTGAGATGCATAGGTTTAAATTTTCATTAATATTTAATACATTCAAACTGGTGAGAAAATTGATATGGGGAATAATAATCATATATAATCATTCTGTCAATATGATATACCAATACACTATCCCTGCATTCTATCATGTATGATATTATCTTGTATTTATTTTAATTACTATCATTGAAAAATGTTATAGACAATGGATTAAAATGCCAAATGAAATTATAGTCTCCAATTACATTTAGTTGCCTTAGAACATCATCATGATTTAGGTTCAAAGTCTAAGATGTAGATACATTTTAAAAAATTGTCTTAAATTGATTGTCTAGGATTTAAACTGAATTCAGAACATCATATGAGCTAAAATAAGGTGAAATCCCCACCAACAACATTAGAAATTAACCTCCAATACTAAAATGGGCCTTTCCAATTTATTTAAACATCAAAAATGACAAATCCTTTATATAATATAGAAGCTAACACTATATAAATCCCATCTAAAAATGTTTACATTATATGGAATATACCTGGCATCACAAAGCCACCAGAGTTGTGGACTGAGACAAGATAAATTCATAGACATAGTGTGATGAATTCACACAAGAGAATCCTCACATCAATATTTGGATTTAACTTATAATCCTAATGGTTATAATATTGCTTTTAGAGTGTGGGGAAAATGTTGGTCGAACCAAACCTATTCACTATAGTGTGGAAAATAGTAGGGAGCCCTCGAGATGAACTCCCTATTACATGTACTAATAATGTGATCATCAATATTATTATATGGAAACCATCAATGGGGTGAGGATCACAGTTTATCTACAATGTCATGGATATCATGAAATTATCATGGTCCAGTGGTGGCATCCTTTCAACATCATACCACATTGTCATCTATTGGACAAACTAATCAAAAAATTCCTTAAAAATGTCGAACCCATATATTTGGAATACATATCACATGTCGAAGCTAATTTCTGAATGCATCATGTGAAAGGTATTTTTCATGCGGACTCCATCATCTTAGTAATTCATGGATGATGTCTTGGTTCATATAATCACAAGTATTTTTTAATAAAATATAATCATTAAAATAAATTTCATGCAATTTTTTTAGATTTTTTTTGAATGTTTGGCAGACCCAAAAAACTCACATCAACCCAGGCCTCACTCCCCATCTATAGAAAATGTCTCAATCATCTTTCTATCCTTGAATTTGATCTATCTATGATGAAATAATGGTTTATTAATAACAAGTGTGAATCAATTATTGTATATAAAGCTTTATATCTCGTGTTCATCCAATATGATGTGCAATACAACTGATATAGACCATTTATTCCACGATAAAATCACCCATTGTTGTTATTATAGTAGAAGATCAGTTAATGTTCTTCATGAACCATGATGGTGGGAAGTATTTCATAATCTCTTGGATATGTGATCCTTCAAAATCATTTTGTTGTATAGATTCATGGAGTAACTTCATGGGTACATACATTGAAATGATATCAAATAATTTTCAAAATACATAAGAGTATATTCAACAACATCACAATAATCAGGCTTAATAACATTCATCATTTTAAAAGAATGCACAATGGCTTACTGAGGTGAACTATTTTAACAAGCCATTGAAAATATAATATAAGGCACTATGTTTTCTCATTAAGATGAAATATTGACATACAATTGTATTATTTTAACATAGAATAGATCCAAATGATTGAAACAAGGGAATAATTTTCACATTTCCCTCGATAAAGGTTCCTGACAATCCATTTCAACCAATACATTAATGCATATATCTCAGTAAGGTTCTGTGACTAGGAACCTTACCCAGGTGATACCATACATCCCAATCAGTTATGTCATTTTATATTTAAATAACCTTTATCAATATTTCATGAAAGTTAAACATGGCGTTTCTTGGTAAATAACACACACCGTGAGAGAAAAAGTAAAAACATGGTATGTGGGGAAAAGGAAAAAAGAGTCCAATGGTATTTAAACAAAATACTATTCCACAACATGCACCTTTGTCAATGCCGTATGTGGATACCATACCTGATCCACTAATTACCCCTTTATAACTGTTTAATCATTATTACCCCATGACCAGACCCTCCTATTTTGTTCAGATCTAACCCTAAGTGGAGGAGGAGGATTTGTTGAAAATCCTTCTTATCGAGGAGGATAAACAAACTATTAACAAACCCATTAGAATGTTATAGTACCAAAGAGATGTATTGAGGAACTAGGTACCTGACCATGTTGACCTACACACTCATACCCAATGCATTAAACATGTTTTGTAGCTAGAATATGCATTAAAAAGGGTTGGAAACCCCTACATCAGACACCTCCACCATTGACCTTTCTCCTGGACTTGCGTGAATAGACTCCTTTTATTAGGGTTCCCTACCTGCCTATTTCTAGGAACCATGATCTCCTCATTTGGATAACTAACAAATTAAAAGGAATCCTTGATGCTCTGACTGAGCATCACCTTCATCAAGGTCCCACGAAACATCTCATGTATCTCTCTCAAACATAAGTGAAAAATAATTAATGATTATTTGTGAAGATAAAATTAAATTTATGGTCTAAATAATAAAAAATATTGTATGAGAATACTTTTTTTTACAAAATATAAACCACCTGTGTGAGGACCCTATCATAAATCAGGGACCACCATGAGACTGTTCCATCGACACTAGAGGTTACCCATGGCGACATGGATAAAAGCGTCGGCCAGATGTTGTTACACTAATGGTCTATTAACGAAGGTACATCTATCTCTCATCAGCCTATACCACTATGATCGATGCAATTTTACTTACTCCTAGGCCATATGTCATATAAATTCATATTACACATATTTGGAATTCCTACCCCGTAATTTTTCACCCATTACATGCATGGGTCACCCTTCAAGACTCCATTGAAGCCATCCCTGCCAGACCCTCCCCTCCATTGGATCCCATTTCATAGAAGGCTCATGTTGAATAATCCACAAAAACTATCATATTTATACATCCATGGAACATTTCACAACATAATTTCCCACATTTGGCTATGTATTCCTATTTTAATTGGACTCCTAAAATATTCTGGTTGGCCAGTCAGGTTCCTTGGGTAGCATGTGGGTCTGTATACAATTTCTCATAGAGAAACCTACCCTAGGGAATGTGTCAAAAATAGTGTTTTCATAGATACTATGGTTAGAACCATGTCCCCCTTCTCATCTATGAGTCCTAGAGCCTCATGTTTCTATTAGGGTGGTAGATTATTACACATTCTCTTTTATTCAACATGGAATGAGATAACCATCTCTCAGTGTGGAACCATCACATGGGAATCCCTCCTAGAGTAATCCCTAAGCCATTCTTGGTGGAGGTTTCACTCATGATCATCAATACCTATTGGGCACCGTAGATGGTCATGCTTCCATCTTCATACCCAAGACTCATTTCTTGGTATAGTGAATATAAAAAGATTTTTAGCCACCACCACTTCCATCTGTGGAAGAGGGGAATTAGAAGATTGATACCATCAAAACCCCATACATATACCATTGTGAATTTTATCTATGTCTAACATTAGATAAAAGGGATTTTGGGGTTCCTCAAATCATACTCCACCAATAATATCTCACAGCAATCATCCCATATGAGGGATTATAGGTAAATGGTAATCATAATATTTTCCCAATCCATTCCACACATTGAAGAATGAGAAACATTATTCATAATAAAATATAGATATATAGGATGCCGAATTATGACCTGATATATATCGGAATACTCATATGGAATAATCCTTGATCAGAATTCCCCTTAATCTTGATATATTCCTTAAGAGTCATCATTGAATCATTCCTCGAAATAACACTGAGTTAAACACCCCACATGGTACCCTTAACATGTAATACTCCATAGGGGTAATCTATAATCATGTCATAAAGTAGTATATGTATCTTTTTCAAGAACAATCACCAACATAATCCTCTCAAAGGGACAAAACTCCTTATGAGACAATCATTCTGAAATCCATTATATGTGAGGTTCTTCATAACCAAGGTATATATTCTATTATTCTTATCTATATGGGATACATGGGAATCAACTTTTAGGTTAAAACCCACCACACCATAACATGCCTATTCTCTCAAGGCCATATCCCTAATAGGGATAAATTAAACATAGAAATTAATTTCCCTTCCGGACCCACTAGTCTACTTCTATAAATGTCTTACAACAAAAATTTAAGAGGAATATTCCATGAATAATTCCTTTCAATGTGATGTTAAACTATAGATTTGGGACCGTATCACATGATGTAAAATGGTATTATATTCCCTATGAGAGACACCAAACTACGTGGTTTCATATTCCTTTCAGAAGGATATTTTGGAAGATAATTTACGGGTTTTATCCTAATAATAAAACAACAGTTGGTTCCCCCGATGATGACACGCTTCAAAGAACCCCACTGATTGTCTATGAAACTAGAATCATCATAATAATGGAAAAATAAAATCTAAATAGTACATAATAGGATACCATTGTTGGAGAAACTTAAATACATTTATGTGTCTCCATTGATGAAGAACCTTAGATACATACAAATGATTCAAAATTCCATACATGATAATAATTGGTTGTTATGTAAATGGAGAACCACATCATACTAGGGTATTAATAAATGATTCAACAATATGTATTAAATATATAAGATATTTTCAATTTAGTAAATAATTCCCCCCAAAGGGCGCGATTAGCCCATCATCCCATTCTATGGAGAAATATGAGTTTTCTGAATCATTATCCAAACCACCCCATGGGTACTGGAATTTAGATAGAAGGCCTACATGGATAAAACACCATTGGGTTATTACAGTTCCATGGAATAGACTATTATCAACTATTTAAAAATAGCGATTCCTAAAAAGAAAATGATTCAGAGGGAAATGGTGACATAGGGTATATACACCATCTAGGAAATAGGATTTTAAAGCCCCAGTGATCAGGTTCATAGACTCATATCATATTAAATTATCAACTGAGGTGGACATATTTTTAGTGATGTGTGTTAATAGAGAGAAACTGTAATTTTGGATTTTGACAGTTCTTTGAATTGAGTGTCTTGGGAAAATAAAATTTATTAACGGATTTTTAATTTATCAAATTCCATGATATAAAGCATATTTTCTTCTCCATGATTTTTAATAATGTATCATTTTCATCAGTAATATGTTTCTCATATAGTGAGGGTTCAACACACTGGTTTGATTGATCTTCGGTGTGTTAACATTATAGATTAGTAACATGTATGGATGTCAGCTTTATGTTCCTTTCAGTATATTATTTTGGGTATGTACTGAAATGAGTGTCACATATATAGATATTGACTTCTCTATAGAGGATCCCAATATTTATTTTAGTCTTATTTGAGCATTAACTATTTTTGGGATACCATTGTATGTTATTCAGATGTGAGTGTATTTACATTAGTGGTGGACGTTGTTTATTTGTGAAGACATGTTGGGGGATGTGTTGTGGCCAAAATTATTAGTGGGAGTTCTAGTTAGTGTTTCTATCACTGGTACTATGGGAATCAAGAAGGTAGGAGATCATCCCCCATCAAAAGGGGCGTTTGAGTGTGCAGGATCATGAAATCAGGTACATGCACCTTCTGCACATTGTTCTCAAAGTCTTTTATACAAAGAGTCAAAAAAATTATTTCATTATGATGATTTCTTCATAGTGATAAGGTATATTTTAACTTCTTTTATGAACATGACCTATCTAGAGGTTTAATGAAGAGATCCATATATTGAAGATAATTTCATTTATATTTATTCGTTAGAGGTTTTTCAATAAGAATTATTTAATGTGTAGCAATTCAGGCATTCGTTCACAAGTGTTTGGGATGTTATGGTTTTATTATGTGGAAAATTGGTTTTTTTAGTTACCTATCTGAATATTAGAGAAAAGTTGTTTCTATATTTCTTCGCTGGGTTTGAAATTTCCATTCCATTCCACTAAGATATATGGGAATCATCAATATTAATGTCGGACCATTAAGGGTTGACATTATATATGGGCAGTCAGACCCCTTATCTTCTTAAATTGTTATCTTATAGGTTGTTTATGAAATAATGACTACATTTATTTGTTAGGCAACTGAGATTATGTGGGGTTGGTAGAGGTAAGACCAATTATCTTCCCCATCAATAGTGTCACCGGGTAGAAAATAGACATCGAGGGTGATAGCAGAGAAGTATAAGACTAGGTTTTTTACATTCAGGCATTCGAGGTAAATACGCATGCAGATCCAAGAGTTTTTTGAGGATAAATTAGATTATTTTATACCTTTTGTGTTGATTTTATTGATTTTATATCCACACATTCATATTCAATATAATTTCATTATCTATCTATTATTATTGAATGTGGAGTGGATCTCAATTCCCATAGTGTTATCTATGCCCGTTGAATGTCAGTTTACATGGATTGATGTGTGTCAGGAATGTAAACTAGTGATTGGGTAGTACCAATAAGTTGGGGTGTTTTTATTATTGTATATAAATCTATTTGATGTTGGCTATTTTATGGATCAGATGAATTCTTTTAATATACAAATCTTATCTTTTTGGAGAATAGTTTTTCCTCAATGTTGTCGGTTAGTGAGTACTGTTTGGTAGAAAGAGAGGTTATTAGTGGGGTTGTTGGAATGCAAAGCTTATATTATTAATTTTGAAGAGTTTTCAGGAGAATATATGGTTGGGGATGTTCATATTTTTAGAATGAGTTTAATTTTTAATATATGATGTAATAAAATCACCCCATCAATGTGGTATCATTTTTAGGATAGATGTTTACCTGTGCATATTTCTGGTCACTTTGGATCCTTATCTGATGATTCAAAAGGTGTTTCATGAGTTGATGATAAACATATTTTATTTTATGTAGATGTATTTCTTCAGAAATATTGTGTAATTAAGGAATAATACAATATTATTATCCAAGAAGGTAAATGGTAGTATGAGTCCATTTATAAATAATTTGACATTGAATAGAGTGGTGGTTTATAACAGTTAAAATATTATCGGGATAAATGGTCAGTTAAACTAGTTGAGAGTAGCTAGTTATCCCTCTATGATCGATATATGGTTTTGATATCCCCATATGAGGGAGAATGACGAGGATATAAATAATTCTTACTTTAGATGCAAGTATGGTAAATTCAACATTTTAGTGTTGTTATTTGATGTTTTGGAAGAATCTTTTTCCCATGGGGATTATGAACTATGAGTCCTGTGATTTCCAAGACCTGTCCAATGTTTTATTAATCGATAATATCATGTTCTACATGATTTCCAAGGAGGAGTATATAGATAATTTGAGTGTTGATTGGAATGTTCATTGACCCCACCAGCAAAATGGTATGTTCTTAAAGTGTAATTCTTGGATGTTAGGGTTTTTTTTACAAAAAATGAGGGTTCCCTATAGGGGTATATTTGGACCTATTGATGGTTAAGGTTGTTTTTTATTCAGAAACAACCAAAAAATTGTTATACATTCATAGTTTTATTATTTTTAGGGGATGTTATCTAATGTATGTGCATAATTACTGTATATTTGGAGTGTCTCTAATAGTGTTGACCCAAAACGACTAGGATTTGGTATGGATAGTTCAATGACAACCATCTTTTGGCTACCTGAATTAGTGTTTTGTTATTACCCCAATGGTTTTGTTTCATGAGTTTGGTGTGTTGTTTGAGGATTTATATTTCACATTAAATCTATGATTGGAATGTATGATGATGTATCATAGATATTTTTTCTCTTATGGGTCTAGTACTTTTTTTCCCAATGTATTCCTCCCATGATCAAAAGTTGACAAAAGTTGTCTTCATGAAACATTTTGGGTCATTATTACCTCATAAATGAGTTTTTTTATGCTTTCAAGAACCACACGATCCTGATACATGTTTTCTATCCATGGTATCAAAATACATTCAAATCGTTCTTCTAGGGTATTCTTTAATATTGTGATTTTTAGATTTCTTACTCCCCATTTAACGGTAATTTATTTTATAATGCATTGATTTGGTAGTATTTATAGGATTTTTCATGGGAGTCTTTTGATGTTTTGAGAGGAATGAAGGAGGTTTCAGTGACACATCATGATATTATGGATCATATTGGATGTTTTTTCTTAATCATATAATCATGGAGTCATATTTGATACATTATATGGAGGATTCAACGTGGGGATACTCAGAAGAAGAGAGGTTGCATGAACGTGTTTTCCATTGAGATTCTAAAGTGGGATTTTCAGAAAATGTTTAGAATTCAGTGTTTTTATAGATTAGTATAATCCCACAGGTGATATAAGAATTAATTATATATATTTTTTAAATATAACCTTTATAAGTAGATTATATTATGACTAATATGTTTTTGGACTAAGGATACGTCTTTGTTTCCTTGGCATAAAAAATTTTGTGGAAGTGTTTGTGGGAAATGATTGGTATTTCTGTAGGCGAAAGCATACAACTTTTTTTTTCAGAGAAATTTTTTATCTTTTGATTTACCTTAGTGGAAATTTGAGTAAAAATCAATTTATTTCATCACTATGAAACAATGAGCTCCAGAAGGTTGTGATTTAGTTTGGGTGATAGTGGACTGATAATGAAATTAGATTACTTCCTAGAAATCTATGATACACATGTAGTCGATTTTTTTGGGGAGGTGGTATGTAGATGGTATAGTTATGAGTCTTATATACTGAGGACCATTATATTTATTGGGATCATTGTTTTACATCATGAGTATAGAGGGGATTTTTAAATGTTCTCAGTTCCCAGTTAATTCATATTACTATTTTCTACCCTCAATTAGATTCTAAGTGGAAGTAGAACATAAATAAGATGGATAATATGATGTAGGAATTTTTCCAGGAATTTGGTATAACATGGTTATTAAAATGATAATTGGTATAATTTTTACTCAATAATTTCAATTATACATCCATTAGTTTTGATCCTTTTTCAGTGTTGTATGTGAACAAATTTTATTTTCAATTCAATAGGATAGAGGTTATATATTAGGTAGTTCTCAGTCTTGATGTGTTGAAGATATTGATTGAAAATATCTAGTTAGTTCATGAGTGGATAATGGAAGTGAAAATAAATTATAATTCTTATATGTATCATAGGATGGGGCCCTTGGCATACAAGTTTACAGATCTTGTGTTTTTTAGAGTCTCCCCACGATGTGTGAGGTAGAAGATTAGAAGGGGGTAAATTTTCTCACTCTTGTCTTCTAATCATTGAGGATTTGGGGTGAGTGGGAGAGGTGGTATATTAGTTTTTGTTTCCAACATAGTTATATGGGACCCATGATGTCCTCCCCATGTCTAATATTCTTCAATATCTTCACAAGGAATCTCATGTTATTGAATATGGAGCATTCAATATTGAGGATGATATGATATTTGTGGACAGAGTATTAGAGATCTAAGATTGTGAAAAGAATGTGGAGACTAGATGGAAAATTCCCTTGGTTCCTATGTTATATAGGAATGGTGTCCTTGAGGAGAATACATTTGGGTGAGAGAATTAGACATATTCCTACTATTCAATGTTATTTCTGATTTTTATTACACTCATTTTAATTTGATATGATTTTTATTATCATTAAATGTTAAGATATATGTTATTACCATTATTTTTGATGTATAACAAAACAAAATCATATAAAAAGTGGGGAACCTAAATCATAGTCGAGATGACCAATATTTCAAATAAATTAATCTCGTGATGGAAATTAAATGATACCCAGTGAAGATAGTATATTAACATGGTGAATTCAATTCCATGATTAATGTTCTTTATGTAGTTATACAAGTTGGTCATCGATGTTTTTTTTTTCCGGTTGTGTAGATGTAATTTTGGTTTTTGGAAGTGTGGTGAGTACATCTCATATTTGATTATAATTTTTTGTGCTAACAGATAAGTGGTAATGTGGCTGTGTAGTTTTCTTCGTTGGGGGTTTTTACTTGGGATGTTACTCTAATGTCATAATTGAAGGGTAAATAGGTATTCAGTGTAATACTTCAAGGTGTTTATTTGAACCATATTCCATTTAAAATTTGTTTCAATTTTTTAAGGGTCATGATATTTGAGGATCTACATAATTTAATGGTATGTTATATCAATGTTGGTTAATTTTATTGATTCCAGTGATGAGGATGTTTCCAGGTGGGAAAGCTGTTCTTTCATTTTTATTGGAGGTGAAATAGAGATACTTCAATAAATTCATGTCATGAATGGTTTACATGATGTGAATTGTATATTCATAGCTTATGATCTTGTGAATACACCATGTGTGTTTAGATGAGAAATGTCTTTTTAAAATGAATCAAATTATGAAATATTATTTAATGATTTGCAATTAATTCTATCCTAGGTGATGTGAATTTAAAAAAAAGGAAAATGGTAATTCTCATTATGAATGTGTTACTCTACTTAAAAACGTTTTGTTTTATGTTATTTAATAAACCTTTCATCCATTATTCATTATTTCCGCCACACCACACACTATCTCTCAGTCTGTATGATCCCTAGTAACTATAAAGATATCATGTACCTATCTTCCCCCATACATCAATCCTTTGGTTTTAATTAATTATGATTATAAATATATGGTTAGTTCTCATATAATTCCAATGGTTTCTATTCCTGTATTTAATAGAGATCCACAGTGGTGAGGTAGTCTTGGTTTGGGGTGTGTATGGGTTTTTATTCTGACAACCTTTTATTATGGTGTATTTTTATCTATTAGATAATTTTGTGACAACTGTAACTATGTATTATATTCCTCACCCTATAGATCACAACGAGAAATAAAATCTTCCATGAGTTAGTTCATATTTATTCTCTCCCAATTAAATTATATATGTTAGATATTCAATAATTTTCATAACATTGGTGGAAAATTAACAGTTTTTTAGTTATGTAATTAATTGGATATTGAAAAATTCATGGTTATCGATAGTTATGACATCATTTTCTAACTTCTTATATGTTTTTTAGGTTATTTAAATTATGATTTCCAATTATATAAATAATATCTATTGTGGGGCTTTTTTACATTTTAGTTTTTTGATGCATCAAAACCCTTCTGTTTTGTTGAGTGATATCACCCTAAATTAGGATAAAGAACATATATTTTTAATAATTGGTTTCTAATGGATAATAGGTTTTTAGTGATAATACCCATTCTAATTAAAAAAGATATGTTATAATAACCTAGAGTAATTATGGACGATAATTTCTATTGTTGTTCTGCGTTTTTCTATTATGTTTTCCATACATGGTTTGTGGTGTTGTTTGGTGATTTAAGAGACTAAATTGGTTGTGTATTATGTGGGGTATTTATGGGGTGGTTTGATAGAATGGATAAAATGTGGGAAGATGTGTGATGGGTTGTGATGAGTTTTTGGGGTAAATTCTATTGAGAAATTGTTGTGGTATAGTGGTTCTGGTGAATTGGTGGTGGCATATTGGTTGTTGCATGGTGGTTTCTTCATATTTTTTGTGATGTAGTGGTTTTGGAATAGTGGTTGTGGAGTAGTTTCACCAATGTCATGTGGGGTGATTGTTTTTCATAATCGTTGTGTTGAGGGTTTTATATAGTGCGATGTCTTGGGAGATATAACATGATGATATTGGTGGATTTGTGGTGTTATAGTGGTGGTTGTTTTAGTTGGTACAATTGAAGCATGGAAAGGTAGATATAGTTTCCCTCATTCCAATTGAACGAAATGCGTTGATAAAAAAATATTACGGTCAATAAAATAGATAATATAGAAATGGTTGTGTTGTAATTGGAAATGTGTATTAAATGAATGAATGAGAATTGTAATTTGTAATGATATCTCTAACAAACAAATGTGGAAAAACAGTTAACTAAATGTGAAAAATATTTTGTAGATTTTGGGGTGGTTATGTGGTGATTAATATAGCAGTGGATGCAGTTATGATATTTTTTGTATAGTAAATACTATGGATGTCGTGTGTACAATGTTTTTGATATAAACCTATAGGTTTGGTATTTTTTCATATTTATATATCTGGTATTTTTATGGTATTTAAAATTTTATCCAAAATATTTGGAAAAAATTACCCATTATCATAGGTTTGGATTTATTGGTGTTTCCCCAACATCCTAAATAGTAGTGATATAGATGACTAGCTACCCCCTCTCAATCACTCTTCCATTATAAGTTGTGACAAAATATGGTGTTGGAGATTACCCAGTGGTAATAGGTGGCACATGATTATACATGAAAAATGTGATGTGATGTGATGTGTGGTCCATGTGTCTATAGGTAGGATATGATGTGATGTGTGTCCCGGGGGTCGGAGAGTGGGATATGAAGTAAAGTGTGGAACAGGTGTCTACGAGTGGGATGTGCAGTGATGTTTGGCTTATGTTACTATTATCGAGAAGTGATTTGATGTTTTATGATATGTTTGGATGTTATGTGTGAACAAGATGATCAAAATTGGGATGTGATAGTGGAAAATTAATAGATAAAGTGGTATCTAGGTTCCTTTAATTATTATGATGTTGATGATATATTTTTATGTTGTCTTTGTTATAATGTCAGTGATTTGTGGTGAAGGTGGGTTTGGTTAGATGAACTATAAATGATCTTGTTGGGTGTATTATTTGTTCAGTAACATATTATAATACTCATTTCAATGGTACATTTTGGGCATTGATTATATCATTATGTCCTTAGATTTTTTTATTGTATATACTATGGATCCTTTTAATTTATAACAGTTATTACTTATTCATGATTTGTGGGATAGTTTTTGTTTAACCTAATATTTCTACTATATTTTACTTATTTTTAATCATATATCCCAATCCTATTTCCTTTATAAATTATAATTTCACAAATATTATGAGATTACCATTGGTGTCAGATGCCAATCTAGGACCCAATAGTGGCTGGACATAAGGGTTCATCATATATCTCTCACCATTAAATTTTCTTTGTTGGGAGGGGTTGTGATAGAGTTGTATAAATTTTTTGGTAGAGATATATGAAAGAGTGTGATGATAGGAATAGTGAGGTTTTCATGGGTTGGGGTGGAAATGATGTTAGTTGACCTTTACACATGATTTTTGGGCACCTACTGATCTAGTACATAGAATTTGTGCCTTTTGAACTTCCATTTGAAGTGGAAATGTTTTTATGTAATAGAACTTGGAGTGGAAAGAGAATAATTGTGACATGTTTTCGAGTTTGAATAATTTATTTATGGTATGTAAAATAAAAATTTATAGAATATTAAAAAAAAATCATGATACATAGATTAGGGTTATCTCAATTCTTTTATACAGTGGTTCATGTCCTTTTTGTTTAAGATGAATAGGGATATGAGGTTCAGTATTAAAATCTAGTTGATCATTTTGGTGTTGGCTGAAATTATTAGAAAGAGTCATGGTAGTGTGATTTATATGAAATTTTTATTCATAGTTTTGTTATATTTTTGGGGAGTGTCTCATATCTGGAGATGGAGCACGGGATGGAGTAACTCGAGAATGATTTTTACCTAATAAATATTAAACTAAGTTTTGAGAGAATTTTGTTTTATTCTGATGTGGGTTATATGTTTTATTGTTTTATGTTGTTTCTTAGTGATCAGAAGGATGAAGATGTATAGTGGCCAAGGATTTAGAGGTAATTCTTAGTATTTTTTGTTGTATTCAATGATGAAGGGATCCAAGGATTAAGAGAATATATACATTTTTTATTTAATAATGGGTTTACATTATCTTGTTATCAGGTTCCAAAACATCCTAAACGTTTTTATAAATTATTCACCAAATGAGTTGTCAAAATAGGGATGTTTGGATGATAATTTTAGCTCGGTTATTAGATGTAAAATAACATTGTTTACACTCCCAATGTATCTGAAGGAACTAAAAAATATGAGCTTATTGAGAAGTTAATCACATTAGGGGTTGAGCCTTGGCAAGGTGGATATTAGTGTTTCACTAGGAGAATAGCCTTAGTAAATGTTCGACATGTGTTTATGTAGTTAGGGTTATATTTAGTGAGGAAAAATAAATTTTCATATCTTTCCCTATCAGTTGGTATAGGAATTTTCCATGTGCCTTATGGGAGTTTTTTTTACAACATATCTAGGGATTATATGCACACTTTCTGGGTCATTTTTTGTCCACTCAGGGAGATCATTTTCTTAAGGGTGGTCAGAGCCCCTTTCCTCAACATTAGTTGTCTCAGAGGACGTTTTAGTAGTATAGACCATAAGTCATTATTTAGCATCCAAGATCTGATTGTGTTATATGGTTTAAAAATATGATATTCCACATTCATTTGGTCATGGTGTATAGCATATATGTTAAGGCTAGTTTTAGAGAGGAAGAGGAGCAATGTGTGGTAAAATCCACCTGTCAGAGGTATTATCACTAGTAGAGCTTGGATTTTTTTGAGGTATGATTATTTTATAACCTACCCATCATTGCGGTTTGTTAAATTTAGGATAATCTCATCCATTTTGTGATATTAATGTGGTCCATATTTTGGAAGTGGATATTCAAGGGCTTCCAATTCCCCTAATTATATATATTATATCTTGATACTAGATTTCTTTGTTTGACATATACCAAGGATGTAGATAGGTGATAATGTGTCACCAATTACTAGAGGAATTATTTTTTTACAAATACAACCATATGATATTATATATGATGTGTATTGGTGTTATTCCATTCCTATATCCATCGACATCATTCTGATAATGGATTTTTTTTATGATGTGGAGGTATGAATATCGGAGTTTGATAGCAATAGAGGTTGTTAGTTATGTGTTAGGAAATTGGGGAGTATTAGTTTCACAATTGATAGGGTTGTTAGTAGAAGCTCATGTTTGGGATGTTTTAAAGGTTTTGGTGGACATCCGAGATAACTTCCTAGATAATTTTATGTAACTACCCACATGATGTGATATCCAATTTTAGAAAGAGTTTAATATGATCCAACTCTAATCTTGATTGATCCTTATTAGAGGAAAATAATGAAGTTTAATGATTTAAGGTAGTTGGAGGATTATATAATTCTTATAGGTGTCATGTGGCATATTATTTTACAGTATGGAGTTCTTATATAGTTTTCAAATAAGATGTATGGATATATTAGGCTCTATATAGTCTACAAAAGGCTGAATCTAGCACAGTCAAGAATAGTTATAATCCTCTGAGGATCAAAAATCTATACAACTAGATGAGAAGATATAGTTGCTTCTCAAAGATTTTTAGGTGGTTTGGATATCACCAGTTGAGTGTCAAAGATGAGGAAATTCAAAATTCATTCTTCAGGTACAATAATTGGAACATTGTGTTTATAGTTATGTCATTCGATCATTATAATGAAATTTCATGTTCAACTGGTTAATCAACTATGTGCTCTAAAAGTTCCTATAATGCTTTGTTTTTATTCAATAATGATATATTTATCTACTCAACATTAATGGGGAGGGGAATGCTGAGCATATCACATTAATTTTTCAATGTTTTTGGATATCGATATCTTTATCAGATGTTATCATTGTGCTTTATCTAGACATGGGATGTTTGTTTCCATATACATGTGGTTTCTAGACAAGGTTTGGTGATGGTATTGTCTAAGGATGATGCAGTTATTTCTTGGTAACCCCCAATAATGTCATATAGGTTTCTAGTTTTCTCAGTTTCAAGGGATATTATAATATATTTTAACCTTTTTAATTCATGTTGTAGTGCTGAAAATAGTGTTGACAATGATGAACTAATTTCTGTCAAAAAATCAATTCCATGCATTATTCAGTTACCTAATGGATAAGAAGGACAATTATACAGTGCTTATCTTTCTCTAAGGGGTGTTTCGTTTGAGGTTTTCTATAACATATCTTGAATGGGATTGGAATGAATTTCATTTGTAGAATATATTAGTGATCTATTCTGGGTTAAGGATGTTACTTCCCAAGAGGTGTGACTATTCCATCAATGATCTGGAGTTGGCATCATTTATGTTCACACTAATGATGTGGGGGTGTTACCTCATCAGTGATTATTTTGTGATGTTAATGGACTAAATGTGTGTTAGATTTGTCTTCTATTAATGGGATTTGAATCTAAGCATGTGAAGGTTAACTGTGTTTCTTTATGATTATAATATTTACCATTCTTATAACCCAAGGAATGTAAAAGTTTTTAGTGATGTGTTGATTCCATAGCCCTAAGAGGTTTTTTCTATGGTGTTTGTGGATGTTTGGAAAGTACTTGACTATCTTAGAGTGATAAATCATGATTTTAGAAAGACTAGTGGACAAGGTTTTCTACATCATACAATATTGGAGTTATATTTGATTTAGTTGGTGGTGGATCAGCAATTGGGAGACATAGAGGTGGCGGTGATTTGTGATCATGTTATCCATTGTGATTATCTTGAGTGATGGTCCCAAGAAATTTAATGTAGAGAACCCAACCCCGGTACCCCAAACAATATGAATTCTTTAATACATTATCATAAGATAAAAATATTATTTTCCCAAATTGATTAATTGGTATTAGTCTTGGTGAACTATTTATATATTTGAGACACGAATTATAGTGGAAAAAATAAATTAAAACCTAATATTTTTATAAATGAAATGTTTAACTATATAATATCGTTGTACATTAAGGGTTTCACACTTCATGGAATCATATGAAAGAGAAAAATAGAAGGATGATATCAAATTCACAGTAAGGGGTTTTTACAATGGATTCTATCTTTAATCAACAAAAATTAACTGTATTGAAACATTAATTATTGAACACACATATCATGTAATCAATTAACTAGAATGTATTTTTTTCTAGAGCTAATATCAAGTTGAAATATCATGGATAATAATCAATGTTTAGAGTAATTAAATGATTGAATATTAAAATTAAACAAAAATATAATTATCATTAATAGATAAGGAATTATCAATTTTGAATGTTAATAATTAAAGATTCAATCTATTTAATCAATAACATTTAATGAAATTCATTACGAGATAATGTCATTGAAAAAATATCATTGTTAATAATATATGAATTATTTATTGTGGAAATTATTAATTAATAGACCCCACTATACAAGGAATAGTGATACACAAACATCAATTCCTTTCACAAGATTTGTTAAAATATTGGTAAAACCCTATTTATCTCATTCTTACTTATTCACCTATTAATACTACTGATGAACCAACTACATTTATTATATAGTAATGAACCCATCAATATAGGTCCAAATTATTCCACATCTTTAAATAATTTTTTTAATCTTGGATTTAGTATACCTTTTCAAAAAATTTCCATATTTATAAATAGATATATAATTTTCAATATTTCCATGATCAATTAAATAACTTTCAAAGTAAAACACCACATAAATATATAAGTTATAGTTTATGAAATAATAATATCTATGGTAAATAATATTATTATTTATGTTAAATTTAATGCTTCATTTTTATGGAAATGATAATATATCATGGGTATGTTAATGATTAAAAATATGAAACAAAGAAGTGAATAACAATAATACATGTCATCAATATAGTCATTAAATAACTAGACAAAGAATAAGGATGGAATCCATACAACTTTTTCCCAATGGATTATATGTAAATGAAAGGGTTGTTTCATTAAAATATATATATATATATATATATATATATATCATCGAGAGATCTCTAGTAACAATCTTATGTAAAATATCCTTTTTAATTTGAAAAACAAATGTTGAAAAATAAATATTTTTGGATTTTCATTTCCTAGGAAATAAATTTTAAAAATTATCAATTTAAAAAATATTTTGGAAACAAATTTCATTAGAAATATCCATATAAAATATCTATTTATTATCCAATATAATTACATCCATGATGGTTGATAATGCGGGTATTCCATACATTTTAAAAAGATCATTCACTTTCCACTGAAAAAATGACAAAAAGTAACTTTTCTATGATAAAATAGGAATATTACATAAAAAATAATAAATAAAACTGCTTAAAATTATACTTATTAAATTATTTAGTTAAATATAAAAGGAAAAATTAATGATTATGAAAAAAATAATTTTACATAAAAACTTTGTCCCGAAAGAGTAGTTAAATGAAGTTGGATTTTCTTAAAATCAAATTCTCAGCACTTTTATATTTCAATGATTAGAAAATTTGTAAAATTTATTAAAATTATAATGAATAACCAGATGAGAATGAAATTTATTTTTATTATTATATTATAATAAACTAATTTTTCTAATGGATATACAACTATAAGAAATCACTATTATAATTAGTTTGTGAATTAAACCCTTACAATGACCATAACATTGATGTGATAGTTAAAAAATCAAACGATTATGTGAATATAATATAAATACAAATATAACATTTTAATAATTATTTTATGATGATAAAAATTCATTAAAAACAAAATCATATATAAATAAAGACAATAAAAAAGTAATATAGCCCAATGAAGATAAAATGAGTATATAATTATTTACCACTTGGTAGCTTTTTTGTCAAATACCATTAAATGGAATAATTTAAATAGAAACATGAAATACTGTGAAAAATTAATTATTCATTATATTACATGTCAAATGGGAATATGATACAATATTAAAAATTAATATAGGTTTAAAACATTACAATATTCGTCAATGAAATGAAATTTCATCAAAATCACTTACCTCGTCCTATCTTTTGGATGAACATGTATTTACATACATTATATTAGCTTAAAATATTATATAAATATGTCATATAACCATATAAATATTTATAATATCATATATTATCCTATTATAACATACTATCACCTATTAGTTTATAATTTTTCATTATATTAGTTGTATCATGTTTAAATTACCTTGTTTTCTCATTTGTGTTTTTTTATAAAATATCTTATTATTATTAATGTTATGTAGATCCTTAATATCTGGAATAAATAATTTTTAATAATTATAATATGTATAAATAAATTATAATTTCATGGCCAATAATAATTTATTTTTCTTGTGAAATTAATAATGTTCCAATCATGTAGAAGAATGGTTTTATATACGCATGAGTAACATCTCCATTTTCAAATATTGATATGGAGAGGAAAAAATCATATTTATGAAATGATAATTATATCAAATATACTATATTAGTTCATTTAATATACTTCTATAAATCATCTATGATTGGTTTTTATGAATTGAGTTTCACATTGTTTCATGAAGGCAATTGTCCGCACGTACACGAATGATGTTGTCATATTTTATTGAGTGGAAAAAGTAAGAAATAAAAATTATATATATAATAAATTAATATGATCAATACCCCATGAATTTAATAATTATTTTTTCTATTTCACAAATCAATATTAAATTAATACTCATCACCATATGTAAATAATTATGGAAAAATTAATCACCTTGCTTTGTGACGGGGTCGTCCATATTGCATAGAAGCGATATAATCGTATCTCCAACAGAAAGAAATATACAAAAATATCTAATATAAATTCAGTAAAAAACCAAAATTATTTTTTAAATATCACACACACAAAAAAAAACACACACATATATATATATGATTTATATCATTCACCATAATGAACTGTGATAGGTTATAATAGAAATATGAATGACATTGGTTCATGAGGTGGTGGTCTACTGTAAAAACAATAGATGATTTTTAAGACATTTGAACGAAATTGAGAATTTTATAAGAAAATAACTTTTCATAAAAGATATATATTTATATCGAATTCAATGGTGTTTTTATACCAACATGTTTTTAAAATAATTAAAGGGTGTGGAGTAATAAATAAAACCAAGATGCTCATTGAATAACATAACCTATTCTTTGAGAATATTCCTTAGGTTAACACAAATATCCAACCTATAGTAGATTTATGCGTAAAATAACGACACTAAGATGGGATTATATATGTTGGATGTTCAATTTTTAAGGCCATTAAATACCCAAAATGGTTTTATGACTTTATGCTGAGAGGTGAGTGGGTGGACTTTTATAAATATGGTGAGGGGCACAATTTATTTTTTTCAATGACATAATCATACTCAAATTTTTATCATGTTTAAACCCACCAATTTGGGTCATTATTGAACATATAATACATTAGTATGGGGTATTTCCCTATAATGGGTGTTGTACATGTTTTGTGGCCATGTTTGACTACAATTTTCTATTACCAACCCCTAATAAATCTATTTTTAAATTATCCATAACATTTTTTTACTATTTTCACTATTAGTTCATGGAATAAAATTTACATTACTAGAAATTTTAAATTATTATGACTCCAAATATGTAGTTTAATTTTTAAAATTAAATGTACAGAATTTCCAATATTTCAATTTTAAATTAAACTCGTAGACGTAGTGATAAAGATGAGATTTAAAGGGAAAATTTTCAATTGTTAATAATTTTTTTACATCCAAATACATTATGAAAATGATTACACGAGCCTAAATAGTGTTCATTGATATATAATTGATCCATTTTCATGCTAAAAACATATATAATATATTTTATCTTATAAATAAATAATATAATATGTAGTTTTTTTTTAAAATTTAGTATTTAACACTATTAATCGAAAAATAAAACATTTCATAAAAATACGAAATTGTCACTAATATAATTATGATAAGGATAATTAAATATTTATATTTCTTTATTAAAATAAATTTAACAAATATTTTTAATAAATATTTTAAATTATATGCCCAATTTTTGATTAACCCCTCTTAGATAAAATGCGTTTTTAGGAAACAATTTTATTTTATTTTAAATTACTATTATTTCATGTATAATCAAAAGATAACTAATAAAAATATGAAAAATATGTATTTTAATTATTTTGGAATTTTTAGTATGACTCTTCATTTTAAAGGTTAGGTGATTAATGTAATATTATATTACAATATTAAAAATATATTATTGTTTTTTAAAACATGGTCTTGGGTTTAACATAATAAATAAAAGGAACTCATTATTGTACATAACGTAAAAAAATTTCCAATCATTTAAATTATCATATATATTTAATTTATTTAAAAATTAATATATTGAAATTTTATTTTGTGTTATATTTTTCACTAAGTTTTGTGTTTCACGTCATGTATTATATAAAAAATGATGTTCCTAATTTAAAATTTTGGGGGGGTTACATTGTACGAACTAGGAAATAATGATTTCCCTACAGTTTTGGCATGATCTTAGAAATAAATGTTTTTAAATTTGGGAATCCCTTTCCTGAAAATACCCAAATCATAAAAAGGATTTTTAAAATTTCAACTTAATTATATAGAAAAGGAATTGTAGTGGTTATATGAAATAACATATAACTAGGTTTTAATGTAAGAGATCATTGGAGGCATGATTAAATATAAACATTCAAGATATTGTAAAAAACTATAGAGAGTTATTTTAATCATTGATCACAAAAAATTTATTTATCAATATGAATTTATGTTCCTCAAAATAGTAAATATGTGTTAATTTAAAAGATAATCTGTTTAATTGGATATAAATTTAATAGGACAAAAATATTTTAGATCCACTTCTTAAATTTGAGGAATAAATTTACTTTATAAGAATATAAGTAATTCTACGTAAATGATATTTTTTTCTTCATAAGAATATTTTCATCATTTTTATTGATTTTATAAATTTCCAATTCAACCCTTACATAGTGATATAAATGTCCAATGATGTATTTTATTCTACGCGATGAAATAAAATTCCACATTAATGGATCTTATGATCCCTAAAAAGGGGCTACTCTCTCCATTAGTTTCAAACAATTTTTCCAAGCTAATATGGTCATCACTTGTTATCCAAAATAATAGATTAATCTCTAAACTATAAAACTAACATCACTGGTTCATCACAAATATTTATTTTTAAATTTGTTTTACTTAAAAACTAACATTTAAACTAGGACATCATGTTGGCCAGTGGTAGGCACTAAAACCCTTATCACCCTTAAGTAAAGGGTTCAATCATCAAGGCTTTATCAAGCATAATGGGTTTTCACATAAAATGTGGGGTTCCATTATTAATAAATCTATTAATATCATTCCTAAAATTTCCCAATAAAATATGATTTACATCCTTGATATAAAAATAATAAACAAATGAGCATTTTTACTACGGTTTAAAATCCATTTTCATAATAAAATTAAAATAATAGTACTTGAATATAATTAAAATGATGTTGATGATCATATTAACACCAAATTTTATCAATATTCATGAACTTATGTCTAAAATTATAGATAATTATTATATAGTTAATTAATCCAAAATAATTTTTTTACAAAAAATTCATCCAAAATATCATATTATTTTTAGACACCTATAGTACCCATATTGGTTAAAATATTTTCTTTTTAGAATGAAATTATTTTTTCCTATATTTCTTTATATGGAATAACTTATTAATCATATGATACAAAATACTGAACTAGCTGGAATTACACGGAACAATGTGTTTTATCATCATTTAATTATGAACCTATTTTAAAAACAAATTTTGACAATTATATATTTTATTATATAAAAATAAAATCCATTTTTTAATTCAGAATTTTCAAATTAGTAATATGAGGAATTTCTTTTCAAAAAATTTCAAATAATATTCACACTTTTGTGAATAATGAGAAATACTGCATTTTAGTTGACAAGTAATTTTGTATTTATAAAATTATAAATGATAATATATATTTTAAATTGGTTTTAAACTTAACATATTATTATTATATTTATATTAATATAACCAAGGTAATTGTAATAATTTTTAATTGAGTTTAAATATAAAAAAATATGGATTTTTTATTCATTTAACTTTAAAAACCATTTTTCTCACCACGTATGCGGTATAATATTTCAATTGTTTTTTACAATTATATGATTTGAGTTTTAAAAAAAATACATATTTAGATTTATTATATTATTTATAGTTTAATAATATCAACCTAATATTTCCCAAAAAATTTTATTGAATGTAATTATAATTAATTACATCGATTAATGTAAAAATTTGTTTACTTAGTTGTTAAACCAAAATATTCATGGGAAAATTGAACTCTACACCTGTTTAAAATTAATTAGTTGAAAGTATTTTGAACATATCCCATATTATATATACTTTTATGAGTTTGTGGGATTATATTCAATTTATTTGACCTATATAAAATGTTATTCAAGAGAAAATACAAAAAAGATACCTTCCTTAAATTTAACATTTATAAATAATTGATATATTGAAAAGAAATATCATAATATCGATTATAAATATACATTTAAAATATAAATTATTTATTTTTATCTACATAATTTATCATCAAATTTAATAGATGATTTTTTTACAAAAAATTCTTTCGAAACGATATCTTAATGATTGCTTAGTTAATAAGTAAATAAAATAAATACAACTTAAAATAATAAAAGTGATGAAATCTGATTGACTTATTATGTACCCTTATTTTTTATATTTATATTTCATGTTACATATCATTTATGTTGAAATATTTTCCTTCGATAATTTTATTGTTATTTTAAAATATATATTAAGAAAATAATGTCTAAATTGGCATTAATATTATTTAATAATAATGGATATTTTTTTTAATTAATTACCATAAATAATGATCCAATCATCCTCTAAATTATTTTTTAATGTTTAAATATATCAAATATATTCTATTTTTGGATATCTTTTCTTCTCTAAGGAATATATTTACCCCTAAATACTGAAAACATTGTAAGCACGATTCATAACAAAGTAGTATTTTTCATGTTACTTGTGGTTCTGTTAAAATTAATCTCTATCACACAACTTATAATGATTTTTAAAAAAAAATGGAAATTTTTTAATTATGTTGGTATATATTTCTAGTAAATATTAAATTAATTTAGTTTTTATGGTTAAATAAAATAGTATATGAAACTAGTTACCATAATGAACACAAAAATGAAAAAATTTGATAAACAAAAAAGCTAAGTTACCAAATATTATGAATAAACTTATTTATTTTTAGTGGAGGATTTTCATGGACCATAAATTCAAATTAATTCATTATTAGTAAATTATGGAGGCACATGAGGTAAGAGAGAACCACTGATAGTGTTTACCAATTTATATTTAAATGAATGTCCTCCCCCTCCAATATAAAAACAAATTCACTCCCACGATTTCACCACAAATACAATTCACATTTTCATACCTAAAACTAGCCAATAAATATCCCAATTTTCTTACCCTGATGCTAGAATCCTAACTTTGGGATTAATGAGATCAAATAATGTCCTTTTGTGAAAATAAACATGTCTTACCTGAAAAATATGTAAAATTCTTCCACAATAACTGCTCAATTATTTCATTATAAAACAATTAAATTATTATTATAAAATATTTATATAATATAATTAGAATCATAAATATACAGATATTATAATGCTCTTTTTTTGAATTACACTTATACACACTTCAATCAAATGTTTAATGAATTTTTATTCTTTTATACCGAGGTCTATAACCTCACGATAAGATGTAAATTTTTTCCATTACTGCATCTCAAGGATGTGAATTATTTTGGAAGTAGTATTTTTATTTATATTTATGATATTTATGTTTTATTAAAATTTTATAATTTTTATGTACCACACTACTTCATGAATTACAATTTTTTAAAATATGATTACATCGTATTTGGATGTTCGAACTACCACCTCCTCAGAACGATGCAATACGTTCACACATTAAATAGACTGTGTTAGAGTTGGATTTAAGTAAAAATATGTCAAATAAATGAAATATATATTATATTCATAATATAATTAAATTTATAATATTATAATAAAAAAATTTACTTTTTAATCGTTTCAGATACTAAAAACAGTTATAACATCATTCGTGGACGTGTAGACTATTGCCTCCTTGATGAGATGTGATTCTCTTTACATCACTAAAATTTTATATATAATAATATATTAATAAATAAAAGTATAATTATGATTTAATTATTATTTTATAATGATAAATGTTGTTTTCATTCTTTCAATAATGATCATTGAAAATTGAGAATGTTACTCTTGCGTATGTACGATCTACCCTCTTTAGGATATTTACATTTGTTCATTTTTCATAAGAATATTTCCCAATTGGGTAGAAATTTATTATTTAATTTTAAATATGATAATTATTACATGATTATTAATCTTTATATGTTTATAAAATAACCCCTTTTACCATAGTCAACCAACCAAATTTTTTTGTCAAATGAATTTAATTTGATCAAAATAGCTGATATAAAATTAATTTTTTACGTAGTTTTATAAACAAATTGTAAAAAGTGAAATTAAACATAATATAAACTAAAAATGTTTTGAAAAAATTAAATAATGATTATACGGTAATTATTAAGGAATAAAGAGACACATGTGACAATTTAGTCTCATGGTAATGGATTTTCATCTCACTTTTTACTTCTATGATATTAATGACATATTGACCACCACTTATTCTGTCTACTGTATATATTAAAAATATTAATGTATTATATAATAAATAATTTTACTTTATTTATTATTAATGGTATTACATTTAATTATACCAATCATGGTATTTTATATTGAAAATTACCAGCAATTAAAAGCATTCTTACAGTCTCACATTCTTTTCTGATTGTTACTTTTATCATAAAAAATAACATTATCATAATCAATTTTCTACAAATATTATATTTCTTTGTGATATCCATAATATTTTAGGATGGATACGATTATTTCCTAAACTATAAACTATTTTTACATATATTTTTTAATTTAAATTCTATATGATTTACTTGGGAAGTATTAATAAATTTGTATCCATTACTCAATATGAATATTTTTTATGGATAGTTTTTGAAGAATTTAAATTGATTTTTTAAATATGATAATTATGTAGGAAATTAATTATATGGGATGGAGACCATTTAATGAAGGCCCATTGATTTATCTATAGCCGTAAGGGATTTTTTCTGTTAGATAAACGCTTTATTTTTTTACCATAATGATTAAAACTATCATGTAAAATGTTATGAAACTAGAGTTATATTTTAAAAATATATATATATTTTACTAATTTTTTTGAAATTTCATTGGGGAAAGTTATAATGTTAATGGTTCCATGTACTTAGGAAACATGGTGTTAAATAATTAACAATTTCAAAAAATTATCTTATTACTATCCATATGATTTCAACTATGAATAAAATATATTGATTCAAATTATTTTAGTGTTTTGATTATGTGGAATGTGTTATATTTTAATTAACATTCCATATTTATTATTCCCATTTAGTTATTATTTCTTCCCCAATTTGATTACCCTTATATAGAATTTTATGTCACCCTTAGATTTTTTCTTTATTTATGGTATGATGTTTAATTCTTATAACGTGTTTCCATGATGAAAAATATTAATTTTTTATGTTTTATTTTATATCCCCAGTGTAAAATGTGTTCCACGTATGTAATCTGTTATTTTGGTACTGTTTATCATTTCAGTTCTTTGGGATTTTATTCTTGGTAATCATTCTAATGTATTAATGTATGGCACTATTTTGAGTATTCTGGGTTCTGGGGGTTACAATTTATATCTAATGATGTTTTGTAGAAAATTGGAAACCAGATTTAGAAACACATAGATTTTGGAAAAAACCTAAGATTATCTTTGAGGATATGTATAATATATCATCTCTATAAAACCTTGTTTATTATCATGACAATATCTAGACATAAAATTTTCAATTTATGCTATGTATTTCATAATTGTTACATTATAAATGATATGATCTAATCGATTCCATATCATTATTTTTAAATAGAACATATAAGAAGGACAATGAACCTCACCAATGAACATGATCCAAAGAGTAAGGACAATCAATTTGATTATGATCATAATAAATTAATTTTTGGAAAATAGTTTTCCATTAATAATAATCATATGTGGAAATAATATCATATTTTAATGAGATGAAAAAATAATTATATATGTATTATTAATTCATAGGGAAGAATAATAACAAGAGATTAGTTCAGAAAAATATGGATAATGTAAAGAAGGAAATAAGATAATATTTCATATGAAATAGTTGTGGAAATAATCAAACCAGTACTTACTTAAATGGATTGATCTTTTTATGACAGTGTGGAGAGGTGGACCACGATTAATTTGATTTAAATTATACAAAAAAGTATTCCAATG
The DNA here is from genome assembly GCA_963277665.1 of Viscum album. Lineage (NCBI taxonomy): Eukaryota > Viridiplantae > Streptophyta > Magnoliopsida > Santalales > Viscaceae > Viscum > Viscum album. Next base: position 316,484,069 of record OY728129.1, read on the forward strand.
TATAATTCTTCAACTAGAATGAGATAAGACACTATAGAAATAAAATTATCATGTGTAAAAGTAATAAACTATAAAAGAAGAAAATGAATAATGGTCAATATTATTCTACTAACATTGAGGAAGATGAATGATTAATATTCTAGTGTTTGGATTTGTTAATTTTTTCATATGTGTACTTTATTAGTAACGTATGAGTCATGAGAATTATAGACTACATAAAGAATTTACATGAAAACAATATTTATTTAGTATTTTGGATCATAAGTTGAATGGTAATATGAAAAGTGATATTGTATCAAGTATGTATTTTTTTTAAAAAATATGGTTTAGGGAATCATATAACTCAATATGTTCTTGATGTTGAGGCGATGATTCTAGTATAATGAATGATTTATATAAATGATGTACATTGTATAATATTAATTGTCTTAGAACATATTCTAATGTATTGGAGCATAATACGTAGAGTGTTCAAAAGGTCGACCATTTATAAAATTGTTTATGTTAAACTTTGGACAATGTTCTAGAGATTAATGTATCACTTCATCCTATGATTAAACTTTTTCTTTGAGTTGTAGTATACATATACAAGGAACAAGCAACAAAAAAAAATTTCCTTATGAAATAACGATTTATAAAGTAATTATATTTATTGACATTCTTATAAAGTGGAAAACTTACTAAACATTAGGAAAATGGTCAAGAAACATATATATTTATTTATTATCCTTAAATATTATGATATTAGCGGCCTTTATTCAGACCTGTAGATTATGGAATTATAGTAAAAAACCTTCATATGGACATGTTCTTTATTACTCTTCAATATATCTTGATAGTCAGATTTCACTCTCATGTCTATGTTTTCATTAATAATTCCTTATTCAAAAGAATATTTTTATGCTGACCTTGTCATTTCACCTTCTTTATTATTATGAATATATATAATTAAACCTATATATGATGTGGATTTTTCAATAATATTATATTCAAATAAGAATCACTCATCTACTAAGATTACATTTGAATTGTGATGCCTCAATATATTTATATTGGGGGGAATGTTACACACAAGAACCATACATTATTTACATTTCTCTATAATGTTAATTTTTATGCTAGAAATAATTATATACAACACCATGTTAATCTAAAACTACACACAACATTGATTTAGCATATGTCACAATATAGACTGTGTTTTACCGTCTTTTAATGGAACACCTATTTTAAAACTATGTTTCTATAATCGTATAAATTTTATTTGAAAAAAAAAATTATTTCTGAATTTTGAATGTCAAAAATATCATAGGGTTAATTTTTTGTATTTTTTTCTCAAATGTTTCATTGTTTTATAAATAGTGAATAATACTACCTTTTATGTGAAAATTTCTACTGTGATTAATTAATTATTAATGAAAATTTATGTTTTCTATTTTTTGAAAGTAATAAAGGGTCAATAATACATATATTAATCAAATTTAGGTTATTGGAATAAGTTTTATAAATTATTTAGATGAAAAATCATATATATATTTTTATCATTTCCACTTTAAAACCCCTTTCTCTCTCCATTTCTATGAGATTTTCTAGAAATTTTATTTTTTCACTTCAAGGAATTTAATTATTAGAAATGGATATAAATTAATAGAATCATTATAATATTTATACTTTAATAAAATAAAATTAATTTGTTTCTAAATATTTTAGTGAATGTAATTAATATTTATTAAATCGTTTAACGTAAATACTAGTTTTATTATTGGTATAACAAAAATCTTATGGGGGAATCGGCTTCGAAACATGTAAAAAATACATTGGACCATTATATTCAGACCATATACTATATTTTATTTAATTAAAAGAGTTATTGGGATAATCTTTCCATAATTGTACATTTATAATAAGATACGTTAGGAAAAAGACAAAAAATTAACCTTTTGTACCATTGACAATTATGAAGCATTGAGATATGAAAAAAATCATATTTTTGGTCATACATATCCAATTTAATGATAGTTGTGTAATATTTTTGAAAAAAAAATTATAATTTATTTTTATTTATTTATTAGTTTATAAAATTCTTAATAAATGAAAATTTGGTGATTACTATGTTATTAAAAAATTAAATAAATGAAAAAAATATTAAAAATGATGATAATTAAATGAATTGATGCGTTAAAATATTTTTTTATAAAATTATTTCATTTCAAGTACATGATAAAAATATATATTTTAATTACATCATTATGTTGATATTATTAAATTTAAATTAAACAAATAATTTCAAAATTGACATTCATATTATTTTATAATAAACGAAATTTTATTTAATCAATTAATGCTACATGAAATAATATCCTCTTAAGTTTAATTTTTAAATGATAAATATATCAGATATATTATTTTATGTGACTAATTTATATTTCATAATCTTCTTATTAACCCAAAAATAGTGAAAATAGTTTTATCAAGATTCGGGTTAAAATAGGGTTTCAAAGTGTTATATGTGTTTTTGTTAAAATTAATTTACAAAAAAAATAATATTTTTATTCAATAAAATAGATATATTATTTAGAACTATGTTGGACTATATTTTCGAGTAAATATAATTTTAATTTAGTCTTCTTGGTGATTTTACTTTTGTTAAATAACTATTTACTTTACCAAAACCCAAAATGATAAAATTGGAGAAACATTGGCATTAATGAAAAAAATTTTAAAAATAATTATTTTTCTGTGGTGGAGGTTTCACTTATTAATAATTTCATATTAATAATTTAGTTTCCTTTTTAGGCACATTTTGTAAGGGTGACACTCAAATATTATGTAATTTTTTATATTCACAAGAATTAAAGTCCCCCACCTCTATAAAAAAGTATTTACCCACTCTATTTATTAAAAACTATATTTACCTGTATATCTTTAAATTCAGCCCAAAAAACTCCAAAATACCTCCCCTCTATGTAGAATACTTACTTTGGGAACAATATAATCCAAAGAAGCCATTAGTTGATAACTAAAATGAGTTACCTGAAAAATATGTTACATTTTTAAATGATCACATTCGTTTTATGTCATTATCATTCCATTTTATTTTTCTTATTCCATGATTATATAGTTACATAAGAATACTCAATATAATAATATATAATTACGATAAAGTTTTATCTTTAACATTTTCACATTTCCATCAAATTTGTATCAAAATTACCTTTTGTGTCTACGAAAGACTACAACATCATGATACGATGTCTTTCATTTTTTCCTTTACAACCTTTAAATAAAAGAAATTATAATGAATTTTTTTTGTTATATGATATATATGATATTAATGGTGTCTTAATACTTTTGTAATTTTTATATAACAAACTCGTTCATTTTTTCCATTTTTTTAATTATGTTAACATCATTTATCGATCTATGGACTACTATCTCCTCAAATTGATGATATATGTTCACATGTTAAATAGAATGTATTAAAGATGGGGTTAAATAAATTATGGTAAAATCATGGTATATAAATTGTATTCACTACATAATTTCATTTTTTTCTAAAAAAATATATATCATTTTTTATCCTTTTCACACAATATAATTATTATAACATTTTATATAAATTGTTAGACTATTTCTCATTTCAACAATGCAGTGGTGTATTATGGCCTAGAAGATCTTTCTAGGGTCTCTACTCTAAATCGGAAAAACTTCTAAATAGTATTATAATCCAATTTGGACTTTGTGAAGGCATGTTCCTCCACCTCTAGGTCAGGTGGAAAGCAAGAAATCATTTTTTTTGCTCTATATGGGTTCACTCTGGTTGAGACATGCAGTCATCAACAATCTTAATTAGTCTTATGAGTCTCTTTTATAATTCTCTAATGTCTCTTTTCCTTTCTCAATTATGATTCTATGGGATATGTTATATGTTTGGATGATAAATCCCTATAGTTTCACGATTCTTAAAAAGATCAGATATGTGTGGAATTGTATTTATCGTCTTCTCTCATTGAATCGATTTTTCATAGAGTGGTCTCCAACATCTCTTATAGAAGAAAATCATCCCCATTTCCAAAATACTTCATTTTCTAAATTCAATTTTAAAGTACATTATATCCCGTTGTGAAAGAGGTTCAAATTTGACTCCCATGACATGATGTCCATCAGTGCTCATCATGGGTGTTATTTCATTCCTCCCCTAAGGCCCATCATTAGGTGCACCCAAGAGAAACAACCAAACTCGTATTCCTCTATAAATCTCTCCATGATTCCTTTTATTTCATTCACCCACCCAAATTTATATTCTCATTGCACTTTTACCTAATCTTTTATCCTTCCACTCATCCTCCTCACACACCAATGAACTCTCCAGGAATGTATATGTTGGTGTACAATCCCACATTTTATTCCACATGTTTACAACCCTCTTCAACCGTAATTTTTTTTCCATAAATTGTAAATCAATTTTTATATATCTTTTTCCTCCTCCAGAAACATATGATCCTAGAAATTAGAGTTTATCCTTTATCCCTTAATCTAGTTTTTTCTCATTGTTATTTATAATTTCTATCTTTCTCTTATATTCAAATATGGAATTTTCACCTGTCATTCAACATGAATCCCCTATAAATGGGTTAATTACTATGTCCTAGTCTTGGATTTTTTTCGACGTTTGCTCTAAACCCATTTCACCATCAGTCTCTATGACCACAACATTATTCTCGGTTAACTAATAATGTCTCTACGTATATTGAATTATGATGGATTATATGATTATATGAAAATAAAATTATTATCCCATAATCATTATCATAGTAACTCATTGATTTTGGTCGTTTAAAACCCAAAAAAACTATTAGAGATATAATATTTTTCTCATATGATTAGGTTGTCTAATTATTTGACGGATGAATCATTTAACCAAAACATATAGATTTTTTGGATGGTAAATTTTCATTTTGTAAGCATATAGGAATCAGACATTTTTTTACTAATAAGACTATGTTTGGGCCCACTATTTTCTAGAAACATTTTTCTATGATAAGTATGATATTAAAGATAAATTGGTTTTGTGGGAGGATCACATATCATTTTGTCCTGATGACCTACTATGGCTAGTGGGAGGTGATTTTAAGGTGATTCTATATGAAAATTAAAATGGGTGTTTGTTTGGGGTGTGGTGAAAAATAACAAAATCCAAGACATCACTATAATCATAGCTCAAAAGGGGATCTATGAACTGGGTTTCACTAGATAATGATTTACCTAGTGCGGCAAGAAAAATGTAAGAGATATAACCTTTTTATGGATCAACCAGTGCCTCATTAATATCCTTTAAATGTCCTTATTCATATTTTCAAATGTTAATAAACTTGTATTTTCCATTTCCCACCATTCTATGATCTATGTTTTACTGTTCCCTAAACATGGAGATGGTGGTTATTTCATATTCCTCCTTGTAAATATTTCTCTCCCAAGTTATCAACCCGCCATGGAGGGCTCATGGTACAAACATTCTAATGGGGTTTTGGGTATAATGATTCAAAACATTTAGAGATAGATTAATAGAACCTTTAGAACGTGTTTCGTAATCATCCTCCTTATTTTAAAGATTGTGATATCCTATGTGTAGAGGTTGATGATTTAGAGAAAATTCATCAAGATGGATGGGATGTGAACTTTTTTTCATTTTGATATATAAGGAGAATGATTTGGAGATTAACGACATAGAACATAAAAAAAATTTCTTGTGAGCATCGTAGTATTAAATATCACAGTAAATCAAATAGGAACAATGATAATTTCTAGAACCTCATGATGAAAATACAGAGTGTAATCAGGACGAATTTCCTTCTAGAAGATAGATCATTCTTAAATTATTATTACATGGTAGATGGTGTGGTTGAAAAACATTTCAATAATATCCTTCACTTATGAATAGTATCATGAATTAAAGCTATCATCGGGGTCATCAAGTGATTTATGACATGATTGTAGGGGTCGTGGCTGATTGGGTCAGCTACGCACTAGAAGTTACCCTGATGGGACATAATATTCATGATGTTGTGCTAGCATATTTATATTACATTTATTACATTCCTAGGGGTAGTATGTGTTCCTTCTATGTTGATTCATTGAAATTGGGTTAAAGATAATATTTTTCCTTTATAATAGTTCTTATTCAATAGATACAACCTTTCTAGGGTGGATTATGCCACATATATTGTTTTAATTCCCATATCCAAGGACCTTTACTTGATGATACAATATAGAAAAATTATTCTTTGTATCATTTCATACAATATCTTTTCTACTATGATCAATAGATGGATCAACTAGAACATCTATAATTAGATCATCGTGTAAAAACATGGATTCTTAAATGAAAATATAATTCATGGTGTTATATGTTTAGACCAAAAAATTAACAGTTAATTAAAATTTATAATGCATGGATCTAATATCACTATATGTTTTGGTATGGATAAATGTTATTTCACAGATATGATTAACATACTGTTTCATTGATATACTATTCTTGTTCATTAGTTCTCTGGGTATGTCCATAACTTTTATGGGTAAAACATGTGGATTCGTAAAATAACTTATGGGAAAATGGAAAGGAGATATGATTTCTCATAGACATTTTATAATGATTCAAGATCACCTATTAATATATATTATAAATATTCTTTTTGATGGGTTTGTTGTTATTTTTCTATATATATCCAATAATAAATTTTTTCCTCAACTTTTGTTCAGTGATAATAATATAATTTTTTGTAATGGGTGTATATGTTAATTACATAGAATTATTGATGTTATAAAATCTTATTTTAAAGGGAGCAGTTAGGATGGGAATCATGATAAATATAGAATGGACATCTCATTGAGGTGATTTAATATAAGGGATAAATCTATATAATTGAATATCATATTTAACTAGAGGGACATCTTTTGGATTATCTCAAGACACATATTTTAACTTATGGATATCATGTGCCCCATTTCGATAATATGGTGGAGACTATAATCTATAGAGTTTCTAACATGAGGAGTCAATTCATTTCATTTAGAAGTATAATATCCATTTTAATAGTGTGTTATCCTCCAACCCAATTAACATAATATACGGAAAAAAAATTCATCTTTGTTTTATTTAACTATTGGAGAGAAAAAATATTAGTATACTTATGGAGTTCCCATGGGGTGACAATACTACAAACATAGGTAGTGAACGGAAATAAATGCATGGGAGGATGATGTTGTGGTAATGAAGAATTTAGGATCCATGAATAGTTTTAATGCAAATATTTCTTATGTTTTTTTTTGAATGGAAATCCTTATGGGGACATTTTTCTATAGAGTAAGTCAATGAAATTTTCAAGAACCTGAATGGAATATCTTCCACTATATGGTACATGATTCAACCCCTCAATTTTTGTGCAAGATATTTACTCATTATAGATCATATGTTGATGGAAATAATATTATATAAAGTGAATTGGGTGGGTTGTAAACTTAGTTTTTTGGGGATTCTAACACTAGAGATATAATTTTGTCAGAGGAGCGGGAACGCTACCATCATCTAGGATGATCTCATCATCCCCCAGTGGATAATATTTTATCTCAATGAGGTTTCCTCTACTCCTCACACCTGTTTCATCATAGGGCGAGTGAGAAATGTTTTCTAGAGGGGGTAATCACATATAGTGTCAAATATATTGGGTGATTAAGATTTTGGGGTGAAGGTGTTGAGTTGTAAATATATTCTTTCAAAATAATGTTTTGAGTGTGGTGTGTTAAGAATAACTATCATTATGTGGATGATAATATTAATAAAAATTTTATTCATATGGGGTGATAGTTTTCTTGTTGTACTATTCAATGGGATGAAACCACTCATAATATATTCAATGATGGGTAGTGTGAATTTATCTTTTGGTGCATTTTTGGTAGCTTCACATGTATTTCCTCTCAGGATTTCATGGTAATAAATATTCTAGATTAGCGATTTCAAGGTGTGGGGACGAGTGATATTGAAGGTAAAACCATAGAATGCATCCTTTTGTTAGAGGGCTGGTGCATCTGGAAAGAGAGAATAAGAGATCATTGTGAGGGTCATTTTAGTTACCAGGTCTCCATAATTTACAAAATAATTATCCTAATGAATAATCTAGGTTATATAACATTTATTTAGAAAAATCCTTATATTTTAGAGTTATCATGTGTACCTTGTCATCTATCACCTCCTATCCAATCCTCCATACCGATAAATAGGTTATGCAGAATCCTAATATCATAGGAAGAAACTTAATATTGATGGTTCAGGTATCTCCACCATCATGTGTGTGTGTGTGGGAGGGGGGGTTTGTTTCAAACTAATTTTGATCAATTATCATTCCAATCTCAGCTACCTTTGAGAATGGGTGTTCTCTCCAGGAAGAAGAGAATTCAATTTTATATATCCTTCAATTGTGGTGCCATCTAAAAATTCCCATTTTTGAGCTATAAATAGTCTCAAAATTATATCACAAGTCACTACAAGGCCACAATCCCAGTCCTTGAACTATTTTTTCTCATTTCCAGAACATAGGGAAACTAATTCATGATCGAATGGAGATCACTCACACATGGAAGGATGGAAATAGAGCGGCTAATTGTCTAACCTATAAACCACCTATATAATGAGTTTTGACATTATTTAATATTATAGGATCAATATAATATGAGGTTTTGAATATATATATATATATATGATTCAATTTTTCTCCTTTACTTTAGGCCCCATGTATCCCACCATAGCTTCTGTTTCCCCCTCTATCTCATGGTGAACATCAATTCTTCAACAAAATATTATTGTGGTGAATTCTAAATTTGTTTATATATATTATTAAATAAAAATATATTTTTGATATAATTAAATTTATTGAAATTAAAAAAATTATGTAACATCTTTATATAACTATCATTGTGAAATGCGAATGTTACTCAAGCATACATACGACCTTCCATCTTCATGAATATAATGTTGTTTAATTATTCATAACCATATTTGATGATTTATTTTTAAATTCATTATGTATGTCTATAAATGATAACTAATTCATATTTATTATTATTAATATATTTATATAATGACACTTTTTACAATAGTTGACCTACCAATGTATGTTTTCAAACAGAACCGAATTAGGTCAAATCAACCAATAGAAACATAATTTCTTATGAAATTTTATAAAATATTTTATTGAGTGAAATAAGGGAAATAATAAATATAAAAAATTATAAATCATGAAAATAATTGACATAATATATTTATTCTGGAAAATTTATACACAAGTGACATGTCATAGTAACGTTAAGAGATTTTCACCTCACTTTTTTACTTTGGTGTGATAAATGTCATATTCACCACTTAATTATTTTTTATGTCCCATATACTAGACCTATTGATAAATTATTACATGAATCATTTTTATTGAAGTAATTTATGTTTTCATTATAAATTATCCAATCGATGACAATTAAATAATACAATTACCAAATTGTGAAAGTTATCTTGTAAGATCTATTTCTTTTTTGACACATTATTATCTCATAAAACAATAACATTATCATAAATGTTATTAATTAAAATATATATAGACATATATATACAATATTCATATTAACATATTATATAATGAAGGAGTAATAAACAACAAAAAGGTTCTAATGCATGTATATATTAACCTAAATTAATTATTCTATAATTTTATGACTGTGCATGATGTGTCTGACTCATGGTAAGGGACATCGTCTCAATCTCCATTAATTTTGGAATATTTTGATATTAAATACCACCTTGTTTTATGCTATGTATAATAAACCCATTTGAATTTTATTTACATTCAATGGATTTGAAAAGGAATAATTTTCAATGAAAGTTTTTACTAAAAATAAAAAAGTATTGTTTTTTAATGTACTATGTGACAATGCATGTTCTGTCATCATGATCATTATTTTATATTTTTCTTCCTCTAAAATACTTAATGTTTTTTATAGAAATATATATACCATATTCCCTTTTCATTTATTTTTGTATGGAAAATGGTTTTGACAATAGATTGATTTTTTCAATATCTTGAAATGATAACTTCTCATTTCAATGTTGAAATGTTATATTATCTTTTATAATAGTCTTATATATCATGATCATTTTTGGTTCATTGGCATTGCTTCTGTATATGGGTGGTTCCGTGATATCTTGAGATGAAGAGAGCCCATGATAGATCTCCAATTCATTGGGTACTAAGATAATGTTAAACAATACAATTTTTTTAAATATATTTAGGTACTATACTATGATGGGTATTCCAAAGGTAACCATGATGTCTACTTCATATGTAGTAGTGAAAGCTACAATTTAAGTATGATATGAATGACACAACTTACCGTAATGATTTAAGATTTCTAAAATATTTATTTAGGAATCGTAAATATTAAATTGGTATGGGAAAGTGTTTATTTATTATGGGTGAAAATTATGAATTTATGATAATTTTTTAATAGGTTGAAAATATTAATAGACTAATAGTTTAATTCCTTATTTTATATCACTTTTTAAGCTCTTTTTGAAAATCCTATGTTTACGATATTTTTTCTACATGATTTAAGAATGGGTTAAAGGATGTATTAAATCACAATAAATGTTATGAATATTGTTATCATGAAAATTAAATCGTGTTTTAATATAATGATTTTTATATTGTGAAGAAAATGTATATTGAGTAGTTGTGTCTACATTGCAATATTTTAGATGTTATGGAATAGTTATGGCCTAATTCTTTAAAAACATAATCCGGAAAAGATCCTTAATGTGAGTGAATTCAAATTATTAATTATAACTCAAAATTATGTAACGTTTAAGGTTGTGTCCATGTAATATTAAATTTAATAGGGTAATTATATAGAGTCTATAAAATAAATTAGATGCATAAAAATACCATATAACATAATGAAGTGAAATTATGATAGAATCCCTCAACTTACGCATCATTTTGATTCAACTCCCTTTTACCTCTAATGATAATTTTATAAATTATAATAATATATATAATATTAATAAAAATTATTATTATTTTATCACATATTATACATTAAAAACATATTACCACCCATTTATTTATAAATATTATTATTTTTATCTTTTTAGGTGTTACTTGAGTTTTTCCAAGTATGTTTTCACTTTTTTTCTATACTTACATATATAATGGATTTTTCAATTCAATAATGTATAAGTAAATTTATATATCATATATATATTAATTTTTAATGTATTTATATTTATCCACAAAATTTTGCGATAGAAATCTAAATATAATGTTATTGGAAATGGTATGTCATATGTATGAATGAACGATGGTTCCGTTTTTTTATACTAAAAGAAAAACAATATAAGTGATATATATTTACATTATCATTATAGTGTCATATAATGTTATATATATAACATATGATTATTAAAAAAATACTCTTTACATTCTATGTTACATGTGAAGGAAACACATCACTTCATGAGGTAGTAATCTACCATACACATGAACGATATTATCGTATTAAAACATTATCAAAAAATTAAATTATGTGTCATATAAATATTATAGAGGTATAGAGTCATTATATTTATAATATATATCCCATATAAACTATAAATATTTAATTATTTTTAATCAATAAATTTTTTAACTCTAAAACAATCAACATTTGTTCTCTAGGCGGTGATCTTCATGTACATATGAATGATGATTGTTTATCCCATTTTATGGATGTTTGTGTGTTTATAAGATATATATGTAACATAAAATCATATTAATTTATTTAATATATGTTGGATATAATATAAACAAGATATAATAATATTTTAAGGATGTGGAGAAAGAAATAATATAAAACGCCTTCAAAAATTCATTACTTCGTTTTGGGTATCTTTGTTACTTTTCTTCAAGTCCCTCAATATGTTTGATTATTGAACAAGATAAGGATTATAGTATGAGGGTAGGGAATATGGTGAGTGGTTTTCTCTGGTATTGGCTGATCTAATGTGGTTTGAGTGGTTTTAATATGTGGACGATGTATGTGGGGTTTCATATGTATGGTGAGTGCAAAACATGTATGTTTGTGAAAGATGGAATTCCACCCAATTTTTTTCCATTTAATGTTTCAAAAATAATTCAAAAAATAAAATAATATATGTTATAAGGTCAAAATATAGTAAAACAATGGAATTTGGATATGTTTATAGGTCATTTCCACTTATGTTTAAGGTTTTATTCCTTGGTAAACTAAACCTTCTCCTCTTTCTCAATACGAAATTTTAACCCTACTTTTGCTTCGATTAATCTCTGCCCAAAGGTTCCATATCTATTTAGGAGATCTCCAGTGATTTCTACATTATAATCAAAGTCCACTGTAGCCACATCTCTTCTTCATCTAATAGTTATTTGAAGGTTTATGAATCATCAGCCATCTATGGATTTCTTCAACCAATGTATTTTTGGTTAATGGGGTTTAGAGGAGCGGTCCACCATCCGTCTCCTCGATTTGAATAATATCATTATTATGTTTTTATTAGAAAATGATTTGATATAGGCCTAGTCAAGCATGAATCGCATCTGAAATGGATCTATTTTTCTTCTCTTCAGGTGGTGTTTTGATTTTCATATGATGTGTGACCCGACTTCCATCACGATTTGGTTATGGTTTCCACACATTCCAATTCCATTTCAGAACCTATTTATTCTACACTTGTTGATAAGTTTATTATGGTGATACTTATCCTTGGATAGTCAGATGATGTCTTTCTGTCAACCTAATTTCACCGAGAATTTGTGTTGAAGTAGATGTGACCAAACCACCAATTGAAAATTTCTGGGTTGCTGTTGGTGAAGAATTCTGTTATAGGAAATCGATTCACTTTGAATCTTTTATTGATTTATTCTCTCTCTTTTATCAGTTGTGGAACAATATGGATGATGGTAGACATGGTAATCTAGATCCAAAATATAACATGAAACAATTGGATCTGCTCCCTATTGGGAGTCATAATGACTAAAGTCATGTCTTGAAGGAATCCTGAAATGGGTCCTAAAAATTTAGTGATCATCCATGAACATCTAGGGTTGTCCAGAATGTTGATATTGTCCTTAAAATGAAGGTTTCTTATCTGAATTTAGTTTGTAATGGTCATTATGATTCATGTAAAGATAACCAGGTGACGCTAAAGCTGCAACTTGCTCTACCTCTTGATAATAAAGTTTAATATGTCTTTGTCATATTTATTTCTGACCTCAGTTGAGTTAACACACCCATTATAGTGGTTCCAATTAGAAATGTAGTTTTTATGTTTGGTCTATGACAACCCTGCTCTTTTAATAGACAATTAAATATAATTTTTTATATAACATTAACTTGATAAAACATAAGATATTGAGAGGTCTAGTTTCTTTGGGGCTTAGGATCATAACATGACATCTTCAGACATGAAATGAAACATCTATATTGAAAACGTCCTTTAAATGACCAATACAATCCCTCACACTTTGCATTAAATGGGATAACCTGAGAACATGCATAAGAAAATGGTGAGCTACAATGACTTGTTAGGGAATAAACATGGAGTAAAATGAAGAATACAATACTTTTTATACAATAGGAATATCATTATATAACAATAGAAGCATAAAAATAAAGGCTTTATGAAGCATGATAATCATAACAAGGAAATGTGGTAACAACACTTAACATGGAATTAGCATGATCCAAGGCTCATTTCACATGGAGAATGAGTAAATCCTCATTGCACATGAAGCATGTGTAAAAGATCATTTCACATGAATTATCATGAGTAAAAACCCATTTCAAAATATTTATCCTGATACTATACTTTACCCAATTCATTGGAGCGCTATAAGGGTACACCCTTCTTAAACATTTCATTTCGTGCATAAGTGTGCCACATGGATCATATAACATGGATTCATAAAACGTAATCATCTATTCTACAATAATGGAATGTGGAATTCATATATGGAACCTTATTATAAATAATTAAATCTACAAAAAGGTTACAAAACATGATAGAGAAATGAGAATGGTATTCACTACACAATGAAATTCACTTGGAAAATCGGTGCAATTTCGACAGCGTAACAACGTGACGTAAGAATTCATAAAAATTGTTGATGAGAGAGAAAGGGGTGTCTCAAAATTTTTACATGAAATTTAAAGTAAAAAGGTCATATAGATACATGTCATAAAATTTTAAATGGAATTTATAGTAATGATACAAAAGAATTCCTTGAATGTAAAAGAGGAGAGAAAAATTCCATTAAGAAATTTCAGCATAGTAATCGGTGTACATGGGAGGTATTTAGTTAGAGATAAAGGGGAATCACGTCATTAGAACATAAAAATGAAAGTATGGGGGAGTTTTGAAACTATACCCCAACATTTATAATTTAAAGAAAAATTCATATGATTTTAATGAAAATTGGACAAAAATGATAAAGGAAGAAAAAACCCTTTCTTGGAACTGTGATTCCAAAGGCTTGAGATGGGCTTGAGAGAGGCTTCATGGGAGCTTGGGGCACCTTGGGAGGATTATAGAGAGAGGAAGGAAGAAGTTTTATGAACTCACGAGGATTTGATGGAGGACTATTTGACAGCTTGGGTGGGTTTATACAGGAAAGGTGAGGGAAATCTTTATTATTTATGTTTGGGGCATCTCACATTAAATTAATCCCAACCACAAACCAGCCCAGCGTTTTTGCCCATGGATTTTGGAAAAGGAAAGTGAAAAAATATATTTTAGAAGTCCAAAGTCATAAATTCTTAAAATAATTGGGTTTCTTCTGTGGAGGTGAGTCACACTCCCACGAAAAACAATTTAAAAAGACAAGATGTTTAATAAGTCTTGAAGGGTCCATTAATGTGTTGTAAAATAAGTCAAACAAACCCAAAACAACATTATATTTATTTATAAATATATATTGGAAAAACATAATGCTTATAGTATTTTGTTACATCACTATGGGGTCATTATGATGTCATAAAACACATTATATATTTAAACGATATTAATTTTTACCCAAAAATTTCACTGTCTCAGAAAATTATGAAAAATTCACTGTTAGATAATTTTGACGTCTTGATTGCCTAAATAATATTCATTTTATATAAATAATTATCTAAATATGCTAATTTTCACTTCTAAAATTAAAACGGACATTTATTGAATTTTCACTGGTTTTGAAAAAAATGGCATCCAAACCTTAATAAAAATTACAATTTTATTCATAAAAGTATACGATAATTTATATTTGATAAGAATTAATTTAATAAAAATAATAATATTTTAAAAAATTATTATTTAATTCATAAATCCCTTAATTCATCAAAATATATATCTTAGTTGAACATTAACTAAAAATACTATTTGTGCTTTAAAAGAGAGAAACTATTTAGAAGCTGACAATAATAAACTGAAAGTATATTCATTATTGTATGCCAAAAAAATTATATAGCCACAGTACTAGATTCTTGTAACATAAACCCATATAACACCTGCATAAGACCATATAATATTGTGTGTGATGGTGACAGACTCTTGGGGTGGCTCGGAAAACATTGCTCAGGTGGTAATCTCTATCAAAATCCATTTCACTCGTAAGAGGTCCTGCTCGAGCAAAAAAAATATAAAAGCTCGTCTAGGGCTTAGTCAAGAGAAAATCCCAATGACGCCACCTCCCCTTTGAGCTCTGGAAAATGGGCTTTGTATGGGTAATGTCTACTGGATGAGGCCATTACTTGTTTGTCTGAATAAATTGGATTTTTTAAACCCCTATATTTATACTAATCAGGTGATCACTATTCAATGGGAATATTAGCAATGATCACAAATCATAACATAAAACCAAATAAGTTGACATTTTATATAAATTTTTTATATAAAGTGGAATTTAATAAGATCAAGAGCGATCTCCATTAATGAATGTTTGGGTCATTAAAATCATTCCCCCTTAAAAAGTTTTTCCCTAGTAAATTATCTTTTCCCCTAATAAAACAGATATGGGTAACTCTGCTGCATAATTTCCTCAGATTCTCACGTCACTTCTTCAAACATTCGGTTTCTCCACAACACCTTGATGAGGGGCATTGTCTTATTTTTTTGAACTTTTTATCTACGATCTATGGTCTTCACTGGTAGCTCCTCATAAAAAAGATCATCCTCTATCTGTACCACCTCTGAAGAGAGAATATGTGAAAGGGTCTGGTATGTAATTTATTAATAGGGATACATGAAATACATCATGTAATTTATCCCTCCAATTATATGTCTATAATTGTCACCAATGTCCTCCTAATCGAGATCATAATTTTGTGGTGACCCTTTCATTTCACTTTTCATCTTGTTAAGACTAAATTTTATTATCTAAATTTCCGATGTGAGTTTTTCCACAAAGTTATTTTCTATTTTCAACCTTTATTTTCAAAGAACAATATCAATTTTCGAGGATGAAATTTATTTAAGGAGGGGAGAATGTAACACCCCGAGCTTCCACGGTATGCATCTCTTTGAATAATACAGTAGAGTGTGCTATACGCAACTTCGAGTTCTAACACACAACATGACCAATCAAAGTAGCTGTTATGAATAGTAATACATACTTTTTAAAATTTTAGAAATTTTATCTCTCCAAATGGAATTCATTTTTGGATTCAGAGTATCGAATTTATCCTAACGTGAAATTTTGTTACTTTTTAGATAACTTTAATATTTTGATGAATAGTGAAAATTACTAAATTTTAATTAAAAAAACTTTTTTAATCAAAATAATTAATAGTGATAAATTATGAATATGAGTGGTTTTAAAGTATATTTAGAATATATTTTTACCATTTAATACAATGTTGGTCACTGGACATAGTTTCACAATTAAACCGAACATAAACCAGTATCAATCTTTCGATAATTATTATATCTTAAAACACGTTTTTTAAAATGGGAATTAATTTTAAATTAATTTATGCCACTTCTGTGTTTTGAATTTGGAAAAATGGATTCCATATTTGGAATCAGGATTTTCAAATTGTGTAAATAGGTAACTTTTATTTTTAGACATTTTCAATAATTACATTGGTAAATATTTTATTTACCATGGTAAAAGGGTAAATCCGGTAAATAAGGGTTAAAAAATAATATTATAATAATAAAAAATTGCCCTAAAACATGTCCTAACCATTTTTGTTGATAGATGTCTGACCATGGGAATCTTTGGGTCGATTTGGGGACCCCATGGTGCCACTTGTAAATGATAGGGTCACATTATTTTAATTAAGTTAAAATGAATTCAAAAATGACACAAGCATGTATCTTTTAGGAAAACAATTTTTAAGTAGGGTTATATATGTTGGATTTTCGACTATAAATATTCATTAGAATGATAAAACGATTTCATAAATAATGATATTTTATTTAGTATTTTTAGACATTAAAAAATGTAATTTATTTATGAGACAATAGTGATGCAGTAATTACCATAATATTGAAAAATTAAAAGGATTGATATTGTAGATCCCCAAATAAATATAATTTGAGACTATTTATGAAATAAACTATTTGTATAGGTTAACATGACATGTTAGTAATAATGTAATTAACTTTTTTCTAAGTAATAATTCTGTTATGAGTTTTACAAAAATCAATTATTGAATAGTGTCAAAATTGACATAAAAGAGTTTTTAAAACAAGTATTATATTATTAATTGATATTAAATTCCTAAAAATCTATGGATCGGCCAAGAGAAATATATCATGATAGGTGTATCTTTAATATACCACCTGGGGGTCTCTTGGATGTATATAGTAACTTTATTAAACATGTAATATAAAAATACAAAGAGACATTGTAAAGGTGAAAATAATTAACTAAGAGTTAATACTTAATGATAAGGATAATATAGTAACCCAAACCTGTCTAAATTCTATTTGTTGAGTGTTTTCCGACCCATCCCCACCGTAACCATTAAAGAATCCACTTTGGAGCCATTAGAAACCGAATATGAATTTATTATAAAATAATATTTCTAACTTTCCAAAGGTGCCCCTCACCCCTCTTATAAAAGGACATTCCCCCTTCTCATTAATTCACACCTTCAAAGCCTTTTGGTTCGGCCAACACCTTCACAAATACTCTCTCAACTTCCCTAAATTCATCTTAGAGGCCTTCCATTAGTCATAAATCCATCCTATGGAGCCCTTTTGATCAAATCAAAAGGAAGAATCCGAAGAAGAAGGTAATGATTTCACCACCATTTTTCATGTTCCTTTCTTTTTCCACTTCATCCTTATTTGTTATTACCATTATAAAATAATAAATGTAGTATATTATATGTATTTTGATGTTATTATAAATATTTTAAAACCATATTCAGTATTCTATCCATCCTTTGAATAACATGTCACCATAGATGCGTACGTACGGCTTACCATCTCCACGTCATGGTGTAATTATTATTCAGAAAATTATTATTTGGATGGGTATAATAATGATGTGTAACTCATGTAAATAATAAATATAACATGATAATGATTCTTTATATATGATATACCATCCAATTATATGTTATGTTAGTATCAAATGAATGCTATTGTCGCTCGTGCGTACGTACGGACTACCGTCTCCACGAATGCGATAAGATTCATTCTCCATCGTATCCATTCAAGTATAATTCTCATTTGATGATTAATAATAGTATCTAAGGACTTGATATCTTTATGGATACGATTAAGATACAAATTATACATGGAAAACATAGCTTATGTACCAAACCATATAAAAGAAAACGAGTAAGTTAACACACGAAACAACGATAATACGAAGATATTATTAACAATTCAATGTTAAAAGATATTATATGTTATAATATTAATGTATATGATTCTTTTATAATTTAATAACAATTATTTCCATATTATACAGGAAGTTAAGCTACCCCATCCAAGGAAAAGTACATGGTAAGGGGTTTTCATCTCACCTTTTATTCTCGTGAGATTCATGCCATATTGCCACTATTAACATTTGTGTGGTGTATGTACTTTCCATAATTGAATTATTTGTGTAATACACATTAATTTATGTGTATTTACGTATTCATTTTATGATACCTCTTTCAAGGGGTGTATGTTTCGTAAGTTAACAAATTGGTAAGGGTTTATTTCACAATCTCTTCATTATCTGAGGTTGTTTATAAGTAATAATCTACTGGGATTTCTTTATCATCCACTTCCATGTTTTTAAAAATGTCATTCAAAACATCTTTACTATTTAATAGACAATGGGTTAAAGTAATTTATACCCTTATTTGACTTTATATATTTTGAAAGGAATGTTTCCATAATTTTCAAAACAAGTTACTTTTTAACCTTTTTGAAAAAATTAAGGTAATAATGTCTTTTTTTAACTTATACGGCAGGTGTGGTTATTCTCCGCCTTTATTACACCTTTGAAGCTTCATTCACATGCTTATAAAGATATTTTCAAAATAAAGGTTTTCATTATAATTATGTGACTTTAAAATGATTTCAAAAAAACGATATTTCTCTCAAATAGTTTTGATTTCATCTATGTCAACATCCTTTGATAAATTCTACACTTGTTTGAAGTTGATTTATTATGATACAAATCTTCCATATTTTATTTAAGGTTTTGTGATATGATAGACTATGGATGAGTTATCTTTATTCCATTAATGGTTTATGATTAATGTTTTGGAATTTCTTATGCTAGTTTTAATACGAATGATTGTATTATATTTCGTCATGTTCTTAAGATGAATGTGTTGGACTAGTATATTCTGAGATGGGGACCGGTAAAAGTAAGCCCTCCGAGTTGGTGTATTATTATTAGAGGCACTCTGGGTTGGTTTCAGTTTATTAGAGGCACTCCGGGTTGGTTTCTGGTTATTAGAGGCACTCCGGGTTGGTGTATGGTTATTAGAGGCACTCCGGGTTGGTGTCTGGTTATTAGAGGCACTCCGGGTTGGTGTCTGGTTATTAGAGGCACTCTTGGTTGGTTTCCGGTTATTAGAGGCACTCCAGGTTGGAGTCCGGTTACAGAGGATCTCTAAGTTGGGTTCTGATTACAGTTATACATTAGGTCGTGGCACGAGGCCTTGACACAGAAATTGAAGTTCGTCATTATTCATTCCATCATTATGAAAGTGGTTATTGATATTAAATGTGATTATTCGATTCGTAGAATATACATGTGAATAAGTAAATGTCATTATTTCATTTTATTATTTCCATACTATGTTGATGTTTAAGTTTAAAGGTGTTTGTTTGAGTTATACATTGCCTTAAATGTTTATGCTTATTTATGAACGTTTCTGTTGTATTGCTTACCCTTACGGAGCGTTTGAGCTCACCCCTTTCTGTGTTTTATTTTTCCCAGGATTCCATGAAGTATATTTTGATTGATATGTAGGGTTAATACAAGGGAAAAATGGAATTCAAAAAGGATTATTTATGTTTTTTTTTACATTATGAAGTGTAATTTAACATTCATGTATGTAATCTATTTTCCAATACATCTAAACTGATCGGACCTTTGGGACATGATTCCTTGTAATCATGCCAATTTATTAAAATAATGCACCGACTCTGGGTATCTGGGGTTGGGGCGATACAGTTGGTATCATAGAATGTTTAGAAGTATCCTTGAAAACTAGATTTGGATAAACTCCGATTAGAGCACATAGTCCTAAGATAGACTTTGAGGATTAATATAGAAAAACTTCTTCAAATTTTGGTATTGTAGAGATTTTGTGAGTTTTTCGAGAAATACATCCATGTCTGGATACGAGAAGGTAGTGGCGGCTCTAGAACAGATGTACCTAGGGGTAAAACCCGAAAACACCGCTTTGAGCTAGACTCGAACGAGAACTGGTGCATGAAATCGGGTCGTGCTGCACTCTTGGTTACGACACTCCCGGGGGATATGATCAGGATAATTCTCATTTTCATTAAAAACCATTATGAAGGGATTATGAGTATATACTTACTCAATGAAAACATTTTTATGATTATGGATTATATCCATAAACTGTTCAATTATTGTTAGGTATTTTACAATTTTGGTAACTATTCATTGTAATTCATAAACTGAACTAGTTTATGCCATTGTTTAGAAATGGTGCCCAGTAGAAGGAATGAGAACTCCAACAATGCACATGATCCAAAGAGAAAGAAGGATCATATCGTTCATGGTCTTAAACCAAAATTTATAAGAGAAATAGTCTCGCATGTATTGTCATCATATGAAGAAATAGTATCATGTTTTTATAAGATAAGTAAAGAGTTTACTGTGTCCTATGTATTTGAAGGGAAGCAAGAGAAGAAAATGATGGAAGAGAGAAAGATGGATAAAGGGAAGAGGGAAAAGAATAATTTTACCATATGTGATAACTGTGGGAAGAAACACCCTGGAACATTCCTGAAAGGAATTGGAGTTTGTTATAAGTGTGGAGGAAAAGGGAACAATGTACATGAATACAATGGTGAGAAAATCGTTTTAAATGTATAATGCTTAATTTGCAAGGATTTTGGACACTCTGCGAACCAATGTCCCAGTCATTAGACTATTCCTAAAATAATGCTATTGGATAATAATCAAGTTATGATACTTCCACAGATGAAGAAGAATGACCAGTGTTCTTATGTTTTTATTTTAGAATTATTTCATTTAAGTGTTGTATCAATGATGTTCTGGAAATAAATAAGGATTTTACTACAGTAATATTTAATTAAGGATATGAGATTTTATGGTACTAAGAAAAGTGACTCTACAGCGAGTTAACTTTTTTTGGAAATTACATGGTTGAAGGAAAGATAAACCTTAATATGGTACTAATATTTAGGTAGTGATTTTGGAAAAAGAGACGGTTGATTTTGGTAATTCAGGATGTTGTGGTGTTGTAAAACAATATATGAGGAAGGCGTTCACATGTTATTACCTGGAAAAAAAGATCCTCATTATGTTTATCTTCCTTGTAAAATTTGAACTGTGATTTTGGATAAAAGTATTTTGGATAAGTCTAATGGTTGTAATGGATTAAGTTTGAAAGGTAATTTTTTTGGATTTTTATAAAAGGACAACACGCAGACCATGTGATGACCCGTCGTGTCAATCAAAGTTATAGGAATCGAACCCACAACCATAGTGCAGTTGGTATTTATCGCATACCGTTGTGCTACATGAAGTTCATGGATTGTATAATGTTGTTTTTTACATAAAGGGTCTGATATTTGAATTATAAATTCATTATATTGGAAACCCTATACGTTTAGGATAAATAGAGTATTTTTGAGTTGTATTATGTTTTGTCCTGAAAGATGAGTTTGTGGTTGAAATTTATTAATGGATAAAACTCTAATTATAAAGTAAGTATATCTCCTTATGATCTTATTCAATCTCATAAATAAATTCCTCAACATTAAGAAGATGAACTTAGAACAAAAATGTTGTCCTAGATGGTTCCTTATATCATCACAAATTTATGGCTTTGGGATTGACTGCCTTTTCATAGCCATGTTCTCTACCACTCTAAATTAGGTAATTGATGGTTAGATTTCACTTCCATACCCATATTTTCCTACATGGAACCCTAGTATATGTTATTTTTGTTAATATTCACACTTAACATTATTTAATTTAAATAGAGGCCTCATTAATTCATTTTTCAATGTGGGATTTCAACTAAGATATTTTGAAACATCAAAAATGTGTTATCCTAATACCTTATGTTTTGTTGAACCGATATAATTTTAAATCATCATAGATTGATGAATTTAAGGACCTAAATTTTAAACTTGTTTGTTATTGATGACCTCAATAACAACCTATAAATATTTTAATATTCCTCAAATTATATGTCTATAATTTCCACCAATTTCCTTCTAATCAAGATCATAATTTTGTGGTGACCCTTTCATTTCTATTTTCATCTTGTTAATAATAAATTTTATTGACCAAATTTCTGATGCGGGTTTTTCCACAAAGATATTTTATATTTTCACCCTTTATCTTCAAAGAACAATATCAAATTGTGAGAACCCAATTTATTTAAGGAGGGGAAAATGTAACACCCCAATCTTCCACGGTACGCTTCTCTTTGAATAATACAGTAGCATGTGTTGTACGCAACTTCGAGTTCTAACACACACCATGACCAATTAAAGTAGCTGTTATGAATAGTAATACCTACATTTTAAAATTTTAGAAATTTTATCTCTCAAAATGGAATTCATTTTTGGATTCGGAGTATCGAATTTAGCCTAAGGTGAAATTTTGTTACTTTTCAGATTACTTTAATATTTTGATGAATAGTGAAAATTACTAAATTTTAATTAAAAAAACTTTTTTAATCAAAATAATTAATAGTGATAAATTATGAATTTGAGTGGTTTTAAAGTATATTTAGAATATATTTTTCCCATTTAATACAATTTTGGTCATTGGACATAATTTCACAATTAAACCGAACATAGACAAGTATCAATCTTTCGATAGTGATTATATCTTAAAAACACGCTTTTTTTTACAACAAGAATTAATTTTAAATTGATTTTTGCAACTTCTGTGTTTTGAATTTGGAAAAATGGATTCCATATTTTGAATCAGGATGTTCAAATTGTATAAATAGGTAACTTTTATTTTTAGACATTTTGAATAATTACTTCGGTAAATATTTTATTTACCATGGTTAAATGGTAAATCCGGTAAATAATGGTTAAAAAATAATATTATAATAATAAAAAATTACCCTAAAACATTTTTTAACTTTTTTTGTTGATACATGTCCGACCATGGGCATCTTCGGGTCAATTTGGGGACCCCATGGTGCCACTTGTAAGTGATAGAGACACATTATTTTAATTAAGTTAAAATGAATAAAAAAATTACATAAGCATATATCATTTAGAAAAACAATTTGTAAATAGGGTTATATATGTTTTATTTTAGACTATAAGTATTCATTTGAAATATAAATAGATTTCATAAATAATGATATTTTATTTAGAAATTTAGACATTAAATAATGAAATTTATTTATGACACAATGGTGATGCAGTAATTACCATATAGTGAAAAATTAAAATGATTGATATTGTAGATACCCAAATAAATATAATTTGAGACTTTTTATGAATTAAACTAATTATATAGGTTAATATGACATGTTAGGAATGATGTAATTAACTTTTTTCGAAGTAATCATTTTGTTATGAGTTTTTCAAAAATCAATTATTTAATACTGTCGAAATTGACATAAAATAGTATTTAAAAAAAATTATATTATTAATTGATATTAAATTCATAAAAATCTATGGTTCGGCCAAGAGACTTATAACAAGATAGGTGTATTATTAATGGAACACTTGGGGGTCGCTTGGATGTATATTGTATGTTTATTAACCATATAATATAAAAATACAAAGAGATATTGTAAAAGTTAAAATAATTATCTAAGAGTTATTACTTAATGATAAGGTTATTATAGGAACCAAAACCTGTCTAAATTCTATTAGTTGAGTGGTTGTCGACCCACCCCACCATAACCTATAAATAATCCATTTTGGAGCCATTATAAACCGAATATAAATTTATTATAAAATAATATTTCTAGTTTTTCCAAAGGTGCGCCTCACCACTCTTATAAAAGGACAATACCCTTCTCATTAATTCACACCTTCAAAACCTTTTGGTTCGGCCAACCCCTGCCCAAATACTCTCTCATCATCAAAAAATTCATCTTAGAGTCCTTACTTTAGTCAGAAATCCATCCTATGGATCCCTTTTGATCAAATCAAAAGGAAGAACCTGAAGAAGAAGGTAATGATTTCACCACCCTTTTTCAAATTCCATTCTTCTTCCACTTCGTCCTTATTTGTTATTACCATTATAAAATAATAACTCTAGTATCTTATATATATTTTGATGTAATTATAAATATGGTACAACCATATTCAGTATTATATCCATCTTTTGAATAACATGTCACCATACGTGCGTACGTATAGTTTACCGTCTCCACGTCGTGGTGTAATTGTTATTCAATAATTTATTATTTGGATGGGTATAATAATGATGTATAACTCATTTAAATAATAAATATAACATGATAATTATTCTGTATATATGATATACCATTCAATTATATATTATGTTAATATCAAATGAATGATATTGTCGCTCGTGTGTACGTACGGACTACCGTCTCCATGAACACGATAAGATTCATTCTCCATCGTATCCATTCAAGTATAATTCTCATTTGATGATTAATAATAGTATATAAGGACTTGATATCATTATGTATATGATTATGATACAAATTATCCATGACAAACATAGCTTATGTAACAAAATATATAAAAGAAAACGTGTAAGTTAACACCCTAAACAACGATAATACTAAGATATTATTAACAAATCATTTTTAAAAGATAATATATGATATCATATTAATGTATATGATTCTTTTATAATTTAATAAAAATTATTTCACCATTATACAGGAGGATAAACTACCCCAACCAAGGAAAAGTACAAGGTAAGGGGTTTTCATCTCACCCTTTATACTCATGTGATTCATGCCATATTGCCACTATTACCTTTTGTGTGGTGTATATACTTCCCATAATTGTAATCTTTGAGTAATTAAAATTAATTTATTTGTATTTACATATTCATTGTATGATACCTCTTTCAAGGGGTGTATATTTCGTAAGTTACCAAATTGGTAAGGGTTTATTTCACAATCTTTTCATTATATGAGGTTGTTTATACGTAATAATCTACTTGGATTTATTTATCATCCACATCCAGGTTTTTAAAAATGTCTTTCTATACATTTTTACTATTTAATAGAAAATGGGTTAAAGTCATTTATAAACATATTTGACTTTATATGTTTTGAAAGGAATCTTTCCAACATTTTCAAAACAAGTTACTTTTTAACCTTTTTGAAAAAATTAAGGTAAGAATGTCTTTTTTTAACTTATACGGCGGGTGTTGTTATTCTCCTCCGTTATTACACTGTTGAAGATTCCTTCACATAATTATAAAGATATTTTCAAAATAAAGGTTTTCTCTATAATTATGTGACCTTAAACTGATTTCAAAAAAGAGATATTTCTCTCAAATAGTTTGGATTACATCTATGTCAACATCCTTTGATAAATTTTACACTTGTTTGAAGTTGATTTATTATTATACAAATCTTCCATATTGTATTTATGGTTTTGTGATATGTTTGAATATGAATGAGTTATCATTATTCCTTTAATGGTTTATGATTAATGTTTTGGAATTTCTTATGCTAGTTCTAATACGAATGATTGTATTATATTGCGTCCTCTTCTTAAGATGAATGTGTTGGACTAGTATGTTCTGGGATGGTGACCGGTAAAAGTAGGCCCTATGAGTTGGTGTCTGGTTATTAGAGAAACTCCGGGTTGGTGTCCGGTTATTAGAGGAACTCCAGGTTGGTTTCCGGTTATTAGAGGAACTTCGGGTTGGTGTCCGGTTATTAGAGGCTCTCCGGGTTGGTGTCCGGTTATTAGAGGCACTTCGGGTTGGTGTCCGATTATTAGAGGCACTCCGGGTTGGTGTCCGGTTATTAGAGGCACTCCGGGTTGGAGTCCGGTTACAGAGGCTCTCCAGGTTGGGTTCTGGTTACAGTTATACCTTAGGTCGTGGCACGAGACCTTGACACAGAAATTAAAGTTCGGCGTTATTCATTGCATCATTATGAAAGTGGTTATTGATATTGAATGTGATTATTCGATTCGTAGAATATCCATGTGAATAAGTAAATGTCATTATTTCATTTTATTCATGACATACTATGTTGAATTTTAGGTTTAAAAGGCTTTTGTTTGAGTTATACATTGGCTTAAATGTTTATGCTTATTTATGAAAATTTCCGCTGTATTGCTTACCCTTACGGAGCGTTTGAGCTCACCCCTTTCTGTGTTTTATTTTTCGCAGGATTCCAAGAAGTATATTTTGATTAGTATTCCAGGTTAAGACAAGGGAAAATGGAATTCATAAAGGATTATTTATGTTGTTTTGTACGTTATGAAGTGTAATGTAACATTCATGTATGTAATCTATTTTCCAAGACTGCTAAACTGATCAGTCCTTTGGGACTTTATTCCTTGTAATCATGCCAATGTATTAAAATAATAAACTGACTCTGGGTAACTGGGGTCGGGGAGTAACATTATATTTCGTCCTAAGTCATATTTGGGTCTAAATGGAATCCATTGGAACCCACATGAATGTGATTATGACGTTTAATTTATTTTATCTTAATGAAAGTGAAATATGTCTCACTCAAACATTAATAATTAAAGTATTTTTAACATAAGTTTGGACATAATATAAATTCTATAATGAATTATAATTTGAAATCTAAATTGTCTTTCTTTGTTTTGGTAATTTATTTGTAATTTTTAATTGATATTTAATTTCATTAATTTCTTATACATTAATGATGCAAAAATAATTTACATAGTAAAAATCAATAATATTGTTTTTATTAAAGTAACAATACCCATAAAAAGTCCCAAAAACATGTCCAAAACCTATTTGTCGAGTATATATATACCGAAATCATCCAAGGGTAGAAACTGGGACCATTTGGAGATGTATAAAAGATATTATGACATTTATATTAATTTATTTTTAATAATGTCAATGTTTTCACCTTCATAACTTAATAAATATAAAAATTTAAATGTTGTTCTTTTAAGATGATAAATTAGAGTAAAAGTATTATTATAAAATTTAATAGATTTATCTTCATAATAAGATTCTATTTTTAATTTTTATGCAACTTTTATGTATGTTAAATAATTACACAAAAAGGTTACTGTATTTATTTTATTAAGAGAAATATCAAAGAAATGGTTTTAAAAATATTAAAATAAATAGTATATTAAATATTTAATGTTATTCACAAATTTTCTAGATGAATATGACCAGTTAGGAATCTATTAAATATTTTTGATTGAATAAATCTTTTCTGGGAAATTTATTTAAATTCAAATATTTTAATAGTGTCAAAATTAAGATTATAGATATTTTATAAAAATAACATATTAATAAATTGTATTAAAATCACAAAAATAATTAAAAATTACATATTTAAAATTATATCGTCTAAAATGTAATAATGTATCTAATTATGGAAAATTCAAAACACATAAGAAAGTATTTATAAAAATTTAAAAATAATAATTGTATTACCATTAATAAATTTAAATAGATTAAATAAGGATAAATCCAATTGATAAGGTTTAAAATAAATTCCAAACATGTATAATTTTTTTTGGTTTATTAGATTACAACCCTATATCATATCACATTCTAATCTGAGTCATTTTGGATATTTTTATTTGGGGTTTGAATTTATTATAAATTAATATTTCTTATGATTCCAAAGGTGCCCCTCTCATCCCATATAAAAGGGCACCACCTCCCTCTCCACTTCACAAAAATTTGAGCCTTCAAGGTCAGCCAACCCCTGACCATTTCACTTATCCACTTCCATATAAACCTACTAGAGGTCCTGTTATTCTTCAATGACCAACACTAGTGCCCTAAGAGAAGGTTAAGAAGAGGCACGTCGAAGAAGAGGCAATCTCTTCTAATAATACTTTCAAGATTATTTATTCTTATACTTATTCTTCTTTAGTTGTTTCATTATAAAGTAATGACATAAGTATAACTAATATAATTATATGTTATTATAAATATGAAACAACCACATTTCACCTTCTATCCATCCTATGGAAAATAAAATCACCACGCGTGCGTACGTACGGAATACCGTCTCCATGCCATGGTGTAATATGTTTTCCCCCACCACGTTACTTGGTTGGTTATAATGGGGTAAAGAATAAATATATAAGGTTATTATAACATCATACAAATTATAAGATATTATATAATCCACTGCAATTCTATTCAATAATTATCAGAATGATATCATCACTCGTGCATTTGTAAGGATTTCCATCGCCACAACCCGATGAGATTGATTCTCAATATTAACCATTCCAGAATGATTATAAAGTATATATAATGAATAATAATGATATCTATGACATAATAATGCTACTGGATTTAATTATATATATTTGTGTGTGTGTGTCATCTACTTACTCCCATTCAAGTAAATAAGGAAAGGAAAACATCGTTCATGTGTACGTACAACCTAACATATCCATGAACGGTGTGTTTCATTTCATTTATCTATCTATTGTATATATATACTAAATATATATGATATATAAATAATTTTTTACATTATGGAATTAATTAAATATGGATATATGTAATAAAATTCCGAACAATAAGTCCTAACACGTGCGATAAATGAAATGATTTTACCCAAAACGTTGATTTAACACGGAATTGATAAAAGAATAGGTAATATAATGTCCTAAGTGAATCATATATGAAATCATAAATATTATTATAGTTTTGTTTCAAGTTAATAATATTTTTAAACACACTATATAGGATTTTTAGATATGTATGAAAGAAATTGGACCTAAGGTAAGGGATAATTTACAAATCTCATTTTTATCCGAGATTTATTATACCTAAGTATTTACAGGGGTTATATTTTTCATCCATGTACATAAAATTGTTTTTAATAAAGTGTTTAATATTCTTCCATGTATGTTTAAATTCATTTTTACACCTCATTGACTTTTACTTTGTGTTATGGAAGGAAACCTTTTTTCCATTCGTAGTACTTTTTGGCTTTTCCATTAAAAGTATGAGGATAATGTTTTTTTAACTTATATGGAATGAACATATTTTTATGGTTCTATAATGCCTTATTTTCATGAAGCTTACTCTACAAGATTTCATGACCATTTTCAATAGAATCTTCTTCTTTTAAAATTTCATGTCATTTTTTGAAAGGAAAATGATTTTGATGAAGAAAGGATATTTTCCTCAAGAAATGATTTCAAGTGCTTTATTAATACCATTTTACATCTAAGATGACATTCTTTATATTTGTGTATGTTTCAAGTATAATGTCTCTATGATTTAAGTGGTTTCACTTTTCTTATGATGAAATGATGTCCATTTTTTATTATATGGATTATTTTATGATGGGATAATGTTTATGATACCCATTTTATTATTTGGGTTGTGATGAATGATTTATGTTTATGTTGTGGCACACGTAAGAATGATTTAATTATGAGATGGGAGGGATCTATATCTCCCTTCAATGAATTGGGTAATGATTTATATCTCATGATATAGACATGGCTGGAACAAAAAAGTTAATCTGGTTCAGTGATACAGGACTGGAATGATAAGTGAACTCGATTTAGAAAGGGACTTTGTCCACTATGATGGTCCCGGTAGAAATGACTTGGCTACTATGGAAATCATAATATGTGCTTAATGGTTTCCACAATTACATGTTTTATTCCCATGTTATTCTATCATGTTTAATGTTTTTTTTGATCTATGCCTTATGCACTACCAAGATTTATGTCATTACACATGATTTTGATGTTTTATGTTCATGTACATACAATCAAATATTTAGAGATTTTTATATGTTCTCAATATTTTCACTTACTGAGAATTTGATCTCACACTTTTTATGTTTTCTTTTCCCCAGGATATAAAGAATGGTTTTAGGTATGAAATCCATATGGGAAGATCTTTATGGGAGATGTTGAAGATCTTCCACCATGATTAGAGGATTATGTTCCGAATTTCAAAAGACAATAAATTAATATGGTCATTGGGCATATATTTTTTTAAAGTATTAAATATTTTTAAAAAGTAATGTCTATAAACGTCAAGTATGAGTCTCTACAATTTTAGTTATATATGAGAGGAGAAAATAATTGAGTTTTGAAATCAGTTTGAAGAACATACAAATGACGATCCTATCCAGGATTATGACTATTCTCACTATGCTATAGGTGAATCCTAGATTGAGGATCAAGACGATAGGTTTCTAAGACTGAGGAGTGGTAGGATCCAATGGGGCTCCATTAAACCGAGAAAAGATTACACACATTTTCCTCCACCAAAAGAGGTACTGTCAACAATGTAATTCAAAATTAAGAAGATAAATGGTGTTACCCACCCTTCTTCCATGGATTATCAGAAGCTATGGGAATCAGGTTATGTACTCATTCATCCCTTGGAATTTATTTTGGGTTCAGAAGATGAAGTGGTTGAACATGTTTTTCCTCTTAATTCTACAGAAAAAGAAACTTCCAGGATGATGGGGAGATCTTTTAGTGTGTCTCTCCATGAAGATTAGTATACCGGAATTGACTAGAATGGTCTAATTCAAGTTATGGGTTTCTATAATGGGAAGATCATCATTGATGTGTACATCTAGTCTTTGTACAAACTAGATTTTAAATTCAAATACATTTTACTGGAAAAACTGGACACCCATGTAAACAATATCTCTTTGAAATTATTCATGGAAAATAACCCACATAGGGTTAATTTTTCCTTTAATGTCTCTTTAATTTCTTTTTGTGGTTGAAGTCATGATTTCTCAATTTTTTTCTTAAATGTGTTTGAATAATAAAAATATTGTTTTCATTCAGTAGGAGAAAGAGAGGTTTTTAAATTGATAATGATAAAGCATTTACAATATTTTAATTTCATATTTCAATATTAAATTTATTCAGTTGAACTAAATTGTACTAGTATATATTGAATTGAAATATTTTTACTTTTAATACAATTTATAATAAAGACAATCAATACAATTTATTTATACAAAAATTTGTTTTTCATTAAATTTATGGATTTTTCATTATTCACCAAAAAACAAACAACCATGATAAATACCAAAATTAACAGTAAAAAAATTTTATAGTCAAATTTGAAAATTGATTTTTATTTTTTCAAATAAAATTAAAAAACATTTCAAATTTATTTTTCAAATAAGTGTTCCACAAAAAGGCGTAAAATTCCTTTAGAAATATAGTATTTTTTGTAAATTTGATGTGTTATTTTCATATTCCATCTAATCCCATGTGATTAATGTAATGAAATTTTATTGAATATCAAATATATCAATTCAAATATTAACATAAATTTATATTATTTAATTTAATTTATTAGTATAATATTATTTTGTTACATCATAATAGTTCATATAAAATTTTTTCCTTACATTGAATTAGTTTAAATATAATTTTGAATTTATTAGAAACCAAATAATTATATATTTTAATTAATAAGTTATTTAATCATATTTATATTTTACAATTTAACAAAAGGATATTATTTTAATTTTAAATAATAATATTAATTGTATTCTGTAAAACACGATCTTGTGTGTAACACGAACTATTGAAAAAAGTTGTTGTTTAGTGAATCACTAGCCAACTTAGTGTAGCGTTCATTATAAGAAATTCCATAGTATGAATTTTTTTAATGTTTTAATATTTTTTAATTTATCATTAAGTTATATTCACACATGTTCATGGGGTTTTGTGTCAAACATGATATTTAATAAAATTTTATTTATTCATAATTTCAGTGTATTACATTCTATGTAGGAGATCACTAGTATGAAGTGAAGGTATGCACATGGAATAAATATTTAAGTCCTAAATAATGATGTAAATTGATGTACATGATTTATCATAAGAAAATTAATGGTCATTTGAAATACAAAAACATTAAAACCATAAACCAAATAGGTGGAAAATATACCATTGATTCCTCAATAATGAACATAGTGACTTAAAATTTAAATTTTAAATATAATTCTACCAGATTTAAGGAGTTTCATACCATATAGACTATTAAAAATATTATGTATAATAACAAGATGTGTTAAATTTTTTCTTATAATATATTTTTACCAAAATATCATTTTTCTAACCAAATTATAAGTGTTCGAGATAAAATTTTCAAGCATGCTTTACTGAACTAATTTTTTTAGGGACCACATAACCATAAAATGGATAATCAATCTATTTCACTTTTATTTGGAAAATGAAAAACCATAATTGTTAAAATATAGTGAAATTTTTTTTATCTTGAGATTATAAATGTAAATTCTATGTTCTATAGTAAACAAGATATGTAATATCTATCATAAACAAACAATGAAATCTTATTATTTATATTTTTATTTTATAATATAGTTGAGAAATTTGAGAGAAGGAATAATATTTAATATATTATGAATTACATTTTGGTCATACACATTGAAAAATTATTAAATAATTCTTTTTAAATAATTACGCAGTTTTTTAGTTATATAACTGTATTTCTTAAAGAAATTTTTTCTTCAAAAATATGGTTATACTTCCATTTTATGGGTGAATATTTTAATTAATTTGAAGAAATTTTAGAAAAATAAATTAATAAAATTAAAGTCATGTATTAAATATAAATATAAATTTCCTCTTTGGTCAAAAATTATGATTTTTCTGAAAATATTGGGTTTTTAGTGAGTATGTAAATTTACACATTTCTTTAAAAATGTCATTAATTATCATAAAATTAAAAAGTTTAAAAAATTATCATTATGATTTTTTTATTTTTTTTCCGGTATAATAGTAAATTTTTTATTTTATTGAATTCAATTATATTATATTGATTCAACAACATATTATATCTTAGAATATGTTTAATTTTGGATTTACAAAACATATTTTTCTATAAACTGTTTTAAAGTATATAAGGATAATCCTTTTTAATTATTTAATATAATATTTAATGGGTAACTTTTTTAATCACATATATAAATTATATTTTACTAAATATTAATTTCTTTAATAAATGATAATTATTAATCATAGATACAATATAAAATGATATTATTCTTGTAAAATACACTTCTTGAAAAAATGTTTTTTCACCAAGTCAAGGGGATTAAGTTTAAATTTTCCCACTAATATGAATTAAATTTATTAAAATGAATTCAATATATATAATTGGAAGGTATAAATATGTTGTAACTTCTTTTTAATTTTCAGTAATAAAAATTTCACTATTGTAAAAAGGATTTACAACAATATAAGAAAAATAATAAAATGGGTTAATGATAAAATGTAATAGATTAATATAAGAAAAAACAAGAACATTTAAATGGTGAATGATGTATTTATAAGCCCTAACTAGAAATTATAATTTAAAATATCAATATAATTAATTGAAATTAATTTCTCCCAAATGTGTCTGGCATTAAATATAATTTAATATTAATTTATTCACTTAACCCCCCCTCCCGAATAAATACAAGTCCTCACCACTGACAAACTCCTAAAAAGACAAGGGGATCCTAAAATATATATAAAACCTCTCATATCCGACCTACCCATTTTGAAGTTCTTATTTTATAATAGAAATACCAATTCCAAGGTATTTAAGGGTTTCTTCAAGATTGTTATATTCAAGAGATAATTTTCCCAAATAGCCTCACTTAATTTATTTTCATTTTAAACATTATCCTAACCTACTACATCAATCAAATAATAATGAATCTATTATTATTTATGTATATAAAATTTAATTTTCGTAATTAAATATCATATATTCATTCCTTTTCTCATCTCTTATATTTGGATGAAATGAAACCATTGCCCAAATTATTTTCATTAACTGACTCCGTTGATAATGGTTATAAATCACCATCTGACACCACAGAGGTTGTTCTTAAAATAATTACACTAGTCAAATAATAATTCAAAAGCAATATTAAAACCTATTTAATGTTGTGTAACTAATATAATGATATAATATTAAAAAAAACTACTTCCTGATTATTGGAAAACCCATCAAATTAAACTAAAGGATTATCATTATCATTTTATCAATTGAATTATCCTCATATAAGAAAAGAAAAATGATACATGGGACAAATTTAAAATAGGTATTTGACTGAAAAAAAATTCATTTAACTTCAACCATCTTATTTACTTTTGATAATAAATTACATAACTATACACAAGTTAACCGATCATGAAACTGTGAAATAAATGCCTATAAAATGTCAAAATCAAACATCATAAATTATAGAATTATACATAAATTAACATAATAATATTTCGATAAATAAAATTAATGTGAAATAGGTATTGAATTACATAATTAATGAAACTAATTTTATTATTTTTTAAATTGATACCATGCACATAACTCATTCATAGACTAGGTAAGTGGCCCCTCTACCCATCACTCTTTATTTAGATTCAAGAACCTTCTTTATTTTTAGTGTTTTCATTTAAATTACTAATGATCGGATTTCAGTTTTCACACCCCTATAAATAAAATTTTGTTGTTAAAATGATGATATATTATTTTTTCTCCCCTTAAATCATTTTAGGAATATTTAATTTTGTTTGTTATTCTATAAAATCATTGATAATCTATGTTGAAATTCATTATGGAATATTTTTTTTGTTGACCCATATTATATAATAATTTGTATATATTTTAAAATGTAAACATTATATCATGAATATGTAGAATTAAATTATATTAAATGTTTTGTTATATGTTTTTACCTAATTATGAAATCAATTCATCTCATTACAAAGTGTAAATTGAAATTCTTATCTCAATTTCCATTCTCTGGGTGAAACATCTGCTTTACTTTTTATTTCATGATAAATTTTTGTTTCAAATGGAGGTTATATAATTATATGTTTAATTAATACTTATTTTATATATATTTATATAATTTATTAATATTTTATTTATTTGATTAGCTGTCACATTAATGTTATGATATTTTTAAAGGTCACTCATTAAAAATTAATTTTAAAATATTTACATTAATAATTTATTTTGCGACTATATAAATGAATTCTGAAAATAGATCAAAAAATAATTATAATATTATTTTATTATTTTTATCATGTAATTATAACCCATGTTTGACTTCTTAAAAAATATTTTTATAGGATTATTACATAATTTTATAAATTAATTTTTTCTTCAATTTTATTACATGAAAATGAAAGGACTATTTTTTAACTTATTATAAATAGGTATATTTTCCCGCCATTATGAGTAATAAATAGAAAGAAAGATATGAGTCATGAAAACCTACTCCTAATGAAATTAAATAAAGATAAAATTAGATGACATGGTATCATAGAGTCACTATAAAAAGACAAGAGTAAACCTTACCACAATAAATCGCAAGAACAATTCTATCACAGTAATCAGGCAACAAGAATAACCAAAAAGAGTTGACTTCATTAATTCCCATTTTCGTAAGAGCATCTACCACATGAATGGGTTCAATGTAAACATGCATGAGTTAAAGGGGTAGAGAATCAAGAAGCCAAAAAAATCAATCTAGGCTGGTAGAGTCCTCTGTGGAACATTAATCGATCACTCTTTCAAAATATGAATTGCCATAGACGAATATGATTCTACCCTTAAATCATTCCAACCAAAATGAACAACATAACTAATTTCTTTAATCATACCACAAAGCTCATCTTCAATGTGGAATCAATTACCCATAAAATGAATGAAGTAGCCTTTGAAAAACCCATGAGTGGTACGAAAAACACCACCACATCCAGAGGGCCCTAGAGCACAAGAGGCAGCCCCAACAACATTAAACTTTATCCACCATGGAAGATCCGGAATCCATTGGATGTATTTCACCATTAGGGGTTTCCTCATACATCCATTAATACGAAGATATCTCAACAAAACCAGGATAGAAATATCATTTTCCATATAACCAGTTTGGATATCGAATGCCATGCGAATGGTATGATGCATTTCCAGGACACCATTGGGAAATCTTGGATGAATTTTAATGAACAGGTTGTCATTTATGGACTTCCAAATGAAGTCAATAACGGCCGCATGTGTAGCCATGAGAAGAGAATGAACTTGATCACTAAAATTATCCATGCCAATGGCCTGCATGAAATCATCAAACAATTGAAAATTAAGATAGCATTGAAAAATATGATGCATATAACACCATAGCATGCAAGAAATTTTTCATGAGAAGATAACGTGGGTGATTATTTCATCTGCTTCCAAGCAGACATAGCAGACTAGGGCAAGAGAAAGCCCAGTGCATTGCAGAAAGGACTACATTGGAAGCCATTTTTTATATTTTCCATATAATCAGAGATCACGAAGGAGGAATAAAGGGTTTAATGAAATCCATAACCCATCTAGGTGGTGTATCAAGTCACCATAAAGAGAATTATAACATTACTTTGTACTAAAAATGCCATTCAGATTGGGTGTCCACACCAGAACGTCATAATTAGTAAAACAGTTCCTCATGACTTCCATTCATAGGTGGCTGGGTAGGACTTCAGAAATGATCGGGTCTGCACAAAAATCACCATTCTATTTGTGCTTAAGAGATACTGGAATTTAAATCGCATCATAAATTGGTCATGATAACCAAGGGGTGGTCCTCTTGTTTTGTGAATTTTTTAATTTTATTATTCATTTTCTATAGAAAAATGGTATTTTAATACCCAAAATATATATTTTTACTACGTGAAAGGATTTTCAAAATGTTTTTTATAATTTAATGATATTATATTTTTTTTATTAATTACATACTAAACGATAATTATATGAATTGGTGGCCTGATATTAACAAGTAATCCTTTTACAGCTTATATGATGGAGTGGACTTGATAGCACGAACTAGTATGTTACATAATATATGATGTGGTATCCTAGATTGTACTCGGTGAGTCCATTACAACATTCAAGGGTCCTAAGTAGCACTCCAATTTATTCGGTAATGATTATATAGGAATTATGTTCTGTGGAAATTATATTTAATATAATTTCAAAATTTTATTAATTAATGTGATTATCGATGTTTATAATAAGGGTTTTTATTTTATTTTTATTGGTTATAATTATTTTATATGATATTAATATGTGTCTGTTTTTATATGAAAATGATTTAATTAAATAGATCAAATGATTTTATGTCAAATGTTTATATTAAATTAGTTTTTTGGGTTTTCCATTACATTAATGGGGTTCCTTCTATATTATTATAATGATATTTTTTGGACCATCATTCAATTTTTAAAATGATTTCCACATATTTTTTAGGAAGAGTAAGAACAAGGATAAGTTAAAGGTATAATTTGTGTGAAAATTTAATCAAAAGAAGAATTTTTTTTAAAATATGTTTACATTATTTAATTTCTATATAGTGATAAAATAATATGTAATATTTTCTTATAATAATCAAAAAATTTAAACTAAAATTATTCTTGAGAATTCAATAATGTCAATTCATGTTTAGAATCACTATAATTAGTAATGTTTAAGGAAATGTCCATTAAAATGATTTTAGATCAGGGTTTATAAATCATTTGATATTAGTTTTTTTTTATTTTTGAGTTTTTATATGACTTATAGATATCATCATGGGTATATGAGTATAAGGATGATTATAAGTTCAAATTCATTGGAAAACATTTTTTTGGTTTAATGTGAAAAATATAAATGAGATTTTTTTTATTTTTTTATATTGTATTTTGAAAGGAAATCTATTTATTTTTAAAAATAATTATCGATGAATTATTATAGATATTCATTGGGTATTAACATTTAGAGGTCCACATTAATTTTATCATGTGGTAACTCATTTTATTATTTGATGATATTATTTTCTACATATTAAGAATATTTTGTCAGTATTCCAGGAAATTGATCTTTCAAAACATTATTATCCCTTGCAGTTGGTTTTATTATTAGTATTATTCAATATTATTATTCAAACAATTTTTTAAATCATTAAGAGTATTCGAATCACTTAAAACTATTTGACCTATCTATGACAGTTTAATTCTTCGAAAATATTTATGCTTCATTGTATCTTTATAATTTTATTTCAAATCTCAAAATTACCAAACCACTTGAAAATGGAACTTCTAAAATATTTAATACCCATGGAATTGTGGATGATAATGATAATGGATTTATTAACGAAATCATGATTTTGGGATTTAAGGAATTTTGTATAAATTAATAAGATGAAGAATCATGGTTAACAGTTTATGATAGAAGTTGAATGAAGGATAAGTTTAGGTATTGAGTTATCTTATTTATTATATATTGGTATTTTTAAATATAATATGATTGAAAAAATTCCTTTAGATTTTTCAATTATTGTATCTGTTATCAGTTACATGGAAATAAGGGTTAGATGAAATCGATACTATTGAATAGAGATAAAAAAATTAATTTTAAAAAAAAATTAACCTTTGTTATTAGTTTATGAAAAGTTATATTTGAGGAATGATATCTTTTCCTTTGGATGTAATAAGTGTAATGTCATTGGTAGTATTTTTGGTTAATCAAATCTTTTTATTAGTGTTATTTAGGGGTTCATACTTTTTTGGGATACTAAATGAAAGATACATGGTAAAACTTTTCATTATATATATATATATATAGGTTATTTTTAGGATGTTTCTGAAAAATATGTAATTTTATATTGAGTATGTTAATATAGATTTACAGAAATGACAACTCACAATATGGGGGAAATTATCAATTTTTTATGGCAAGATGAATCAACCCCACAACTAGATGGTGACAAGGGTGTTTCATCACCACAATACAACTTGAATTCCCACAATATATGATATTTTAATTTTTAGTTCACTAATTTATTTAATTCAAAATATACCAATTTTTTGAATATATTTTTTCTCTCATTGATAACCCTTGGATTAGGAAACTGATTCAGTGATTATATGATTAATATCATTTCAGAAAATAGTCAATATTTTAGGAAACATATATGATTAACGTAAATGGAATAATTGAGTATTTTATATAAGAAATAATCAATGAATTATTTTTTTTAAGAACATATGATTTTTGTTGATTCATGTTATTTATGTTAATGATTAGTATATATAAAAAAATATTTGATTATATAAATTAAATTTCTAAATGTGACTCTAAGAGCGGTATATATTATTTATACATTATTATTAAATATGTCTTGGTAGACTATGCGATCAAATATATATAACTTTTGTGTTTCAATAACAGCTTTCAATATTTTGAGTATTTTTATGGATTTTTATTTTCTGAATGACCTATTTTAACTATGTGTATTACTAGTGAATTTTGGAGATTAAAATATTTTTTCCATATATAACTATTTACAATTTTTTGAGAATTACATTATCTCTAAAAAAATGGTTTTCATTAATTGATGATGATTGATTGAATTGAATGTCATATTTTCCTAACAAAATTGATTCAAAGAAGTTGATTTTTTTTGTATAAAGGATTAAAAATTATTCTTGAATACTTTTCCATTAGGGAAAAAATGGGGCTAGAATTACATTTTTCAAGTAAATTTATTTTAGTATATGGTCAGCCTATGTTATAAAATAATTATTCAACATTAGGAATATGGTTTTTCAAGAAAAACTGACATCCATTAACGTTTTCTACTTAGGAATGAATGACCCTTAAAACCGTCTCATATTTACAGTATTTTGTAGGATAACTTTATAATGACTATGTTCATTATAAATATTTATTAGAGCATGATAGAACTATCATAAATGTAAATATTTCTATATTCCATTAACCATAATTCTAGTTTTGTGGTTCCCTTATTATTTTCCCATCCTTC
The DNA here is from genome assembly GCA_963277665.1 of Viscum album. Taxonomy (NCBI): domain Eukaryota; kingdom Viridiplantae; phylum Streptophyta; class Magnoliopsida; order Santalales; family Viscaceae; genus Viscum; species Viscum album. The sequence goes on from OY728129.1 coordinate 316,524,827, forward strand.
TTTTTCAAAAAAATTATATTCATCATCTTTATAATGTGGGATTTCTAAGAAGGTATTTTGTAAAGTCACATGAATTTTTTTATCTCAATTTAAAAATTCAAGCATAAAAATAATTAATGGGGGATAATGCAGCATCTTGTTATTTTAAAATATAATATTATGTTAAATAGACCACACTATATGAAATATTGGTTGTGAAAACAACATAATCATATAATTTAAAAGTCAGTGTTATAATGAAGTCATTAAATTAGAGGGTATGAACAATACGAACAAAAATAAGGAATAAATAATTTAAATTTAAATTATTATATTATTATTTAATAATATTTCTATAAACACTCAAAATTTTATTATTGTCTTTTTGTTTTTCAAACTAAACTTTTCTTCAAATTTTTTTTTCTTGCAATTGTTTTTGAAAATTATAATTTATTTTTGTAAAAATTTTAAAAATAAACTCAAAAAAGTAACGTATGTTTTGAAATAATATTTTTAATTTTATAAATCTGGTGAAAATTGTGTATTCTCTAAGAATTTATTCGGTTTTCATGAAATAGAGTAAATTTTGGATTTTTTTTAAAAATTTGTTTTGTTTTCAATAAATTATTCAATTTACGAAGATATATTATTTTTTGTAATTTATTTCAATTAAAAAAATTATTAATAAGTAATATTCATTTTCCCCAACTAATTTTTAATCAACATTATATTTTATATTAGGGTGTAATTATTTTTGGGAGTAAAAATGTGATATTTCTGAAAACTTTTAAAAGTAAATATTTTTTATCATTTTAAATTAATTGAAATAATACCCAATAGGTAATTATTTAATTGAAATTTATATATAATATGGTATTGGATATTAATTATGTTTCAAAAAATGATTAATATTAGTTTTAGAGTTAATATAGAATCAACAATTATGTTAATAATATTGTTCATGAAAATCTACATTTTGATTACATTTAGGGGTTTAATTTTAAATTTTTATAAATATTTCAATTGAATTTAGAAAAATGGATTCTATATTTGATATAATAATATATATATTAGGTTTTAATTTAATATTTATTTTTACAAATAAAAATTTTTTTCTATAAAAATTGTTTTACTGTTGGAAAGGAAAAATTATAAGGCTCTGGCCTTAAACCATACTTAATATTGAATTAAATGAACAATTCACATTGAAGATATATTCAGGTTTTGATTTTTAGAGAATTAGGAAATAAATCATGCATTACATTCCACATTTAAACAAAGTGGTTACATAAAAGATAGTATTCATTTTTTCCATCAACGAAAATATATTTAAAATAAAACATGGATTCTATCTCTAATAAATCATGAAATTTCTTCTTCAACAATAAAAGTTTAATTTGAGCCATTCGATAAGGGGGTTTTGAAATTGGCTTAGGATCCGGAACTAAGTCAATAGTAAATTTAACTTCCTGATCTGTTATTATTCCAGGAAACTCATCAAGAAGAACATCATGATACTCATTTACTGCTAGCATATCATTAATCTGAACAGTTTCCTTGCTTTCAACGATATGTTCAAGGTAACAATTATTTCCATATTTTACAAGTTTCTCGGCCTCTTGATATGTTATCAACAATAATGGCTCATTCTTGTACACAAACTGAATGTCTTTCTGAAAAGATACTTCACTATCTATACAGTAAATCTTAGCATGGTAATGAGAGAGCCAATCCATACCCAGGATAACATCAAACTCTACTAGAGGTAAAACAATAAGAATTGCAAATAGGTTCTTTCCATGGATAAGGATAAGAAGATTCTTATAAATTCTATTTGCCTCAACATTTCCCCCATGTGTTTTTACCACAAGTTCAGGAGTCATTTCTTGAGATGGTATTCCCATTTAAGTAGAAAATTTTTTAGAGATGAAAGAATGTGTAGTGCCCGAATCAAACAACACACTGGTATAATCTGAAAAAACAAAAAAAGTACCTGATACAACTTCATTTGATGGCCTGACATCTGCTGAAGTAGTTGCAAAGGATTTCACCACCCCTTTTTTCTTGTAGTCTAACAGCTTCCCATCACTCAAGTTCTTTGTCAGACACTCTTTTTCATAGTGACCAATCTCATTGCACTTAAAAACATTTCACTAATTGAAAACTAAATTTGGACTTACCATCCCCTTGATCATTTTCAGTGCAATCACGTTCCATATGACCCATCTTAGAACATCGGTTTCACATTCCAGAATTCAGAAGATATTCCCCAGCATGACTTTTACCACAATTATCACAAACTAGAAACTTAGTTTTCTTACCATCAGACCATTTTGAAAAAAAATTTCATTTCTCCTGCCACCTCGGTATCTTCTTCTGCTGTTTTTTATAGAACACTTGATCATCGTCAAACTCCATTTCCACCTTCTCAGCACATCGAACAAGATTTTCATAACATCTGAACTCATGATAAGCTAAAGCCCTTTGATATTTTGGCTTTAATCCTGAGTAAAAACAATTGATTTTACTTTCAAAGTCTCGGATAAAATTTGGAGCATACCTTTCCAATCAAGTGAACCTTTCTTCATAGGCAGCCACTGAGTCTTCATCTTGCCTCAATTCTAGGAATTTTTTTTCTATCCTAAGTCAAACAGACATAGGAAAATACTTATCAAGAAACATACCTTTGAATTCATCCCAGACGAGGGCATCAATCTAATCAGCATCCCTGATATTTTTAACCATCGACCACCACTGATCTATTTCACCCTCTAAACGGTAAATAGCAAGCCTAACCTTTTGATTGTTTGGACACCCCATGACTTTGAAAATCATCTCCAGTGATTTAATCCACCCTTCATCTAGCATAGGGTCAGATGATACTCTGAATTATTGGGGATGTTGTCTTATGAAATGTTACACCACTGACATGTTCCTCTGTGGTTGATCTGGCTGATCTCGTGCATCGATACCGCCCCCATTTATCGCTTAAGTAAACTGAGCCATTACTGCAACAAACTATTCAATTCCAATATCGACCATCTGAGGATGCTTATTTGGATGGTTATTTCATTCTAAATGCGTTCCTAGCACTGCTTCCCTGTTTCCTCTGCGGAAAACCTTTCTGAACAAACATGTCTTAGATGAAGCAACATGGTAATTTTCAAATGCAATATCAGTTCAATTTGACCATAAAAAAAATATTTTTTTGGATTATCATTTAATATAATTCTAACTCCTAATGTTATCTAATCCGACCTCGGATACCAACAGTAAGGCACCGGGCTTAAACCTTAATTAATATTGATTAAATGAATAATCCACATTGAGTATATTTTCAGGTTTAGAGTTTTAGATATTTAGGACATAAATCATTCATTACATTCCACATTTAAATAAAGAGGTTACATAAATGATATAACATTTCCACCTTTCAATCCCAAGATATCAATAACACATTGATATAATAAAAATATTATCAAAACCATTTTCAATACCAAAATAAAATAAAAGTAAAACAAGGAATTTATTTTTCATTAAAAAAAGTTATGGCTTGTCGAGGAAGACGGAACTCAAATAATGGTCACATCGGCGGAGAAGTCGTTGTTGTCGCATACGTACGACAAAGAAATATTCCTTTTGTCGTTTTTAAGACGCTTCGTATAATAAAATATTCCATTTTAATAGGTGTAAAAGTCAAAGGGGTTTATACACCGTATAAAATAAAGTTGTGTATCAAACAAAATATGCCTTAATGAATGGATATTGAGACGAAGTCCCTTACCTCATGTCCGACGTCACTTGATTGCTCTTTAATCTCCTGAATAATAAAGTTGAGTTAATTTCTACTTCCTTAAGAACCTTTTTTAAGTTCATTATTCATTCTATATCACTTATTATAATGTCATGAACACTATGTAATTATTTATGTTAATAAAGTTCGTTTTAACGATCATTGGTACTTGAGTCAAAAATAAAATCTTTACAATTACAAGTTGTTCATGTATCCATTATATCCAAAGTAATAATAATTATGTAGATATAATATATATCATATATATCCAGTATATACATGATTTATAATATTACAAAACATTTTAGAGGTATGAAATGAAATGCACCGTTCATGGAGACGGTAAGCCGTACGTACGCGTGAACGCTAATTTCATTTATATTTCATATTTTATGGAATGGAATAATAATGAAATAAAATAATTTTATAATTATAGTATAATTTCATATATAATATCATTAAATCCATCCTTTATACGTCTCACATATGGCATTAACGAATCAAATCACTTTGAGGGGGCGGTAGTCCGCACTTCCTAAAATGTTGATTTCGCGTATACCCACAATGGAAGCCATAAAGGTATGCCATAAATGAAAAATACAGAATCATAAAAAAACCATAATCATATTTTATATCATATATAAATATAGTGTCATATTAATGGCCACCTTTGAAGGTGTTAGAAGAATATTGAACAATCATCGTTTCGTGAGGCAGAAATTCGCCATCCACGGAAACAGTATACTCTTTAACCATTAGATAAAGTTGTGTGTATGTGTAGCTCTAATCCATCTCATAAAAAAATCCTATTATATTTAAGATAATTCACTTGTTACAATAGAAAGTAATAAATAGATTTTAAGGGGTTGGAGAAGCAAAATAAAACATAAGAAGAAAAGAGAAGACACTACCTTCAAAATGGGTAACTCTTTTTGATTAGAGATCAATGGCTTCATTGGAAAGACTTCTGCAAAAATTGAAGCTTCTAGGAGTAAGAGAGGTATGGGTAGAGATAAAATTGGCAGGGTTTGGTCGATCCAATGGCTTGAGTGGTCTGGGTAAGGTGGTAGAAGTGGGGGCCTTTTATAAGAGGAGAGGAGGGGCACTCTTGGGACGTTATAAAAGGTTACTTTATTATAAAATTTTTCTCAGATTTTAAAGGTCCCGGAATTATATATTTCTAGGATATGGTGATAAGAGTTCTAAATACACAAATCCAATAGGTTTTTGACAAGTGTAGGTCTTAGATTTTACATTATCGTTTCATTTTATTGAAATCGTTAAATAATGAGGTAATCGCTGCATCATCATGGTGTCACAAATAGTTTAATTTATTTAATGGATGAAAATTATAAAACAAATATCATGATGTAGGAAATCGTTATAGCTTTCTAATTAATATTAATAGTAAAAAATATGACTTGTATAACCCCATTTAGAAATTGTTTTGGTAAAACAACACATATTTCTTACATTTTTTATTTTAACATTTATTTAAATGTGATTTATGACATTTTCCTACCAAAGTGGATCCATGGGGTCCATAAGATGACCCATGGATTGAATTGGTCGGACATGACACATTCAATAAGGGTATTACATGTTTCAAGGTCATTCCATATTATTAAAACATTATTTTTTACCTTAAATTGTAATAATTACCTCTAATCGCGATTAAAAACTTAAAAGTTACTATTCACCAAAAGAATATTTTAATCCCATTGAACAACATTTTACTTAATAATGACAACCATGTATGCTGGATTTTTGAAATTCAAAACACAGAGGTGGTAAAATTTCATTTAAATGAAAAATCAGTTTTTTATGTACCACAAAGTGGTTTCACTATTCATCAAAAATTGAAGTATTTCAGAAAAATACCAAAAATTTACCCTAAGGTATATTTGATCTTCCGAATTCAAAAATGATTAATTTTTCAAAAAATTCAATACATATAAGTTACATTAATTAATTTAATAATTAATTCTTGATGTCAGAAAAAATAGCATGTTTTTATGAAACAATATATATCAAAAGATTGACACTAGTTTAAGTCCAATTTCAAAGTGTAATTAATTCCAATGACAACTATTCAATTAAATGGTAAAAATATATTCTAATTTAACTTAAAAACCAATTCAAAAGATAATCTATTCATGCAAATAACTTATATAAAAATTAGTTTTGCATTAAAATACAACATTTTTCACTATTCATTAAAAAATGATCTTTATCGGAAAAATACCAAAAATTTACACAAAGTAGATTTTGATGTCCTGATTCTAAAGAGGATTTTTATTTGGTCCAATAGAATGTATAAGTGTGACAAAAACTATATTTAATGAGGTTTCTCCATTAAAAGGCGATATTTCAACCTTTTGGTGAATATTAGAGAATCTATGCCAAAAATTGAATTCTTTTCTTATTTTAAGCCTTTATCTTTTATTGGATAAATGTAAAAACAATTAAAAAAACATATATAATCATATTTGAGTTATTTCTATTCATTCCCGCCAATACAACGACTACGTGTCAACTACTATTTAAAAAAATTATTATATTACTAGTGTGCAACGTAAGATTTCAAAGAAACTCGTTGTTGCCTATTGGGCACGCTATAGAAAATAGAAACCCCATTAAAGTAAAATTAATTGTTAATTCGTAAATATTAATAAATACGAAAATGTATTATTCTTTATTTACCTGGGATGTTACATCCTTCCCCCTTATAGGAATGACGTCCTTGCAATTTTATTCACTTATCAAAATAAGTGGGGGTATTTATCCCTCATAGCATTTTTAGATTCTCATGTTGCATCTTCATCCATATGGTTTTTGCAAAAAATCCTTTACCTGGTGAATTGCCTTATTCCGCAACACTTTCCCTATACGGTGAAGAATCAGGACTGGTTGTTCTTCATAAGAGAGATTATCTTCCAACTGAATTACCTCTGGGCTAAAACAAAAGATGGATCTGGCATATACTTTCTCAACATCGAAACATGACAAACATTGTGTACCTGAGATAAACTCAGAGGTAAAGCCACTTGGTAAGAAACTGATCCAACTCTCTCCATTATTTCATATGGTCCAATGAACCTTGGACTTAGCTTTCCTTTCAAGACAAATCGCATCTACATTTTCCATGGAGAAACATTAAAAAAACATGATCACCTACCTCAAAAGAGAGATCCTTCCTCCTGTGGTCCACATAACTATTCTGCCTGCTCTGAACTATTCTCATGTGTCTCTATATCATTTAATTTTTTTTAGCAAACTCTTCTACCAATTCTAGTCCCATCAACTTCCTTTCACCCACTTCATCCCAAAAAGCTGGAGTTTGTCACCACTTCCCATATAATTCCTCAAATGGTGCCATCTATATACTGGAATGAAAACTATTATTATATAAAAATTCAACCAAATAAATATGTTGGTCCCAACATCCCTGATAATCCATCGAACAAGCACGTAGAATATCCTCCAAAGTCTAAATTGTTCGTTTTGACTTCCCATCTGATTGAGGATGAAAAGGTGTACTAAAATTTAATTCAGTACCCAACGACTTCTGAAGTCCTTTACAAAAGTTACAAGTAAACCTGGGATCATGATCAGATATAATGGATAGGGGAACTCCATGAAACCTGACTATCTCTTTATGATACAAATGGGAAAGTTTATCTATGGAAAAAGTATCTCGTATAGCAAGGAAATGAGCAGATTTAGTCAAGCGATCAATAATAACCCAGATTGCATTATTACCTCGAGGTGTCTTCGGCACTCCCACAATGAAGTCCATTGATATATTCGCACATTTACACTCTGGTGCTGGTAAAGGATGAAGCATCCCTTTCGGTAACTGGTGATCTTATTTAACCTGTTTACATGTCAAACACATTAAAGTAAAATCATAAATATCCCTTTTCATTCCGTCCCACCAGCAATACTCCCACAGATCTTTGTACATCTAAGTACTGCCAGGATGAACTGAAAACAGAGAACTATGAGCTTTACATAACAACTCTCTCTTCAACTGTGAGTCACAAGGCACACACAATATTTTCCCAAATCTCAAAACACAATCATTATCAATGTTGAATTCAGGTAACTTACAATTCTGAACCATTTCTACCTTTTTCTACAACTCACTGTCTTGCTTCTATGCTTACTTGATTCTATCTGATTGAGAAGATTTCACTGATACCTAAAACAAAACAGAATGAAATCCTGCACCGAAAACATTTATGCCAAAGTTCATCAAATCCTTAACCAAAGTATCACGTTCCAAATGAAACATTGTTAATGAAGACTTAGTTTTTCGACTCAAAGTATCAGCCACTTTATTTGCTTTTCCCGGATGGTAATGAATTTTACAATAATAATCCTTCATTAATTATAACCATCTCCTCTGTCTCATGTTCAATTCTTTCTTAGTAAATATATACATTAAACTTTTGTGATCGGTATATATTTCACACTTTACTCCATAAAAATGATGCCTCTAAATTTTTAAAGCGAAAACAATAACAGCTAATTCCAAATCATGTGTAGGGTAATTTACCTCATTAGGTTTAAACTGGCGTGAAGCATATGCAATTAACTGATCATTCTACATAAGGACACAACTAAGTCCCTTCAACGAAGCATCACTGTATATAACAAACCCACCATTCCTGGAAGGATGTTCCAAAACTGGAGCATTCACCAATCATCTTTTCAACTCCTAAAAACAATCATTACATTCTTTTTTCCAGACAAACATAACACCCTTCTGAGTTAGCTTAGTCATTGGACTGGATAACTGTGAAAACTTTTCAACAAACCTATGGTAGTAACCTGCCAAACCAAGAAAACTATGCATCTTGGTTACATTTGTGGGTCTTGGCCATTCTTCAACAAATTTTCTTTTTAGAGGATCCACAATTATTCCATCTGTAGATACAATATGACCATGGGATGAAATTTTTTGCAACCCAAACTCACACTTGCTGACTTTGCAATAAAATTATGTTTATTTTAATGTGTGAATAATAACCCTTATATGTCTTTCATGCTCCTATTTACTTTTAGAAAACACCAAAATATCATCAATGAAAACAACCACAAACCTATCCAGGAACACATGGGAAATTCTATTCATAAGGTCCATGAATATAGCAGGTGCATTGGTTATCCAAAAAGGAATTACTAAAAATTCATAATAGACATATCTTGTAGGAAACGAGGCCATCAGAATATCTGCTTCCATTACCTCTAACTGATGGTACCACGATCTCAGGTCAATCTTTGAAAAAAACTATGCTCCCATGAGCTAATCAAACAAATCATCAATATGAGGAAAAGGATATTTGTTCTTAATAGTGATTTTATTCAAAGCTCTATAGTCAATGCAAGGTCTCATTGGACCATCATTCTTTTTAACAAATAAAATAGGAGCACCCCATGGTGATGTTCTAGGTCGAATGAAACTTTTCTCTAATAAGTCATGAAATTTCTCCTTAAACTCTATAAGTTCAGTTTGAGCCATTCGATAAGGGGGTTTCGAAATTGGATAAGCATCAGGAACTAAGTCAATGGTAAATTCCACTTCCCAATTTGGTATTATTCTAGGGAAATCATAAGGAAAAACATCAGGATAATCATTTTCCACTGGCACATCATTAATCTGAACAGTTTCCTTACTTTCAATGATATGTTCAAGGTAACAATAATTTCTATCTTTTACAAGTTTCCCGGCCTCTTGATATGTTATAAACAGTAAGGGTTCATTATTGTACAAAAACTGAAAGACTTTCTGAAAAGAAACTTATTTATCTCTATATAAAATATTATAATGATAAATAGAGAGCAAATCCCTAGAAAAGATAACATAAAACTCTACTAGAGGTAAAACAATAAGGTTTTCAAATAGGTTTTTTCCATGGATAAGGATAGGAAGATTATTATAAATTCTTTTTTCCTCAACATTTCCCCCAGGTGTTTTAACACAAGTTCATGATTCATTTCTTGAGATGGTATTCCAATTTTACACGAAATATTTTCAGAGATGAAAGAATGTATAGACCCCGAATCAAAAAACATACTGGCATAATATAAAAAAACAAAAAATGTACCTGATACAACTTCATTTGATGGCCCGACATATGCTGAAGTAGTTGAAAAGAATTTCACCACCCCTTTCTACTTGTATTCTATCTGCTTACCATCACTCATGCTCTTTGTCGGACACTCGTTTCCATAGTGACCAATCTCATTTCACTTAAAACCTTTCACTAATTGTAAATCAAATTTGGACTTACCATCACCTTGATTTTTTTCTGTGCAATCACAAGCCTTATGTCCCATCCTACCACATCGGTAGAACTTTTCAGAATTCAGAAGACATTCCCCATCATGCCATTTACTACATTTATCACAAACCGGAAACATATTTTTCTTACCGTCATACCTTTTTAAAGAATTCATTCCTTTCTCCTGCCACCTCGGTCTCTTCTTCTGCTAGTTTTTATATAACACTTGATCATCGGAAAACTCCATTTCCACCTTCTCAGCACAATGAAAAAGCATTTCATAAATTTTGAACTCATGAGAAGCTAAGGACCTTCGTTATTTTGGCTTTAATCCTGAGTAAAAATGATTGATTTTACTATCAAGGTCTCAGATAAAATTTGGATCATACCTTGCCAATCGTGTGAACCTTTTTTCATAGGGAGTCACTGAGTCTTCCTCTTGCCTCAATTCTAGGAATTGTTTTTCCATCCTAAGTTGAACAGCCTTAGGAAAATACTTCTCAAGAAACATACCTTTGAATTCATCCCAGTAGAGAGCATCAATCTCATCAGTGTCTCTGATATTTTTAACCATCGAACACCACTGATCTACTTCACCCTCTAAACGGTAAATAGAAAGCCTAACATTTTGACTGTCTGAACACCCAATGACATCGAAAATATTCTCTAGTGCTTTAATCCACCCTTCATATAGCACAAGATCAGATGATCCTCTAAATGATGGGGGATGTTGCTTCATGAAATGTTCCACCACTGACATATTCCTCTACGGTTGATCTGTCTGATCTCGTGCATGTATACCACCACCATTTATTACATAAGTCAACTGCGCCTTTACTGCAAAAAACTATTCAGTTCCAATTCAAACCATTTCAAGATGCTGATTCGGAAGGTTATTTCTTTCTTTATGCCTTCCTAGCACAGCTTCCATGTTTCCTCTGTAGAAAACCATTCTGAACAAACATGTCTTAGATGAAGCAACCTGGTAATCTTCAAATGCTATATAATTTCAATTTGACCATAAAAAAAATATTTTTTTAGATGATCATTTAATATAATTCTAACACTAAATTTTTTCTAAACCGACCTCTGATACCAACTATAAGGCCCCGACCTTAAACCTCACTTAATATTGAATTAAATGAATAATTCACATTGAAGATCTTTTCAGGTATAGAGTTTTAGAGATTTAGGACATAAATCATTCATTACATTCCACATTTAAACAATGTGGTTACATAAAAGATAGTATTCAATTTTACCATCAATGAAAACATATTTAAAATAAAACATAGATTCTTTCTTGACACTTCCTTGACACTATCATCATATCATCTACCATTCCCTTTACATGTGAAAAAAATTTCAAAAATTGTTGGATGAGCATAAAAAGCTCAGTAAGGGATATAAAAATATGGTAAGAAAACATGATTACATGTATACATAACAATCAATTAAATCATACTATACTCATAAAACATAATCACATTAACATACCTCATCACATCAAGAATAAATCATAGAAATCAAAAGGCATAAAGGTAACTTGAGGCATTCATAACATTCTTACATAGGGAGTAACCCTCATGGTTATGTTTGGAATACCCACCACAGTATATTCCCTAAAATATTTTCGGAGAAACCTTAACGTTTAACTAATTCGCATTACTCAATGCATTGGAGAACTATATTGGGCTCAGCTTCCCTTAGTTTATCAAGGAACCACCCATCTTCATAACAATACCCAAGAACAATAACATAATCGTATCACATAAAACATGCATAAAAGGAACATAAAATTTCCACATTTCAGTCATAAGATATCAATAACAAATTGCTATAATAAAAACATTATCAAAACCATTTTCAATACAAAAATAAAAGAAAAGTAAAACATGGTATTTATTTTTCATTAAAAAAAAGTTATTGCTTGTAGAGGAAGCCGAAACGCATATAATGGTCACAGCGGCAGAGAAGTTGTTGTCGTTGCATACGTACGACAAAGAAACATTGATTTTTTCGTTTTGTAAGACGCTTCGTATAAAAAAATATTCATTTTGAATAATCATAAAAGTCATAGGGGTTTATACACCGTATAAAATAAAGTTTCGTAAAAAAAAAATATGCCTCAATGAACGGAGATTGAGACGAAGTCCCTTACCTTGTGTCCGACGTGACTCGATTGCTCTTTAATCTCCTGAATAATAAACTTGAGTTAATTTCTACATTCTTACGAACCTTTTTCAAGTTCATTATTCATTCTATATCACTTATTACCATGTGATGAACTCTAAGTAATTATTTATGTTAATAACGGTCGTTCTAACGATCATTGGTACTTGAGTCAACAATAAACTCTTTATAATTACAAGTTGTTCATGTATCCATTATATCCAGAGTTATATTCATTATGTAGATATCATGTATATCCTATATATCCAGTATATACATAAATTTATAATATTACATAACATTTTAGTGGTATGAAATGAAATGCACCGTTCATGGAGACGGTAAGCCGTACGTACGCATGAACGCTACTTTCATTTCTATTTCATATTTTATGTAATGGAATAATAATGAAATAGATGTATATTATAATTCCAGTATAATTTCATATATAATATCATTAACGCAATCCTTTATACGTCCCACATATGGCATTAACGAATCAAATCAAATTGATGGGGCGGTAGTCCGCACATCCTAAAATAACGATATCGCGTATACCCATAATGGAAGCCTTAAAGTTATGCCATAAATGAAAAATACAGAAGTTTAAGAAAAACATAAACATATTTTATATCATATATAAATATAGTTTCATTGTAGTGGCCACCTTCGAAGGTGTTAGAAGTATATTGAACAATCATCGTTTTGTGAGGCAGAAATCTGCCATCCACGGAAACAGTATACTCTTTAACCATTAGAAGAAGTTGTGTGTATGTGTAGCACTAATACATCTCATAACAACATCATATTATATTTAAGATACTGGTGTTATTAAAAAATAAATGAATAAAAAGTGTTTAGTGGGATGGAGAAGCAAAATAATACATAAGAACACAAGAGAAGACACTACCATCAAAATGGGTAACTCTTTTTGATTAGAGCGCAAAGGATACCTTGGAAAGTATTCATCCCAAAGTGAGGCTTCTAGGAGTAATATAGGGATGTGTAGAGACAAAATGGGTAGGGTTTGGCCGATCCAAAGGCTTGAGAGGTGTGGGTATGGTGGCAGAGGTGGGGGCATTTTATAAGAGGAGAGGATTGGCACTATTGGAATTTATAAACGGTTACTTTATAATAAAATTATTTTCGGATTTTAAAGGTCCCAAAATTATATATATCGATGATAAGGTGATAAGAGTTATTTATCGACCCATCCAATATGTTTTTTACAACTGTATGTCTTAGATTTTACATTAACTTTTCATTTTCTTTAAATCATTAAATAATGAGGTAATCACTGCATCATCATGGTGTCATAAATAATTAAATTTATTTAATATATAAAAATTATAAAACAAATATAATGATTTAGGAAATCTCTTTATCTTCATAATTATTATTTATTGTCAAAAATATTACTTGTATAACCCCATTTAAAAATTGTTTTAGTAAAACAACACATGTTTGTGACATTTTTATTTTATCATTAAATAAAATGTGATTTATGACATTTTCCTACCAAAGTGGCTCCATGGGGTCCTCAAGTAGAACCATGGATTGTCTTGGTCGGACATGACACATCCAATAAGAGTAAGACATGTTTCAATGTAATTTCATATTATTAAAACATTATTTTTACAATACATTTTACTAATTATCTCTAATCGCGATTGAAAACTTAAAAGTTACTATTCACAAAAAGATTATTTTAATCCCATTAAACCACATTTTACTTCTTAATTATAACAATGTCTGTTGGAATTTTGAAATTAAAAACACATAGGCGGTAAAATTTCATTTAAACGAAAAATCAGTTTTTTAAGTACCAGTTAGTGGTTATTATTCATCAAAAATTGATGTTTTTTCAGAAAAATACCAAAAATTCACCCTAAGCTATATTTGATATTGAGAATTCAAAATTGATGACTATTTCACAAAATTCAAAACATATAAGTTACATTAATTAATTTAATAATTAATTCCTGCTGTTAGAAAAAATAGCATGTTTTTATGAAACAATATATATCAAAAGATTGACACTAGTTTCAGTCCAACATCAAAGTGAAATTAATTTCAATGACAACTATTGGATTAAACGGTAAAAATATATTCTAATTTAACTAAAAAACCAATTCAAAATATATTTTAATCATGTAAATAAATTATATTAAAAAGGAGTTTTGAATTAAAATAGAACATTTTTCCTTATTCATTAAAAAATGAACTTTATCGAAAAATACCAAAAATTTACACAAAGTAGATTTTGATGTCTTGATTCCAAAGAAGATTTTTATTTGGTCCAATAGAATGTATAAGAGTGAACAAAACTATAATTAATGAGTGTTCGCCATCAAAAGGTGATAGTTCAACCTTTTAGTTAATATTAGAGTATCTATGCAAAAAATTGAATTCGTTTATTATTTTAAGCCTTTATCTTTTATTGGATAAATGTAAAAACATTTAAAAAATATATATAATCATATTTTAGTAATTTCTATTCATTCCTACAAATACAACGGCTACGTGTTAACTACCATTAAAAAAAAATTTATATTACTAGTGTGCAATGTAAGATTTCAAAGAAACACGTTGTTGTGTATTGGGCACACTATCGAACATAGCTACCCCTTTAAAGTAAAATTAAATTTAAATTCGCAAATATTAATAAATATGAAATTTTATTATTCTTTATTTACCTGGGATGTTACAAAAATAATGAAATAGGTTAGAGTTAAAATGTAAATGATTAAAATAAAAAAACAAATACGAAATTGAATAGGTTTTTTATGTTTTAATTGTCCATATATAACCTTTAAAAAGATAAAAAACAATATTATTCATTGTAATTACTGCCTCCAAATTGTGGATGGATTTAAATATAATATATTCATTACTTAATCACAAAAGCCACCCCTTTTCATGTATAAACACTAATCCACACCCCAAAATTTACCTTAAAAATCGATTAGTCTCATAAAATATTTTAAAAAAATACTCCACTCTATTATTTCCATAAACAAGTGCTTCCAGTCTCTCTGAATGAACAACTATGTGGCCTTTATGGGGTCCTTCATGGAGGTGATATATAAGAGGTATATTTTTCAAACAACCAATCTTAATTTTGTTTCTTTTTATACTTATTCATTAACTCATACACACATAAATGATTAATTACTATAGTATCATGTATTTAATTTTATTTTATTTTTCAACTGTAATATCTCATTTCAATAAATTTTTTATTCCATTCCTATTGAAATAAGTGAATCCAATATCAAAATTATGGTTGTTAAAACCTTTAGTGGATAATGATTATGTTTCTTCCTTTAAATTATTCAAAGAGAGTAATAAAACTATTATAATTATTAAATAACATTTTAATTGGTATATAAGAACCAATTTCGGTTTCTATAACTAATATATAGAAATAATATCAAATAAATTGAAACTAGTTCGTGATGGTTGCAAAACCCATGTAATAAAACTAAACATTAATTATTAACATTGTATCAAATGAATCATCCTCATGAATGAATTATAAAATTATATATGAGAGAACTTAATCCAATGGAAGTTCAAGAATACCATTTCATTACACGTTCTTATATTTATTTCCCTTTGACATGAAAATCCATAATTATACATTATTTAACTGATCCTGAAACCACGAAATGATTGCCCCTGTGATGATGAAATTGAAAATTATTACTCATCTAAATAGAAATAAAAATACTTAATAAAATAATTATAAATAAAAAATATTTAAAATGGGTTATAAATTAAGTAGTTATTTAATATAATTTTATTATCCAGGAAAATTAATATCCTGCATGGAACCCCATTAGAACCACGTAAAATGATCGATATACCACCCAATATTCATTTTCATTCATGATCCATAATTTTTATAGGTTTATAATTTTCAATTCATATTTATGGGATATGATTTCCGATATCAAATGTTTTATAATTTATATTTTCAATTTATTTGAGTCAACTTTGTCCTCCCATTAAAGTATTTTTGGAATCCTTAAATACTGTTTTAATTATGCAAAAACATTCTTCATATCAATCTCCTTTCATTGAGGCATATTTTGATATTATGTACCATATTATTTAAGGATGTTTATATGATGTTTTATTAACATACTATATCTGGAATTTATCTGTTAACATGATATTAATATGTTTCTCAAATGTTAATGACTCGTGAGGCACATGATTCAAATAATTACAAATCTGTAATAGAAATTTGTTACATAATTTACATTCACTTGGATAAATTTATACATAATATTATATTTTTTGATAAAATTATTAGTGTAATGAATATTATATTATAAAATGTTTTATTTCATTTTTTGATTTACAGTCGATAAAAAAATTTGTTTAATTTGATTAATTCTCAGTTCAATGACATGATATTTATAAGGGACATTCATTAAAAATTATATTCATTAAATATACCTTTCAAATATATATTACTCCCAATTCTATGTTTTGTATAATTGTTAATAAAATTGTTTTTATTATTACTTATTGATTATTATAAATTCATTATAACTCTGGTTTAACTTTTTAACAATGGGTTTCAAATGATTCTTTATTCATTTCTTAAATGATGGAGTTTATGAATTTTTTAACTAAAATATGAAATGAATGATTATTTTACATATATAGAATAAGAGACACTTCCCTCCATAATTATGATTTAATGATTTAATGTTTTCATTATAAGTTTCCCGGGTTATTTTCAAATTAAACGGATTATTCATGATGTGTGTAGTTTTTTATATTTTAATAGTAATTTATAAATTAAAAATTTTCTTCTTATATCCAACTGTGATTTCTTTACAACATTAAAATATTTTTTTTAAATAACTTATAATAAATAAATGAAATATGATATAAAATTTCATAATATTCTACTTGATAAGTTTACGATTGGGAGTTCTAGATAGCACTAGGTGAGCTTGTTACATCATATATGATGTGGTGGCCTATGTAGCATCGAGTAACCCCATTACATATTATACAATTGTGTTTACTAGATAATGATGGCCGATCCCATTACAAATTATATGATGTTGTGGCCAAAATAACAACTAGTGGCATGTTAAAGATTTCATTGTCCCTAGATAGTTCTCTATTTCATTGTCCAATGATTATATTAGAATTTATACATAAGGTTATTTCTTTTTAAATTGATTTAATTGGTTTTATGAATGTGATCCTCAAGATTTCAAAAATTATTTTATTTTTATTTCTTTGGGTTTTAATGATTCCAATTGAGTTAGAAGCATCTGTTATTTATGTGAAATTTTTTTCCTTCAATATTTAAAAAATATTTTGATAATGGTTATTGTTTCAATGGTTTTCATTTTTTACATAATTAATTGTTTTCATTATTTATTTCCCTTACTGGGATTTTTTTTTCATCCATATTTTAAAAAATTATTTGATTTTAAGCCATAGTAGGTGAAATGATGATGTTATGATCAAATTTTTTATGACGTTTCTTCCAAATAAAACAATCATTATTTTATATGGGTTTAATATATTGAAAAAATGGATACTGAGTATAACTATCCACTTATAATGTACTCATTTAATATTTTTGGGGTTCCCCAATTTTAATAAATCTCAAAACCGAAATGATATTCAAGAATGTAAAAAATTTTAAATCTAGATTAAAATTACTAGAATATTTATTTTTTATCTCTGAGTCCTAAAAATAAAATTGAAAATTAATAAACAACAATATGATTAAATGATAAATTAATCACCAGAATATATATGTAATACGAAACATTCAAAAATAATAATTCACCAAATAATTAACCTAATATATAATACAATATTAATTACCTAAACATGTAAGAGTGATTTGACCATAAAGATTAACTCATTATTTTCATCTTAAATTCTACAAAATATTACTATCTTCTTCAGAATTTACTATAATCACTTAGTTAATAATGAAATTTTTATTCCCATGGTTATCTACATGATAAAAGTCATCTTCCAAAAAGAACATCAATATCCAGTATCATATAAACCCTAAACGTTATAAATTCCCCAGAACATTTTTCTAAAAATTTTAAAGGCATACATCATGTAAATCCAAAGCATTACATATACATAAACCCAATAAATATTCTCCAAAAATGTCATTATTTTGTAAAATTTGACTACTTAAAACATCAAATGGGGTTTCCAAGACATTGAACATACCATCAACTATATTGTCATAATCCCACAATAGTATCCATATATCTTAAAATAGCCACTAGAAAAACTTCTTAAGTCAAAATTTATCCAACTACTACTCATATACAAACTATAACATCCCGAAACCGACACTCTCAAATCCCATTCAAAAAACATTAAAATTAATTGTCAGTATTTAATACCAATGAAGGAGACCTGTTTTATTTTAAAAAATGAAGATGCCTTGACCTAAGATTCCAATGAACGAAATTTATTATAAGAAATTTTACAACAGAAGAATGTGTGAGATCATATTTCAATCATTCCCAAGTAATGGAATAAGTGCTATAGGGAGGTCTTCGCACAAGTACAAGTATTGATTAAACTCCAAGTTTTCCAAGCCATCAAAAAATATGTTTGCCTCCCGATAGACATATGTGATAATGTAGTTCATATCGGTGAGTGAATGGTTTCATTAAATTTAATAGGTAGTAATCGGCCAAGCTAGATGAGTTACACCATTCCAAATAGCTTGTAATATTGTAGTCGAGTAACTTCCAATCCAAAGGTTGTTCGAAACAAATACCATGGAATATTTTATCACATAAATCATAGCCATCAACTCAACTTCAATGGTGGTGGAAATGCCACAATGGCCTATAATACAACATATATTCTAGTCGAGGTTGTTCCTGAAGATAGAACCACACCCTGAAGTCCCCAGATTTCCCTTAGAGGCACCATAAATGTTGATTTTGGTCCATCAAGAGACATGGGATCTCCAAAAAACATCCAGAGTTTGATACGACTACGATAATTTGTCATTGATCTGTAGATGTTTTAGGATTCCAATGTCATGCATAGGGTTATGGCAATGACCTTTTTTAACAATGCAGCTTCCTTTATGAAAATGGGTATTCTAGTCCGACCTGCATTATGATTTATTGAGTAGTTGTTTTGAATAATAACATTTCAATCATACAAGATAAAATGATGGAGTTCAGTGACTATAGTTAGGAAGAGATTCCTGATTTACTGAGAGCCCTCCATCTCTGCACATTTCATCAGTTGAGTTTTAATAGAGTCAAGTATCAACAATATAAAATCAATGACGTCAAAAAAATAGCTCCAAATACCAGAAGAATTATCACAAGAAAGGAATTGGTTGTTATAATATAATCTATGTTCATTACAGATTTTACATTTAGAGAAAAGTTTTTTTCTAAACGATTGAAGAAAACCTCAGTGGGAATTCTGTTGGGAGAAAGTATGTAGATAAGACTGAATCTTTTGGGATTTATCCAAGGTTTGTTGAATTTTTTAATTAGTATGAATTCATTCTAATTGTTTCCATAATTATGATTATAGTAATTCTTCTAGGTAAGTATACCATTGTGAGAAATCTCCCAATTTAAGAAATCATAATTGTAAGAAAAATGGTGGTTTTCAATGAGATTCAAAATTGTTGTAAGAATATGATCATATTAAGAATTTAATGTGACTTTGATAGTGAAATATTTGTTTTCATGCGTTTGATTTGGAGGAATCATATATATTAAAGGCGTGCTAGTCCAGTTTCCTAGACACAATTTATTGGAGTCATCTCTAGAAACCATCCATCATGAATTATTCATAATGTTATCGACGGAGATCTTGAGGGCGGGCCAAATGGAAAAATTAATTAAGGTCGAGTTGACAGTATTATGTATTTTGAGGAATCTATTCTTGAGAAAGGTGATAGAATCAAGAGTATTGTGATGAATGATCCATGTGAGCCGAGTATGAAGATATTCTGTAAAGGACTTTAAATTTTTTATACTAATGAAACCATTTTCAATAGGACTGAAAAAAATGGACTGAGAGACTAGAAAAATCATTCATTCTATAATACTACTAGTCCCGATGATGTTTTTAATAGCAGTGTTCATTTTTTGATAAGAACAATATTCCATTTGTAGACAATAATGGAGTAGAACATTTTGGAGACAATAATGGATTGGACAAGGCTAGTCATGCCAGCCATAGAGAGAGCCTTACCCTTCCCATAGGAAAGTCGGATGAGAACTTGTTCAATAATAGTAACAAAGTGGCAAGACATTGGTCTACCCAAAAATACAGGGGCACCATTTTTTGTGAAAGGGTGAGAGACTTCCTTCAGCACCAAATCACTGATGATGTTACATTTTTTGTTTAGGGGGATGTTATTCCCAAAAAATATGGAGGATTTTTCACAATTATGTTTTGACAATGAACATCTTCATAGTGAGCTAAAGTAGTCTTGAGGTTAAGAACTTTTTTTGTAACCTTGGAGGAAATGGATGATTTAATCATCATAAAAGAGTTGAGTGGGTAATTTATATACCTAGAGACATGAATGAGTTTCAGTTTATTTTGGACCATGATCCGATTGATCAGACGACTAAGGTTGTCTTTTGCTATTGAGAAGAGAATGGGAGAGAGGGGGTCACCTTGTCTTACACCATTGGTGAATTTAATGTAACCACTGGGAGCACCATTGATCAATATGGAGATTTTGGCATAGTTGAAAATAGTTTTGATAGTAGTGATAAAGGAGGAAATAAAACCAAAACATTAAAGGACTTATAGATAATGGTTCAATCCATGGTGGAAAAAGATTTTCTGTGTCAAGTTTAATAGCTATATTTACTCCTCTATTAGATTTATTCAAGTTTTGATACACTAATAGGAATGATAAATACAATAATAAATGTATGTTACCTTTATAAATCCAAATTGATTAGAAGGTACAATTTTTCCATTAATAGTTGAGTGCCAATTCATAATGATTTCTGTGATGATTTTATAAAGAGTGTTAACAAGAGAAATGGGTCTAAAAAGGTGAATTTTAGAGTCATTATCCACATTAGGGATCATGTTGATGAACTGAGCATTGATAGCATGGGGTAGCACCCCACTAGGGAAAAAAGATTTAACAAGATTACAGACATCGATATGAAACACATACAAATAGTGTTGGAAGAAACCATTGTTAAAAACAAAAGGACTGGGAGCACTATTAGAATTCATTCTAAAGACAGTGTCTTTGATATCATGATCCAGTGGTGGGTTATGAAGGAAATAATTGTCTGCATCAGTGACCACTAAAGGAAAGTCCCCAGGGAGGAGGTCTTTGTTATTATACAGGCCATTGAAGAGGGTTTCATAGTAGGAGACTATATGATTTTCACTGTCATATTCCTTTTCAAGAATCATATCCCCATCATTTAGAATGGTGAGAGGTCATCATACCTTCCTTATCCTTTGGAGAGAGTAGCAGAACTTGGTGTTTCTATCAATATCAGTTTACCATTTGACTTTGTAAGCTTTCTTTCTCATAATTTCCCAAAAAGTGAACAAGGAATTGAGTTTGAATCCAATGTTAATTTCATTAGTAGGATCAATGTGGAGATTAGAGTTTGTCTATTTGTTTTTCACATCATTTAGATCATGAAGGTGACATATTTTTCAATATCCAGAACATACAAAACGAAAAGGAAAAATTCAATCATATACATAATAAGGGACCTTTTTGGTTTATAGGATCTAAAAAATCTAATAACCTCATATATAAATATTACCAATGAATTCATGGTTATTTTTTTTTTCTAAAACAATATTTTTATATTCCATATTAATTATTTAACAACTTACAAAAAAACATTATATTTTTAAAAATCTTTCTTGATAAAAACCATTTTATAATCTTTCAACATAACATGGGGTATAATAAAAATAATAATTTTGAGATAAAATGATCATCAAGGGAAAAAATAAGAATTATTAATTAAATTTCATTATAGGACATATCAAGTGAATAATGGTATAATTACATTGGTAATGTTCATGTGTATAATAAAAGAATATTAATACACACCAATACATATATCATCAATTTAGAAACATGGCATATGGGTATTTATGTTATAGTCTATATGTATCAATTATCTCAAGCCATGTTATTCCAATATTGATCAAGGGAACCATTGAAAACAAATTGCAATCATAAATAAAACAATTTTTTATTTTATTATCGTCTACATAAACCATTTAAACAGTGTTAGAAGTAACTAGATCCCAGTTAAATATATAAGAAAAAACCCATTGATAAATCTCTAATTGATAAAATAATGTACTGGGAAAATTACCCAATGAATTAGACTAATATCTGTCCAAACCCAATATATATGATGTATTGGGAACATCCAGCGTAATATGGTTTCACACATTGTATATGCTCTTTCTAGTAAATACATGATCTATAATAGGGATAGAATACTCATTAAAGTTGTATCTAGATCACAAGTTCATCATCAATAATCTCATTATACTAGTAATTAATTAAAAATCTAAAATAGTTCACTTTTTAATTATAAAAATAGTCACTTTTCTTCATTTCTCTATAATCTCATGGTAAAGAAATAGGTTCCATGAAAATTTAATAATCCATTATAAAAATGAATAATGACATTATCAAAACAGTATATGCTATTATAGTGTATGTAACTTTAGTGGATTCACAGTTTTATGAAGATAAAAAGAATTAAATGATTATTAAACAAATCTATAGGAAAAAACCCTTTTATCTTTTAGTGACATAATTAGGTTGCATATGTAATGGAAATGATTCTGAATGTTTACAAGGGACATATCTTGAGGAAAATATTCCTATGCTTTTGATACCTCTTTTTTAAAATCTAAATCAATCTAAAAATTTAAATATATATTTTTATTTAAAAAGAAAATATGTTAATTAAAATTTAATGACTAAAAAATAGAGTGGTAATGATTATGGAAAAATCCTTTCATAATTTAAATGTGTTAAATAAACATTTTTTAAAAAATTTTATAAATGATGTCAAAGGGAATAATTTGGAAAACATCAAAAAAAATTATATCTAATTCCTTTTAATATATGGTCAATGTTATGAATATATAAATATATATAATAAATGTTTTTATAAAATAATATATTTTATCCCATTTTATAAATCCATGATATGGAATAGAACGGTGATGAATCTATATGAAAATAAAATATTGGAATCAATTACAAATGAATTTCATGATGATTTTTAATGAATAATTTTGGGAATGAAAATAAAAAATGTTATAAAAAATTAACTAGTGGAAAATAAAGACATTTGTTTTAATAAATTAATTTTAGATGATTTCCTATAATTGAAACATCTGGAAAAAATAATCTCAAAAGAAATTAGATTCAAACATAAAGCCTTTTCCACTTTGGTAACTTTTGAATCGTAATCTCCATGAAAAAATAAAATTAGATAAAAATTTAAATTTATATAACAAAATTATATTCATGACATAAAAAACTAATGTTTTATTAGATACACATCATAATGTATTTTTTTTATAACATGACATATTTCACAATGAAGTCAGTTTGAGACGAGTAACACATACAATGACCATATCATTGATGTGAGAATTAATAAATTAATAGATAATGTATATAAAATATGCATCTATATAAGAGTTGGAAAATTAAACAAAATATAATAAATATTAATGAAAAAAATAATATTAGAAAATGTAACTTAATTAAGATTTAATATAACCCATGGAATAGAAATTGAGTTGTGAAATGTTTTACTAATCCGTATCTTTTAAATAAAATCACCACTGATGAAATATTTGGATTGAAACATTAAATATGAAATAATATAAATTATTATTTATAAAAATATAAAAATGAAATTATATGCACCATATTATATAAATTAGTGGAATAGCATTAAAATATGATGTAATTAGGGAAAAGTGAGACGAAGTCACTTACCTATAGTCAAAACACTTAAAAAATTTCTTATAACTTTAATATAACTACTATATATATATATATTATTTTATTTTTTAGAAACATTTATTGTTTTAATACCTTATACCTATGTATTTAAATTTTAAAATGAAATGAAAATTTTAAATACTTAATAATTAATGTTAACATTAGATGTTTGGATGTTATTTGGATTATATGTCCAGAATGACTATGGAAGGATGACTATGATCAAACTGATCAATATTTTATAATATCCAAAATAATATTAATGAATTTATTATCATTTAAATATATAAAATATAATTATAATAAAATCATTAGTATTGGTTATAAAAAATAATTTAGGATTCAAAAAAAAGGTACAGTAGTTCATTCAAACTTATAAGTAACATTTCAATTTTTCAAGGATCATTATGGAAAGATGGTAAGTAATAATTAAACAATAAAATTTACCATTATATAATAAATAACATATTAACTAATAAAATATACTATATATATATATCATATATGTTTTGTGGTGATGAAAAAATTATCACATTGCTTCCTGGAAACAGTGGGCCTCACATATTCCCAAATTACGTTATAATTTTTAGTGATTGGATATGTAGGAAAGTAAATGATATGTTATCTTATAATAATGATAAATATTTCATGTATATAATAATTGTGTCATATATATCACCTATATTCGAAAACATTACCCTTATATATTTTAATGATAATTGTATGGGAAAATGAATTGCTTCGCATCACAAGGCAGTAGTCCGCCGTACACATGAAAGACGTCAATGTATCCCCCAAATAATTGAATACAAAAAAAATTAAATGTGGTATCATAAATATAGGAGGATAATTAGAGATTATATTTTACATAGATATTAATTAAATAAATAATTATAATCATCCATAGTATTTCAAGATGAAAAATAAACAATATAAGTAACAAGGAAGTAATGCTCCAACCAAATAAATGATGGCTTCATTTCCCTTTTGATGGAAGAGGATATTGATTTAGATTATTCCATTAATATAATTACATTTATGTATATGGGATAAAATTTTATTATAAAATCATCATAATTCAACCTAATTCGGTGGGTTTGGAAGATGATATAATATAAAAATACATGGATAAGCATGATAAGTCATCTTCAGACAGCCTACTACGTTTTGAACCAAATGAGTTATTAGGATGGATTTATAATAAAAAAAGGAGTATATAGCTTGTTTTTGGAATTAGGGAATATAATTTCATATTTCTTTATTTTAAAAAATATAGCAACCATATTCTTTTTACAATTATCATTAAATTATTATATGTATAATTAACCACAATATTAAAATCAAAGGATCACAATGTCTTATGTCTAAAAAGACTAGATTTGTAAAACTGAAAAGATGGGACATAATAAAACTATTATTTATTTTGAAC
Organism: Viscum album; assembly: GCA_963277665.1. Lineage (NCBI taxonomy): Eukaryota > Viridiplantae > Streptophyta > Magnoliopsida > Santalales > Viscaceae > Viscum > Viscum album. Next base: position 316,550,527 of record OY728129.1, read on the forward strand.
ACATGAGAGGTCCTAACTTTCATTTATCATTTACATCTAAATTGTATAACCTATGGATAACAGTAACAAATATATGAACTTAAAATCCCAATAATAGAATAAAACATAAAATAACACTTATAACATGGGTTAGAAGGCATAACATAAACACATATAAAGGAATGGAAATGAATAAAAATAAATAATCATATAGTAGAAATCATGGGATAATATAATAATGGAATCATAATTAGTAGAAAGCAATATAAAACTCGAATTTATAATGATTCAAAGATCATTTCATAGAGGGGAGCATGAGTCAAGGATCATAGAATATATAAGAGGACAAGTCATCGCTAACCAACAAGACCATTGCACATAGAGGAAGAGACAAGGAAAACCCATCAAGGTCAGTTCACATAACATATCATGACACAAAAAATTACCCAATTCATGAAATCACTTGTTCGGTGAACCCATCATAAAATGTTAATGAATAATACTACTTCATAAATAATAATTCATAAGTAAAAAATCATAAAAATATGTATTACTCATGTAATGAATTGGGTATCATAATGATGTCAAAAAATAATTGGATATATCATTAAAATTTTAGTGAAAGAAATCAATAAAATAATACATGGACATTTGTAGAAGAATATTGCTATATATCATGATATTTTATATCAAATTTAAATGAAAATATTGTTTTATAATCTTTATAAATAAAACATTTTATTATTGTTTAATGGAAATCATTCAAGATTAAATGGAATATAAAAGTAATGATTGTTTATATAATACCAGAAATGAACGACGGTATTTTTTAGGATAAATGAGTGATTTTAGAAAAATAATCGTTTTTTAAAACATATATGGATCTCCTTGGATAATGGTTTAGAAATATGGAAGTTCCTATAAGTTGGGATTCCTTATCATTAATAATTGAGTAGGGATCATTTTAAAAAGATGTATATCCGAAAAAATAAGGTTGAGTGGATATTGATACAAGAGTATATAAAAAATAAACATCATTGAAAATTGTAACATTGAAATAAAAAAACTACATTTCGGTAAAAAGAGAGTAGTAGTTACCTGAAAGAATGATGGATGTTCTGGTAGAGTCCCTACACATAATTTTGAAGGTACTCATCACACGATCTTATTTACCTAGATATTAATATTATATTAAATAATTAAAAATAAAAAACAATTTATATAGCTATCTGATATATTTTAAAATTATTATGTTTATTTATTAAATTTTCGATTGGTTAATTGGTTCAATTAAATCGTTTAGGTGATTTAGTTTCCATGGTTTTCATGATGGGTTTACTTGTATATATTTATAGAAAAATCATATAGAATGGTGATTGTTGTTTATAAATGAACATATATATTACTAATTAACATAAACATTATTGAAATTAAATTTTATTAAGAATTGAGGATTGATCATAAGATAAATCATTAATGACATTCGTTTAGATTAGTTTAGACGTATTTGATCACAAAAATATCATATTATTTTATAAATTAAAATAATGTGTAAAACATTAATCCTAATATTTTCATAATATATAATACATTTATTATAGTATAGTTCAAGAATAAAAATTATTTCATGACAAGCCTTTATGAATGCACATCGTCCACCATGATGGTAAACTGGCACCATACAGACTATGTTTTCATTCATTAAATAGAATATAGAGGAATATATATATATATATATTTAAATTATTTCAAAATAACGAAAAAATTATATAATATATTAGTAACTATAGGTTTCGTGAAACTTGGACAACATGATGTGAGGATAAGATAAGGAATGAACGTAACTTGAAAATAATTGAATGAAAATTCAATAGAGTTTTAGCTACTGATTTCTTCTTCTTAGGAACCTCCATGGGGTATAGGTTTCTGTCCATTTATTGGAAAAATAAATACTAAATTTTGGGGAGTGATTTTGGAAGATTATTGGGTAGAATTTGGGAAATCATCAAGGCTTGATATTTGTGAAGAAAAAATGGTACACAGGGGAGGTATTTATAGGGAAAGAGAGATGTTTTTTCAATATTTTTATCATTAATTTATTTTTTTTACTCATTAATTTGAGTTTTTTGAGAATTATCTCTATAAATATTAAAATAATGATGGAAATTTCGAGATTTTGGTCTTAATTCTTCCATAAATCATTTATGACTCCTTAAGTCTTATAATTAATTAATCATAAATTATAGTATTTTAATATTCACCAAAAATTATAATTTGTTAGAAAAAACACAAAAATTCACCCAAACTATTATCTTAGGTGTATATTTCAAAACTAAACTCCACTTTATGATAATAAATGTTTAAATATGAGAAATTTTAATTTCATTTAATTACATCATGTACATGGAAAATATATATTCAAATTTTATAAAAGAATTTATAACTCGTTGAAAATTTTCTTATAGTATCATAATATTATCATAAAGTCAAATGACATCAAAATATACATTTATTGATACATATTATGAAAAAAAATTCCTTTAAGTTATTAAATTATTCTTACAATTTTATTTAAGAATTTTTGTATTACAAAAATAGAAACACATAATTATTAAATTTTTAAATATTTATTTTCTTCTTATATGATATAATTATATAATATTGTCACTTACATAGAAGATAATTTTGATTCATAAAATCATTAGTGGGGTTAAAATTAAATTTTCACGACTTCTATCTATTAGGGCTGTGTTACTATAAAATAACTAGTTAGTTTTTCAACGGTTTAGGTTCCTTAAATTCTAGAAATGATTATTTTTTCATTCATTTATCACTTAAAAATATTGAATTTGGTTTTCTATGGGTTTATAAAATATTAAATACATATAAGTGTGGTTGTTATTTAGGAAATACATTTCGGTCATTACATCCTCCCCCTTTATGAAATTTCACACTCACAATTTTTTCATTACATTATAATTTGAATAGTGGTGATGGAATTTCTCTTTCACTGATTTTTATGGCAACCATGTTGCCTCATCATTCTAATGGATTCTACAAATTACATATAAAAGGTTAGTTGTCTTTTTTCATAGATCATTATCTATATTATCCGTGAACTTTACTAACTACTCCTCTTACAAAATGTCATTCTCATTCTGTGCCACCTCCAAAGTCAGTACCTGTGATGGATCAAGTATGTACTTCTTTAAGTGGGATATATGGAATACATCATGTTCTTGTGAAATGGTTGGTGGAAGTGCAAGTTGATATGTCACATCTTTGACACAATCAAGAATCTTAAATGGGATGATATAGCCAGGACATAACTTATCATTCTTCCTGAATCTCAAGAACGTATTCCACGGATATATTTAATGTAATAACATGTCTCCCACCAAAAACCCCAGTTCTTATTGACAATTTTTTGCATAGCCATTTTATTGAATTTAGGTTTCCTTGGTGATCTAATAAATTCTTTCCACCTTCTCCACCATTTATTCGACCATTTCATATCTTATCATCTTACATTGACTAACCACATCCCAAAATGGTAGTGTTCCACATCCATTCCCATAACAATATTCTGATAGATCCATTTGGATGCTCGAGTTGATACTATTTGAGTTGGAGAATTTAACTGGTTTATAATTGGTTATCATCCACCTTTAATATATATAGAACACCCTATCAACATGTATTCTATAATATTAATAGTATTCTTAGTTTGGAAATTATTTTGAGGATGATGGGTCATATTGATGATTATCTCACTTCTTAGATATTGTTGGAGAATTTTCCTAGACATTGAGGTGAATCTCTTATCATAGTCAGATACAATAGTTAGTGGTAATCCATGTATCTTTAACAGAAATTTGATGTATATTTTTGATATTTTATCTTTTTAGAATTACTTTTGAATTGTAATAAAGTTATCTTTCATTGTAAGATGATCTGAAACAACCTATATGGATTTGTTAACTATCGATGTCTATTTAAGTCCACTGACAATGTCCATGGTGATTTCATTACTCTTAAATTTTGGTATAGATAATGGTTTCCTCATTCCATTAGAATTTTTTCATTTATTTTTCACTTGTAGATGCATGAAGAACATTTATGTATATTAAGTGATGTTATTTTACATATTGTTCAAAACAATTCTCTAAGATATCTAGAAAAAAAATTTCTTCCCTACATCAATAGAGATGTTTGAGCTATGTGCATCATTCAAAATCTCTTTCTTTATCTCTGGATTGGATTGTAAACATAGTCAAGACCCAAATACTAAAACTATATCCTTGTTGGTCTTTAAATATATGAATTTTCCATTTTATATAGCATCCACCCTTTTCTGAAATTCAATATCATTTCAATAATCATCCTTTTTTCCTCACAATTATATGGTTGAGAAAACATTTAAATAATGATTGATGATTTCCTTAAATTAATTATCCCCATTTCCATATTCTCTAATTATAATAATATTGGATCATTATCAATTTTCCACATTGATATTGATTATGAATACATTCTACATAGAGCATCTGTCAACTTATATTCAAACCATAATGGTATCATATTGGGGTGCTATAATCCTTGATGGGATCTAACCATATTCACTTGTAAATATTATTATCCTTATATTTTAAAATATTTTGGAGACTCTTATGATCATTATATATCTCACATGTCTCCCTATATAGATAATCCCAGTAGATTTTGAATACAGTGATCACATCTACGAACTCTTGATAACTCATAGGATAGTTTTTCACAGAATTTTAAATTTCCATATGGTGTAGAATATAACATTATCATATTTTATTTTTACATAACCTAATATTATATTTTAAGTATCATTTTACTACACAATTACTCTCCATATTAGGAGTGTGAGCACTGGTGCATTGATTTTTCTCTTTTTGATGTCCCTAATTCTATCCTCGCATTCTACAGTACCAAAAATCACCACTCCATTCCATGAAAACATGGTTATTGGATTCCAATATAATTAGAAGTTATTAAATAATCATCATTAAATCCTTACTAGACCAACAAAGTTGAGGATGTCGGTTAGGGATGTTAGCCTAGTCCACTCTTTAATTACAATTGTCTTCTAAGGGTACATTGATAATCTTCTATCGGTGATAACATTCCCTAATAATGATACATCCTCAATCCAAAATTGAATTTTACAATATTTTTTACTGTGTTTCTCTCTTTGAAATGTATTCAAAAAAGAATTAAAATGCTCATCATATTCCTCGTTGCTCATGCAGTATATTAGAATATCTTCAATAAAGACTACCACAAATGTTTCAGGGTTATATATAAAGACTATATTAATTAAATACTTGAATTATGTCTCACATTAGTGATATCAATGGGAATCCATATGAACTCATATTTTCCATACCTTGTTCAAAAGGTAGTCCAAGGAATATTTTCCTCCTCAACATTAATTTCTGTTGTCAGGACTGATTCTCCATCTTAGAGAGATTATTGTATCCATGAAGCTGATTGAAAAAATATTCATTTCATGGTTAGGGATAGTTGTTCATTATCATGATTTTATTGAGCTCATGATAATGGATAAAAAGTTTCGTTGATCCATCCTTCTTCTGGATAAAGAGGATAGTCACACCCCATAGTGTGGAAGTCAGGAGTATAAACCCTTCTCCAGATTATCCTATAACTGGGTATCGAGTTCTTCCAGCTCAATTGTGGTCATTATTTAAGTTTAATGTGATATAATAAAAGATACAAGAATATGTTAAATTGATAACTAAACCACTCAGTCTAGAAAAATACCAAGAAATTCCCCAATAAATACATTAGTGTAATCTATAATAATTGGAATGTCTAAATGCTTGGACATCTCCATTGTATCGATAATTTGAGTGAGTTTTCTTACTCATAATTAAATCATATTCACACATTAGATGATGATCATCATGAAGATTCATCTACCTCCCAACCCTTGTAATGAATTTGAGAAATCATTTGGATGTGAAGAGTAATGTCCCTTTCTCGACAATTGATGTTGGATTTTAATAATGATATCCAATTGATGCCCAAAATTGCATCAAATTCCACCATAGTTAGTAAGATAAGATTTTCATAGATGTTTAGTCCCAAAACATTAACTAAGGATGTGATATGCACTTTGAATTCAATAGTTATTCCATTATTTATTCTCCTTGATAATTGATCCTCAAAAGTTTGAGGTGGAATTTGAATAGTTCTACAAAACATGAATGATATAAAAACATTTTAACATTAGAATCAAATCATATGATTTCTATTATATAATGAATAACTATCATACTAATCACCATTATGTTGTTGGGATCCACATTAGAAGTAGTGATGGAATATTATCATCATTTTCCCCTCATAGGTTTCTATTTATTACCGCCAACAACAGTCATATTAGTTTATTGGATCAAAAAATTCCAATGTTCCCTATTGTGGAAGCACTTCACTATTGGCAATTTGTTGATCTAAATCTTCCTTTCTCCCACAATTTTTTTTATTCTTCATATACCTTCTGAATTTATTATCCAAATACCCCATTAGACCAAATTTAAATCATTTTATGGTTCCCTTTTGATAGTTAATTGTATTATTCTTACCATAACTTTGATATGTGGGATATTAGGTATTCATTCTATTATGGGATCTATTTGCGGATGCACTGATATTAGACACTATTTTATAATTTTTTCACTGGGCTAATTAGACCTTGAGATTATCTTATCTTCATTACAACCATGAGTTTACAACAGAAAATTTCCAAATTAAATTTTGAACCCACAAATCACAGATTATTTTTGTAGACATAGATTTAGTCCAATAAATAAGCAATCGACCAGGATATCAGTGTTCATGACATAGCCAAAGGTGTATCTAGAATTCCTTATAAATGTTTTTGAATACTCAACCAAAGAAACATCATCATTATTGTTATGACTGAGGAACACTATTTCCATCCTGATATGGAGGGTTTGGGGAAAAACATATTGGAAAATATTTTCCTAAAATCATTGAATTATATAGAATCAATTTTCTCCATGGACATTATATTCTTGATGTGTTTCCACTATGGATCAGATTCCCCATTATAATTATAAACTGACAACAAAACCTTCTCTTCTTCTGAGAACTTGAGGGTAAATATTATCCTATCAATTGATTTCATTCAATGTTCAATGAGGAGGGATTCAGAATATAAAATAAAAATTGGAGGCTTATATCATATTAAGGGTTCATGAAAAACATTAACTCTCTTTAAAATAGGAGGGGATTACACACAATTAGTGTCATTATTTATAATTGGATCCAGTTGGGCTAGTAATATAATGATGTTTTGAGCACTCATTTCCATCTTATATTTCATATCATTATGGAAATCCTAACATTGGATATCAAATTGATTTTTGGATCGTGTTTTTATATTTACCTCTATTATCAGATAAATATAAATTTTTATTAAAGGGCTTGGATACTTCTCAAAAAAGAGGAATAATTTAACATAATAGAATAATCATTTAAAATAAACATATATCCTTACATTTCATTTCCTTGGTTTTAATCTATGTTATACATGTTCAATTTCCTATCATATAATCTTATGAGCCCAATTTTCTCACTTAATAACAGTTAGTAATGTGCTTATGAATTTTTCAAAGAATATTACCTAGGAGTGTTAACCCTGGTGAATACTATGGCCCATTTTCATGTTCCCTGTTACCCAAAGTCAGGCCTAGAACACCTTGTTTGAGTTTTGAATCCTGGGTACATCTGTCCCTAAACCATGTCCACATGTAGTATCCTGAAATGGAGATATTTCTGTGATAAAATAAATACTATATACATAAAAAAATTATTGATTTTTTAACAAAGATATTATCTTTCCTAAGGTTCTAATTAATTTTCACAATTCCCACCACCAATTTTTTAGTATTCTTTTTAATGAAGAACAAGCTAAAAACATAGAAGAAAATAGTAATGAGGTCCTAAATTAATGAATACCAGAGAATATTCTTAAAAATGTTCATTCCATATGGATTAAATGATCAATGATTAGGATAGATAAGATATTTTTTGTGCTGAGACACGATTGAAGTAAAAAACATCCACCACATCATTCATCTCTCTCAAGATATAAAGAATAGATATATGATCATTAATATGACCCTTGTAGATCTGGATAGAGGAAATAGTGTACCAAGGGATGAGACCATTACTTCTAATTGAATTATAGAGAGAAATATAATTAGTATCAATCTCCCTAATAATGACGCTCCCATGATTACACATCATGCGATATGAATGCATGGAACGGGCCTCCTCTTGAAGATAATTACAATTTACCAAGAAGATTAAAAATGCATCGATCACCGATCTAGTACATTAAATAATAAAATTTCCCCACGTGTAGATTAAACTCAATATGATCCATCTATATTCATTTTGAGCCTTGATGAAAGAGGCTTCCATCTAAACCATGCACCATGGGATAGTGCATCAGATATGGTGAAGGAATGATAGGGATGCAGCGGAAAATGGATGGGGAAGCATATATCCCTTTATACAGCCTACGTAAATAAAGACTGAGGTTTATTATTTTGAAGATGATACCAAAAAAGTTTTTTATAGTTTCATATTAGAAATTTAATATCAATATTTACAAATAAGAAAACACCCATTAAGGAATACATATTCTCTTGACCTACAGTCCATACTGGGTCATTCCATCTGGAGGAACCACTACTGAAGGAAGAGGTCAACATTGTAATTTTGATTAGACATGCCTATCATCAATCATAGGGAACTCCAGATGTCTTAATCCCAATAAATGTATAAGAATATCATCCAGAATGATTCAGTTTCCAAATCCTTGAAGTAGTATCATTTTGAGTCCATGCTAACTCCTCTTCGCTGAATTTTTTTATCATATTGTAGATCGGTATATCAAACATTGCATGCTAAAAAAATTGATGGGAGACTCATGAACCATATAATATCACCCCAATAGTAATGAACAAAATTAACATGTTGAATTTTAAGGATCTCTCTGATATAGAATATACCTATTATTGACCTAGTGAGCTCAATATTTTTCAAGATTCTAAATTAGATAATGATGTCAGTTTTTTTACGTGTTGTATCCAATGTAGTCTGAATGATAATAGGGTTCTCATTGGCCTCCCTGAATGAGATAAATGGAGAGGGACAGTTTGGGAATCCCAAGATTGACCCTCACCAATTATGAATCCAATTTCTAATGTCCCCTTTTATAACTATCCATCGGTTCAGCTACTTTAGGGGGGAAGTTAAGATCAAATAAACATAAAAAATTTAAATGATTTACATCTATAAGAGCTCACTCAAAGCCATATGTTCTTTTCATGTGTGTGACCCATTAATAACACCTGTCTAGTAACTCCTTGGAAGGATTGGCCTGGAGACCATTCATGGATCCATATATAGATCTAAGGTTGAATCCCCATTCTTCCATATTCTTATCCAACTTATTCCATGAATCCCAATGAAATTTTTTGGAGGTGATTTCCCCATAGTGGGGATATAAAAGTAGATTCAGTATTAGTAATCAATTTCATCAGAACCTATAGAGAAGACCATATGTTCATGGGGAACGTAGATAGATCTATATTGATAAACATAATTATCCCACCAATGGATAAGAACTTGTGTATCCAATTGAGGATAAAACCAATTATTTTTTCAGTATCCATGTTAAATTGTCTAATAAGGAGGCTGTTAGGGGCCACTAGAGCATCCAGGTACATCATGTGAAATGATCCTTTATTATTACCAATGCTAGAATAAAAAAATATTGATCTACTCTCCAAGCATTTGGAGGGAGAATACAAAATACTATCATCACAATTAATATCATAACCACTCATATAATAATAAATCTCAAGATCATCATTAACCCCAAAACATTACCTTTTACAACTATTGAAAAAAATGATGGAATATTCTACAAATATCAGTTGAGAAACATCCCAAAAAGAAATCATGTTGCTATAGTGTGTCACTATTCCAACTATAATGTTGTGATTAATATCGCATATGAGATCATCGTAATGTCTATTGTCTTTTATGACTAGGTACATAAAACTAGAAAACATGAGGAAAAATAAAATATTTCATTATTTGTTATCTATTAAGAACTTCTACTTCCTTTGTGTATTTATATATATTGGATAAACTGCAGATTAAAAAAAGATATGTGCTAAAAAACCATGTAATGAAATATGCATTAAAATAATGCTTATCACATGGGATAGAAGTCATAACATAAATTTATATAAAATAATGGATCATCATTAAACATAAGGAATAATAACATATAAATCATGGCATCTTATAGTCATGGAATCATAGTAATATGGAAGAAACAAAAAAACATTAATTTATCATGATTCAAGGATCTTTTCAAATAAGGGTTTAGGTTGAAAGGATCGTTGCACATATAGGCGCACAAGTCATGGTTAACAAACCATGACTTTAACACATGGTGCCTGAGTCAATTCTAACCACCATGACTATTACTCATAATGTATCATGAGATTAAAAATAAAAGCAATTAATTGGAGAAATATCTTTAGAATCCCATCATAACATGTTCATGGATATTCCTTCCACATAAAAAATCAATCATAAGTAATCATACTTAAATATAATGGTTACCCATGGAACGAATTGGGTATCATAATCATGTCAAAATCGTAATAAATGGGTGTATCGTAAGAGTTCTCATTAAATAAAGGAATTAAATCACATATGTACATTCATAAACGAATATAGTAATATATCTTGATAAGTGATGACAATCTAATGTGAATGAGTGTTTAAGAAATATTAGAAATAAGACATTTTATTATAGATATAGGGAAATTTTTTAAGATTATTTAAAATGAAAAGGGAAAAATTGTTTATATATGCCTATATTACAAAAAATGTACTTTATCATGATGAATGTGTTGATATTAGTAAAATAATTGTGGTGTAAAATATTTTGTGCAACAATATTGAAAATGGGTTAAAATTTAAGATGATCCCTAAAACCAGGATTTCTTATTAGGAAGAATTGAGTTGGGATAATTTTAGAAACATGTATATCCATGAAGAAGAAGGATGAATAAATCATGATACATGAGTTTGTACCATATACAAAAATAATTATAATATATACATAAAACTAATAAATAATTTTATTTAGTTAAAATGAGAGTATGTGTAAGCCCAAATGAATAATGGATATTTAGGTAGAATCCCATACCTTAATTCCTAAGGCATTATTAACTTGATCTTAATGTCAATGACTATAAAATTAGATTTATTAATTAATAATTTGAAAACCCATTATACATGTATTTTATTTATAATAACATTGTTATGTTCATTTATGGCATATTTGATTGGTTAATTGGATCAATTTCATATTTAGGAGCATTAGTTTCCTTGGTTTTCAGGATAGGGTTACTTGTATATGTTTATGGAAGAATATTTTAGAATGAGAGTAGTTTTCCAAAAATAAACAGATATGTCATTAATGATCATATATAATATTAAAATACTATTTTATATAAGTGAGGATGATTCATTGGAAAAATCATTAATGATCATATTTTAGATTAATTTAGCATTTTTTGATCGCAATGTACTCATCTGGTTTTACAAATTGATTTCATGTGTAAAAAATTGTGCATAACATTAATAAAGATATAATACATATATTATAAAAAGGTTCACCAATGAAAATATTTTCATGACCTGATTTTAATATGAAATTGAATGATGAAAATATGTTGTCCAGAAAGATGGTAAATCATCACCTCAAGATAAATGTTTTAAGTATTAAAGTAAAAGAGATAAGAGAATATATTTGATGATGAATTATTCCACAAAAAAGAAAAAAATTCCATTATTTATAAGATACTATATTTTCCATTCGAATTGGAAAAGTGTGTGTGAGGAGATGTGAATAAAATAAACGAACATGAAAAAGAAATTACAAAAACCTAAAGAGGGTTTTACCACTTGATTACTTTTTATTGGGAAGCACCTTAGGATATTGATTTTGGTATTTTTTATAACCTAAAGCTCTTTATTGTTTAGGGGAGTTATTTAAGAGTATTGGTTAGAATTAAGAAATGTCTCATGTCTTGAGAGGTTTGAGGAAAAGAGGTTGTGATGGTGGTATTATAGTGGATGAGAGGGGTGTTTTCAAAATATTTTAATCATTTTGTAATTATTTCGGAGTAAGAATGTTAATAGATTGAGAATTATCTGCAAAAATATTAAAATTATGAATTTTATTTCAATATTGTGTGCTTACATCAGACATAAATCAAATTTATTACTCAATATATCTTGAATTTTTCATTTATCAAAAAATTTCATATTTTACTATTCAACAAAAATTCAAATATTTCTAAACTATCCAAAAAAAAATTCACCCTAACCATTTATTTACATTTATAATTTAAAATTGAACTCCATTGTATGAAAATAAATATCTAAATATGTGAAAGAATAATTTTATTTAAAATCTTAATTTATTTAGGAAATCCAGATTTAAAAATTATTTTGATTTTTTAATCACATTGAAAAATTAAATAATGTCTCATAAAATTGTTTAAAAATTATTAGACATAAAAATATTAATTTGTGAAAAAAAATCAGGAAAAAAATTTTATTTTATATTATTAAATTACTCATAACAATGTAATTAAATATTTATAACTTAAAAAATAACCATCAATTAATTAATAATTTTTAAAATATTTATTTACCTATACTATGTTATAATTTAATCATATTATCAAAAATAGATGGATAAATTTTATTTATACACTAATTTCTGAGGTTTTAATTCAAATTTTTAATTTATGACTTATAGGTGTTACAGTACTATTTAAATGGACATGTTACTTTGTATTTATATGGGTTCCTTAACTTCTAGAAATGCATCTTATTTAATTAATTTATCATTTATAATTTCTGTATTGTGTTTTATTTATGTTTATACCACTTTATATATTAATAAGAATATAAATTATAAAGATAAAAAATTGGGTTGTAACATAAAATGATTATCATTATGTTAACTATAGATAATATGTGGGGTCAAATTATAAGTAAGGTCAGTGGCACAATTTTAATTTTAAAAAATAAAATATTTACCCGCGTTTTTTAATTGAAAATTTCTCCAAAGTGGACAATTAATGAGTATAGATTGATATATGGTTTAAATATTTCATGAAAATATAATTTATAAATGTTTTTATTTTATTGTAACCCTTATCATTTTAGTATAACTTCCCACCCTTAGAAAAAATGTTTTCACCTTAACCAAAGTTTAATATTTCTACTACTTTCAGTATTTATTATTATCAAAAAAATGTAATCCTTATTAGATAATATAAATTATTATGATTAGAAAAAATATGAAATCCAGTTTTTCAAATTGAATTCAAATACGTAGAAGATTTTATTTAAAAAACCATAAATGTGGTTGAAAATTTATTTATCATTAAATGTATTTTGTAGCCATAAGATGACTTTATATTAACTTTATAACTAGTAATAATCATTATAATAAGATAAATTCACATTAATAACTATATAATCTATAAATTTAAATTAATTAATTCTTCAATATGTGTTTTTAGAGTTAATTAAAATGGTGAAAAATAATTCACTCTAAATAAAATTTCAGAGCAAACATGTTTTAAACCAAAAAATAAACGTATAATAAAATAAAACTTAAATATAATTAAAAAGTAATTAATTAGTGAAAATACAAATAAAAAATACTAGGGATACTGTAAATTATATTATATAAATACTGATACTTTATAAATTTATAACTCGTTATATAGAAATAATATTTCAAAAAAACCTGTATTTTTCACAAATCACTAAATGATCAATATTTTTCTTAAAAAAACAAAGAAAAAATTAAACATATGTTAATTTTGATATGATGATTAGGAAAATAGTTTTTCTACCTCAAATTAATTTTCTCAATTTTCAATCAATTAGTTGAAATATTTTCTCACAAATAGAAATAAAAACAATTCAAAAGAAAAAATATTTTTAACGAAAAAATAACATATTAAAAATTGATTGATTTTATTAGTAAGAACATTTCAATAAATATATATTTTGTATAATATATATATATATATATATTCAGGTTTTTAATATTATATGTACCCCCAATTTAATGGGTAGTATACAACAATAATATTTCAAATTTATATTTTTTCACAGTTCATTAAAAAATACTATTGTGCACTATCTAACTATTTAGTACAAAATTCATTTTAAAAATTTCATGGTGTTTCTATACCTATACTATAATGAATTTATTATAATAGTTATGATTAAATGATATATTAATATTATATCATGATTTTTGGAAAGCTTAATGTTTTTTATTACCAATTTAATCGGGCATAGTATTATTAAAAAAATTCAGTTAATTATTGAATCTTTCCCAAACATACTGATCTTATATGACGAATTTTCTATATTTCAATAAAAAAATTAATGATATTTCTTGTGTTCTTGAATAAAATACATTGTGACCAATATTTCTAGAACAATAACTCCTATAATGTGTGTGAAACACCTGATTAACCAAAAATCACTCTGAAATAGATCATGTGGGGTCACATGTAGAATAAAAAATGATCATAAACTTGAAAATTTATTAATTATTACTATATTACTTAGTGATTAAATTACTTCCAATCCTTTAGTGTCAAATTATAATTCTCCAATATGATATCTTGATCATGGAACCACCGCAAACGATCAATATTATCATTCATACTCTAGTATAGATCATCTCTCTATGTTCATTTTCACTTTTCTATAAATATTTGAAAAAGGGGGGGGGAGTCCTTGTGAAATAAATATGAATCCATTTGGTGGATGAAATAAAAAAGAAAAATTAAACATGAATAAATAAATAAAATATAATATAATTAAAAAGGTTCAAGGACTGGATCCAATGGTCGAGATGAGTTTACCCCTCTACTAGGAAAAAAACCCCATTTTAGACTCGATCAAGAAGTTTAAATTTACATCCAAGACCTCATTCAGGATATATTATTATTCATTCATGAATAATTAATTAATTTTTTTAAATAATTATCAAACATTAAATGAAAATATCACTAAATTACAATACCTCCAAACAACTTCTTACTGTAAAAACTACATTATTGTTTCAGTAATGTGGTTATAAAATAATTCTTCTACTATATCCCACAAGAAATAACCTTTTTCCAAGTAAAATTCAATGTTGAAAAAAACTCATTTTTCCTCATTTTTCGGAAATGCAATGACAGTACATGTTATTGGAAATCCTCTAATACTGTTTCATTTTTAATAATTACATTAACATGGTATTTTATGATCTTCCTTTTCATTGAGAAATGATAAACTAAATCAACATTACAATTTTTTGTGGAAAAGGAAAACAATAATTTATTAGTACAATTTTGTCTAAAATTTCAGGAGGTCTAATGTACCATAAGTCTGGATTTTGTTTCTTTGCATACATTATAACTTGATTCCATAGAGATACATAAAATAATAAATATAATCATTCATGCAATTATATTTCCATTTATGAATTATTTATATAAAATTTTAATTTTAATTATGTGGATGTGATAAGATTTTAGAATGTAAAAAACATCTCAATTTCAACCTTATTGATTTATATACCTGTTATCATTCATTTCCATAAATTATCTAAACGGTTTAGAGTACATAATATGTTTCTATACAAGAAATAATTAAATTAATATTTAATTCATTATGGAATATATTATTATATATGACTCCCACTATAGGTAGGTATTGGTCTCATGATCCTAGTAAATCATATGAGTGAGACCTCAACATTTACTCCAAGATTCAATAGTCCATTTAGACTACCCATTAGATTTAGTAAGATGTATTTGGAAAAATATATCCCAATTTCCATATCATTTAGAATGATTATACAGAACTTTTATATGAATTGAGGTCCATCTTCGAAATAATTGAAAAAATTACACCATGAAGTCTCATATCATTATTGATATAGGCCTATGAAAGAATTTGAAGGTGTAGATCCTCTATTATTTCTAGGAAATTTTATCCCTTTTTAAGTTGATCCATAATAAAATATATAACATCGTTCATTTAATATGTCCCTGGTAGTCCATTAAAAATAACAATTGTGAGATTTTCCCAATTAATTGTTTTTTTAGGGTTGTTTACCAGACACTTATTATATGTTTTATTTTATAATTTACATGGTGGAATACCAATCATCTACAAAAATATTGTAAAATTTCCTTCTTCACGTGTTCCCACTAAATGTTATTATTTAAATACCTATAACACTTGGTACATCTAGGATGTATAGAAAATATGAGATATGTGCTTCATCTAGTATATCCTTATTCGCCATTATTATTAATGGTATAGGTAATATGTTCTCAATCATTAACACATAATATTCATTGTTATTCTATGCATTTCCCTCTTCTATGTTTTTATTCTTCATTTTTAATCCGTTAACATATTTATGAGACATATTTATATTCTATAGTGAAGATGTCTAGGAAATTACAATGAAAAAGAATGATTTATCCATTACTTAATATTTTCCAAATCATCATTATTAGATGTATAAATACTTTATCATTTTACATGCACATCATAGATATTTGTCAGTTTACTTTCATGAGAATGCATAAGCAACTGGTTCTCTTTTCTAGGGATGTAATATATAACATATTCATTGTCTTTGAGTTGTTCAAGAAACACTTGTTGTACCATTTTGGCCTCATTCTGAGTAAATAAATAGATATGACACGTTTTTAAATATATTTGATACATCTCTCTCACAAAATATAGTTCTTTCATATATTTTTTAGGTATAACTTCCTTCTTAATGACATTAGTAGATTTTTTTACTAGTGCTTCTTTAATAACCTTTAGGTACAAGGAAATACTGCATTATTTGGCATAAGGACTCACAATATACCGTTCATAATTAAAAACTATATATAAAAATAATTTCACTCTATATTATATGTTTAATTCCTATTTATTGATCAAACTATTATTTAGTTCTTTAATAATTTTTTTTATTTTTTTAACTACTTATGCTGACCCCATTATGTGTTATATCGTTAATACATATTTAAATTGAAAAAAAAATCAACATGTTTCTTCTTTTTACCAACATAGAATATGAGAATTTGTGTCTCATTTATATTAATGGGCAAGGGACATTGTTTAATAACCTCTTTCCTAGTAATATAAATTGATATTACATCCATAGAGATAATATAAGAAAAAATAATAAATATCTTAATCCAAAAGACACCCTTACTAAATTTCTCATATAATTATTCCCTTTGTGCATCATGGAATATCAATTGATAATCTGCATGAAAATGATATAGCATCATGTTTATAAAAAACATAATTGTTAAAAACAAAAAAAACAATTTTCAAAATAATTCTATAATACTCAATTCATTATATATGGAAACATATAGGTTTTTATCCCAAATGGAATTGAAATAAATATTTAATTCCCATCAATTTTATGAAAATAACTCTTTTATAAATCATATTTTATGAATTTGGATTGATGATAACCAAAATAGAAATAAATATTATAGAATTATTTATCTCATTTAAGTTGATAAAAAATATCATAATTATGTGGTTATGAATACATATCCTTTATATTAATGGAATTTTTTATCTTATAGTTAATTCATAACACCAATGAACCGTCAATCACATTAGAAAAATATAGGTTCTACTATGATGAAAAATTACCATCAATGTATCCCTTATCAAAAAAATCTTGTACCTGTTTCATAAATTCCACAAAATACATGAGATCCATTTAATTTAGAGGCTTAAATATGGATTTTTCCTTAGGGATAACATCAAAAAAGAATTAAAAATCATGTTCAGGTGGATATATTGGTTGTTACATGAGAAATAAATCAATATAATCACTCCAAATAAATACAACACATATTCTAGGTAAATATTTCTAATGAATTGATTCATCCTCTATAATAATTTCTATAATACAATATATTATAGGTTATACTAAATAATAATAGTATAATAAACTCACAATTGTAAAAAAAGGATTCTATTTTTCCCATATATTTTATAATTTATTCTCTGGATGTTAAATTTTTCCTACATACATTGAGACCCAATATGTCCTAAGTGTTATATAAGTACTTATCATTGGTATTTCTATGAAATTTCAACAATGAAACCCCTAGAAATTTTTTAAAGGTTAAACCAATATTTATTCTATGCTATAAGAATTACATCTATAGTATAAAATGATGAATCCTTCTATAATTTATTATCATGGGATTCAATGTTCATAAAAAAACATATACACTATAAAATATTTTGTATGTCTATAATAAATAGAATTGTTAGTTAACATTAAATTTACGATCAATCTTCATAACATAACATAATTCTAGTCCTCAACTTTTATAGTTATGATTTTATTGTCCCTTAATTTTAGTCATTGTTTATCCTATGTTATGTTTCCATGATATATGGAGTATTGGTTTGAATAGAGTCCCTAATATTTGAAATTAAATATGTACAAAACTGTGTATCATAATTTTTCATTATCATTTGATGGTATTTATGAAAATTTTTGGAAGAAAACTATATTCCCATTGGAAGAACCTATAGTGTTTCATACCAAAATTTTTTTATGTTGGTATTTCCACACTTATAATCATTTCATTTGAAAAAATTTCTTTACTTAAAAGCAAAATCACCCTCTTCTTACCCAATATTACATTAAATGTGAAGAATATAAAACCACTTCCTAGTGTTTATATCATATTCCATTAGCTTTTAATATGAACAAAATGATCGAGAGAACAATTCGTTTCAATGGATAGGATTCAACCCATAAAATATTGGATAAATATTATATTCTAGAATATATAAATTTTCTACATTATTTCACTAAAACCTTATCATGTTAGAATCATACTAATAAACAACATCCTGGTATAATTGTCTTAAATTTTGAAATTTTTTATATATGTTTGGTCATTTTTATGAGGAAATCTCATTTTAATTAATATATCTATAGAAGACAAGAATTTTGTATTCAATATTTTTTCATTATTCTATTTATTATAATTTATAACTAACTATTGGTAAGAGACAAACCGTAAATGATATACATTCCAGATGACCCTCTTAATCTCACTATATCTGAATCTAAATAATTTCTTATATAGATAGGTTCATCAGTTATAACCAAATTCAACAACCCAAATATATTGATAATATATTACACTACCACAACAGCCTCGTTGAATTTATCTAGTGGGTAATACCAAAAATGAATTTGTCTATCGACATTGTTGGGTCTCTTCCATTAGGCCTCATTTTTAGACAACTGAATAAAAATAATGAGATTGGAAATAAAAATATAAAATATAATCATTTATTGAAATTTTATTCCATGTAATATATTTATATATCTAAAATAACCTATGGGGTTTTCATATTTTTTTTATCTAATAATGTTTTTCTGAACTAGTTTCTAAGGTTTCTACTAAAATTTCCCTCATACCAACTATAAAACCCCGACTTTAGTCACCCAGAGTATATGGTAAATTTTATAAAATTGATTTCAATAAATAGATTACACCATAACCAATATAATAGTTTCTCAGTCTAATGAAAAAAGATATAATTCTGAATATTATATTAAATTAAAATCATATGGTATATGAATTGAATATAGTAAAATTCAATATTTCATCATGTAAACTCATAAGTTACTGGAAATAATCAATAGGTTTTCATAGAGTTAAGGGGAAAAATGGTTTGATCTCATATTCAAAATAAAGATGTGGTGTATAGTAGTGTATGTTATATATATGAATTTAATAAATAATATGTATAAAATAAAAAAACTCCATAAAAAAATTCATTTTAATCATAATATATCAATGAATTACATATGAATAAAATAGTGCATGAATAAGAAAAATTGATATGATTCTAGATCATAGACATACCACAAAATCCTTATTATATAAAATAAAATATTATAGATTAATTATTACTCTAAACTTATATGAAAAAGTTTCTCAGGATACTTATTGATGCAATGATGAAATAAAATATTATTGGAATCACCATTCAAAAAATAATTGTAATGTATCCAATATATGATGAAAATGAAAAAAACATACATATACTAACGTTCCTTGACAAGCCTCAATCATATTTATGGATAATAAGTTAATATCAATACATGTATGAATAAAATATATTTGTATTTTCTATATTTAGCAAATCAGTGTAATATTATTTCTATATAGGTGTATATCCAATAATCAACAATGAATCTATAGGTTATTCCCAATATAATGGGACGTACCCATATACACAGAATGATAATTATGTATTGTTTTAGAGATTATCTATTGTTTAATAATTATCAACAGAAAATAGAAATATATTCTAATAGTTATTAATGGAAAGAGTCCAGATTTATTATATGAAATTTCACCTCATCACACACTTTAATATCCACTTCCACACATACATAGTTAGGTGCATTTTTTTTAATGAGGGATGACCGACTTAATACCTAATAATCAATTTTAAGTGACATTTGGCCATGTTTAAACTGAACATGATCTTAAATTACCTATTAGTATCCTGATTTGGATTTATTTTCCTTAATACCAAACTCCCTTTATATAATAATAAATATTGAATTTTTTTCTATACATGTATTTTTCATTTGGTTCCAACTAAGGATTGAGAATTATGGAGTCTAATATGATCTATTACAATATAGTTAGTGGCTTGATAGGGATTTATTTTCATTCAAACCTCAATCATCTAATTTTATCCAAATCCCTATGAAAATTTAAAAAACATATATTTTTATTTATGTTTTTCTCCACCTTGAAAAGAAAAATGTAATGTAAATAATAGAATATATTTTATTGGGTTTAGACCCTAGTATATCTCTATTTATGGTTTTGGATATCATATCCCCTTTAATTTATCTGGAGACCTTCATCATCTTGGGAGTTTCAAATCATTCTCCCATTATAGATTTACTCCAAAAATGATAAAAAATTATCATCACCTTACTGAAATTTTTACACCTATGCCACATTTAGTTTTTAAAATTATAAATTCATATGAATGATAAAATCATCAAATTATTTCTCCACATTAAACTCCAAGGAAAAATTAAACAAAAAAATCCATTACCCTAAAAATATAGTCACAGAGTTGGCAAGTAAAAAAATGTAACTAAATTCTGAAATAAAAATAGAATAAAAAATATTGTTCAACATCAATTATATGGAAATGATAAATAAAACTATTTTTACTAAAAAAAATATGATAAATATAATATTTTAAATAAAAAAAGTCCAAAAAATAATATTTATGATTTATTAATAAATTTAACATATTCTGTATTAATTATAATATTGATTTGAGTAACAAATTAAAACCAAATATATTATTAATTAATCTAGAATAATATTAACAAAAGTTAATATTTTTTAAATAAATATTGTTCCTCTAAAACAAATTCACTAATTTTTTTCATTAATTTAATTGTAAAATTACCAGATATTAAAATTTTAGTTTTAAAAAAATAATGCACTTTTTTATTTATCATTTCAATAACATCATCTTTTTAAATATATTGGACTTCTCTGCATTAATGAATTTTAAGTATCGAAATTAATAAATATTAAAATTTCAAGAACCAAAAAATTTAGGTTATTATCATAATACAATATTGAGAATAATATATTGGAAACCTTTTTATATTATATATATATATATATATATCATTTAAAATTATTAATTTGTATTTATATAACCCTTTTTTCATTTTGAAATATAATTAATATTAAACTATTGAAAAAATATTATGCTATTTTTAAAAATTAATTTATGTCACATCTTGAATTATAATTTGATAGAATATATTCAGTATTTATGATTACCATGTATATATTAGACAATAATTTCCATTCATTTTCATAAATGAAATTAATGTTATTATGATGATGTTTGATTTGTGTGATAATGGTAAAAATACTCTTCTATGAATAGTTATAAATATATATTATTTAATTGTTCACTAATTTAGTAAACAATTTCCTAAAAATACTATTTATAAAAATAAATTTAATTTTTTATTCATATATACTAACAAATTGTTTTTAAATTTTAAATATTTATTTGGAATAATCACATTTGAAGAAAAGAAATTCCTATAAAAAATCATTACCATTATTTTATAGATTTTAATTTCAAAATTAATTTTAGTATAATTATGAACACAATTGGATTAAATAGATAAAATGATAGGGCCTTCCCAACAAAAATTGTAATTAATGGTTAAAATATATTCCTAATAATATATAAATTATATTCTTAAAACCGTTTACCAAGGTGAAAATATAAATGAAATAATTAAATCTAAAAATATAATGTTAGATTACTAAAACTGATCATAATACATGTGTGTATATTTTTTATTGATAGGTTTTCCAATAATTTTCACCAATAACTCCATTATTTATATTTTTCAGAAAAAGTTACCATTTAATGGTGTAATTATATAATTGAAAAGTTTAGGTTATTCATAATAGTTTCCTTTTATTTACATATAAATGGGGAACAAACCCTTCACATCATACCATACCAATACCATTTAATTTTTTCTTAATAATATTAAATTATTCACCATAAAAATTCTTATCCATATTTTTTAATCCCCTTTTCATGATATTATATCTCAATACCATTATTTCCCTGGAAACATTCAAGAGAATATCCAGGGAACAAAAGATAGTATTTCTTACTCATTAAAATTTTTCATGTTATTTTTTTTTAGAAATATCCTATCAATTGTTATATATTGAAATCAGTGTCATTATCTAATTTAATTATTATAAAATTATCAGAATAATACATATATATTCTTTTTGATCCACATAGAAAAAAAATAACAATAAACAAGCCTTTTTTAGACTACCATATCCGTGAAGTATCATTTTTCATTTTTCATATTAATTTCATTTATTCTTCCAAACCACATAAAATATAATTCCATGACATATAAAAATATAAAATATATCATTTTAATTCAATTAGAATGATATAATAAAATTTCATAACCATAATCATAAATTGGGATATAATGTTTTAATGTTTGTGGATATTTTAACCCCTAATTAATCTATTTATTAAAAACGTATAATCGATGACTGTGAAAAAATAAATAAAAATGATATTACAATATGATAAAAACAATATTAATTTTTTTTTTAATTTTTATACCAGCTATTAATTTTATTATTAAAATATCAACTATGATTACCAAAATTAACAAAATGAGCTAACATCTAATCATCCTTCAGGAATTAATAAAATAAATCAATATTATATATATATAATTATAATAAATGGTCAATATAAAATAAATTTTATATTAAAAATTCTATAAATATGATTTATAATCAATTAATGATGTTTTTTTGGATGATGACCTCATAAGGAAAATGATTTTTGAACAAGATATGAGTTTCTAGTAAAAAAATATGAATTCCAGGAGACATAATAATTACTATATTCCATGTTTTCTATGAAATGGTGTATCAAATAACTATTTACATTTTTATCATGACACTCTTTTTATTTCTTGTATTTTACTATTTATCTAAAACCATATCCTTTATTAGGATTGGACATGAATGTTTCCATGGTTTAAGGGTTATCTTGGTATCAATTCTGATTCGTTGTGGCTTCCTAAATTTAGTGTAACCTATTTTCTATGTTTGAGTAATTTAATACATATTAATGTATTTCAATCATTATATTTTTAATTTCATGGGATATACTATGATTGATAATAATTTCTTATTTAAATGGATTTTGATTCTTGTATTACCCAAATTTTAGGGACTTTTGGTAACTCAATTTTCATTCAATGATTTATAATGATTAATTTTGAAATTTTTGTGGTTTCTCCTAACCAAAAATTTTAAAATACCAAATGTTACAAAATTAATAATGAAATTTAAATTTAATATAGATTTAATGTTTACAGTGTAGATTTTTAGTTAAGGTAATTTCAAGGTAACAAAATGTTTTATTTGGTTTCATTTTAAAATGATTTATCTTTGGATGAAAATTTATTATAAAAAATATTAACCTCTAAAGGATCCATTATATGATATTGTTATTTAAATTAAATAATTTAAAAATAAATTACATAACCTTTTAAAATGTTTCAATTGAATGTGACATATATGTTTTTGAATAACATCCATTTTAAAAATGTTTGTTAAAATATCACATAATTTTTCACCCACATTTTTTGTTTTATTATTACAGATGATATACAATATCATGATATATAATAAATTAATCCTTGTAAAATAAATATATGTTTGGATTTAGATTTATTTTTAATTTTAGTTATTAAAATCAAAACATTGACAATTGTTATCTTTGATCACTTCTTGAGCGATATTTTCTAAGAATTATTTGATAAGAATTTATTACATATATTTCTTTATCCATATAAGTTTACACTGATACACATGGTATTTTTGTTTTTTAATTATAAAACATTTGTATCTTATTGGATTATGTAATATTATTTTATATCAATGATTTGCTCTATCACTACCTTTGCATGACAAACAATCCAAGTTAACAATGGATTATATGGACAATGAGGATATTGCAAAAACAAGAAACCTGATAGGTTTATACATGCAGTTTGAAAAATTATGGGTAATAAAAATGATAAATAATAAATTATTATTGACAACATAAAAATTGTTGAATCGCAAAATACACTATTGATTAGAATAATCACATTTCAGGGATGTTAGGGTGAAAAAAATAATAAGTAAAATATGATTGAATATTATTCATTTCAAAAAAGATAGAATATTAACATATAGATTTGTATATATTTAGATTGATGATATATTATGTCTGGAAATGTATAGAATATATAAACGAATTATGGGTAAAAAATCAATATTTTTCATAACATGATGGAAAAAGGATTTGTTTCCTAATAATTCATATTATACAATGGTTAACAACTCCTATGAAATTGTATCATTATTTATCCAATATATAAAATACACAAAAATAAATAAATTATTATGTTATAGAAAAAATTACAAGGATGTATTTTTTTATGTGGGAGGGGGTGGGAGATATAACTCCCTGAGTATTTAAATTACATTTTCAATTATAACATATTTCTTAATTACATTTTCTACTTGCAAAACAAACCACAAAAAACTGTGAAAAAAATATTCAAATGTTAAAATTTATTAGTAGATTTAACGGATAGAAAATGATGACACAAATTCAGAAATATATTTAGAGATTAAAAATTAATTTTCTTAATCAATATTAGATGTTTGATAAAGCAAACAATTGTAGATTAATAAAAATTATTATTGATTTATTCTTTAAAAAATACCATTACTAAAAGTTGATTTTTATGTTTTTATGAATAAAATAAATACTATATATAAAAAAATTCTTATAAGAACATTATATAAACACCAATTTGATTAGTAATTTATAGAAAATAATAATAATAAATTTTAATATTATAAAAAAATTCCCATGAAAATAGTATTAATTAGATTTCTATGTTTATTTGAAGTTAAATTCTCAACATTTATAAATTAAATATCAAAAAATATTATTCAATTTCACATTAATTACTTATAATATTATCTTAATATGAATTTATTTTGTTTTTCTGAAAATATATTTTTGTAGGTGGATAGAAAAAAAATATATTTTTAAGGACCATGATGTTAATTAATTAATCATAATACTTGATTGAAATATGTTTTTCCGAATAAACTATCATTTATATTTATTAATATATATAATATTTTAAACTCTTATTTTATTTTTAAAACCCGTTTTACACTCTTTGTAAGCATAATAAAAATTTTACTCTAAAAACTGTTTTTAAGAACCGATATTAAAATTTTGTTATTTTCAGTACTTTGAATTCAATTTAAATAAATGGATATCATATTTTAGATAAAAATTTGCATATTATATAATAATGTCAATTTAAAATTTTTGTGTAAAAATAATACTAGTTGGCTTGATGTTAATTAACGTTATAATAGTAAAAAATCTCACTAGGAATTATTTTATTAATTTTCTTAAAATTTTTCACAATGAAATATAATAAATAATTATGAAGAATTATTATAATATTAATAATGAAAATATATAGAAATATAATATTTCATATTAATTTATAAATCAACATAAAATATGATTATGAATAATTAATTATAAAAATATTATTTTTCTACAAAACAGTCTCATTCGACATATTATACCGTATAATGAAAATGTTTATTTTTATATAACCATGAAATTATATTTTATTAAAAATAATCAATTTATTTTCATTAAAAACAGATTTTTAATTTATTTTACATTAAATTATTAATGAAATATAATATTCTTATTTAAAAACATTTTTCTTTGGTAAAAAAATAGTTACAATGAGTAATGTCTTTTTATTTTTCATCATGATTTTATTTATTTATCCAAACCCCTAAAAATAATTCACCAACTATGTAACATATTCATAATATCAATATTATTTTATTCTAATGAAATTATATACTTCTGTAACCATACATAACAATTGGGATATAGTGTGTTCATGTTTGGGGTTAGTTTAACATCCTACTTAAAAAATGGCATAACACTCTAATGGATGAATACAAGTATGTAAATATTTATGTTATGATATTTTAATAATATAATAATTTATTTATTTTAATATTTATATTAAATATTTAACCTATCATTAAAATATAATAATTGATTTCTTATCTCAACAAAATAATACGTCACCATTTCAAATTTCGCACCATCATAAGAAAATATTATTATATAAATAAATAGATTATGATAAAACTAATTTTTATTAAAATAAATGTACTAGAGTATTGAAATTATGATGATATATAATGATTATTATTTTACTATTCAGGATGTTAATCACATTAATATAACATAACAAAACAAGGTATAAATTTCATGTCATAATTTTCAATTCTAAGATATATAATTATTTTTATAAAAGATGTTTTATTGGTAATTGTGTAAATTTTACCCATTTAATATGATTTATCTTCATCCAATATTCAATAATGGGTTTTTTCATTTCAATTAATATCATTAATGTGGTTTTAACTCAAATTTTTTTATGGTTGTAATTTTTTCATGGTCTCAATATAGTGTTTAGACATAATACATTTATTGCACCATGTTTGTCATGTGTGGTATATTAACCTGAAATGAATTAATTTTTACATTGAAATTATTTATTTCAGGGGATATAACAATCCATGTCAAATTACATTAATCAAAAGGCTATTAATTAATTTGTTACACCAGTATTAAGGATTATTGGTAGCTCAATTTTCAATCATTGAGTTATAATGTTTAATCCTAAACTTTTCTTATGTTCTCCGACAATAAAATTTTATTATATTTAATTTTATTATAATATTTTTTATAGATATGATTCATTTTAATTTTTGGGTTTACATTGATTATTATTTAAAAATAATAATTTAAATGTGTTAATAATGTTCAATACATTTCATTATCAAAATTTTCATCATTGGATCCAAATTTCAAAAATAAGACATAATTTCATATTCAACAATTCAATATTTGAGATTTTTATTACATATAAATATTTTCATTATCATTATTTTAAAATTTATAAAATCACATTTTAAAATAACATGTAAGGTTTTATTTCATATTATAGTAAAAACATTTTCTAAAATCTATTTTTTTTCATTTGCTCTATTTTATTTTTAATATGATAATGTATTTCCACTAATGTTATTTATGTTAAATGATTTTTTATTTATAATATATATATTTATAATTTCATTATAATGAACTCTATATATAAGAAAATTAAATTCTTCACCAAATTTTATCTAATACAATTCAATGAATTCTTTAGAAAGGTTCTTTTTCATCTATGTCATCATCCATATGAGATTCATTTGTTATGCCAGGGATATTGTATTGTAAAATGATCCACTTTCATTCTATATCGGTATTCTATACTCTTATTTTATATTAGAAATATGATACAACACTTTATTTTTATTTTCTAACTATCAAATTTTAATAGTCGTGACAAATAATAAAATTACGTTATTTTTCAAATACTATATTTTCAAATACTTTGATTGAATGTTTTTCCACCTTATTTTATTCATCGATAATTTTTAGGAAATATATATATAACCATATTCTAGAAATCCATATTATTTTATATTTACAGTTATTTACAAATAAACCTATTCTATTAATTCAGTATGGAACTAATAAAATCCTAATTTTTAATAATTCAATTTCTATATTTTATTGAATACACATTCTAAAATACAATTAATTTTTTTCAATCCACCTAAATTCTCAAGTTGAAATTTATGAGTCGTATCACTTTTAATTACATAGGTTATTTATTTTCATTATTTATGATACCATTTCAATAAAGATGAATATTCAAAAGGTTAATCATGTATTTTCTTCTCATTATCTGATATGTCAAATTCAATAGACATAATAAATTAATGGGTGGAACCGACATTATATTGACTCTATATAAATAGGTAGGTCTCATGAGACAATCACTTTTTGTTTTTATTTTATAACCATCAAATTTAACATGATGTCTTGACATCGATCATTTAAAAAAATGTTTTCCTTGTAGTTGGATTTACATGATGACTAAAATGTCTAGAATTTGTAATTCGATTAGTAAAAATTCTGTTGTTGATTTACATGCGATCTATTTGTTTTCATCTATTTCCGGAGATATAATATGATCTTATTTTTAGTTTAATATTTAATTATAATGATAATTCATTCCTTCTATAAAAATTATTTTTGGTTTATTTCATGATTTTTAAGTTATATGTTATCCCTTACTGAGCGTTGGAGCTTATCCATTTTTGTGATTTTATTTTACAATGTTATATTTCAATGTATTATAAATGATATTTATAACCATATTTATTTTTTACAGAATTTTTGGAAGATGTTGCAGACTTGTTTCTTATAAATTAGTTTTTTATAGTTGAAAAATATCCATTAGTTGAGAAAATTAGAAGATTTGTAGTTTTATGTTTTGGAAAAATTCTCTAAATATCAAAACCACAATAGACTTTATAATGTTTGTAATATAATATTTTCTAAAATTAATGAAATTATGGGATAAGTATGTCATTGAATGAATATTTTATATTGATATAAATTTGTAAATTATCATTTTATGAAACTAAGATCCTGGAGTGTGGGTCTGGGGATCCAAAATAGTAAGTAATTTATTTAATTAATAAATAATTGAATGAAAAAATAATCCCCATAACAAGGAGGTGTACACCATCGCATGACCATCCTTTAATAATTTCATCTATTGACATTCCTCAATTAGAAGATAGATAATCATAAACACTAAATACATAAAAATAATGATATAAATCAATCACTAATATAATAAGGTTGGAATTCATTATTAAAAAATATGATAGTCCCTTAATTAATCTATACAGTCAATAAAAAAGCATAAAGTATAAATTTTAATTATTAATACTCTCAAGGCATTATAGAATATTAAAATCCATGTATGCGAATGAATTATTAATTAAGTGATGAATTATAAAGGAAAACTATTGATTATTTTATTCCATAGCTTCATAAAGGAGGATCGATCATATATTGGAATAGTCCTTGAATTTCCAAATTTATATATTTACCAATAATGATTTTTACAACATTATCTCTTTCTTTTGATTAAGAAACTTCTTTGAATCCATGATTTAATGAAAATAATACACTTCTAATAGTCCTTCATTTATTCATTAATTAGGTTTGAGAATGAAAAACCATATATAAATTGTCAGAGGCACTTTTTGGTATCACATTATTATTCACAGAGTTATTCATCTAATATTTATTGAGATCATATTTCTTTATATAAAAAAATATTTTAAGAACATTAATATGAAATCACTGATTATAAATATTTTAAAAAATATAAGAATCTAATTTTTCGATTTTTTGTATGTTTATATATTTTTTGTGTATCTTAATATTTTTCATTATCAAGAAGCTTCCTAATCTGAATTATGATTTCTAGTAGGGAAATCATTATTTTTATTCTATTCTGACTAAATGAAATGCTTGAATTTATTACTATTATTTTATACCAATAACAGCTCGATATTTTTCCAAT
The DNA here is from genome assembly GCA_963277665.1 of Viscum album. Lineage (NCBI taxonomy): Eukaryota > Viridiplantae > Streptophyta > Magnoliopsida > Santalales > Viscaceae > Viscum > Viscum album. Next base: position 316,580,978 of record OY728129.1, read on the forward strand.
TAATTAAAACCCTATCAAATCTAATTTTTAATTTTTTCCCTTCATCACATCTGTGATTTCAAAATATTTTATTGCTAACATTCCTTATTTTGACTATTTTTGGTCTTTTATAACACTTCTTTTTAAAAAAGCAATTTGATGGCCTCTTCTTTAAATGAACTTGTCCTCCCAAAATCTGTTTCTCATTTTCTTATTGTGAGAAATATTTACCATCATATCTATAATTATTATTCAACTCATTATCAAAATCACTATGTTTTCTTGAAGATGAATAATTCATATTCTCATCCAATTCATTTTTGGCTTTTTTATCATTGTATTGTTACGAATTGAATCACTCCAACATGGCTCAAAACCAGTTTCACCATTTTCTATTCTCAAAGGATATATATGTGCTTCTCAAATAGTAGTACACTTATCCCTCCTTCTATAGAATTATTATTTTTATCAAATTAAATAACCTATAGTATAGATTATGACACCTTATAAGGGTGGGTGAATCATGTGTTTCCTATTTATAAAAATTTCCAATTTATACTAGAAACAATTTACCCGCTGGGAGTTTAACAAAGATTTTCAGTAAGTGAATGTGAATCTATATATATATATAAACATATCTTGTAATTAATATCTAATATGTTATATTGAGAATAAAATTAGTAAACAATATTTAAAAGGTTCAATAAATTTATGTACTGCATCTTTTTTTTGATGTGTAATTTACTTATTCTAAAAAAAAATCCATACATGTTGAGTGAGGGAATTTATCATCCCAAACCACTATTGAGTCCCACACCGGCACAACATCTAATTATGTTTACAACCATCTTCTTCCCAAATGACATATTCATAGCATACCTATTTTTTTAAATCATGCCTCCACGATGTAATAATATACTATAAATCATTTAGGTAATATAAAATCACACCACATATAGGCTGGTGGATCCTAATTATCCTCAATATAAATCAGTCACCAAATATTTATAGTATCCTTAAGTATAAATATAACTGATATGCTCTTTATAAATATATTATTTTAATAATATATTTTTTGTTAAAATTACCAAATGATAGTGATAATTATAGTTGATAATAATCTTTAGATTCTGATCATTTTTAAGAGAAAATGTTCTCAAATAATGAAAAACCAAATGGACTAAAAAGGATTCAGTACATTGGACTACATAGAAACACAAGAAATAGAAATAAAATTTAAATTATAATGTGTCATTATTTTATATTACATAAAAACAAATTGATAGATTTTATTTAGAAAACAAAATTTTATTACAATATACTAGATAAAAATATTGTGTTTTGAAAAGAATAACTAAAAATAATATTATAATCCACACTTTTATAACAATGTGAATGGTAGATTAACGTGTAATATTTCATGTATCCTCAATGTAAAACCATTAAATGTTATATTTTAAGTAAAATCCCTAATCATGACTCATTATTTAATAAAAAATCTAATGTATGATATGATTCTAATTGTCCCAACAAAAAAATAATATTTAGCATCATTTACCTTGATACTTATCTAGTAGCTAATTTTATCTTTGATATATAACTTATAGATAAGAAAAAAATATTCAACTTTGAATTAATGATTCCTTTAGATGAAATCCTCACATTTTTCATATTATAGAAAATAACTTATAAATAAAAACAATAAAACTAACAATAATAAAAATCTATTTTAATACTCCAACAGTCTGATTCCCAAATGATGGAGTCCGTGTTAATTGTATCGATAATATCTCACTATTCATCATATTGAGGACTTGTATTCTTTCTAAATATACTAATATATTTGTTCTATATTGTTATTATGCTTCTTAATAAAACCGTAGAGTTATGGTACACCAAAATTCTCTATATTATACGATTTTAACAATCTATTTCATAATATTTTTAAAACCAATTTTATCAATAGTTTATTAAATGGGTTTTAATGAATAAAAACATATAATATTGAATAAAAATCATTTTTTATATCAATTAATTCAATAAATTGTTTTCTCTACTCCGAAAAAATTTAAGTTATGATAAAAACTCGACAATATCTCCCATTTCCAAAAACAGAAACACCTAAAATACATATATTATATGAAAATAATTTTTTTGTTACTCATTCAACTCCACTTGAATATATTCTTCATTATTTATTTCTCCCCCTTTATGTAATATTTTCCACAAAATTCATTGACTTTTTGAAATAGTATAAATTTTTAGAATAATTCTTCAATATTCCAATTTTTAAATAGTATGGAAGGAGGAAATGTACTGATTGAAAAAGATATATTCTCATGTAGATAATAAAATGTAATATATGATTTCATAAAAAATAAAATAAGGAATAATTAAATATATATATCTTTATAATTTTTAGAAACTATATATGAAGCATTATATAGAAAAAATTCAATAAAATCATACAAATAATGTTAAATTAAAAACTGTAATTTCATTAAGAAAATTAAAAAAACAAAAATTGAATTTTATATATCTTGTTTTAGTGAAATTTTTGAAATTTCAAGAAATCCAAAATAAAAAATCAATCCTTTTATATGATTTTTATATCAGGTTCTTCAGAATCTTATTTTACATATAAATATTTATAACATTTAATTATTGATCAATGATGTTTTCATCAAAATCAATAACGTGTTAGGAAAATAAACCCACCAAAAACATAAAATTATAGTAATATATTTTGATATTTCCATATGTGGAATGAATTTTTGGATCATTCTATTCTATTTTTTTATTATGATAAGTATACATGATAGATTTATTTGAAAAAAAAATATTAATTCTAATATTAAAAAAGAACCTTTAAATCATCAACTAAAGAATAATTTATTTATTATTTTGTGTGGATATCATTTAGAAGTCCAAAAACAGTTTGTATTAATCATAATGGACACCATAGTTTTTTCTTAGGTGAAATTGAATGATCACAAAAGTAATATATTCTATTCCCATGGTATTTGAGAATTTTTTTTATAGTTTTACCAATTAATTCAAATATACTTATATCTTTCATAGCTTCATTCAAGACTTATTTTACTTTTTCTATTGATTAAATAAAAATAATTTGTTCTATATGTCTATGAATATGTATCGTCTAATTATGAATAACTCACATTCCTTTACTATGATCAAGGATTAAGATGTTGTTTAAAGCCCTCCGATTTTCATTATCAAGAAAAAAAATCATATTATATTCTCTTGATATGAGGATTTTGGAATCTTTCGATTAATTTATAATTTTTTAGCATTATATAATATTTATAAGATACCTAATGTGGTACAAATTCTATTTCCTTTTTTGTAGAATTAATCATGTATAATTGGTACATCAATCATGGAATTTCATTCATCAATTATTTGCTCAATATATAATGATGAAATCATGTGCTTGATCAAAAATATTCTTTGGATGAACCTATTTTAGAGAAACATTCCTTGATAGAGAGGAGATAATATACGTAATCATATTAATATAAAATTTAATGGGAGATTAATCTAAGACAACTGCATTTGTAGGTTGAGCCACAACATTCTTCTCAGCTGATTTCCCAAAGTTCAAAATATTCTCTAAAATAATATTCATTAACATTTTCTCAAGAAAATATATATATTGTAACAACATAGTTGTAATTTTCTTGTAGTTAAAAAATATATTGAGCTGTATAGAAACATCGGATATTGGTACATCTGGTGTAGTATCATCACCAGGATTTATAATTGTACATATAGTAAACCATCACTATAAATTTATGAAATATTATATTTTAAAAAATAAAAAGGAAAACATTTTTCAATTTTATTCAATGATTAACAACATCATTAATAGGACACCAAAAACCACATGTACCATGATTATAATAATAAAATGAATTACTCTTACAATTTTAAATTTTGTCGACATCGAGAAATACTTCATCATTCTCATTTTTTAATACATCAACTAAAAAATAATACTCTGAGTTACTTTTCGTTAACTTTTTATGTACCAAATAAGTCTTTGATCGCCTATATTTTCGACTCCTTCATGGATTCTTATGGTTTTCTCTAAAAAACCCTAATTTTTTATACAATAAAATTCTTTATATGATCATCTATACTACAATTATTTCATTGAAATTATATTATTAATCTTTTATCTTTATCCTTATATATATATAGTTTTTCAATTAGAAGTATTCTTCCATGATATATCCTAATATGAATTAAAAATTTGTCTTATTTATTTGTTCATAAAATAAATCTTTCTAAACACAATTTTGTTAATTAATTTATTTTTTAATATGCCTAGATGTATAGAAATATCAAATATTCCAAAATGTAGTAACCTAAAAATTATAAAAAATCATATCCATGATTAAGATTCTTCATCAATCAGATTTTCATTTTTTCATTATAGGATGTACATTATTCTCATCATCATATTCCATTAGTACTTTAACATGGATCTAGTATAAAATTATCCTAAAATGTAATATAATAATAATAACTATTCCAATTTTTATTACAATAATATAAGACTATATGAAAATTTCTAAATTCAATTTTTTAAATTTTACATAAAAATGAAAAATATACATGTCTTAAATTTTAATTGTATCCATACCTCTATTTATTTGTAAAATGAAAGAAAAATTACCTTAAAAACAATCCTTTCATTAGTATTCAGACACCCAATATCATGCACTTGGTCTTCAATTACCTGAATATTTTTCATATAATATGATTTGTCAAACCTCTCATAAACATCATGATGTTTATGAGAATCTTTCAAGGTATCTTATTTGAAATGAACTTTTAGTAGATTGTTAAAATAAATTATTATTATAATAAACTAAACGAAAAATGTGTGGGGTTAAGATATTTACTCCAACTTCATTAGCATATAAATCTAAAAAATAAAATTCCCAAACCAAAATAGGATCGTACATCCCATTCTTCTCTGTAGTTGACACTAACAACCTCTAACCTTGAAAATAGTGTACTTATTTCTATATAAAATCCCATTTTCTAATAAATTAGAAATAAGCAGCCTTTAATTATTAATCTCCCAACCAAATAGTTCATCGGTTGATTACATTTTTTAATTCTATGGTGTAATAAAATTTGAATGATAGATAAAAAACAATTAAAAAACTACCAGTGATTTACTGCCAATTTTAGTGAATGTTTCCAATAACAATGGCGACCACTTTTTAATAAACAATTTTATGGAAGATAAATATTTTTCTATATTTTTTTATCCCTTATTTAATATAAAATCCAAAATAAAGAATTATTCCATATTATATATTAGTATATAAATAATTTTGACATTTTTTAATTCATTTCAATTTAGAATATGAATCCAATGAATAAATTATTTGGAATTTGATATGAAAAGGGACATGAATTGGGATATGTAAATATGAAAAGAATATTGAAAAACTGAAATGAAATATAGGGAATTATGAAATATTGTTATACAATTTTTTTAAAATTTTTGCAATCATTTCATATATAATTTATAATTATATAAAAGTTTGGTCTAAATATGATTAGAAGTTATCTTCTATTTATGAATTAATAAATGTCATGACCCATCCCCTGGGGCCCGTTCCATGACTACCCTAGGCCCACCTTCAATAGGACAGGGGCTAGTGACTAGCACTGAATGGCATTTTCCCTAAAACTGGGAAGGCATTTCCTTTATAACATGTAGCCTCATGTAACTAAGTACAAATCAAGATATTAATATGAGTCAACTATGTTGAAAAAAGAGTGTTGAATGTAAAAATGGGATGGAATAAAATCCCAATAGTAATAGTACAAGTTCAACTAAAATAAAATACAACTAAATAAGAAGAAAGGAAGAAATTAGCTCATCCACTGAGGTTCCTACCTGAAGGGTAGGTACATATCTCCTCTTTAGTACCCCAAATTCACCTGTCTCCACTACATTCTGAAATGCCATGCGGTCCACCTCTGGGTCTCGTCCAATCGTGGTACTCTATGCCCCAGTTAGCGTTGTTCGTTGTTTTTATCCAACATGACAAGGTGCATTCATTGCCTATGAATGGGTGAGTGTAACGATACTCAATAGGGACCCTGAAACCCTCAAGGTCTCACAAAAACCACCAACTATAAGGCACAAAGTATGAAATCAACAGATAACTCTACTTAGTTATATGCTTATACATATACCTCAGTTATCAATTAATACATCTCAGTCATTAGTAGAACACATATATTCTGACTCAGCCCACACCGGGATTTATTCTAGGTTTAATAACATATAAAATCTCCAGTCACATTGTCAAATACCTCGGCTACTTGATAATCCCTCATTTATGGAGTATAGTGTTCCTGACGCATCACACAGAGGTGCTTCCCTCTAATCCTAGGCTGCTGAGGTACTCCTCCTCTCGGTATCGTGGGTCTATCGCATCACACAAAGGCACTCCCCACTGTGGGTCTACCTCGTCACGCAGATGTGATCATCCTCATGAATTGCTAAGGTACTTTTCCTGTTGAGTATCGTGGGTTTTTCGCATTACATAGAGGCACTCCCCACCATGGACAACTATGGTACCCCTCCTGTCGAGTATCGTGCGACTGCCACATCACATAGATGCTCTCCCCACTGGTCCCGTCAAGTCACTCCACCTTGAAAAGGTCAGCATTCTTTATGTCTCAACAAGCTACTGGGTTCCCAAACTATGCTCTCTCATCTCCGGGAGGATCTGAACCACAAGCTACTGGTCGATAATCCAACTACCACGAATTCCTATGAAGAAGAATCTCAATTGTCTTCCATGTCATAGGGGTCTCAACGCAACAAACAGCACGTAAATCAGACGCACGGTATGTGAGTTATTAGCTTTTATGTCCTAGTGGACCGGTTGGATTCATGCTTGATCCATAATTATAGATTCTCATAATAATTAAAAACTCATGTGGGCTGTACTTAAATGGATAGTCTCGCTTAAATATTTCCAATACCGCCGACGGTTTGTCAAACAGACGTCTGGTGCCAAAGTTATGGCCAATAAAATATAAACGAGGCTAGTGGGACTAGGTCCGGCCCGACCCGGTCGGTCCAACCCAACCAGTCCTTGCTTGACCCACTGGGTTTGGCCTCGCCGATGCTGGGTGACCCAACCCATGAGAGCCGAGGGGGTTTCGGAGGCCATAAGGTAGCGAAGTCCATGAGGGTGCCGCAGAGGGCCACTGGAGGTCATCGCGGCAGTTCAGTCAGGGCTGTACTGTGAGCCTGCGATGACAATTCCATTGTTGCAGTGCAGTGAGGTGTTGGTGGTAGTTCGGAAGGGGAAGGGTAGTGAGGTCGTGGGGGGTACTTTGGATGGGGTGGTGCAGTGAGGCCGCAGTGGTGACGACCATAGACTGTTAAGGCAGTGGCACGGAGGGGGCCGCAAAGCGATGCCACAACACCGTCGCCTCTATCACGGCCAACAGTAACACTAGCCTCTGTTCTCATGCCCCACTGTAGTTGTTCACCATCCTCCACCATCACTAAGAACACCACAATTCAACACATTAATTACATAGAGGATGGGCCATATTATTTAGGCCCGCACTCTATATATTAGATCGATAGAAAGTTTCTTTTATACTTAAATCATAAGAATATCAATAATATGTAAAGAAAAAACAATAATAACAACACCCTCCTTTCAAGCTCCCACAATTATTCATTCCCATTTCCAAAAACTAAACACATTCACGGATCAATCAAAAATAGATATTTGATCTGCATTCGTTGTATTAGAAGGAAAGAACATGGGAATATAAAATCACTCAGATATAAACCCCTACCTTTTTTTATTGTTGATGATGATGACTGAAGTTGAAGTTGTCGACTTTCGTCGTGCCTGTCACATTCCAGTAATACCGAGCTCGTACGTCGGACAAATGTTCTATGGTTGATGTGATTATTTATTGATGAATATGTCTACCGTTGGAGGATATCTCAAGGAAAAAGGTCATATTCGGTGTTCGTCTTCAGTGGAGTGTTCTTAATTGGAGAGATTTTATCCCAGGGCTCCTTCTGTTGCCAAAAATTTACTTACCCCAACCCACCAAAAAGAACATATAATGAATAAAATAAAATATGGTGGCGTAATTTCAAATTGGAACATTTATTTAATTGAGATGGATTAATTAATTAAAGGGGGTGGCATAAGAAATGTTGGATGAGTTGATGATGCTCCTCCATATTTAATAGGAAGTTTGAGGGTTTCAATCCTCTGGTGGTCCCCACCACCATAACCCCACATGGGAGGTTTTCCTAGATCAGGTGGTCCCCACCACCGACAATTAAATTTGGAGAATAAAACTCATGTGGTCCCCACCTACATAATATCCACAATTGGATGGTTAAAGTAAAAGAAAATGTGTGATTAATTTATTTTATTATTTCATCAAAAAACCCAAAAATATATCATTCACCCTTGACCAATTATCGTCGAGGTGAAAGTATCCTTATGTAAATACCGATGCTACAAGTTGAACGGTGTCCTAGTATTTCAATTCTGAGAACCGGTTCAAATGTTAGAAAAACAAGCTTGCATGTTTACTGAACGTACCCAAACTAAAGTTCATAAATTCATTCTGGGCACTCCGGGCCTCAGAATCATGCACCGTCAATTTTCAGGTACTCGTAAAATATCCATTTGTTTAAAAAAACATTATATTGAAATTATTGGTCTTTACATTCTCCCCAAATCAGGTCTTTATGTTCTTGTAAGCCACAAATCATAACTATATAATCAAGTGGGGGTATTGAGCATGAATCGGAGCCTCTCACTCCCATGTTCTCTGATGAAAATTATTGTGCTACCAGTAAACATGAACCAGAGGAATTATCCATCCATGAAGGACCTACTCCTGTCGATACTCAATTTCCATTGGATCCTTCATAAATGTCACCCCATCGTCGATGCCCAGCTCTCCATGGTTGATGATGTGAGAAGGGTCTTGCACATATCTCCTCAGCTGGGATGTGTGATAGACATCATGAAACCGATGCAACTGATGTAGAAAAGATAAGTTGTATGCCACCTATACAACTCTTCTGAGGACCTAGAAAGGTCCGATGAACCTCGGAGATAAATTTCCACATCGGCCAAATCACTGCAAACATTTTCAAGGTGAGACCCATAAAAAAACGTGGTCATCATCCTCTAAATCTAGTGGTCTCCATATCTTATTAGTATACGACTTCTACCTACTCTGTGCATTCTCCATCCACTCCTAGATGATATGCACCATCTATGAGGTAGCATGTACCATCTCTGGTCCCATGAGTGTTGTCTCCCCTGAGTTTGTCCATCACAATGTTGATCTGCAAGGTCTCCCATACAACACCTCAAATGGTGACATATCAGTAGTGGAGTGATGACTGTTGTTGTATGCAATCTCCACTAATGAAAATTTATCCTCCCAATAGCGACTAATGTCGAGGAAAAAAGCACACAGTATTTTCTCAAGGGTCTGAATCGTCCTCTTAGTCTGGCCATCCGTCTGAGGATGGATGGCGGTGCTGAAACGAAGATACACCCCGAAAGCATCCTACAACCTCTTTAATAGCCGAGAAGTAAAACATGCATCACAATTGGAGACAATATTTAAGGGTAATCAACGTAGACGCACAATCTCCCGCACATAGTGGCATCCCAAGATCTCTACTGAACCATGCTCTCTAATCAGTAGGAAGTGGGATAACATGGTGAGTCAGTCGACAATCACCCAAATTGAGTCATGACCCCTAGATCTACGTGGATGTACAGTCACGAAGTCCATGGATATCTCATCCCACTTCCACATTGGGACCTCCAAAGGTTGAACCAAGCTTGCTGTTACCTGATGATCCCCCTTTACATGCTCACATGTGAGGCACCAATAAACAATCTATTCTACTACTTTCTTCATTTCCGGACACTAGTACGGTTTTCGGAGATCCTGGTACATATTCTCCACTCCTAGATGCTCCACTAGAGGGGTTGTGCGGAACTCCCTCAACACTTCCTTTTGAAGTGACGCAAGTACCATGGTACATCCTCTGAAGAGGATGACATTCTTCCTACCTTCATAAAATCTATCAAATGTCTGTCCTATTGATATCTGAGCACATCATGTCTCGTTGCCAGTGTCCCCACACTACACCTCCTTGACTCGCTGATGGAGTGGGGCAGTGACTGTAAGTGGCTGAAGAAAATATGCTCTATCTATATCCACAAAGGATATCTGTAAAGCCGCAAGAAACTCCGTTACCTCGCCTAACAGCTATACACTAGACCTCATACTGAGTGATTATGCTACAATGATCCCCTTCCCAAGAGCATAGAATATCTTGAAGTCATTTTCATAGAAGAACTGAATACAATGTCGTTGTCTCGGGGTTAGGTCCTTCTGAGTGAAGATGTACTTAAGAATCTTGTTATCCGAGTAGACTGTAAAGTATTCACCCATCATATAGTGTCGCCACATCTTCAAGGTGAAGACCACTACTACTCACTCTAGGTCATGATTAGATTATTTCTTCTCATGTTGTCTCAGTTGTAGAGAACCATATTTGATCACTTCTCTATCTTGCATCAAGACACATCCGATTCTATTCCATGATCTGTCGCAATAGACTACATACCCTTAGCAATCCTCTAGAAGCCTCAAGATTGGGGAACAAGTCAGCCTCTACCTCAACAAAAAATAACTCTACTGGCATCTCTCTGACCACATAAAGGTTTTCCCCTTATTCATCAATGCTGATAGTGGTGCTGCAACTTTTTAGAAATATGGAAAAAATATCTGGTAGTATCCGGCTGAACCTTGGAAACATCGCACCCCCGTCACACTACTGGGTGGCTCTTTAGAAAGTATCATCTCAATATTTCCTAAATCCACTACAACTCGAGTCTCTGATATGACATGTCACAGAAAGCGAACCTATCGAATCTAGAACTAGATCTTCAAGAGACTATAATAAAGTTGGTGTTCTCTTAGTGTGTCTAGTATTACCCACAAATGATAGGCATGATCCTCCTCAGTTGCCGAGTATATTTTAATGTCGTTAATGAAGAATAATACAATGTGATCAATGTATGGCTGAAAGATCATGTTCATTAATCCCATGAATACTATAGGAGAGTTGGTTAAACTGAATTGCATAACCGAGAATTTATAATGGATGTACCGACATCCGAAGGTCATCTTCTTACACATCCTCATCTCTCACACTGATCTATTGATAGCGTAATCTGAGATCTATCATCGAGAACCAACGTGCTCCCTTCACCTGATCAAAGAGTTCATCAATCCTTGGGATTGGGTACTTATTTTTCATATTCACCTTGTTTAGGAACTGATAGTCAACAGAAAGCCTCAAGATCCCATCCAATTTCTGGGAGAACAAAATTAGGGTTGTCCCAGGGGAAACAATGGGATGACTGAATCCTTTCTACTGAAAGTCCTCCAGCATTTCCCGCAGCTCATTAAGCTCTATGGTAGCCATATAATATGCTAGTGTAGATATAAATTTCATCCCGGGGTACAATTAAATGTAAAGGTATGACTATCTGTGAGGAGGTAGACCAAGAACATCATCAGGTTAAACATCTACATATTGGCTGACCACTATAGGATGGCTCAGACTCTCTACATTAACAGCTCTGAGGTTAAGTCTAGCCAACTGATTAGTGATCGGCTACACTCTCCTCTGGGTATATCAATCCTACTATACAAACGCTCCCTTCTTGCTGGTGAAGGTAAACCTAGTCCCATCTATGCGAACACACCATACATTGTGCCTAATACATTCGATCAAATCAAGGAATTTAGATTACCAGTCTCTACCCAAGATAATGGCGTAAGGCCTCGATGATGCTACTAGGAGATCCCAGCTGAATTTCATGCCTCCTAGAGTAAGCTCACACTGCCGGCCCCGATGCATAATCATCGAATAAAATCTTATAGTAGTCTTTAGACGTAAAGATCAATCCACCGGCTCCATCGGAATCTCCAAGATCCGAACGAGAGGAGTGGAAATAAAAGAATAATTGGAACATGTGTCTATAGGTACTACTGCTAAGGTGGAATAGACATAGATCATACCCCTTATCATATCTGGAGCACCGTGATCATAGGCCTTAGCTGCCGTGAGCTGAGCTCTCCCCTGTCCACCTTCTTTCTCTGGTCAGAGTGGACTTCTTAGTAGTGGTGGCGGTAACATCTTGAATTGTCTACCACTGTAAGATGCATGAAAAACTCTTATTCCATGTCTGCCTTCTCCCTATAGACCTCCTCGGTCAAACCTCTGTCTCTACTTGGGTGGTACTTCGACCGTCTGCTCATCATCTGTACGACAGGTCAGACATTCATGAGCCCAGTGACCATGCCTCTCGAATGAGTTACACCGCATGATCCTGGCCTTACTGGTTCCTCCTTGGGTGCCCCGCACAACCGATCATGATTCATGCAGTCGTCCAACTATAGGTCTGGTCCTCTTCGACCTCTACTTCATCTGTCTACTTCTTGCTATATAATACTATACTACAAAACAACTGGGGGTTGGTCTCACTGCTAGGGACTGCTGGACATGGAAACACTCTACCAAGGGGTTCTCTCTAACTCACCTGCCTGTTTCGGGATTCAGAGTGAGATCATAGAAGCCCTGATCTCCCACATGAGCCCCTGCTCAAATGTTCGAGCCCTGAAGAATGGGTTCCATACAATATCTGTAGAGAATCGTGAGAGGTCTCTGAACCGCACTGAATACTGATCTCCAATCATGTTTCCCTTCTGCAGATGAATAATCTCCTCTATGCAAACCTCACAATGAGTCACTGGGACTAAATCTTCCTGAATAATGCTCTCGATGTCTACCCAATGAATCATCACCTTGTCGGGAACCTGGATCATCATGCTCCACCATCTACCAAATACTGCCTATAAAAGGCTGGTAGCAAGGATCTACATGAGATCAGTTGGTGTCACTACAAGTCGAAGGACTCTCATCATAGCCACCAGGCAATCCTCAGCCTCCTATGGGTCCATCTCTCCGCTGAACCCGGGTGGCCTCTGGCACTGGAACTCATGCAACACACTCAAGAGGAGTGCACTCTCTACTAAAGGGGCTGGTGGAATCTGTGGCCCAATAGATAATGTTACTATTGGTTCCTCTACTGGTGCCTCTACTGGAAGAGGGCCCGACACTGAGGCCTCTTCGCTCAGTGGGCTATCATTGGGTACAACTCTTGGAACACTAGGTGGCTATCTTCGTGGAGGCATCTGGGAAATAAATAGGTGGTCATGGTCTATATGTTATACCTGGTGAGCCGACTCAAATATTTCACAAAGAAGACTCTTGAAAACACACACGCAATCATTGTTTTTGTGCACTGAGTCGGAAATAATAAGTCAGAGTCCTTTTATATGGATACATCAGCCACCACATAAATTTTTCATCACCCGTCCCTCGGGGGCCCGTGTCGTGACGACCCTAGGCCCACCTTCCATAGGTGAGGGGCTGGTGACTAGCACCGAAAGGCATTTTATCTAAAACGTGGATGGAATTTCCTTTATAACCTGTAACCTCACATAACTATGCACACAAAAAATATGAACAGAAGTCAATTATATAGAAAAATGTGTGCTAAATGTAAAAAGGGGTCAAAATACAATCCCAACCGTAATAGTACAAGTACAACTGAAATAAAAAACAACTAAAGAAAAAGAAAGGCATCTAGTAGGTCTTCATATGAGGTTCCTACCTAAAGGGTAGGTAAAGATTACCTCCTTAGTATCGCACATCCACCCGTATCCTCTACGTACCGACATGCCATATGGTCCACCTCCAGGTACCGTCCAGTCCTGGTACTCACAGTCTCAGTCAGCGCTGTCTGTCATCTACATCCCACACAATAAGGTGTAGGTATAGCCGGTGTTGAGATGAGTATAACGATTCTCAATAGGGACCCTAATACCTAGAAGGTCGCACAAAAACCACCAAGTATAAACTACAACGTATGAAATCAACATATAACCCTACTTAGATATATTCCCATACATATACCTATGTTATCAAGAAATCTATGTTAATCATGAGGAAGATACAATTATACTGACTCACCTCACATGAAGATTTATTCTAGGTTTAGTGACAAGTAACATATCTAGTTACATTTTTGAACACCTAGACTGCTAGAGAACCCCTCCTATCCCGAGTATAGTGGGCCTGCCGCGTCACACAGAGACACTTCCCACTTATCTTGGACTGCTAAGGTACTCCTCCTATTGAGTGCCATGGGTATGCAACGTCACATAGAGGTGCTCCCCGCCATGGGTTTGCTGCGTCACACAAAGGCGCTCCCCCTCATGACATGATGAGGTAATCCTCTTGTTGAGTACCGTAGCTCTGCTGCTACACACAAAGGTACTCCCCACTATGGCATGTGGCGGTACCCATCCTATCAAGTACCATGGGTATGCCGCATCACATAGAGGTGCTTCCCGCCGTCGGTTTGTCACATCACACAGAGGTGCTCCCCACTGTGTCTATCAGGTCACTCTATGTTGAAAAGGTTAGCAGTCATCAAGTCTCAGCTAGCTAATGGGTTCCTGCACTATGCTCGCTCATCTTTAGGAGGATCCGCTCCACAAGCTGCTGGTCAATATTTCCACTATCATAAAGTCCCAAGAAGTAGAACCTCAATGGTCTGCAATGTCATAGAGGTCTCAATGCAACATAAGTTTCATCAATCAGATGCCCTATCTGTGAGTTATTTTCTTTTAAGTCTCGGGGGCCCGGTTGAATTCATGCTTGATCCAACCTGACTATTCCCAATCTCAATTCAATACTCACATGGGGTATACTCAAAAGGACTATCTTGCTCCATGAATTCCAATGCTACTGAAGGTTCATCAAACGAATGTCTGGTGCCAATGTTACGGCCAAAAGAAGGTAAATGATTCATAGTGGGTCTGGGTCTGGTCTGACCCGATCGATCTATCCCGGACCAACCCAGCCTGGGCCAACCTGATTTGGGTCGACCGGGCCCGACCTGCTGGATCTGTCCTGGCCCGGTGGGTCTGGCTAACAAAGGCTATTGGGGTCGTGAAGGACGTGAGAGCGCGGAGGCTGCGAAGGCACCGTGGAGGGCTTCTGGAGGTCGGGGCGGTGTTGCTGGCTGCGGGGCGGCTCTACAAGGCCGTGGCGGCGGTTTAGCATGGGCAGTGTGGCGAGGCCACAACCACGTCTGTCCGGGGCGGCATGACGAGGCCATGATGGTGGTTCATCTGGGGTGGCACAACAAGGTTGTGTCGGCAGGGTCCACAGACGACATAGTCTGTGGGATGGCTTTGGCCGCGAAGCGTCGCTGGTGGGTCATTGCCTTCGCCGCATCATGTGGTGGTGCCGACTACTGTTCTCGTTCCCCTTCATGGTTGGCCTCCATCCTCCACCATTGAAAATAACACCAAAATTCAACAAAAGAATTATGGAGAGGACGAGCCTTGTTAGTTTGGCCTCCACTCTCTACATTAGAGTAGTAGAAAGTGGCTATTATACTTGAATAATAAGAATATCAAGAACATGTAAGGGAAAAAAATAATACAAACACCCTCCCATAATGCTCACACAATTATTCATTCTTAATTCCACAAAATAAAAACATCTGCGGATCAATATAAAATAATGTATTGATGTGCGTTCGTTGTTTTAGAAGGAATGAACATGGGAATATAAAATCACTTATAAATAAACCCCTACCTTGTTTGATTGTTGACGATGAAGAGAGAAGTCGTAGATTTCAACATTCATCGCTCCCGTAACATGCCTCTGATCCCAACCTTGTTTGTCGGATTAACGTTCTTCGATGGAGGTGATTCTTAATTGATGAAGATGTCCACTGATAGAGGATTTCTTGAGGAAGAAGGTAAAATTCATCCTTATTCATCAGTGGAGCATTCTTCATTGGAGATATTTTCACCCAAGGCTCCTTCCATTTCTAACAATTAATTTCCCTAAACCCTCCAAAATGAAGATATATCCCATATAATAAAATAGGTTGGCATAAGTTCATGTTGGAACATTTATTAATTGATATGGCATAATTATTTAAAGGTGGAGGGTTGGCATAATAAATGTCGGAGGAGTTGAAGAGGCTCCCCCAAATTTAATAGGAAGTGTGAGGGTTTCAAGCCTTGGGCGTTCCCCACCAACATAACCCCTCGTGGAATGTTTTACTAGCTCAGGTGGTCCCCATCGCTGAGCCATCAATTTAGAGAAAAAAACTCTTGTGTTCCCGGCCTCCATAATATTCACAAGTGGGTGGTAACAACAAAATAAAATAAAAAATGAATTATTATTTTATTTTATTATTTCCACAAAAAACCAAAAAATATCTTTCACCCTCGGCCAATTTTTTTCATGGTGAAAGTCTCCTTAAGAAAATACTAACGCTGCGAGTTCAGCAGTGTCCTCATATTTCAATTCCAAGGACCAGTTCAAAAGATAGAAAAACCCTCTCGCACGTTTACTGAATGTACCTAAACAAATGTTCACAAATTCATTCCAGGAACTCCAAGACTCTGAATCACCCACCGTTAATTTCCATCGTCTCATTAATTTTCCATTTATTTAAAAAAATTACATTTAAATTACTGGTCTTTACAAGTAATATTTTTCTTTTGAGTCTATTTTAATTATTGTTTTGAAATAATGTTTTAGTTCTATTTGTAATTTCATAATATAAAAATTCGTTTTATAAAATTAAATAACAAGTAATCACTCTAAATAAAATAAATAAATAAAAATATATACGGAAAAAATAATTCAATCGACATAAATATATAATTAAAAAATAAAATATACATTTTTAGTAGGAATTCATCTACCAATGCAGATTATTCTCATCTTCAGAATTACATTCATTGTAGATAGAGCTCATTGGGTCTAGGATAATTTTTGAATAAAATCATTGGGTTCCTTACTTGATTATATGTATTTTGTTCATATCTAAAAAGTTCAAATAAAATGGATCTATGTTTTCCAGAGGATTGAATTAAATTTAATGAAT
Source organism: Viscum album (assembly GCA_963277665.1). Lineage (NCBI taxonomy): Eukaryota > Viridiplantae > Streptophyta > Magnoliopsida > Santalales > Viscaceae > Viscum > Viscum album. Next base: position 316,598,092 of record OY728129.1, read on the forward strand.
AATTTGTCCTATAGTTTCCTCGTATCCAGAATAAATATTAGAAGGTTTTTTTAGGAACATAAATTTTATACATGTTGGATAAATATTTTTTTTTATTTATTCTAAATACATAGGTATATTTATGGGTATTATTTTACAATTCAAACACTCAATATATTTTTAACTTGTATCATATTAATTCAAATTCAACTTTATACTTTTGATCGTAGATTTTAGTTTGAAAATACCATTTTTTATCTTGGAAAAAAGTACAATTTTTTATTTTTTATTCATCATCAGACTATTTTAAAAGGAATCCTAAAAGGTAATAGATTTTCCTTTTAAATCATTATTTATTTAAAACATTCACATTAGATATTTATAATTATTAAGAAAGATTTTTGTATTCTATTACATTCCAAATTAAATAATATTCAAATTTTGTAATTCTATATTTTCTTATTTTTCTATTATTTATTTAGATCATTATACTTTGTATTTTACTTCATATAAAATGTTTCACATTTGTGAAATTTAATCTCTTGATTAATCATTATTTTTAGAAGATCATTCGTCATCAGAACTTCTTTCTTAAGGATCTTCATTTCTTTCTATGTAATTAAAAAAATTATAATGTGGATAAAATTTAATAATTGATTAATAAACAAATTTTTCCCACAAATAGTTTTTCAAATTAAGGAAAATATGAAAAAAATAATGAACTATTTGAAATATCATCACAATCATAAAATGATCTCTAAGATATTTAGTAGCATTTAATACCTCTCTATATATCAATAAATATAATGATTTTTATTTTTTAAAATTTGAATATTTTTAATAGAACTATATTAATTTCACATTAATCTAAAGAATGTTAACTAAATTATAATATTTTTATTGTATCCCTAAAACATTGAATTATAGGTATCATTATTTTCATTTATTTACAATGAATAATTTATTCTAAAACTCTTATTTTTTTTAATAATCATATTTCTTTATCACAAAGTCCTCTACATGTATGATAATTTATCTTTCATCATAAGATCTTATAGAAATTATCATGTATGTTATATTTTTCAATTAGTTATACTTGAATTTAAATCAGTTTTAAAATAAAATATTATAATATTTTTTTATCATAGAATATGTTTTTTAATGCATTTCTAAATGAATTAATTTTTTATATAAACTAATTTAATAATATATTAGTGATATGATGTTTATAATTAATATCCATACGTTTAGATTCCTATTCCACTATAGGATGTCCAAAAAATTCTCAATAAGCTGTTTATCATATAATTATTAGTCACCATGGTATTATAATTATTATAATATTCATAATTTATTGGGGAATATGAAAAATTGATTCACCAGGTTGAAAATCAGTAGCATGATAGTCTTCTCTTTTTATATTTAGTTTTTCATGGAAATTATATGTTATTAAATTTTTTACTTCATATTTTTTCTGTATTCCACTTGTAGTTTGAAAATATTAAATTTAGAATTAGATTTTTTATTTTATAACATGATATTTCTTATATTACTCTAATATTTTTATAAAATTTATTTTTATGTTATATTGAGAATGTAAAAACATTTTTTCTGGTATTTTTAAATCTATTGTCAGCATAAAATATGATTTCACTCTAGTATTGACAATGTATCTACCCATTATCTTTATTCAACTATAAAATAAATTACTCTGAAGAACAATGTATTCATCCATAAATTTTTACATTCTTTTAAAGATAAAAACATAAAATATTTACCAGAACAGGATCCGAAGATTTAGTGTCTTGGAAAAACTATTTCCACATATTATTTTAAAAACAAAAAATCAACATTTATTTAGTTCTATCTTATCTTTCTTATTATTAGACAATGAATTGTCCTTTGTAAAAGCTTTCACTTTAATATATACATCAATGAAACGTGTGTGATAAAAATCCTAGTAATGAGATATATATGAAAATTAAACAATATAGCATGGTGTGACCATAATCATTACCTTGTCATTATAATCATGAGATAAAACTTCTGGTATAGTAATGGAATGTAGAAATATATAAAAATGATACATCATGTCTTAGTGGTAAAATACCACACAGAGTTGTGAACAAATATAGCATAATGTTAATACGTATTTAACTTTTTCTCATGTGATACATCACATTAACCTATGAATTGGGGGGATATATAATTCCGGATGTACCCATCACCACATAACATTTATATTGTGCTATATAATTATGTGTGCACCTGTCACATCCTAAAATTTACATTATCATGCATGAAACATATAACATATATCAACCTTGAACATAAAACAAGACATATAAAGAATTGGGCATAATTTCTTAAAGTATACAGTCATAAATTTTTTCCCCAGATTAAATTTTGAATAATCTTGCGGACATAAAAATCATCAACCATGAGTGAAGAAGAAAAAATCTCGATAAGTAGAAGGTGTTTTTTTTTCAATAGAAGTTTTATATTATAAAACTTTCTGATTATATGTAACTCAACAAGAATGAATGTAGGTACTAGATACGGTAATATAATGATGAAAATAATGATATTTATGTAATATCCTTTCTATAAATTTTGTAAAAGATGGAAACCCCAATGAAATATAGTTGGGATTGATAATTCACCATGCCTTGTATATGAAATCATCCTTCACATTAAAGTTATTTATAATTACATTACATTTGTTATTTAAATAATAAGGAACATTTAATACATGAATTTGATTCATTATTGTTTTATTATATTTATTTATGGTTTTTAACATGATTTATAAGGTTTAATTCCATCGTTTGAGAGTATTCATTTTTATAGTTTTCAGAATCAATTAACTTGTATACTTGAATGAGTGTTCTTATAAAATAAGCTTAAATGTAAAAAATTGTCAATATATGTCGTTAATGATTTTAAATAATATAAAATGATATTATAAAGAATTATTTTAAGGTATTAGGATAAATCATTCGATAAATGTTAATGATGATCATTTTATGATAATCTAGACTTGTTTCAATCACAATAAACATGATATGTTTTATCATTTTTTATTATGAATATAATAATAACACATAACATAAAAAGGGTTTCAATAGATATTTTAAAATATTTACCATATTATAATGGTTTAATTAATATTATTTAATGCAGTAATGGAAAATAAAAGTGCATTACGCACGGTTTGGGTAAATTTACCAATCATGTGCGGTGATTTAATTTAAAATATATATATATATATTGAGAGAGATGGAGGGGTTTAATGATGATCATCAATTAACTTGATAAAATAATATTATAAAAATTATAATATAGTTACCTTTCCATTTGTGTAAGATAAGTTGAGGATAAGAGAATAAAAGAAATAAAATTGAAATGAAATTTAAAGAAAAAGGATGTGGATTTTTCCTCTTCGGTTTATCCTCATTGGGAATGAACTGTCAGAAAAATATTTATTCTTTTAATGCAACCAATAGCTTCTAGAAGTGGGAGAGGGGATAACAAATAGTTTTGGAAAAAATATGTGCAATTCTCAATGCTTGATATTTTATAGTATAAGAGGGGGTGATGGGTGATAATTATACTAGTGGATAGGGGTGTTTTCCTATTATATAAATCATTAGAATATTATATTGGATCTAGAGTGTGAATGGTTTTAGAAATTTCTTCAAAAATATTAAAATAATGAATGGAATTTTGATATTTTGTTTCTTACCTAAGCGATGACTAATTAAATTGTTTATTTATCATAAAATTTATATACAATGTAAAATATTGTATTTCACTATTATCAAAAATCCATTTATTTCATAAAATACACAATAATTAGCCCTGGCCGATTTTCTAATTTTTTTTTAAAAAAATGAACTATGTTTTATAAAACAAATAACAAACATGAATAATTTAATTTTTAATTAAAATCATCCTTTACTTTGAAGCGTCATATTTTAAAATAATAATTAAATTTATAACACATTAAAAAATTACTTATTGTCTCATAAACATTTTTTAAAATCATTTTAAATAAAAAAAATTTAATTTATGAATACTTTTTATGAAAATTATTTTTTTAAAATTTTAAATTAATAATAAAATTTATTTAAATACTTATGATTTAAAAATATAATAACATTTAATTAATAATTTTTATAACATATATGTAGTTAGAATAATATATAATTATACCAAAAATTCATTAATAAGATGCCTAATTATTAATTATACTTTCTATGGTGATGCTACTAATCATTTGGCCAATCTAATATTCATAATTGTCATATTACTATTCCTATATTGATGTTACTATTACAACATTATTGGTTCTTTAACATCTAGAAATACCCCTTATTTCTTTAATTATTTGTATATAATTGATATTTTTGGTCGATAAGTTATTATATGTTATTTGTACTATATAAAATTACTATACAAAGGTGGAAAATTTCCATTGATAATTCATTGGTTTGTTACATTCTTCCCCCTTATTGAAAATTTTCCCAAGAAATTTAGTTTTTCATAAACAAGTGAGTGTACTTCTCCTTCATCACCTCCTTTGGTTCCCATGTTTCTTATTCATACATATTATTCTTTCAGAACACTTTTAAAAGTGAGTTTTAATATTTCTTATAACATTATATCCATAGTTTATAATCATTTATGGTTTCTCCTCAATATAGAGATCATCTTCCTATTTTACCAACTCTATGTTCAGTATATGTGAAAAATCTATTATTTAATTCCTCAATATTGATATATGGAACACATCTTGAACATAAGCCATACTTGGTGGATGTGTTGTCTAATAGGCCACACCTATTATGAAATCATGGATCTCAAATGGGATAGTTTATAAAAGGATTAGATTCACTTTCTTTCCAAACCATATAAATCTCATCCATTATGATATTCAAAGGATAACTTTATCTCCAATGTTCAACATAAATTCCCTTCTGAGGATGACATCGTCGATTTTTTTCTAACCCTTAGTTTCTTTGATATGCTACTTGATGGCTTAAACCATTTTTATAATATATGGTTCAAGATCAAGTCCATGTATCTTTCTATCACCAACTTCATTAAAACTTTTTTTGATTTACATCTCTTTCCATACATCGCTTTATATGAAGACATCAGAATACTTGAGTGGATGATATTATTATACGATAACTCATCCAATGGATGATGATGATCTCATCAACCATTTAATTCTAAAGAGATTTCTATTATCATATCATCTAGTTTCTAAAAAGTATTGTCGTGTTGTAAATTAGTTTGGGGGTGATAGGTCATTGTTAAATTTAATTTAGTATAAAAATCATGTTGAAGTCCGTTGAAAATTTAAGATGTGAAACTATGATCAATATTAGAGAAAATTGTGGGTGGAACTCTATTAATTCTCACAATTTTCTTCATAAATATCATTTTATGTTGTTCAATCAATATATATTCATGAATAGAAGCAATGTGAAATGTGTTGGTGAGTTGGTCCACCACCTCCCATATCACATTATTTCTTTTTGGTGTCTTTGGGAGACCCATGAAAAAGTCAATAGTCACATTCTTCAAATTCTACCAGGTTATATAAAATGGTTGCATCATCCCTTTGGACATAATTCTCTTGACTTTATGTTGCAAATATATCATGAACAATGAAATATACTTAGCAATATCCTTCTTCATGTTGTCCCACTATAAGTGTTCATGAATGTAATAGTACATATAGGCACTTCATTGATTGATAGAGAAAGTCGATCTATGGTCATTGTTCAAAATTTCATTCTTTATAGTAGGTGATGAAGGAATCCAAAGAATTATTCCAAACCAAATCAATCCATCGTCAGCGATATGGAACTCTTATATCTTCCCTTTATATTGTATTAGCAAAATTTTGTAACTCAGGATCCTCCCATTATGCATTCTTAATCATCTATTAGATAGATGGTTGGAAAAACATTTGTTTAGTGTAGGATTTATTCTATACTATTATTTAGAAATCTGTCCTTTTTTATCCTTGATTATAGTGACTTTCTCAAACTACAACATGGATATTTTAACAGGTTTTTTTTAGCTATGATCATTAGCTACCATTTTTTCATTCAAGGAAGATAGAATTCATGGCACAAGATTAGCTCCACCCATTTCTTTTAACCCATGTTGAGCTCCATTTGATTGAATATATTATCTACACACATTTTATCTATATATACACACACACTTTTCACCATTTAGGTAGTGACTTCATATATTTATGGAAAAATCATATCCACTAGCTCTGATCATGTGTCTGGTAGTTCTTGTCATGGAACTTAAACTACCGTGAGGTATAGAAAATCACATTTTATCATTTTTCATTAGTACATAACCCAATACTTTATTTCATTACTCATTATATATGAAAAATTATTCTCCACTTTTTAATAATGTGAGTACATGTTACATGATCAACCTCTTCTTTAGTATTGTGATTCTTTCCTCCCATTTCTCCATCTAGATGTACATTATACAATTTTGGTAAACAAAGTTCGTGGGATAGAAAATCATGTGAATTTTCTAACTAATCATTATTATTACAATGATAAGCTATGTAAAATAAGTATTACATTGACACTAGAGGGTCTAGACCATTCCTCAATTTCTTTTTCCTGATGATTACCTAGAAATTCAATCACTTGTGATCTCGTTTCCAGAGAATGTCGCCTAATACATCCAAACATCACACCTTCTATGCATGGAATACGACATCCCCAACATAAATATCTCCAAAAATCCTTATATTTTCTTCATGTTCCACCATGAACATTGAGTAACTGATAATATCATCGATAAACACTACCACAAATATGTTGAGGTAATGTCTATATAATATATTCATCAATTCTAAAAAGACTGTAAGGGAATAGGTATGTCCGAATTAATATATAGAAACTAATAGTTCCCATACCTTTTATGTAATTATGTCTTGTTAATATCTTTATTATTATTATTTTTCTGATAATATCATAATGAAGATCCACCTTTCAGAAGTACTGACATCCTCATTACAGTTTAAATAAATCATCAATCATTGGAAGGGGATACGATTTCATTTAGTGTTCTTGTTGAGTTCTCGATAATGGATACAAAATGTGTTGATCCATCTTCCTTCATGACAAAGAGACTAGCTCACCAGATGTTTATGCACTATGTCATATAAACCATTTCTCCAAATAAAGATGTAGCTACTTCTTTAACTCCTCCTGTTCGATATGTTCTATCATATATAGACACTTTGACATATGAGTATCTCCCAGTATGAGTTCTATTGAGAAATATATGTCACTATCATGGGTATGTCTAGGTAATGCATCAGTAAATACATAATTGAATTCACTCATTGTTGTAATTTTCCCTTGGTTGATACCATCCCTTGATCCAACCATTTGAGTGAGGCATGCTTCTTCATAGGGAATAAACACCCACAGAGTTGATGGATTTTCCAAATGAGATTCCTATAGATCCATGAATTTTTAGAGTTTCATGTGATGGTACTAATGATAAAAAGACATTTTCATTTCCTGAATTTTTTATGATCACTATAGAACAAGATCAAATCCATTCTATTTAAAGAAAAAAAATTATACCATGGGATTTTTCAAAATATTCTCTATAAGAATTTTCCCACATATATAAATAGGAGAAGATTATTATAGTTGGTATGAAATTATTGTATGACTTGGTGTTTTAATATATATCTATACATAATTATTGGTGATTCAAATCAACAGTTCTACCAAACATTCATGACATAAAAGAATTCATAGTACCCGAATGAAATATGAATTTTTCTATTTTGTAGTAAATGATAAGTGTAACCTATTAAATTTCATTTTCTCCCTATACTTCATCAATAGTTATGAAATAAACCTTGGATTTCCCCTTAGGATTTGGTTTATGTTGACGGTAATTAATCTCATGGGCTAGAGGTTTAGTGTACTAACTTTCATAGTTCCTTTTATCTGTACAATTGTATCATTTGACCATGGGGGATTCCCTCCTTTCCTCCACCACATTATCCTACATCCTCATGTGTTCAAAATATTCTTGAGCATGGTGGTCATCTTTCCCATAGTTGAATAATTTCCCCATTCCCTGGACACAGTTCCCATGATTCTCATTCTCATATTATTTACTTCTGGGTTGTGGAGTTTTCTTACCACGTTTATTAATATATACTCTAACATGAAACTCCATCATTCTTTTCATATAACCATAGACATGGGAACATTGAAAAAAATCTACATCAACTTTGAGAACACATAAAAAAACTTCTTCAAAACTAAAATGTTTTTGAATTTATAGAGTCTTTAAAAGGTGCCATTTTAATCCACTGAATAATAAAAAAATATTTCTGTCATTATTGATAACAATTACTAAGGGGTACCTTGAAAGCCCTGTGAAATTTTATTCATCGGGCATGAAATTTGCTCCTTAATTTTTCATCATATTATTGAATTCAATATTCATTGTTGTATGAAGTGTTTAAGGGAAATATTTGTAATGGAAAATAATCCTAACGTATTTACACACCATCCTTTCAGTTTCATCTTTCAACTTGGTGTTTGTAATCAAGGCCCAAAATTTATCGACCACTACATAGACATAGAAAATGGCTAGGGTAAATTTATCCATCTTACAATAGTTAAGCACATAAGTGATCTTCTATATTGACCTGGCCCAATCTTCAATGACTAGTGGATCATAGGATCCACAAAACATCATTATTCATTGCCTCTTGAAACAGTCAATATCAGGTTTCTCCCTCAATGGTGAAGGTGGGTGTCACACATTATTTTGGTTATTGTTCATACCCTAATAATGATGGGTAAGAACCCCAATGATAATTTTAAGACCACCTAGAAAAGAACTGATGATGTTGTTTGGGAAATCAATTTCTTGAACATTGCACAATTTGTTGTCTGAGTTTCTCCAAGTTCCCAACATATTATGAAATAGAAACGGCTAGAACAAAACATAAGGGAACTAGTCCTAAATAAATAATTTATCCCTTTGTGAAATTAAGTCTAAAGTCATTTTAAGTGGGATCCTTATATTTATAATTTTCTAAAACATATATTCTTTGGTGTTTATATATAATAAGTTCCACAATAATAATTTTAACTAAGGTTCTCATATCATAATTATAGAATTAACTAAATTTTGATCTCATAACATCTATATTTACCATGCTTTCCTTAGATCACTCAGTACATAATTTTAATAATTACCAACATAAAATTGTATCATGCTTTGGATTCAAAGGATCAATTTCATTGAAAAATTATAAACATAAGTAAAAATTTTAAAAGAATAAATAATCATTTATTTAATTTTCTCATCTCTGTCTTATTATGGGACCTTTAATTCTCCGTAGTAAAATTTTTCACCTGATTATATAAATAAATTAATGGTGTGTTCAAAAAGCCCATTAAGATGATAAATAATAACATGAAACAATATAAAAAGGATTAGTCATAATTATTACCACAATATCATAATAATGAAGGGAATAAATAGGTATACTCATGGAATGATGAAATTCAAAAAAATTAAAAATCGGGTCTTAGTGGTCAAAATCCACACATAGTTGTGGAAAATGATAGCCACATGGTCATGCATATTTCAATTTTTCACATGAGATACATCTCATTAAACATTTACTTGGATAAAAATATATAATTACAAGCATACCCTCCACATCATAACATTTACATTCCACTAAATAATTCCGAGTGAAGTTGTCACAAAATACTATTTATATTATCAACTATGCCACATAGTAACAATATCAAACATCAACATAAAATAACCCATTTAGAGGAATGGTTTTCATCTCAATGATAATATTATCATAAAACATGGTTTCCCAAAATAAATATGGAATAAATACATGATGTAATAATTATAAATCATTATTGATGAAGAAACAATGTCAAGAATTAGAAGGTTTATTTTTGGAATGTTGACTTATTTTGGAAAACAATGGGTTAGTCATAAACTCGGAAACATGACTGTCTGAATAAAAAAATATAATGAAGAATAAAATGTTATTTATAGAATATCCATGCTGAAAATATTGTGGAAGATTGAAAAACAAAAAGAATGCGTGTTGGGTTTGACAATTCCTATAAACTTGTTTCCGAAAGAATCATTTTGTTTAATATCATGCATACTCACATTAGATTCGTTAATTAAAAAATTAAAAAACTATGGCGTTTATTCACAATTTTTATGATCATTTATGGGTTTTTTATTAGATGTAGAGTTTAATTTCATAGTTTTAGATGATTTGTTTTCTTGGTCTTCATGATCGGTTCACTTGTATAAATGTTTGTAAGTTCATGTAAAATGAGGATAAATGACCATAATTTTTATTAAATTTTATGAATGATTTAATATTATAATAAACGACTTTATACTAATTTTTTTATTGTATGAGGATGAATAATTTTATAAAGGTTAATTATGATCGTCTTAGGTTAATTTTCGAAGTCTTCCAATCACAATCCATAATTTTTGTTTTATCATTTAGTATGAAGATTATATGATAGTTATATAACATTAAAAGGGTTATAAGAATAATTTTACAAATAATTCAACCATTATAATGGTTTAATTAACCTACTTTACGTCAATAAAGTAAAATGAATGAGCATCACCCACGATGTCGGTAAATTGACATATAATGATAATTGGTTTCACTTTTAAATTTAATGAGACTTAGAGAGGGAGAAGTTTAATGTTAGATCACAAATTAAATTGATATTGTGCCAAAATATCAAATGTTCTAGAGGTATCATGAAAAATTGTTTAAGATAAAAATAAGACAATAGAATAAAAAAATGAAAATCAAATAAAATTAAATGAAAAAGGAAGCAGATCTTACATATTGGATTTATCCCCCTTTAGAACCTTTTTAGGGAAAGGATTTTGATCTTTCGATGAGACCACAAGTTCTTGTAAATTGGATAGGGTCTAGGTAAGATTGTTGAGAATTGTTTGTAAAAGTATCAATGCTTGATTGGTTTGAGGAGAAGAGGGGGAGAGAAGGTCAGGGGTGGTATTTATGTTGGAGGAGATTAATGTTTTAACATTATTTTAGACATTAGTTTATTATTTTGGATAAGGGCTATGACTAGTTGGATATTTATCACCAAAAATATTAAACTAATGTTGTAATGTTAGATATTATGGTTCTTTTATCCACAAAAACTAAATTAATTTTTTATTTAATATCTAATGTATATAAACTGTAAATTACCGTATTATCTAATCACCTATAATTCAACTATTTGAAAAAAATATGAAAAAATAACCATACACATTTATCGATTCTTTTAATTAAGAAATGATTTTCATTTTATAGAAATATATTTCTTAATATGATTAAATTAATTTTTAATTAATACCATCATTTACATGGAAAATACATATTATAGAATTAAAAAATATTTTATAACACGTTCAAAAATTACTTATCATCTAATAAATTTATCATAAAATTACTATAAAATCGAAATACACAATAATATTAATTTAGGAATACATGTTATGAAAAACAATTTTCTTTAAAATTATTAAATTAATCATAAAACTGTAATTAAATATTTATTACTTACAAAAATACCTACACATAATTAATAATTCTTAAAAAATTGTTTACTTGTACTATAGATTAATTTTACCAAACATTCATTTATAATATGCATATATTTTATTTATAATTCAATGTGTTATGTTACGTTTTCATTTGTCATGTTTATGATTCATAATGGTCATATTATTATTCATATCTTCATGATTCTATTTCATTAGTAATAATAATTTATCTTTTAGAAATACATATTATTTCATTAATTAATCATTTATATTGTTTTTATTATTGTCAATAATTGATTATATGTGACTTATAATATATGAAATAACTATAATTAGGGATAAATTATGAATGAAAATTTTTTTGGCCGTTACAATTTCCATCAAAGATTGATGGTATGCTAGGAATTATATTTCAAAAAGTTACAATATGTAATCCTCTTATACTAAAAAATACCTAGGCACATGGTAATGATATTTAAAAAACAAAAATATATAAATAATATTAATTTTAAGAAATTATGAAAAATTTATAAATTATAATCCTCCATTAATATTAAATCTTATATATTATTTATATAATTTAATTTAATAATACTATAATAGGTGGTTAATGGTAGTCTAAATTCAACTATAGTATTTTATCCTATTTATCAAACTAAAATATTGGAATTATAAAAATATGATTGGACCAAAATAAATTTATCATTGTTATGAACAACTCATAAACCTAGAGATTAAAATTATCATAGAAATATTAATGTATTAGTATTTTAAATTATCTATTTAGTTATAATGTAAAGTGGAAAATGAAAAAAAATTGTATTACAAAAAAAGAATAAAATATATTTTAGAAATGAAAAACTAAATAAAGAATATTAAGAACAACACATTTAGACCAATGTAAAAAATTAGATTTGTAATCTTTATATAAGGTATCTTTGGTATAATCTTGTTTAACGGTATATTCTTCATAAAACATAAGAGCTAGAATCTATCATCCGAATCCGAGAATCCATCAATATTCCTTGTCAATATTTTACAATTATTGTATAATTTCTAGATCTAATTATCCATCAAAATTACAAGTAACTCTATTTAACTATGATACAAATTTCCAACCATGGTCCTTTTTAGACTAAAAGTGGTAACTCAGAATTCCACTACATAATAGGTATCTTGTATTAATAATTACAACATGATATTTTAGAATCTTTTAAAATGAAAACCTAAAAGTTTTAATTCTTAAAAAATTAAAAATTACAAACAACCAGACATATAATAAGAAACAATTATATGAATATTTAATGTGATTTTGGCACTTATGTTGTTCTAAAAAATTCATTTTCCATCTGATCCAGAAGGAACCTCTCTATTTATAAAGAAAGCATCAATGGTTCCCTATATCTCATGGTTAATGTCAAATATTATCGTAATGATGTGTTGTTAATAATTTAATGGATTGACTTCATTCCATGACTAATTATAGGTTTTTTATGTAGAATTATGGATCTTTTTATTAAAACTCTAGAATTAATCTATTTTGAAAATAATAAGAATATCATATTTTGAAAAATCAGTTTCATTGGAATTTCATTAAATCATTGGACGTTGGTTCTTCCTTTGATAATTGAATATAATGGAAAAAAATTAGTGATAAAATTAAAATTATACAATATATAAAGTATATGATTGACATATCTTGTGGTTTTCAAAACATGAAAAATTAAGTCACGGTCTCAACATTAAACACGGGGTATTGGAATTCTGAAAAATATTATACAAGTATTCATGTACCTCAATCATTACTAGACTCTGCTTGGAAGGCCACGATAAATACTTCTCAAAAGGATTTCTCACTCAATTACAGAATAGATCTATCTAATAGATCAATTTATGAACCCATTTTTCTTTATAAGACATTGGAATATTACTACTTATATTTATAGATCCAGTACATGAAATGGTGTGCAATTCACAGGCCAAGAATACCTAAAATTAACTTTATTAAAATAATAAAAAATATTTATGTTAAAATGACATTATTTTTAATGAAAATAGCAATAGTCATAAATTTAGTTTCTGATTAGAAAACTAAAATAACATTTTAGTTCACAATGATATGTTTACACTAGGCGTGACGTAAAATGGATCTGAGTTGGGTGTTCAAATGAAATGGATATTTGCCGTATTTTTAATTAGTTAATTAAAAAATTAATTAATTAATTTTTTTAATTTAACTAAATAAAATATATCTATTTTAAAAATATTATTATAGTATTTTTACGGTTAACATCATAACTCTAATATCATTGCATAATAAAATTATCGTCTCTTAATTAGCCACTTTGATTTACATAATGACAAAACTCTCTAGATAGGTTGATTGAGAAACAGAAAACACAATGATTCATCTTCCTCAATGGAGAGATAATTTCTTAATGATGAATGATCCATAGCCAGTAAGGACTCATTATTTTATGATTCTACATTATTTTATGATTCTACATTATTTTAATAATCAGTTGAACTTTAAAACCTTATTATCTTCGATCTATTTAGTTTCATGAATCTTCAGAGGCCCATTTATATATTTAATTGATTGTTCATTTTTTTCGTATCACGAATATCCATGATTGTGTTTTCCCCAAGAAAAATAATATAAATATCATTTAAACTCTATTTATTTTTCATTTATACCTTAGTTCTTCATTTTAGTCCCCATTCGACCGTGGGGTCAAAATTGTTCAGTTGGGTTATAGCATGATCAGACAACCAAATTCATGAAGTATTTACATTTATTTAAAAAAATAATAAACTAAATATGGAATTGAATGATTCTACAGTTTTGGGTGATATATTTGTTAAATTTAGTTCCAAATCAACATTAGAAGTGATTTCTTATATACAGTATAATGTGTAAAATGTGTTCAGGTTCGTACAGGAAGAATCATGATCTAATTTTTGGCAATAAGATTGTCAAAATTATAGGAAAAAGAATGAACAACCATTTTTGGGTGGTAGTAAGGAATTATATGAAGGCAAGGCCGATGATCTGGTATCGATATAATAGATTTGAGAAAATTTTAAAACACTGACTACACACCATGTAGTTCAGAAGACCACACGACATATCCCCTCATAAAATAAATAGCTTGGATTTCTGTGGAATCATAAGTATAGTGTGTCTTGTGGGATCACCATATGTGTTGTGAAGACTGTAATGGTAGATTGGTGTATACATTATAAATACAAGGGAAGAGTAATAGACTATAGCATGTCCTATGACAATGTACACAATAATGGGAAGGATACACAAAAACGACATTTGAGAAATGTGAGGACCCCAGGTGGTTGACACAAGCTATGTAGTTCCCCTATATGTCATATAGGTATATATGGAATGTGATTAATATACTAGGAGGGACCCATCGAGATGTTCGTTTGGGACCACATTCCATGTAGGTCCCCTAAAACACTATATACCTCTATATTCCTTCTGAGAAAAAAAATCAACCTCTTATTTCTCAATCTTTTGGACTCAGATGTTGTACGTTGAGTAAAAAATCCTAAGTGTTTTTTAAAAATTATAATATATTTTCCTCCTTGGTAGATTTGAGATATGTTAATAGATGTTTTAATCGTGAGGATTAAATATGCAGGGCTCTATGACGGTAGTGATCAGGAACGATAATTAGAGTAGTACCCCCTGACAGACTAGGGCACATGTCCTCTATAAACATACGGAGTAGTGCCAGCATATCAGATAGGGTTTGGGTTCTCCTTAAATATATTGGATACCCCTATTGTAGTAGGGTTTGATTTCTCTATATGTCCACTGAGTGGTAACTCCCTAATGGACTTGGGAATATATCAACATTGTACATATGGAGTCCCACCCCCTATTAGATATGGTATAGGTTTACTAGATTATTTTGTGCTACACCACTATCACTATATGTTGTGGGTAATACATATATTAGCTAGTGGATCCACCTAGATATATCATTTTTGGGTAACCATCCCACTGGGTTGAACCCCTATCAAGTATGGATCATGTCCTCCTTAAACAGAATGGAACACCCTAAAATACTAGGGTGTGTGTCCTCTATATGAATATTTTAACCCGTCGACTATGTTGTCCAAATGCGAGGTGTGGGTCTCATCCATGGTTATATCAACAGATATAAACGTGAGATTATTGACATCAATGATAGACTTCTATAAATACTTGATCACTTTCCTAGGTGGTGCTATTTGGTGTATATCATCGTCTCTTGAATTTTGGTATCATTTATTTGAGAATATATATATATATATATATCAATCTTGTTGGCTTCTATTTACTCTTTTTATTTGGTTCAAACAATCTATCGATTACTATAATGCCTATTTCTTATCCCCCTCAATCAATTATAGCATCCTACAGTGTATGTATACACACATAAATTTATAATTTTTCCCACACGTTTTGAGTCTTATGGAGATGATTGATAAGTCAGCGATGACTACAGAGGATCTTAGAGAATAATTGTTCTTTATACTATGTATGGTTGTCGAAGAATGAAAATCATAAGTTGGGATTTCTTAGGATCATAACATTACATATTTTTTTGAGAATGGAAAATATTTCTAGTTGGGCATGTATTTTCTTCTTTTCATAAAATTTTTTATATCATACAATGGAAAACCTTAGTTATTTTCTCATGGATGGTTAAATTATATAAATATATATAATCTTTTTAATATTATTTTATTTCTCATGTGCATGAAGATGGTCAAGTGTGGGAATATAGAAAAATTATGTATAAACCACTCATTTCAATTATGACATTAGTTACAACCCACAACCCTCTAGTCTATGATGGTGGGCTTTGTGTCATTGAATCTAGGGACCTATTAGGTTGAGTGGGGATATTATGATTTATGAGAATTTCATTCCATGAGGTGGTGTATGGAGTAGTATTCTTAGTAGTATTTGGATATGATTTAATTGAATAGTATAAAAGTGTATTGCAAGGGGATTTCAATAATGGGAATTCATTGTTGGTGTGGTGGTCAACATACCAATTCCCCCATTAACTCTAATAGCTACTTATCGACTCATAAAATATAGAAATTAGTTTTTTGGGTCAATTCAACATGAAACATGTAGTTTTTTTCATCTGAATATCCTTCTTTAGTGTATCCCCATTGTATATATTTTCACATTTGACAATGGTATGTCTTGATTAAATTTATAGGATAACACAACAACTACATCTATAAAGGTTACTGATTCCAAATCATAAAAATGATTTTATGAATGACGATCCCTTAGTTTTGGGTACATACTATATGATTCATCGTATAAAAGGAAATGTAGTTGAACCCCCACTATTTTTCATGATGATCATAATAGAATAGTTGGATGAGTATTTTCAAATGATTAACATAGTTGATGAGTTCCATCCCTAGAGGCTACTGAGGTTCTGTGGTGATCATGATCCCCATGCTATAGAGGAATTGTTAGAGTCTCTGATCATTTTAATTAGGATACTCGCAATGCTGACTGACCGGGTGGCTCTGTTGGAAGTTTCCCATTTCCATTTTTCATTCAAGAACTTGTGAAGTATTGTTATATAATATTCATGATGATTCAATAGTATCAGGGATCTAATTCCAATAACTATTTCATGTGGTATAAAACCCCTCTTATTTACACAAGGTTCGGATTTAAGAGATTTCACAGTTCAACATGAAGTGAAGATTTTGGTTGATGAGTAATGAGTTCCACCAACCATACACATCTCTTACATGATAATATTTGGGATGAAAAAAATACATGAATATAATTTAGAGACGTTTCTCCACTGATATTTATGTTTAACTATAGTTCCCTTGTGCATTCACATCATCTTTGGGGTGATGGAGTGAGAACTAGTTAAATAGAGTATTCTTTCAGTGGGATTACAGCGAGATATAACTTCATGTGTGTGTTACAGTGTTGATTCACTTCAAGTGTCTAGTTGGAGTCAGTTTATAATATCTCATTATAGAATACATCCCTTTGACAAGAAATAGGCAGGCAGTCATGTGGCACAAAAACCACGTGGAGAGTCAGGGAATCCTGGAGAGGTGTTTTTGCTATGAATATGATTTTAATTTTCAAATGTAATGTGACTGGACAACCTTACACATGGATAAGGGAAGAAGATAGATGAAGGGATGCCAAAGAAAATGCAATACCCAGATTAATGATCTCCCAAATGAGGTTAGGGTGAACTCTAGGGGTGGAGCTGGTAGTGGAGTTGGTGTACCTCATAGAGAAGGAGTTGTTCGAGGTGGATGTTGCAATGATATCCTTCCACCACCATAAAGAGGAGGCCCACACCAAGATTTTATATTTGGTGGTAGGGGTTGTAGTTGACTATAGTATATAAGGGATTATTTCTTAGTGATACTTGTGATAATTAGAGGTTATATATTTATTTATTATATACATTTCTAAGTATTAGTAGACACGTGTATGAGTAATTACAGCTTCTATTTATTCATGGTGTGGGAGCTAAATCACCTAATTGACGAATTATCCCTACTATATTTTTATTGACATATGGGGAAGGATACATCTGTATCTATCATTGATCATCTGTGTAAGATGTATCTTGGTGGAATTAGGTGCATGCGGTAATTCTAAGAAATCAACATAGAACCCTGTTACATTATATTTGGTATTGGATATTTTTCCATGATATGAGGCAAGAATTTATAACATCTAAGATGAGTTAGTTTTATTTTTAATGATGGGATGTGATTAACCCTTACGAGTGAGATTGATCTCATGAATGGACTATTTTATTTTGTATGAAGGAGGATGTAACCCATCACCATGTCATCTGGAAAATTTATCCCTTGGTGAAACATTATCTTTAGTCATTTTCCATCCATCAGTTGGGGGGTATTTTAGAGACTTCTTCTGTGAATATGGTCCGATACTACATTAGAGGTGGGAGATGGTTTGTTGTATCAACATGCATCTCAAGACCTCTCTCGTATAGTCTGAGCCATAACAGATGGCCCCTTACAAGATCAAGTATGTGTGATTGAATTTAGTGGACCATCAGATAATGGTTTTGTTAGGACTAGTATCCCTGCCCAGGGATGTTCTAAGGATGTTCATGAAACATTCATATAGGAGTAACCATATTTTGGTGGATTTTCATCACCTAAACACGGAAATTACAATGAAAATGTACATGTTTCCATGAACTGATGACCACATTAAATAGTTATGAGGTGTGATATGTATCTTAATGACTTTTCTTTGTTATGGATACCAAAATTTGATATTTTTTGAGTTTTATATTTGTAATATTGAACATTAATTTCTATATGAAAAATTTGAGTTCATGGTGATTCTATTTGGTCTGAAAAATTTTCCATCGATGTTCATGTAATTAATGAACTATGTTTTTCATATGTACTTATACTTGTTTACGGTCTCCTTTATTGATGACATTCTATCTACTATACATCATATGAGGATAAGGCATAAAATATTTTTATGATAATAGATTTTCTTTGGGACCACCAGTATTATGGTAATCTCTCTATGTGTTAGTTCACGATTAAGGAGGTTCGCTTAATATGGAATGTCATTTCACAACATTGTTTAGTTTTATAATCATAATATATAGATCATTTCTTTCATTGTATCATCCCAGTAATTGCATTCTGTTGTGTAGATTTCATGGCATGGTCTGGTTCTACATTCAGTTTTTTGGATAATTCTCCAGTATTGAATCATCTTTTACCAAACTGGCAGAGAAGTATCATATTTTTCCAGAAATAAATAGTTCCAACCCCTTTATGGAGATGATGATGAGGTTAATGACTTCTCTTATTTTTAGACTACTATATGAAGGATATAATACAAAATTAATTATTATGACTCATGAGGTGGGCTCGACTACCTGTTGATTCAGTGGTATGTAGTTATGAAAAATGGGCCAATGTAGTAGAGAACCCATAGGATGAACTATGTGACTCATCCATGACATATGGAGGTTATAGTATTCACTATGAACATTTGGATGCACTATATTCTGTAATATGACTTTTTGGTTTACTCTGACAATCATAATATAATGCATTCTTCATGCGGAGGGAAATGAACTAACAACAATGGATCTGGATTGAATTCACACACTAATATGACTTTGAAAAACTATATGTTCTTGGGATGATCAATTTGGTTTCATATTACCCTTGGAAGAAGTCTCAGGTTGTCGTAGTGTATAACGATTTTTAATAATTGGGTTTTATGAAGTTGGAACTATTTGAGAAAGAGGATGCATCATTTCTTCCATCAATGGTATTGAAATATTTGATCCTATAATATGTTAGTGGTTACTATTTAGGATACATCAAATGTGAGGAATTTTGTCACCATATATCCTCAATATATTCACCTAAATAATTTTTTTATATAGGAAATCATTTCATCCTCTTATAGGGATGAATGGTTGTCCTAGTCACGATGTGGTAGAGGAGATGCAGGACTTCCATGCATCCACTTCGGTTTCGAATCTTGGTGTGGGGAAAATATACAAACAACATTTAGAGTAGTTTTTCTGGTCTTCCATGAGTTAATCCTAGCGAAGTTCATTTCATAGTTTGTCATGACCCATCCTCGGGGTCCGTGCCTTGACTACCCCAAGCCCACCTTCCATAGGCCAGGGGTAGGAGATTAGCTCCAAATGCGAATCACCGATAAAAAAGGAATGCATTTCCTTTAAAACTGTAAAAAAAACAGCATGAAGTCAAGCAGTATAAACAAAATGTTCTAATATAGAAAAGTAAAGTGTAATAAAAGTAAGTGGGCCAGTATACAAACCTAAATGAACAACAAGTACAAGTACAAGTAAAAGAAGGGAAAACAGCTCCGGGATCATCCCCTGGGGAATCCTACCTAAAGGGTAGGTACAGAACTCGAACAACTCCTCCCGGAGGTACATCTCGTCTAGTCCAGCTCTGAGCAGCCTACCATCCATCTCCTTCAGCCTCGATATCTGCTGACCATCGGCTTCATAGAACAAAACAATGTGCGGGCGAAGCCCATGAAGGGTGAGTAAAACAATACATAGTAGGGGACCCCGAGTCCCTTGAAGGTCTCCCATAATCCACTAAGGATAAACCACAGTAGTAAGATACAATCAAGAAGTATCAAACATCCCTACTTAGGTATGTTCCCATACATATACCTAAGTAACCAATCATAGTCAGGGTCTATCACTCGAGCCCAAACACAACCCATTCTACAAAGGAAGTAATTTCAATAATCTCGATGATAACAACTGAATGACAAGACTCAGATCACATAGGTATAAAACTCATATAAAGGGGTAGAGTTGATTAGTTTTATCCACTAAATCACCTCCTCTGTTGAATCCCCTTAGGATCCTGGAATAGTATCATCACTTTCGAACCCACATAGGATCCTTGTACAGAAGTCATCAATGACGAATCCATGGAGGATCCTGGTCCAGTATATTCATTGTCAAACCCACAGAGGATCCTTATATAGTATCATCGCTATCGAAACTACATAGGGTCATGGTACTGTATCGTCGTTGTCGAACCCACAAGGGATTGTATCATCTTAGTCACAGCCACCCATAGGGTTTCTGCACATAGCACTCTCAATTCCAGGAGGGTCCGCTCTTCGAGCCAAGTGTCAGTACATCAAATACTATGAAGTCATTATTTGATGTATCCCGTAGTTCCTTCTCATCAAAATAAACTCAACACGACATATGGTGCGTCAATCAGACGCACCGTCTGTGAGTTATTGGCATTTCCGTTCAAGGTTCCCGGTTGTTTTTTAGGTTAAAACCAATCCAGATGTGCCCCAACAACATCCAAACATCAAGTGGGATATTCCAATAGAACTGTCCATCTCTAACCCTTCTGTCACCATAGAAGTTTAATCCCTCAGACACACATATCCCAAAATATGGGAGGAAAGGTGAAAACCGCCTATACCATGTTCGGATCCGGTCCGACATAGTCGGAGCAACCCGGATCGACCCGGTCCGTACTGGGGTCCAACTCGGTCCGAGGAAATAGCCTAGAACGAGGGGTCTGTCTGAAGGAGGGCGACCTATCCATGGTAGCCCGAACGAGGGTGGCTGGGCCATGGGTGGCCAAGCCGGGGGTGGCTCAGCGGCTTGCCCTAGCCATGCCCAGGGGGTGGCGCACGCCCCCTAGCACTCGAATGGTATAACTGTTTGGGTGGACCAAACAGGCACCAGGTTGTGTTGGCCCATCTAACATGGGACCTGAAGGGGTCTCGCTACTCCCAGCTGGCCTAGGGGCCATCCAATCCGTGTCTATGGTGGCCGGCCCGGCTGGCCGCCACCACACCTCCAACGCAGCGTGACGGCCCAGCAGTCCTGCTGCTCTCCGTGCAGTGCAATGACACCGCGCCACCACCTCCATGAACCGGCATAGAAACAACCTCCTGGTTCATTGGGCGGCGCGAAGGCGCCGCAGCTCCTCCTCCGCGGCTCGGTCTGGCCGTGGCCCTCGGCTCCTCCACAACGCGCGACGGTGCCGCACACATCCACCACAGTTCGTCATCGTCGGGACTCTTCTTTAGCATGGCCTGATGGTACCTCACCCTCTTTTCTACCCAGCTTCCATTCACCACTAGTTTTTTTCATGGTCCTCCTCTATAGTTATCAAACAAGAATACCCATAAGTGGAGGGTCGGGCCATGTTCATGTGGTCTGAACCCTCCTCATCATGGCGATAACATTTGGCATAAATAATTTGAGGTTTGAACAACGAATAACAAGAATGATAATTCAACCCAAACACCTACCTTGTTTTGATGAACGTTGATTAATTTATGGTAAATGGTGGTGTCAATTCATTGACGTCGGGAATCATCCTAGGAAAAATCATCATCCGAGTTCTTCGTGGGAAGCTCCTTCTCTTTTGGCTTCATCGATGATCGAAGACAGTGTTCATCATTCTTCGGTTGAAAGGATGAATTTCTTCCAAGAGTTCTCCAAACCTCCACAAAAAAGAATTGCCAACCAAAATAAATGGTTAAGCCATCCAGTTATTTTATTATTGGCAAAATAATTCAAAGTAATTCAAATGATTTCAAAAAATTTAATTAATTGATAGAATTAATTAATTTTTAGGATGAATTGGCCCCATTAATTGGAATTTCAAGAGCTCCTAAATTATTGGGGAGTTCAAGGGATTTAAAGGGGGGTTAAAAGTGATAATGGGATCGGGTGGGCCACACCAAAAAACATCCTCCCAAGGGATGTTAGGGTGTGGTGGGGCCGAACTCTAACCTGATATGGAGGTATCGACCACCCAACAAAATCAAAATAAAGTATCACCTATTTTTAAATTTAATTAAAAATACGATAAAATAACATCCATTCTCATTAAAAAAACAACTGTGGTGAGGGTCTCACTCAGAAATCACTGATGCTGCAAGTTCATCGGTGCACTCAGATTTCAATTCTGAGCACCGGTTCAAAAGATATAAAACCACACTCGTACGTTTACTGAACGTACCTGAAAAAAACATAAGAAATTGATTCTGGGCACACTGAGCCTTGGATTCAGGCGCCGTCCAGAAATTTTGGACTCGTAAGATTATTATGAATTTAAAAAAAAATCATGGAATTTCCCGGTCATTACATTCTCCCATGTTCAAGTATTTATGTCCCCGTAAGATACAACTCACACTAAGGAATTTAATGGGGGTATTGAGCATGCATTTCATCCTCCCAATACCATGTGCTCTCCTGGAGGTCGTGCACGTGTCTTCTCAGCTAAGGAAAATGGAAGACATCGTGCACCCTGTGCAACTATGTTGGAATATCTAATCGGTAAGACACCATGCCAACTCTGCTAAGGACAAGGAAAGGTCTGATGAATCGTGGAGATAACTTTCCACCTCATCCAAATCTCATTGGACCTCGTCGAGGTGAGACCCATAGAAAGACGTGGTTTCCACCCTTGAACTCCATTGGTCTCTATCTCCAATCAGTATAGGACATCTGCCTGCTCTGTGCCATTTTCATTCGCTCCTAGATGAACGGCACCTTCTCTGTCATATCCTGCACCATCTCTGGTTCAATAACTGTTGACTCCACTATGTCAGTCCTGCACAGAGGCGATCATCAAGGTCAGTTGTAAAGTGCCTCGAAAGGTGCCATCCCGATGGTGGAGTGGTAGATGTTGTTATATGAAAACTCTACCTAGGGTAAGTTATTCTCCCAGCTATGACCACAATCGAGGAAACATGCATGGTGCATGTCCTCATGATTCTGAATGGTCCTCTCTGTCTAACCATCCGTCTGAGGATAGAAGGCAGTTATCAAGTGAAGTTGCATCTCGAAAGCCTCCTACACCCCTTCCATAGATGGGAATTGAAATGAGCATCTCAATCAGAGACAATCGTCAATGGAACACCATGAAGTCTTATGATCGTCTATACGTAGAGGCATCCCATGCATTCTACTAAAACCCGCTCTCCGATTAGTAAATAAGTGTGCCTATTTGGTGAGTCGGTCGACAATCACCCAGATAGAGTTGTGTACTTTAGATGTTTTTGGAAGTCCTGTCACGAAATCAATGGATATCTCATCCCACTTCCACTCTAGGACCTCTAAGGGCTACACCAAGATTGCTAGAACCTAGTGCTCCGCCTTCACTTGCAGACAAGTGAGTCATCGTGAGACAAAATCTGCTACTTCCGTCATTATATATTTCCACCAATGTTGTCGTCGGAGGTCTGGATACATCTTCGTCACTCCTGGATGTACCGCTAATGGAGATGTGTGAAACTCCCTCCACACTTCCTCTTGAAGTGAAAATCGTTCCCTGGTACATCCTCTAAAGATAATGACATGATCCCCACCTTCAGAAAATCAATTAGGTGTCTTCCCTATGGATATCTGAGAACATCGCATATCACAGTCAACGTCCCCACGATGTGCCTCTCTGAATTGCTGAATTAGTGGAAGAGTGACTATGAGAGACAGTTAAAATGATGCTCCATCACTATCTACAAAGGATATCTACAATGACACTAGCTGCTCTATCACCTCTCCTAGCAACTGAAATCATGATCTCCTGCTGAGAGAATCTACTAAAACATTTCCTTTCCCAGGAGTATAGACTATCTCTAAGTCATAGTACTAGGGGAAGTCAAGCCATCATCGCTGTCTCAGGTTCAGGTTCATCTATGAGAAGATGTAACAGAGACTCTGATGGTCAGAGTAGACTATAAAATGATCACCCATCAGATAGTGCCACAACATCTTTAAGGTGAAGACCACTGCTGCTACGTCCATGTCATGGGTAGCGCAGTTATGCTCATTCTGTCTCAGCTGCCGAGAACCATATGCGATCACTGATTGTTCTGGCATTAGGAAACACCCAAGTCTAGTCCCTAATGCATCGCAGTAAACTATGTCCCCTACAACCTCCTCTGGAATCCTCCAGATGGGGGAAATAGTCACCCTCTGCCTCATCTCTTGAATGATCTGCTGGAATCTATCTGACCACATGAAGGGTTTCCCCTTATTTGTCAATGCAGAAAGCAGTGCGGTAACTCTGGAGAAGTCTAGAAAAAATATAAGATAGTACCCAGATAGTCCCAAAGAACTTCGTACCTCTGTCACACTTCTAAGTTGCTCCCAATCAAGAATTTCCTTGATCCTCGGTGGATCCACTGCAACTCCAACCTCCAAGATGATGTGTCCCAGGAAGTGAACCTCTCTAATCCAAAACATGCACTTCGAGAGCTTACCATAAAATCGGTTCTCTCGGAGTGTGTCCAGTACTACCTATAAATGGTACGCATGCTCCTCCTCAGTAGTCGAGTAGATCAGTATGGCATCGATGAAGACTACGACAAAGCGATCGAGGAAATCCTGGAAGATCTTGTTCATCAGACTCATAAAAACTTCTGGATCATTGGTTACGCCGAAGGGCGTAACCAAGAACTCGTAGTGGCCATACTGACACCTGAAGGCTCTCTTCATGACATCCTTGTCTCAAACCCTGAACCGTTGATAGCCTGGCCTATGGTCTATCTACGAGAACCGTCATCCTCCCTTGAGATGATCAAAGAGGTCATCAATCCTCGGGAGTGGGTACTTGTTTTTCCTGGTCACCTGGTTCGTGTTCCTGTAATCAAAAAATTATCGCAATCTCCCATCCGCCTTCTTATTAATCAAAATCAGGGATTCCTAGGGTTAAACACTGGGTCAGATAAATCTCTTCCCCTACAAGTCCTCCAGCTTTACCCGTAGCTCACGAAGCTCAGCGGGAGCCATCCGATATACTAGAGTAGGTATCGGTGTCGTCCCAAGGAACTGGTCAATGTAGAATTCCACCTCTCTGTGAGGAGGTAGTCCAGGAACATCACCAGGGAAAAAATCCACGTATCGATCCTCCACAATAGGAATACTCTGACTCCGCATATCAACCGCTCCGAGAATGAGACTGGCCAACTAGTGTGTGATCGGTTTCCCCCTCTTCTAGGAATTTCCATCCTACCTTGAATGATATCCTTTATCGCCGGTAAAGGTAAACCTCATTCCATTCTCGTGGAAACACTGCACTTTCCACCCAATACCTTCAATCGGAGCATGAACATTGGATAACCAGTCCATGCCCAAGATGACATTGTAAGGACGCGATGCCGCTACGAGATGATCCTAGCAGAAGCTCTAGCTGTATATAGTAAGATCACACTGCTGGCACTATTGTGTAATCATCGAGTAATCTCCCGTAAGAGTCTCTAGCAGTAAGGATTAATCCAATAGCTCCGTATGAGTCTCAGAGCTCTGATCGAGGGTAGAAGAAATAATATAATGACTCACACATGTGTCTATAAGTACTACAACAAGAGTGGAGTAGACATAGATAGTACCTAGAATCATATCAGGTGCATTGTGGTCGTAGACCATGACTTCCAAGAGATGAGCCCGACCATGTCTTCCTTCTCCCTATGGTCAGGGTGGACCTCTTGGTGGTGGTGGTGGTAGGGCCTCGAAGCATCATCCACCACCTGCTGCTCGGCCAGCTACACTGCCACATCCACCTACTCTTGGTGGACCACCACAGTCGAACCTATACCTCTACTTGGATGGTCCCTCTGTTGTCTGATACTCATCTTCATGGCGGTTCGGTCAATCATGATACATTTGACCCTGCTCAACGCATGAATAACACAACCTAGTCCTCGTATGGATGGCTCTGTCTCTTGTTCCTCTCACAACCAAACCTGTATCCTGGGGTCGCCCACCTGATGGCCTGGTCCACTTGGACCTTTGGGACATCTATTTACTAACGGGATCATAAGACTCCGCTACGTGTCAAGATGTGTTGTGTCTCGTTTCTGGTGAATTCTCTGCAAGAAAGCTCTCCACAAGAAGGGATCGCTCCAGCACCCCCTCCTACACCAGAATGCTGAGGGAGATCATCGAAGCCCTGATCTCATGCTTGAGTCACTGCCCGATGTTCCGGCCCTTGAAGAATGGGTCTCGTACCATATCTGTGGAGTAGCACGAGAGGTCGGGGAATCATATTGAGTACTGAGCTACCGTCATGCTACCTTGTTGTAGATGCAGTAACTCCTGTATCCGCACCGCACGAAGGGTGGATGGAACAAACTCTGACTATAAGAGACTCTCGATTTCTTCCCAGAGTAGTGATGCCTCATCATTCCCCTGGAGCATCATGCTCTAACATCTACCTGTTGTTGCATGCGAGAGACTTGCGGAAAGGATCACCAGGAGGTCGGCTGGTGTCCCTACCATTATGAAAACTCTCACAACAGCCTCCAACCAATACTCTACAGCCTGTGGGGACATCTCTCCCATGAACCTAGGTGGCCTCTGAGGCTGGAACTCATGCAATGCACTAAGATGGCGTGCACTTTCTTCTGCTGGAGCTGGTGTTATCATTGGACCAATGAGAAGTGGTACTGCTGGTACCTCCGCTATGATGGTGCCCTGCACCGAGGCCTCGTCGCTCTGTGGGATACTATGTTGTACGAAACTTGGAACCCTAGCTAGATGACAACGTGGGCCTATCATGAAAAAATATTTGTTCCATGGTCACAACAATATACCTGGTGATATGACACAAAGTAATCACGAAGAAATCTTTTCAATGTAGACACACATGCAATTAGTGTTTTTGTGCACTGATTCAGAAATCAAAAGTCAGAGTCCTAGTGTATGTATACATCAGCCGCCACACCAACACCAGCTTCCCTAAAATAATAATCACACCCAAATAAAATAACACTATTGTTGTAAGAAGAAAGATCATAGTACTATGTTCTATGGTAGAACCGACTCCTATTATACCAATTTGTCATGACCCTCCCTCGGGGCCCATGCCATTACTACCCCAAGCCCGCCTTCCATAGGCCAGGGGGTGGTGACTAGCACCAAACGAGAATCACTGATAAAAATGGAAGGCATTTCCTTGAAACCTATAAGACACATAGTCTGAACACAAGCAGTAGAAGCAACATGTACTAATATAGAAATGAAAATTATGCTGAAAGTAAGTGGGCCAGTATACAAACCCAACTAAACAACAAGTACAAGTATAAGTAAAAAGGGTAAAACGGCTACTGGATCATCTATAGGGGAATCATAACTGAAGGGTTGGTAGAAAACTCGAAAAAATCCTCCCTGAGGTACGTCCCATTAAGTCGAGCTCCGAGAATCCTCTCGTCCGTTTACCCCAGCCTCAATCCTTGTTGACCGTCGTCTGCACTGAACACAATAAGGTGTGGGGGAAGCCCATGCATGGGTGAGTATAACAATACTCAGTAGGGGACCCCAAGACCTTTTTAGGTCTCCTAGAATCCAATAAGGATAAACCACAGTAGTAAAATACAATCAAGAAGTATCAACCATCCCTACTTAGGTATATTCCCATACATATACCTAAATTACCAAACACAGTCTGACAACAACACTGGAGCCCAAGCCCAACCCATTCCCAAAAGGATGTAATGTCAATCATCTCGATGATAACAACTGAAAGAAAAGACTCAGCCCACACAGGTATACAACTCATGTATAGGGGTAGAGATGATTAGTTGTAGCCAATGAACCATCTCCTCTGTAAAGCCCATGTAGGATCCTGGAACAATATCAGCGCTGTCAAACCCACATAGGATCCTAGTACAAAATTCATCACTGTCGAACCCAAAGAGGATCTCGGTCCAGTATTGTCGCTGTCGAACCCATGGAGGATCCTGGTACAGTATCATCGTTGTCAAAACCACGGAGGATCTTGGTACTGTATCGTTGATGTCGAACCCACGAAGGATAATATCGTCTCAGTCGTAGCCAGTTATAGGGTTTCCGCACACATCACACTCGATTCTGGGATGGTCTTCTTCTCGTGCCAAGAGTCAATACATCAACTACTACGATGTCTCAAGTTGATGTATCTCATAGTTCTGTCTCATCAAAATAAACTCAATGCGACAAATAATGTGATAATTAGATGCATTTTCTGTGAGTTATTGGAATTTCCCTTCAAGGGGCTCGGTTGGTTTTTAGGTTCAAACCAACCCGGCCGAACCCCAACTGCGTCCAAAACTCAATTGGGGTATGCCGGTAGAACCTTCCGGCACTAAGCCTTCTGTCTCCACGAACGATTTTTCGTTTGGACAACCATCACCTAAAATATGGGTGGAAAGGTGAAACTGGCCATAGCGGGTCTGGGTCCGGTCCAAACTAGTCAGAGCGTCCCGGCCCGACCCGGTCCAAGGAAACGGCATGGCCCAAAGGTAGCATGCCCCGAGAGCGGCCTGACCGAGGGTGGCCCGGTCGACGGCGGTCTGTCCAAGGGCAGCCAGGCGGCCTACCCTAGCCACGCCCAGGGGGGTGGCGCCTGCCCCCTATCACTCGAACAGTAGAACAATTTGGATGGACCGTACCGGCACCAGGTGGCGCTGGTCCCGCTCCTCCTATCTAGCCGAGTGGCCAGCTGCTTCAGCTCCATGGGGGCGGCATGACCGTCTTTCACCGCACCTCCACCGCGGTGGGACGGTTCCACTGTCCTACTACCCTCCGCGCAGCGTGATGGCGCCACGTCCCCACCGACGCAGCCCAACCTGGCTGTAGCCTCTTGGTTCACTGCGCGGCACGATGGCGCTACGCCTCCTCCACTACAGCCCAATATTTCCACACCCCACGTCTCCTCCACACGGCGCATCAACATCGCAGGCCTTCACCGTAAATGTTGTGGCCGCGACTCTCCTTCTACACGGCATGACAGTGTCGCCCCTCTTGGCTACCCAGCGGCCTTGCGTCGCGGGTTTTCTTCGCGGTCGGCCTCCAGCATCAACAAACAAGAACACCCATAGGGGGAGGGTTGGGCATTGTTCATGCGGTCCCAACCCTCCTCGTCATAGCGATAACATTTGGCATCAATAGTCCAAGGTTTGAATGATGAAGAACAAGAATGAGAATTATACTGAAACCCCTACCTCGTTTCGAAGAATGTTGATGAATTCATGGGAAAAGGCGGCATTGATTCATTGAAGTTGGGAAGATTCGGAGAATGAATCTTCATCAGTGTTCTTCATGAGCGGCTCCTTCTCTTTTGTCTTCAGTTAAGATCGAAGATAGTTTTCATCGTTCTTCGATGTAAAGGATGAAGTTCTACCAAGAGTTATTCAAAGCTCCACCAAAAATAATTTCCAACCAAAATAATGGGTTAATCAAACCCATTATTTTATGGATTGAAAAATAATTGAAAGGAATTAAAAAGACATCAAAAAATGAATTATTTGAAGGCATTAATTAATTTTTAGGGTGAATTGGCACCATTAAGGGGATGTTCAAGAGCTCCCCCATTTATGGTGATTTCAAGGGGATTAAAGGGGGGTTAGAAGAGATAAGGTTCTTGGGTGGGACCCACCTAAAAACATCCTCCCAAGGGAGGTTAGGGTGTGGTTGTTCCCACATATATCCTCCAGTTGGATGTTTTAACCACCTAAAAAATAAAAATAATGTATCACCGTTATTTTTATTTAATTTAATTAAATCACCCATAAACTAACTTCCATTCTCGTTAAAACATAACTACGGTGAGGTTCTCACTATGTAATCACTGATGTTGTGAGTTCAACAGTGCCATCATATTTCAATTCCATGCACCGATTAAAAATAAATAAAACCCCACTCGTACATCTACTGAACGTACCCGAAAAAAACTTCGGAGATTGATTCCGGGAACACTGGGCAATAGAATCAGGTTCCGTCAGAAACTGTAGACTTGTAAAATTATGATGAATTAAAAAAAATCCCACATAATTTCTGGGTCATTATATTGTTCCTCACCTTTCAATGAGAGAAGGGTGAGAACCATTTTTTGGTATTGTTTTTGAAACACCATGAGATATCATAGTGGAAAAGGGATGACATATACCTAGAATTTGGGATGGGTAATATATAGAATTTGAAGGTCCATAATACCATCATGGTGATGGTGGAATTACTCATGATGTGAAATGTAAATGTTGGGATTAAGGATTAATTATTGGGTGTGAGTTTGAGGAACATTTAACCACAGGAGATTGTTTACCATCATGAGGTGAACTAGATAAATTTAATCGATCATGATATGAGTTTCACATCATATTTGTTGAGAGTCATACAAGAGAAATTATGAAGTAGATGAGGATTAGTAATGTCATTAACCCCTAGATATATAGGACTAATTACCCCACTATCAATGTGTTAGTGGATAAAATCAAGGAATCTGTGTTATAATTATCCTTTAGAAAGAAGGATCACTTGCTCCTAGTAATGTTTTCATACAATAATAACCACCACTATAATATAAATATAGAATGTTTTGAGGAAATTTATGGGTGACCATAATGGAAAACCTTCTATTATGAAGATATTGAAAATGCATCTCTTGTGGGTCAGAAGATGGTGATGGTGATAATGGATCACTTCATGTTCATGTGAGTGAAAATGAGGATAGTATAGGTCTGGGAAAAATCTCATATTGAACAACTTCGTAGGCCTTTGAGTTCAATTATGATGACCACATTTTCTTGAGTGTATTCCCCCAATGAGGATGGTGGAGATTTGGAAATAAATAATTGTTATCCTAGTGATTCATATTGATGTTCATGATCTTGAAGAGGGTTGGCTAGGTTGACTACTCCCACACCCTATACCCATAGATGGAGTTGGTGAATAGTGTCTTCCACTTTTCATAGATGAAGAGATACATACTTGACCCCAGACATGTTATTGGATTGGGGGAGTTGGACATCATGTATAGAGATAGTTTGATGAAGTACCAAATAGAGATAGAGGACCAACATGATATTAAACTACACGGATCCACCATCATCTTTGGTTTCTTATTATGGAAGCACAAGATCATGCATGATAGATCTTGGGAGTGGGAGGGACAGATTCGAGCTGATTATTCCAATTTTTTTCCAATTTTTTTCCATTTTCATGGATGAAAACATTAAAGGGTCTATGGTTTTATTTGTATGAAATTTTAAAATATATACAAATAATTTATGTTGAAAAACACTGAGATGGAATGTGATTCGGATGCTCTATGTTCAATGACTTAATTTTACAAAAATAGTAAATATATTTTTTAGACATTTACTATTTTCTAAATAAAATGGGATAACACTTAAACAGTATATTGATTAAAAAAATAAGTTTTCATGGATGAGTGTTGTATGTGATGATTACCCTATGTGCAACATAAAATTGTTCAGAATGGGTTATTCATATAAAAACTCATTGGTGGTATATTGAGTAGTTTTATTAAATATTTTATTTAATTAATTTATTTTATGCCCTAACTATAATATATCTATTTAAAGACAATTATGTATCGATCCTGATGGTTTTCCCCATGACTATCGGATCGATCTGTAGTGACATATTCATACTCTCTTTGGGAAATAGAATTCAGATGGCAAAGAATCATTGGATATAGGAAGATTGGGATGTAGAAAATGCAATGATTTCCCTTCTTTGTTGGTGAGTATGTTCCTTCATAGAGGATTATTTTTTATTTATTATAAATTTTTAGGAATGTTACTATTTATAATAGGGGAATAATATCCATCCATAATATAATGGTGGAAATGGAGATTCATTATCCTCCATCCACTCTTATAGGATCAAATAGTGATTCACGATACAGAGGGTTATTTCATTTTCAATAAAATTTTCGTTTTCTCTATATAAAAAAATACAACTCATACCTATAATTTAATCAAAACCTAATATACATAGTATAAAAATGTATTCCAGGATATTTATCACACATATTTATATTTGGGAATATTTTTATAATTGGGAGAATATAATTTCCACGTTTTTCATTTTCACTTAAAACTCTTATAACATTTCCTTGTGTGGTTTTGGAATAGTTCTACTAAACACTTGAAATCTAAAATAATGAATATAAATAAATTAATATTTTTTCTATTATTGGATGAATAATTAAAATACTTATTTCCACTACTTTATTGGGATCCATATATGCAATTTGGAAGGCATATTCTATACCTAGATCTCTATTTCATAGTGTTTATATTATTAGTGTTCTTCAACAACCCTTATCTTATTGCATTGAATCTCATATTATCCTTGATATATGTTGTCGAAACACTGAAAATTTAGATTATTGTTGATAAGATCATTCAAGTAGTCACACAAAATTTTTTCATTATCCTATAGATTATTGATAGTTAAGTGTGGTTCATTCATACATAGAAATAATTTCACCATACCTTTCAAGAAATTTTGAGGGACCTTCTTACAATAATTTTTACATGTTTGATATTGAAATTTGTTACCACTTTTAAAATTATCCATCACATTTCAGGAATTAAAATCTTCCTTCTTATTCTAATTCCCATGATATCCTTGTGATTCACTATAATATATTTTTACTTTGAGAGACTGTGGATCAATTTATTCTAAATTTTTAAGTGAAAAATGGTTTAGGTTTTTTTATAAAATATTCTTCATCCACAATAGTAGTGTTCAAAATTACATTTAGTGGCTACTAAAAATCTAAATTTTAATCATGCATGTCTTATTAACATAACCTTGTATTTCTTGTTATAGATTTCCTCATTTAATTTTTTTATTAAGGATGAATGTCACATTTTTTAGTTAGAGAGGGTGGGACAAAAATTATTGAAAACAGTTTATAGTATTACTAAAAATTTATCACATAAATAAATTCCCTGGGATTTATATATTTTTACAACTTCATCCATAAACTACTCCCTCTATATGATAAATTGACTACAAAGCATTGAATTCATATATGATTTAATAATATAGAATGTCTCTACGTATGATATGAGCCATTTTTGTGAAATTTAGGGATCAAATGATCATTTAATTTCATAGTACATTACTGCACAAAGGTCTCAGTATTAAATTAATCATTATTAAGGGATTATTGGAGTTCCTCATGATTCAAGATCCAATTCAAAAAATGATTCAATTTATAATTTATACTAAAAAAAATCAGGATTCCTTCTCCCATCAGGTTGAGAGTCTAATTTTGAAATATATCTGATTTCCCCTTACATTAGTCGTGGACTCACTTTCTCTTTTTTACAAGAATTAACTATAAAAATTGGATAGTTATGGATGATAATTTGAAAAAATTAAATTACAATAATGAGAAAATAATTAGTTTAATTAGGTAAATAATTAATTATATATATTTCTTAACATATGAATTTCTCAACTTCAATCAATTTTATCCATGCAATATTTCTTACCATATAATCTCATAAGATTTTTTTCTTAATAATTTCTCATAATGATCTTGTGAATATAAAAATAGTAATTTTCTTTGGGAGTGTCAAACTGGGTGTCTATTAAGTCTCATATTAATGAAACATTTCTCGATCAATACTATATCAATACATTATTATTGAGGTTGTTACCGCTTTTTATATACATTTCTGACCCTCATTTACATATAGAATCTATATAGGTATTCATTTACATATAAACTAATTACTCTATATGTTTCAATATTTTGGGTTGTTTTCTTATTTTTAAACATATTTATTAGGATTTTTGATAGATTATTCTAATTATAATCCCACAGACAACTACGCATTCTAGTGAGAAAAACTATGTAAACACATATCATTAATACATATTATTTAATTATTCGTTAAATATAATAACACTTAATATATCCCAGGAGATCATGATGCCTAGTTTGTTTGAAAAATTTGGTACATTTAGAATCAATATGATACTTTTATACATCAACATTACTGAAAAATAATTACACATGCATAAAATATTCAATATCTTTTAAAACGACATGGGATAACCTTGTAAAATACACAAGGAAGGGTGTGATATAAAGAATAATATGATATTAAAAAATAATTAGCTGATGATTTTATTATACCATAGTCAATGGGGATACAAATGAGACATAAATGTGGTAAGAATCATAAACATAAAGATAAAATATTGATATATGTTGATAATATAAAAGTGACATTACCGTGTGGTAGAAACATTAAACATGAAATCTTAATCATTGGTCCATGATTACCATCAAGACATAATAACAAGGTATAGATAGTCCCACAATGGATTATGATCAATCCATATTATCATATAGTATGTCTCAAGAGACTAAATCATTATACAATTCATTGCAGCGCTATATTGTTCATAGAGAACCTATCACATTCATGTCATATACAAGTAAAATAGTTCCACAAAGATCATTCAACATTAGATCATATGACATCGAATTTAATACAAATATTATAATGTTTGGACTGCATATAAGGTATTAAAAAAATAATATATGGGTAGGTATGTATAGGTGATAACACCTAAATGTAAATGGTAATAGTATTCAAAAAATAAGTGTTTGGATTGGAAAATATTTAAGTATGATTTCAATAGCTTAATAGCGGTACATAACGTATAATGGGATAAATTAATGGGAATTAAATGGGAATATAATAACTTCGAAATCACAAGGTATGTAAGAGGGTAACGTGAAATCATATCCAATCAATATGAATTGGATAAAAAAGTAATTACACAAAGAAGTGTCTTGAATAAATAAGATACTATTATAAAACATTAACTTGAGTGGGTATTCCCAAAATATTGGAAGGATATTTTTAGAGAATGGATAATCCTTTGGATGGTTATATAAAAGAAATGGTATTTTATAGCCATACTCCACGGAATTTTAGTGAGGACCAATTTAATATTAGGTGGGTTTATATATGAAAATATGTGCGAGTTCTTTGTTATTTTCCAATCATGGGTTTTGGAATTAATATAG
This sequence comes from Viscum album, assembly GCA_963277665.1. Classification (NCBI taxonomy): domain Eukaryota; kingdom Viridiplantae; phylum Streptophyta; class Magnoliopsida; order Santalales; family Viscaceae; genus Viscum; species Viscum album. The sequence goes on from OY728129.1 coordinate 316,634,143, forward strand.
TAATGTAATAAAACCCAAAACCATCCCTTTAACCACATGGCCTCTACTATTGTGGATAAGTATTAATTATTTCATAATAAAATCAACCAATAATATTAATATACTACCCCTTGTGATGTCTAAGTGGTACATGTTTATAATGAATTTATTTTCAAAACAAAAAATATAATATTGTAAGCATAGTACTTATAAAGTGTTTGTAAAATTATTCCAAAAAACTAAAAAATAAATTTTTCAAAATGGGAATTAAATATTCGATCATGGATACCAATTAAGAAATATATTACCTCACTTTTGAGTCATTACCATGTCATAATACAAACAATATATTTTATAGAGTATTGAATTATTAACCAAAAAATCTTCTCACTAAGAAAATAATGAAAATTTCCCCATTGAATAATTTCAAATGAACATTGAAAAAATAATATTTTTCATACCAACAAAACTATCTAAATATAAAAAATTAAACTTTTAAATTAAAATTTGTTATCTTAATAAAGATTTTTTTACTAAAAATAATATTCCTACAAACCATAGATGAACTACATTTTCACTTATAGAAAAAATATTATCAATTATAATTTATACATACAATTTAATTTGAATATTTTTTAAAATATAATTTATTTATGAAATTCTTTAATTTAACATAATAAATTATTAATTTAAATTGAATATTATCAAAAAAAATACAATTTCTATCTTATCATTTATAAATATGTTTTTTTATCAATTGTTTTTATTTTATAACTAGTAATGAAACTCAAAAAAAAAATATATAATAATTATTTAATTGAAAATATAAAAATACATATTCATACTTTTAGGGCCAAGATATATAATTTCTTATTACGTAAGTGAATACTCTTTGTGTTTGGTGTGAAACTTTGAGATTTTCTTGTCATGGTTTTAAGAATATGGATTCGGCCAGGATATAGATGAGATTGAATAATTACAATTAATATTATAACTCATTATTTGTTTGTTGAATCTTATCTTGTGACTTTTCAAGGTAGAAAACTGCATATGGAATCTCCCATTGAAGAACCACTAAATGGTATTAATATGGTACAATCCTACTTGTCAAGCCATCACTTCGTTTGTCAGTGTCAACATGTTTTACCATAGACTATAGCATATACTAATCATATGATCTCTATTAAATGAGTATATATTCAATGTTTATGATACAAAATTTTATTGAAAATATTATTGGATATTACCAAATATATTCATATTATTTCTAAATCAAAATTAAGAAATAGTGTACTTAATTTTGTCAAAAAAAGAATTTAATCTATAATTATCAGGTTGTTATACCAAATGTTGATGAGTATTGTAAAACAAGTTCTTTGTTCAGATAATATTAAATGAATGAATTCATTCTATCTATATTTTGAAATACTATTTGTGAATGAAATGATTATTCATATATAATAATAAAATTTTTTATTTGTCTTGCATCACCTAAATAATAAAATTTAATGAATATTATTAAAATAATAAAATTATTTTACATTAATGGTTTCACCATTATCAATCCATTCTACATCCTTAAAAAATGAGAACGATTTTTATCTATATATGTAGACTACCTCCGCTAAGGTGAAAAAAAATTATCTTTCATGTTCAACTTATATGGAATGTTATTAAAGGATAATTAATGAATAAATATGATATTTAGAACAAGTTTAACCTTATGTATGATTATATTATTTTCAATAATTAACAAATTCTACTAAAAATGGAAAATAACATTTGGTTGTAGTGGTGGACTATTGACTCTATAGAGAGATATAATTCATTTTAAATCACCACCAATAAGGATGGTTGTAATAATTAAATTAAGAAACATTTATGAAAATATTTTTTAAATAATAGTTATTGTGTTCTGATGAGATAATTTTCATATTAAACTCATTAATTAGTATTCCACCACTTTTTTGTCATAATTAATATAACTATCTCTTCATAGTATTAATCATTATAAATCATAACTCATTGTATCCTGGGTTGATAAAAGTAATTTATAAATAATTTTATAACATATATTCAAGTATCCAAAGAAATCATTAAATTTTGATCTTATTAAAAAAGAATGTAGATCAACATCAAGTCATTAAATCATGAATGATGTCATTTAATGATGAAAATAAATGATGAATTTCTAAAAAATATATGATAAATAATAATATACTTTAGTTTATATGGTTATATATTTGATTCATATTCTAAAATATTTAATTAAAATGTTTTTATATTATGAATTAATGCAACATTCACAGAAATCACCAATAGTATGTATTGGTTTTCATGACTCATATTATTCTCTTTCATCATAAATAATTATCATTCTCAATGGATTTAGAATTTGGTTTAATTTTTTTGTACAATAGTATTATAATTCGATTCATCCATTCTTTATATAGAAATAAAATTATGGGCCACAATCTTTGTAAAATATTATGAATATAGGAATACTTCCCATTCAATACAAATAATCTATTTTTATTAAATGTCCATATTTATATATCATGATCATGTTCTATAATATCATTCTAAATAGATTAATTTATTTCTTCTTATGATACTCCAATTTTAATTTTCATCCTTTAAATTTCTGTATTTTCCACTATTATTTAGATGTTGGAATCAATAATGAAATTTTAAAATTTTTCAAAAAGGGGATTTCTTTCATAACTATACATTTTGACATCCACATTATATTTCTTCTATGATAAATCTACCACATTTCAGTGATATATTATAAAAATATATTATAAATTATTTTCATAAGAAATAATTTCAATTTCTCACAAATCCAATTTTTAAATGTGACTTATAACTTATTATTTTTACGAAAAATGTAAAGAATTATTTACTAGATACTCTATTTTGTCTCACATTGATTATCATATTTAAGGTTCATACTCATGTGGAATTAGTTTCCTATAGTTCAGCTTTTAATTGACTTAATTATGTAATCCACTTTGGTTATTAAATAGTTTATATCAACTGCTCTAGTCGTGATAGCATATTATACAATACCATATCTAAATGATATTGACCCAATCTTCATTACATATGTATTAATGATATGATAAATAATTAATATCTAATTCAACATATAAGTACGGATGTAAATTGGTGGACTCATATATAACCTGAAAATGAATAAGTTATTGATGTATATCTCATGATACACTAAACCATGTCTTGGTTCTATGAATAGTAGAAGAATCTTTGTGGATGGTGATATATTGAATTTTCATCAATAATCATTGCCTAAAACTAAGATTGTTTCTCTTGAACATCAAATTTATAATTAATATATTATATATTTGATGAAACAAATACCTGGTCTTATAGGCATTCTTCATTTATGATTTTAGATCATCCAAAATGGCCCTTCTAGATCACCTAAATTGCACATGTGAGAATCCGAGGGTAGAATCCCTCTATAAGTGATACACACATTCTCTAATGATATCAGTGAAACACCACTCATTGTAAGATTGATATCAAAGTGAATTTATTATCTTAAGTGGTTGGTTCTTGATAGATTTTTCTTTGGTCTTGATTTAATTATCTCTTGGGGTTTTCATTCTTTAGAGGGAGAGATACTGAGTACTCGAGAAGGAATTTGTTGTGTGAAACAATTATATATTCCCAAACCTAGAATTTGTATCCAATTTTTAACATGATATAGATAGCCATCTATTTATTGATATGGATTTTCAATTACAATATTTATTGGCATAACATCTATTAAATATAATTATAACCATCAATGAAAAATAAGACAACAATATAATAATAATATTATTATTTTTTGGGTGAAAATTTTCATAAATAGATTATATATCATTTAATGGATCATGAATAAATATTTCATCACAAGACATGGTCTGGGTCCATTCAAATCCACTTGCATTTATTGAACACCCAAATAAATATTATATTATATTAAATAAATATTTAATACAGAAACTAGTAAATACATATTTATTAAGCATTTAACATAATAAATATATTTTATTTATAATCATGTGACTGAATATTTAGATAATATATTTCATCACTATAAAATGAAAAAAAAATTTACTTAGTTTTGAGAATAATATTTATTCCATTAATTAAATTCACATAGAATTTAATCGAGGCCAACTAAAACATGTCACATGTGACCCCCCATAGAATTATTTCTCATTGGCATTTGGATAGATTGCCTAAATTCAAAGATCACTATCTAGATGTGGTACAAGTCACCCTAGAGAAAGAACATAAAATGGAAATCTAGGTTACCACACATGAAAAATCATTCTGTAATATATTCCCTTTATCACAAAATCTCAACACACAGGGTGTGTGACTATATCATCACCTTATATTCTCAATACATCATTCTTCGACTATCTAAAATAATATAATCATTACACCATGGCCATAGAATTTTAGGATATGGATATATTTCAATCAATGTTCTGATATATCATCTTTAATAAATATGGAAGGGAAAATACTTCCTTGCCTTATACATTAATAACATGTCATTACTGATGCACAACAACATACCATACATCCCAATAATATATGGTGTGACGATTTAATACTCAAAATTGTTTTTCCATCCTGGAATTAATTAATTTTAATATTAAATTATAAGAACCATTACACGTGATCTCATATAAGAATATCTAATGATACTGAAACATTAGGAATTTATACTAGTGGATTTTTCTCATAATCTATCATTTAATGATTTCCATGTGTAGAATTTATGAAAACATGTATCATATGCTTATTATTATACACACCTAATGGTTTATATACTATGTTCCTCATCCTACTATATTATCAAATCACAGAACTATATTAAGAATCTTTTTATATAACTTCAAGGTTCTATTGATAGTGGGGAACTACTTGGACATTATTAGTAAGACAAATACTCTAGGGAATTATTACATTAATATCATACCTAAAAATGAACAATATGTTGTAATATGTCTAATTTAATATTCAATACATCAAATATTCATGGATTCAAAGTACATGCAAATTGGTTCTAGGGAAAAATACTCTATGAAAATCCCACATGGACTACATCTTATAAATTATGAATTTTTTTTATAGACCTCAAATGACAATAATTTTGTTGCCAAGTCAATCCTACTATTAAGGGTTCTTATACATTATCATCCAAGGAGATACTACTCATTGTTGCTTCCCCACATTGAGAAAATTCCCAAAAGAGATGATACTATTGAAGTATGTCAATGTTTGCTGATGTGACATTGGCTCTCATGTAAGATTCCCCATATTAGTATTAACACAATAGAGTGTGATGAGATAATTACATATAGGTATCACATCATGTTATTGGATGAAATTTTTCAACTTAACTACCTCTTGAGCTTCCACAAAAGCCACAATAAATTCAGAATCTTCTCCAGAATCTATGACAACATCATGGATTGAGATCCTCCATCTCACATCACATTCATTAAATGTAAATATGTATCCTCTTTGTGACTTCTTTTTGTCTTTCCCAATTTGGAAACAAGCATTTACATATCTTATGATGACTACTTCATCATCTCCTCCATTAAATAGGAACATATAATTAATACACATTAGATAATTATGGTTATTCATGACTTATATTGATTAGAGGTCACCAAAATAAACATTATCTCTTCCTACGATGTCTAATTCATAGTAAAAATCTTGCATAGTTCATAGAATAGAATACTTGACTGGCCAAATTTCTGATGCATATGGAATCCTCAAAATTCTATTTCATCCCTCGTGTGTCTGAGGACATATTTTCATGGAAAGATGAATTCCATGTGATGATGAAAATAGTCCCCTATTGGACTATTCCATAATGAATCTTTTAATTATAATACCAATGTATGAACTTTGAATTAGGTTGAAAAACATCTTTATTCAATCACGAGGGGTCTTGATTGAAAGAATACATACAACCTCACCAAATTACTTCATGGAAACACATTTATTCAACCCTGAATTAATGGATTGGAAGAGTAGTATTTCATTTCAAATAAGTAATATGTCATCAATATATACTATTATAAACTTGAATTCACTCCCAAAAAACCATCTATAGACACAAGGCTCACATTAATTCTTTATAAAACCCAATTCTATTATGAATTCCCCAAAATAAATGACCCATCACGTAGATTATTTCTTAAAACCTTATAAATAATTTTGAATATTTTATGTCCTATTGGCATATTATGAAGTCACAAGGGCTTCAGGATGTGTCATATAGACAACTTCTTTAAGTTTCTCATCAAGGAATGCTACTTTGACATCAATTTTCAAAATCACATAGTTTTGGTAAGAGGTTATGGAATTTATAATTGTTATAGATTTCATTATTGAAACTCATAAAGAAGATTGATCGTAGTCAATGTATTGAATTTATTTAATCCATTTTGAAACAAGTCATTCCATATAGGTTAGAGTGTCCTTGTTAGAGTGTCCTTGTTATCTACTAATTACATGTCACCATTGTTAGTAACTATAAAACCAAACATTTTGGTTCTCTATCCACACTTTTACTCTTACATTATACTTGTGTATTTTTAATAGTTTCTTCTTCAATAAAGAATTATGGGATCTTATCATGTACGGACTCTTGTTATCCTTGGGCCTCTACTTCAACAATGTTTATATCACCCCTACTATCGCATTTGGATATATGTTAAAACTCATGGAATATAGTGTGTCGTTACACTATAATCTTTTTTAATGGTGGTCCATATAGGTAATTTCCATTTTTTCTATTAGGTAACCTATAACAGTTTACTTTGTGCCTCAGTGTGCATGTTTATCAACTAAAGTGGCCTTAACAAAATCTTTTCTCCTACCTCGTTGTAAATATGATACCATAGGTTTTATTTCACTGTAAAATTCATGTGGAATAACATTTATTGATTTATTTGTTACTTGTTTTTGTATGTGTTCTATTTTTTGTAACACATATCCCCCAAAGGGTAATTCAATGCTCTATTTACTCATCATTGATCTCACTATATCAAATAACTTGTGGTTCATCCTTTTTCGTACACCATTGCACTAGGGCCTATTATTTAAATTGATTTTTTATATGATCTTAATTCCCCTATGTAATCAATAAGGTCATGATTAAGATATTATCCACCATGGTTGGGGAGGGGTTTCTTAATCACCATACCATGCTGGTTCTCAAATTAATTCTTTCATTCCTTGTATTTATTAATAGAATATAACTTATAACTAATTAATAAAATATATCAATATGTACTAAAATAATCTGTAAAAGATAAAAAGTAGGAGTACCCACCCCGTTCTTCAATAAGAATTTTTCTACACACATCTGTATGAACTTATTAAACAAGATGTTTATCCATTTCTCTTACCTAATTAATGGGGTTTTTTGTAATTTTTTTTTGGAAAGCATATGTGTCATACACCAAGTTGTTTTAGTTCTATGAATCTAAATATACATCTTGATTTTTTTTTCATGAATTTTAAATTTACATGACATATCCAGTGATGCCAAAGTTGGGTGTGGTATTCGTCGTTTGATGTAACATCATTATAAATTTCCATTACCTGGTTTATGTAATCCAACACATAAATAACACTATGTAAATGTTCCTAAACCTAAAAAATTATAACATTATAAAAAAAGATTAATTTATTTCCAAATTTAACATGAATCCATTCGTATCTAGTTATGGTACATAAATAATTTTTTGGTAACTATGGGAACATAATAACAACCCTTTAAAAATAATTTCATTTCGGTCATTAATGTGAGGTGGTTGTCCTTGATAGGAACAATATCTAGTTTACCTATGTTTGATTATAGTATAACAATATCCCCTCAGTTTATTTTACTAAATACTTTCTTATGATATTTTTATTCATATGTGAGCCCCATTAGATATTTTGAATAACCAATTTTTTGAAATAGTTCAATTGAACTAAATAACAGAAACACCTTATGCTTCCCCAATCTTATATAGCTTGGTGTAGTTTTTCATATATAGGTCCCCTTCTTGACACAAGTAAAACAAAAAAATCATTTTATCTTGCTTCCCATTTGATCATATTATTCTGGGATGGGCATTAAGAATATTTGTATTTCAACTCTATCATTTTACAATAAACATTACATGATTATAAGAATAATTATACATTAGAGTAAAAACCATGGATCTTGACGTCTAGTATCTTCAAAGGTTGTGTACATAAAACTGAACACAAGGAACTGAATAAAAACCCACATTATTTAATATTCATTAAGATATCAGAACTTTTTTTGTGCTCTTACATTTTCATAGGATACCTTGGGGAACACATGAACAAAGGGATGATCTAAATTGCCCAGTAAGGGAAAACTCATAAGTATAAAGAATTAGCACAAGGGATAGAAGACATGAAATGATATAAAAAATGTAACCTATAGAATAATGACATATAAACATGGAATCATAATAAACAATGTGTCAAAATTATGTGGTTGCAACATAAAACAAGACTTTATCATTACTCATTACAAACTGCCAAGACCGTTGCACATGGAAGCACAAGAGATGTCTTACAGCAAAGGCTTTCACACATAAAATCACAGGAGACTCAAAATTACCATACATTATGGTGCTATCTAGGATCACCCATATTAACATTTTATGAATATGATTTCTAGATAAAAAATCATACATAATCAATAATACATAATTAATCTTACATAAACATCTAGGTTACCCATGGAAAGAATTGGGTACAATAATCATGTCGTAAAGCATACCAAAGTGTCTATGAATGAAAGGAACTGAAATATACATGAAAATAAATGATGTAAAATATGAATGTGTCATTTTAAGAGATTTAATGTATAATAGAAAACATTTAAGAAAAGTACTTATTAAATTATTGCATTAATTTTTTTGGTGGTTTTAGGGAAAATACTTTAGATTATTTAAAATAGAAAACATAAAAATACATTATATAAAACAATAATTTAACCAATATTGTTTTAATAATTAAATGGATTAGTTTTATAATGACAACGGTGGATTAAAAAAAATATAGAGTGTATTGGAAATTGAGTAAGCATTTGGGAATTTCCCTCAAAATAGGTTTTCATTTCAGGATGTATTGAGGAGGGATTCAGCAAAAATCATGTATATTCCCATAGAAAAATGGTGAAAGGGTTTTGATAAATGAGTTTGGAACATGTAATCAGTATTGTTAATATGCACATAAAATGATAAGATAACCTCATTTTTTGAAAAATAATGATAAGGAAACTCAAAGGAACAAAGGAGGTTCGAGTGGAATCTGTTATGGATTATATACATGGTGAGAGGTTTACATAAGAGGGAATCATGATAGAGATCATTTTTTACCATGAAAAATGAATTTTGGGGGATGTATCTGTAATCTATGAAATCATACCCTATCATTAGGTATTACACATAGAAGGGAATAACATAGAGGAAATTCTTGAATAAAAGTAAAATAAAGAGGATCCCATACCATAAGTCTGAGGGTGCTATCAACATGATATTAATGACCAGAATAATCATAATAGGTTAATTAATAAATAATTATGAAACCTATTATATATGTAAGTGATTTATTATAACCTTTTTATTTTCATTGAATACCTTTTTGTCTTGTTATGAGGATCAATTTCATTGTTCGGGTCTGTTTTCTACATTGATTCTATTGATTGGTTCACATATATTCATGCTCGGACACACATGTCTGTTGAGAGTGGTTTTCCAAAATTTATGTTATATGGAATTATTGAATATATAGACGATTTTATTGTTACAAAATCCATTTTGTTTTTTTGGAGTGAATGTGAACGATTATATAATACATTAATGTGAAACACTTCAATTAATTTTGTGACCTTCCTCATTATGTACTTGTTTTGTATTATTATATTACATAATGTGTAAAAAAGGAATTTAGAACATCTCATAAGATAAAATAAATATTTAATAATCTATTTCAACTATAAAATTGATTTCATGATCAGAATTTAATATGTTAAAAGAAAATGAAACCCATCATCCATGAATATGGTTTATTAACACATCTCGGATGGTGTCTTCACTACTAGTTTAAAAGAAGTGTAAATGAGAGATGATAATAACATATTCCATTATCATAACAACATTACATTACATTTAAGATGATATATGTTTCATAATATTTGGATTATGATATGTAAGTATTGAAATTATATAGAAGAACATGAAAGGAAGTTTAAGGAATTTAAAAGGAGAATTTACCTCTAGAATAAATCTTCCATGAAATCCTAATAAGGTGATAGGATTTAGAATTTTGAAGAGAATATGGGATATTGTAATTGTGGGAGTAGCTTGGGAAGAGAATTGGGTAGAAATTAGGCAATTCATAAGGCTTGATAGGATAGAAGATAAGAGGTAAGGTGGGGTGGTATTTATAGTGGATGAGAGGAGGGTTTTCATTATATTTAATTCCATAGTTTATCAATTTCCATCCTGAACAGAAATAATTATGATTACATGAACAAAAATAGCAATATATTCATGTGAGTTCTATCCAATTGCCATTTTCATTATGCATGACTCAAGTATGATGTAAAAAGGTTTTAGCATTTATCATGAATTATTTTTTTTACTAGTCATCAAAAAAATGAAGTATTTATGAAAAATACCAAAAATTCACCCTAACAACTTATTGACATGTATAAAGAAAAAATGAAATCCAATTTTTTGCAAATAATTTTACAAATGTAATATATTTTATTTTTAATTAAAATAATAATTTATTTTAAAAACATGTATTTTAAAACAATTAATGATTTTATAATGCTATCAAAAATTACATAAGGTCTTATAAAATATTCATAAAACTAGAAGACATATAATTGATAATTTATAGACTCATTTTAGAAAATAAATTTTCTTTTAAATTTATTGTTTATTTTTTATTAATTATTTTTGACTAACAACTATACCAATACTTTTACTATGTCCAAATTATCACTTTTATGAATCGTAAATTCTAATTATACATTCATGTATAATGTTACTATTATTTGGGAAGAATTACTATTCATAAGGGTTAGATTTCAATTCATAAGGGTAGGTTACTATTCAGTAAAAATTATGTTTAACTTATCAGACTCCAAACATCTTACTGGTCATAAACATATATGACATATTTTTGAAATTCAATCACAGAGGTGACAATATTAGGTATAGAGGTCACAACGTACTTATTAGTTCATTTGGAATTGACTTTATGTGATTATATATCATAATTCTTAATAGGGAATTTTCATTAGTAAAACATTGGTTCATTACATTATTCCCCCCCCCATGAGTTTCTCCTTCTAAATTTATTTTTAAATTCTAATCAAAAAAATTGTTGGTGTACTTATCTTCATTGCCTCATCTAGTTCCAATTTTTCCTCTTCATAAATATGGTTTCACCAAAATACATTGACCAGATTTGTAGTCTTTTTATGTATAACATTATATCTATGATCAATTAAAATCAATGGATACTCCTCGTAAGAAGGATAATTCTCCAACTATACCATCTCTAATGAGAGTACATTTGAATGGTCTAGTGTTTACTTACATATAAGGGACACAAGGAAGACATTGTTTATATTTGACAAGTTAGGTGGAAGTCTTAGTTGATAGGCCATATATCTAACATGATCAAGGATCTCAAAGTAGCCAATGTTACTAGGAAATATCATATCATTCATTCAAAACATCATGACCTACTTCAATTAAGATATTCATGGAAATACCATGTCTCCAACCTTGAACTTATGGTCATGTCAATGACTGTGTGTATAACACTTTTGTCGACATTGGGCTTCCTAGATTTTCAACTGAATGGTTTTCACTTTATGCACCATTTATTGATCTATTTAAGGTTCAAATACCTTATTCTAGAAAAAACCATCCCAACATGCCGATGTTCATCTCCATTTTTCATAGAGGGTATTGTATAGAACCATTCATATGCTCATGTGGAATCTTTTGTTGTAAAAAAATATAAACTATGGAAGATGTTGGTACCATCCTCCTTTTAAGCCCATAGAACACCCCCCCCCCAAAAAATATTCTACTGTACGAATAGTTCAGTCAAATTTATAATATGTTTTATGATCATAGGTTGTAATAATGTTCAGTCTAATGATGAGATATAGTTGGATACTTTTTCAGAATGTTGAGTTGAATCTCAGATCACTATTTGATACAATAGATAGAGGAAATCCACACATCCTTACCACCTCTTTGATATATATCAGTAAATTTTGATCCAATTAGAATTCATATCTAATTTTAATAATGTGAGATGTCTTCATAAGATGATCCATAATGACCCATATAGCATTGTTTCCTCATTATGTCCTTGTGATTCTATGGGAAAATTACATGGTGATGTTCTCCCATATTCATGTAGGTATGGGTAGTGGGTGCATTGTCGCATTAGAATTATGTCTTTCAGCCTTCACATGGAGACATACCAAGAACATTGATGTAAACTCATAACTCTCATTCATCATATTATCCCACCAAAAGATATATCAGGGTTCTATATTCATCTTTGTGTTCCCTGGTTGAATAGAAAAGGTTGTGCTTTGTGCGTCTTTCAGTATATATTTCATTATCTCTAGATGAGATGGAACACATAATTTTGACCCAAATATTACAACTCCTCCCACATAAATCATGAAATCTTAGGATTTTCCATTTCAAATGTCTTCCACCTTTTTTCTAATTTTCACATATTTTCATCAAGAATCCTTTATTTACTCCAAGAGGGATAGTTGAGAAAACATTTGAGAAAGTATTGATGATTTTACACACTTAATTATTATAATGTATATCCTCTTAAAATCTAAGAAGATCATGTCCTTTTCAATATTCATCATTGATAATGAATACGATCATTTCAACTTAGAGCATCATCCACCATGTTTTCCTTACTAGGGTATGAGTGTATTGTGTATTCAGAATACATGATGATCTCTCTCCATATTCATTGGCTCATATTAAGATCATTTGATTTGAATATATATTTTTGACTATTTTTGTCAATATATATCTCACACCTAACCTCGTAGAGGTAATACCAATAGATTTTCAATACAATGATCACAGCTACAAACTCCATATGATACATAAGAGAGTTCTAATCTTGTATTTTTATTTTCCTTGATGCTTTGTCTATCACTTTAACATTGTTCCTCATCACACAACCTAACCCCTTCTTTGACACATCACTATACACTATAATGAGTTCTCCACTTGTTGTAAGTGTGGGTAAGGGCGCAATGATTAGCCACTTTATCTACTACTTAATGTAGTCTTCACATTCTTGTGTCTAGACAAACATCACCGAAATTTGTGGCAGCTTGGTCATTGGGTTTTACTATTTTGAAAAATTTTCAATAATTTTAGATAATACCCAACTAGACCCATAATTCTCTGGATCCCCATAAAATATTTTGGCCTGGGAAAATATTCAATTGCTTTTGTCTTAGAGGGGCCCACAAATGTCCCTCTGATGGTGATAACATGCCACAAGAAAGATACATTCTCAGTATAGAACACAAATTTACTGTAATTTTCATATAGGATTCCCCTTCTTAAAGTCCTTAACATGCTATTAAAATTCTCCTCATATTCCTCCATGCTCTTTTTGTATATCTAAATATCATCAATAAAGATGACCACAAATTTTTCGTTGTAATCTCTAAGAATTATATTCCTTAAATCCATGAAAATTACATTAGCATTATTGAGTCCAAATGGAATACCTATGAACTCATATTTTCCGTACCTTGTTCACAAGGTAGTCTTGGGAATATATTCCTTTCTCAGCTTTAATTGGTGATATCCTGACTGAAGGATCTACAAAGAGAAGTAACTATACCAATGAAGCTGATCAAACAATTAATCTACCTATGGAAATAGATACTTGTTCATTATCGTTATTTTATTGAGCTCACAATAATCAATGTAGATGAGCATTGTTCCATCCTTCTTCATGACAAAATTAACTAGCGCACCCCAAGGTGAAGCACTAAGACATATAAGACCTTTCTCCATATTCTCTTGTAACTACTTCCTCATATCTTCCAACTCTACAGTTGAAATTTAATATGGTGTATTTAATATAAGTAGAGATATAGAAATAAGATCAATTGAGAACTCAACATATCGATAAGGAGAGGACCAAATTTTTTTTAGAGAATACATAAATATCATCCCTTAATATGGGAATGTCTTCAAACATGACTATCTACTTTATCATAATAATTTTATATAGATATAATTGATCTTAAGGAAAAATATCCAAACATGATATGATTATTCCAAGATAGATTCAACATATAATTTAAGAATTTTCTGAATTGGAGGATGCATCAGGATGTGAAGAAGGATCTCTCATTCTATAACGATGATTTTTTATTTGAATAAATATAAAAAATAAATTCTCAAGATAACATCAATCTCTACTGAAGTATGTATGATGTGATTTGTTGGGAGTTTTAGTCAGCAATCATTTACTATGGGACCTTATAAAACGTGGAAGCAATAATCACCCCATACACTATTCTCATAGATAATATATCCTCTAAGTTGTGAGGTGGTGTTTGAATAGTTCTACTAAACATGAAAAATATTAAGTAATGTGTATTACCAGAATCAAATTGTATGTTCTCTGTTCCTATATAAATAACTAGCGTACATTTTACCACATCATTTCCTATATCCACCTTAGCATTAGTGGTAGAATAATTCCTTCCATGATTCCTTGGAGGTTGTTATGGATTCCCTCTAACAACCTATAGATTAGGTAAATAGTTTTCATAGTGTGAATACTCCTTGATGTTGTAACAATGCACTACACGATGATTGTTTTTCAAAAAAAATTATATCTTCTTCCAAATTAGGGTAATTTTTTATAACTCTTTTAACAGTTTTTAGCAGATGCCTGAACATTACACATTTGAATAAATTCTTTTTCCCTACTAGAAAGATCCAAGGATTATTCTTACCACATTTTTTATACGTGGGATGATCAAAATTATTTTAATCAATGAATTTATTCATGGAACCTCTGAAATTAGATTCAAATTTCCTCTTCTTGTCACTGGGCCCATGATACCACTAAGAGTATCCGATCTCCAGTTCAATCTTGAGGTAACATCGAACAATATTCACATAACTTTGAAATTCATTAAGTGTCAATGCTCTTTGTAGACTCAGTTATAGTTTTATAAATAAGGTATCTGCCTTGATTTCAGTGTTCATGACCAAGCCATAGGTGAACATTAGAAGAATTGTAAAATTATCTTCATATTCCCTAACTGAGTCATCTTCCTTCTACTAGATTCTAAAGAACTCTCCTTCCATATTGAGACAATGGGTTCTAGGAAAATATTTATAGAAAACATTCTCTTGAATTCCTCATGATCCATTGAATAAATTTCCTCATGGGTATTAGAATTCTTGATCATTGTCCACACATTATCATATTGTGCATCCAAAGGAAAGATTGTAAGTAAAAATTTATATTCTTTTATGCACTCGAAGATAGAGAATTTCTTTTCAATGGAGTTAATCTACTACTCCTTGTGGAGGGGATCATAATATCCATGAAACATGGGATGTTGTTTCCATATAAAGGATTATATGGAAAATAATCATTCCTTGGAGTAGGAGGGTGTTTCACATGATTCATGTTATTATTAATATCGTAATCCAGCTGAGAAAGTGTCGTCATGATGTTTTGAGCACACGTTCCCATCATATCAAAAAATGAATTTGGGAAATCATCACATTACCTTTCACATTGATGATTAAAATGTGTTCTACTATTTCCCGCCAGTAAATATGGAAAAGAATGTACAATTTTAGGTCGTTAATACATAATTATTGAGCATAAAATGGATACTTTGAACATAAAAGGATAAACATTTAATGGATAATAATATCCTTACTTGTGACCCCATAGTTTTAAATCATGGTTATCATTGATATATTTCTTAATTAATATTATTATGGTATTTTTTCCATTAATAACTAGTTTTACCAAGATCATGAATTTAAATAAGCATATCCCCCAAGTGTGTCAAACCCAGACTGAATCAAGGTCTGTTTTTGTGCACCCATTCCTTTTCTAATCTAGCTCAAAGTTGTGTTTTCAGGTTTTACCCATAGATACATTTGTACCAGATCCATCTCTGCCTATTTTTATCCAAATATGGATATATTTTCTTAATATACCATTAACTCTATACTTACCAAACGTTAGGGGTGTTTTATTATACGTAGTCTCATCCTTAAGGTTCTTACTAATGTTATCTATTGATGATGTCCAAAAATAACTAGAACATCCTTTAATAATAACTATAGAAACCATAGCCTTTTAATTATTACATTACATGATTTTAATCATTTTTATACATAAGAGTACAATCCATAGATTGTGATGTCTAGTTTCTTTGCAGATTAATTATATAAACTGAAAGCATGGGAGTAAATAAAATAATTCATTATTTAATCTTTATAATGAGCTCCTAACGTCCATTGAGCCCTTTCATATGCATAGGGTACCCTGGGGAACACATGAAAAAATGGATGGGCTAAACATCCCGGTAAGGGATAAACAATAAGAATAATGGATTAAGACAAGGGAGAGAAGGCATGACATTATGATAAAAAATGGTATGTAAGATAAGTAATCGTCACATATTAACATGGAATCATAATAATCAAGGACATATAAAAATTTGGTAGATACATATAATATATCTTTGGCACCAGTCAAGGATAACCGCCAATACCGTTGTACGTGGTAGCACAATCCCAGGAAAACCCCTAAAACGGTCACACATAACGTCCCATGAGACTCTAATTTACCCAATGCATTGAGGAACTATCTATGTGCACCCATGATAATTTATCATGAATATATTTTCCCCATAAATAATTATACATAATTTTTTTTTCATAAATAAAAGGGTTACCCATAGAAAGAATACAGTACCATGATCATGTCGTAAAGCATAACTAATGGGTGTATCATAAAAGTGTCCATGAAATAAATTAAAAAAATATACTTGGAAATTAATGAGATAAATTTAACATATATCATAGAAAGTGAAGTCAATTTGATGTTAGAACATATAAGAAAATAATTTATGGAATTTTATCATCAAAAAATTATTGTGCGGTTTTAGGAAAAATACTATGGAGCCTTTGAAATATAATACTGAACAATCCTTTATATAAAACATAATGTGAAATAATAATTTTTTCATAAGAAAAAATGTTTGATATTATAAATTAAAAGGTGTATTAAAATAAAAGATATAGTTCACATGAAATAGAGTAATAGTTCAGGATGATCCCATGAAAAAAAATTTCCTATGAGGAAGTATTGAGGATGGAATCACATAAAAGGTCATAACATAGAGGAATTTCTTGAATAAATTTTAAATCGAGAGGATCTCTTACCTTTTATATGATGGTGTTATCCATTTGATATTAAGGACCAAAATAATCAAATTATTTTCATTAAATATTAATTCAATAACTACTTATATATGTAAACTATTTATAATATCTATTTTAAGTTCATTCAAGACGTTTTGGTTTGATTATGATGTTAAATTTTATTGTTCGGGTATGTTTTCCCCCTTGGTTTTCGTGATCGGTTCACATACATTCATGTTTTGAAACACCAATATGATGAGAGTCATTGTCCATAATTTACATTATAGGAATTTAGTGAACGTAAAAAACATTTAACTGTTATAAAATTCATTTTCTAATTTGGATTGATGGAGAATCATTATATAAAACATTAATTAGAAACACTGGGATTAATTTGGAGGTTTTTCTCATAATGAACTTGTTTTGTATTATTTGATTACATCATATGTGGAAAAGGATTATAGAACATAAAATAAGATAAAATTAATATTTAATAGTCTAATTCAACCATAAAATTGGTTTCATGGCCATAATTGAAGATGGTCAATAAAATTGAAAACCCATTATCCTTGAATGTGGTAAATAAACACATCTCAGATGGTGTATTTACTAAAATTGTAAAAGAAGAGTAAATGTGAGATGATAATTGTAACACCCAATACTTTTATGAGAAATATTTTGTTTTTATGTTATATAAATCACCAAATGAATCTCTCACTACACACAACACTAGCTTGGCTTGCTTTACATGCAATCTCGACCTTCCTTGATAGCTTGCGTCGTACGCAATAACGAGTTTCACTAAAATACGATATGCTATTAAAATATTACTAAAACTAGCTGTTAGGAATAGTAATACCCACTTTTTGAAATTTTTTAAATTTTATTTTTCAAAATGGACTTCATTTTTCGATTCGGAATATTGAAATTGGCCTAGGGTGAAATTTTGGTATTTTTCTGAAAACATTAAATTTTTGATGAATAGTGAAAACACTGGGTTACTATTTAAAAACCAACTTTTTATTTAAATAATTATTTATTTTATTTAAATATATTTTAGGTGAAAATTGATACATAATACCTATATAAGTTAAATGCAATTCGTTGGAGTCGTTTTATAATAATTTTAGATATATAAAAATTTTATTTAGCTTTTCACCGTCTTTTACCCACCTCCAAGGAGAATTTTCAAATTTACATAAAACATAATTTTTCTGCTTATTTGAGTGGAATTTATAAAATCCGGGAGGCACATTCAATATCAAGTACTAAAATTTGGTTCAATGAGATAAAAATAATTTTTTGTGAATAGTAACTTCTTACTTTTTTACCACGGTTAAAAGTAAATAGGGTAATTAAGGGTAAAAATGATATTATTATTACCTTAACACATGTACTAATTCTATTGGATAAGTGTAATTTGACAAAAAACAACCTTATGAATAAAATATGACCAATTAGGCCCACTTGGATTAGATTAGTACATTTATTATTAATTTATTTAAAGAAGGGTTAAAATAGTTAAAATCAATGTTTAATAACTAAATAATTTTTAATATTGGGTTATACATAAGATAAATTAGACTATAATTATTTATTAGAAAGAAAAAAATATTTCCTAAATAATGGTATTTTATTTATAATTTTTAGACATTAAATATTTTAATTTATTTATGACACAAAGATGATGCATTAATTATCTTATTAATGAAATATTGATATAATTGATGTTATAAATACCCAAATAAATGTAATTTTAGACTATTTATGAATTAAAATAATTTTATTGGTTAATATGACATGTTTGTATTTATTTAGTTAACTTTTTTAGAACTAATTATTCTGTAATGATTTTCAAAAAAATCAATTACCAAATAGTGTCAAAATTGACATAAAATAGTTTTTTTAAATATTATTTTATTAATTGTTATTTTATTCTTAAAAAGCAAAGGTTCGGTCAAAAGACATATATAAGGTTATATATATTAATTATGAACAACTTGGGGTTCTTTTGGCTTGTTATAGTATGTTTATTAACTTTATAGTGTAAGAAAACAAGAAGACATGGTAAAAGTTAAAATATATAACTTAAAGTTAAATCTAAATGATAAGGTTAAAATAGATACATAAACTTGTCTAAATTCTATTTGATGAGGGGATATAGACCCATACCCACATTATCTTTGAAGTAAATCAATTTGGAGCTATTAAAAAATGAATATGACTTTATAATAAAATAATATTTTTAGTTTTTCCTAAGGTTCCCCTCTCCTCCCTTATAAAAGGGCACCTCCTCCATCTCTTCCTCACACTACATTGATCATTCAAGCTCGGACGAACCCTGCCAAATTCTCTTCTCCACTTCCCCCAAAACATCCATGATGTCCTGGTCTTCTTCAAAGACCAATTTTAGTGCCCTAAGAGGAGGTCTCAAAGAGGTGGTTCAAAGAAGAGGTAATGTCCGTTACCAATTCATTTAACTTTATTTCTTCTTCCACTTCTTATTATTTAGTTGTTTCATTATGAAGTAATAACATCAGTATCACTCATATACTGTTATGTTATTATAAGTATGAAACAACCATATTTCACCATCTATCCATCCTACGGAAAATGAAATCACCACGCGTGCGTCCGTACGGAATACCGTCTCCACGGCGTGGGGTAATCTATTTTCCACCACCACCTTACTTGGATGGGTATAATGGTGTAAATAATAACTATATATGATTATTGTAAAGTGATATTTATTCTGAAATAGTATACATACACTCTAATACCATTCCATGATCATGGGAATGATATCATTGCTCGTGCGTACGTACGGAATACCGTCTCCACGATGTGATGCGACTCATTCTACATGATCTTCATTGCATAATGATTATATTAATGAATTGAATGAATAAATATGATATATATTACACTAATACCATTCTGGAAATGAGGTATCTATAACCTAAAGAGTAGAATAATAATTTATTTGACAAAACAAGAATAAGAACAAAAAGTAATAAACACCTGAATAGAAAGTAGCAATGAAATATTACCAATAAGAAGCTAAGAATATGTCCATATTTGATATCATAACAATTATTATGATTCTTGAATAAGTAAATGACATTATTTAAATCATTATACAGCAGGTTCAGACACTTACGAAGCAAATCAGACTTTAGGTAAGGGAAAATATCACAATCTCATTTTTATCCAAGATTGTTTATACTTTGGTATTTACTGGGGGTGTATTTTATCATCCACATCCATGTTTCCTCAATATGTAACATTATTTCTATCTTACTACAATTTTTTAAATCCAATTTTACCCTTCGGTGAGTTTTTAGTAAAATATATGAAAGGAATCTTTTGTCATTTTTCGTACGAGGTACTTTTTGGCTTTTCCGGCCAAAGTACGAGAAGAATATTCTTTTTTAACTTATACGGCATCAATGGATTCATAGAACATTATTTCCATGAAGATTGATTTACAAGTTTTCATGTTTATTTTTAATCAACTTCGTTTAGTTTAAAATTTTATGACATGTTAAGAAAGTAAAAAATGTTTTTGAAGTAGAAAGGATATTTTCCTCAAGAATGGAGTTCATGTGTTTTAACAAAATTATTTTCCATCTAAGATAATATAGGGTTATGTTTATATACCTATTTGTACATTTATTTGATTATGTTATGATGGAATTATTTTTACTATATCCTTTTATGGATTACGTTATGATGACGTGATGTTTAAGAATCCCATTTTGTTACATGAGTTATGTTATGATGTATGGTTTATGATTTTGTGGAACCCATAAGAATGGTATCATTATGAGATGGGTGGGACCTATATCTCCCCCAATGCATTTGGTAAATATTTATAACTAATGAGATAGTCATGGCTGGAATGAAAGGTTAAACTGGTTCAGTGAAACAGGACTGAAACGAGGAGTGAACTCAGTTCAGAAATGGACTTTGTCCGCTAAGATAGTCTTGTAAATGAGTCTTGACTACTAAAAAATGATTCTCTATGATTATGTGTGTATGCCACAAAGCTTCATGTTTTATGTTATGATTATTGGGATTACATTTCACTACTATGATTTATCCCATTTTAGGAAATTATGACATGTTTTGCACGTTAAGATTTCGAAAATGTTATGTTCTTATGAATATGATAAGATTGATATTTTTTTTGATTACCCTTACTGATCATTTGAGCTCACCCTTTTTTATGTTTTCTTTCCCTAGGTCAGGAAGAAGGTTATTAAGTAGGATATTCCAAAAAGGGACTCTAGATATGATGAAATATATGGGAGACAACGTAGATGATTTATGAACCAGTTGTTTATGTTTCCCAGTTTCTAAAGAAACTATACCTATATGGTCCTTTAATGGTTTTGTTATATTTTGTAATAAGTGTACATCAATTTTGAAGTATTAGAAATGTATGTAATGTATGGGTCATTATAGTTGGTATCAGAGGAAAGGTATAGTCAACCTTTGGAAACTAGGATGTGAAATCCTTAGTAAGAACCATAAGGATAAGTCTAAGCATAGAACACAATCTTAGTGTTTTAGAAATGGCCATGAATAACCTATGATAAGACCTTAAGTGTAAAATTTAATTCTTGATTATGTGGTTTTCCTGTTATAATTTATGTTTCTCACACTATTCTTCTTGGTTTTAGTCAATGGCTGGAACCTGAAAGAACCGTGTTAATGTGGAATGCGACGGGAAATGCAATGAATGTCCCCATGAGCAACCAAAAGTTATGGGAGATGGAATGAAAAATCGTGTAGCCATTCTTACAGAACTTTATTAATATATGAATCATACATGACTTCCAAACTAGAAAAGAAAGGAGAAACATTCTATTGAATCTTTCATAAGGTAGTGTCCACCTTCATTAACCAAGTCTATTGATCCATTAGTTGCTGAACAATGGATTAGTAATACTGAAAAGATATTTTTAGTTCTTCTATGTTCTGAACATGATGAAGTC
The DNA here is from genome assembly GCA_963277665.1 of Viscum album. Taxonomy (NCBI): domain Eukaryota; kingdom Viridiplantae; phylum Streptophyta; class Magnoliopsida; order Santalales; family Viscaceae; genus Viscum; species Viscum album. The sequence continues at coordinate 316,656,701 of OY728129.1, forward strand.
ATCTTATCAGTTTATCGTCTGGAATGAAATGCTGATCAATGTTAGAATCTTATCAAGAATATGAGGCAAAGAGATGAAATTGAGTCCATGGAATGGGAAGATTTCAAGAACTTATTTTTCAATAATTACTTCCCTCGGATTCTTCGAACAAATATGTAGAAGGGGTTTCTTGAACTAAAGAAAAAGAATGATGAATCTGTTGGTACCTATGAAGAAAATTTTACATGACTTGAAAGGTACGCTTCTGGTATTATTATCCAACCTGAGATTAAGATGGATCGATTCTTTAGTGGCTTAAAACCAAGTCTTCTAAGGGCCTTATCCATAAGGGACATCAATATCTATGAGGAAATCATTCAATGTGATCTCAAAGTTGAGATGGAGATTGGAGTAACCTATCTGTCAAATGGGTTTGATAAGAAGAGGAAAATGGAATTCAAAGGAAAATCTAAAGAGAACACTAAAAAGAAGATGAGTTTTAACTTATGCTCAAAGTGTGGAAAGAAACATGGAGGCAATTTTCTTAAGGGGACAAGAAAATGTTATAAGTGTGGAAATGAAGGTCATCAGGCAATTGAATGTTGAAATAATGGGAATAAAATGTCTAATGATGCAAACAAAGGAAGGGATACAAAGAATGAACCTACTACACTTCAATGTTTCAAGTACAAGGAGATGGGTCATTATGCCAATCAATGCCCAAATCCAATGGTTGATGATGATGATCGACGTCAACAAACTCTTAAGTCTAAAGACAAAGGAATGTCACATGCAATTTCTATCGGTGATGTGGAGTACGACAACGAAGAGGTGAAAGGTGAACATACCATCCACTCTAAATTAGAAAATGTTTTATTTGATTCTCGATCCACCCACTCTTTTATTTCTGAAGAATTTTCTAAGGGTATCACCATATTAACTCAACAATTAGATGTTTAGTTATCTACGACAACCCCTAATGGCACAACAGTCGCATCAAAAGTTTTTAATTCTTCTCCGATTTACGTCTGTGGGAAAGTGCTTCCTAAAAATCTTGTGATCCGTCCTATAGAAGAATTTGATGTGAATCTTGGCATTGGTTGGCTTTCTCTTTGTGGAGCTCATATAAATTTCCAAATAAGGGAAGTCACATTTCATATTCCAGATCAATATATGATCGTCTATTGATGCAAGGATGAACATAACCTTCTAGTGGAAATTTCTTCCATATTATGGGTATTGATTCCACTAAATGATGGTTATTTATCTCAAAAGGTTGGTGAGAAACTCATGATTAAGAATATTCCCATTGTACGGGAGTTTGATGATGCCTTTCCAGAGGAATTATCGGCTCTTCCACCAAATTGTGAGGAAGATTTTTAAATAGAAATCATACTGAGTGGTTTGCCTATTTCAAAGACACCTTATAGAATTGCCCCAATTGAGTTGTAGGAATTGAACAAGAAACTCCAAGAGAATCTTGATTAAGGATTCATACACCCTAGTGCGTCACCTTGGGTAGCACCTGTTCTGTTTGTTAAGAAGAATGATGGATCAATGAGACTCTGCATTGATTATCGAGAACTTAACAAGTTCACTATCAAGAACAAATATCCTCTCCCGCGCATTGATTACTTATTTGACCAACTACGCGGAGCTCAATACATTTCCAATATTGATCTTCATTTAGGGTATAATCAATTAAGGGTCAAAAGGGAGGATATAACAAAGACGGCTTTCCGTACAAGGTATGGACACTATGAATTTATAGTGATTCCATTTGGTCTTACTAATTCCCCTGCTATCATCATGGATCTTATGAATAGAGTCTTTAGAGAATATCTTGATCAGTTTGTGGTAGTCTTTATAGATGATATTCTTGTCTATTCAAAGAGCAAGTAAGAACATGAAGATCACATGATAATTGTATTAAAGACCCTAAGTAAGGAGATTCTTTATGCCAAATTTACAAAGTGTGAATTTTGGCTTCAAAAAGTTGCATTTTTGGGTCACATAATCTCAAAAGAGGGGATATCTGTGGATCCATCAAAAACAGAGGTTATCGAAAGATGGTCGAGACCAACAACAGTAACCAAGATCCGATGTTTTATTGGTTTGGCTGGATATTATCGACGTTTTGTGAAAGATTTTTCACGATTATCTAATCCACTCACCAAGTTGGCTCGAAAAGGAGTTAAGTTCATGTGGATGAAGAAATGTGAAGAGGATTTTAAGGAATTGAAAAGAATTTTATCCAGTGCACCTATACTCACACCTCCTTGTAGTGTAGAAAGGTTTGTGATCTATAGTGATGAATCCAAGAAAAGGATGGGGTGTGTTCTTATGAAAAATGATATGGTGATAGCTTATGCCTCACGACAGTTGAAAATCCATGAGAAAAATTACCCAACTCATGATTTAGAGCTAGCTACGGTAATCATTGCATTAATGATTTGGAGGCATTGTATTTATGGAGAAAGGTGTGATATTTATACTGATCATAAAAGTTTAAAGTATATTTTCACACAAAAGGAGCTGAATATGTGCCAAAGAAGATGGTTGGTGCTGATTAAGGATTACGACTGCTCAATTCATTACCACCCTGGGAAAGCAAACAAGGCGGCATATGCATTAATTCGACAAGACCATGGTAGCTTATCCATGATGAGGATCAAAAAAGATCCAATATTTATGGATTTACAAAGGATGGATCTTGGAATTATAATGAAAGCGGAAAATCGTTTCTTTCTCAATTTAATGTTCAACCATCTATACATGTGAAGATTAAAGAGGCGCAGAAAGATTATGTAGAGTTACAAAAGAAGATGAGAAATATTCCTGAATTCAACCTTGATTGTGATGGGATAATAAAGTTCATAAATCGTGTTTGTGTTCCTCCCATCCTAGAATTAAAAAAGGAGCTGCTGGATGAGGCTCATAGTTATTCATTCTCTATTCATCCTAGAAGCACGAAGATGTATAGGGACCTGAAAGAGTACTTCTGGTTGGATGGAATGAAAAGAGATGTTGCGGAATATGTCTCTCGATTCTTGGTTTGTCAGAAAGTTAAAGATGAGAGACATAAGTATAAGGGGATGTTACAACCATTACCCATAACCGAATAGAAGTGGGAAAACATCACTATGGACTTTGTCACCGGACTTCCTAAAACATCCAAAGGAAATAATGCTATATAGGTCATATTTTATCATCTTACAAAGTCTTCATACTTCATTTCTATTAGAGAGGATTTCTCTCAAGATCAGCTTTCTAGGATATATGTAATGGAAGTGGTAAGATTGCATGGAGTACCACTTTCTATTATATCTGATTGGGATTATAGATTTACCTTGAAGTTTTAGCGAAGTCTTCAGCAAACTCTGGATAGAGAGTTGAGTTTCAGCACTTCTTATCATCCTCAGACAGACGGTTAGTCTGAGAGGACAATTCAAACTCTAGAAGATATGTTGAGAGCTTGCTCAATAGATTTCAAAGGTGGTTGGGATCAACACCTACCTTTGATGGAGTTTTCTTATAATAATAGCTTTCACTCCAGTATTCAGATAGCTCCTTATGAAGCTCTCTATGGAAATAAATGTAGGACTCCAACCTATTAAGATGAAGTTGGGGAAAGAAATCTATTAGGACCTGATCTTGTTGATGAGATGGCAGAACAGGTCAGATCTATTCAACAACACATAAGATCATCTCAAAGTTGACAAAAAAGATATACTGACAAACGAAGAAAAGTCATAGAGTTTGAAGTGGGTGATAAAGTGTTCTTATGAATATCTCCCTGAAAGAGGTTCATGGGATTTGGAAAGAAGGGAAAGTTGAGCCCTAGATATATCAGTCCTTTCAAAATACAGGATCATGTTGGGAAGGTAGCTTACCGATTGGCACTTCCACCAAATCTCTCACAAGTTCATGATGTTTTCCATATATCTCTCCTGATAAAGTACATACTTGATCCTTCACATGTACTCATCTCAGAATTTGTACCGCTGGAGCAAGATCTTTCTTATGAAGAACAACCAATAGAGATTCTGGATCGTAGTGAAAAATTCCTACGGAACAAGACCACTCTCATGGTGAATGTTTTATAGAGGAACCACCAATTTTAAAAAGCTACATGGGAGCTTGAGGATATTATGAGGGAGAGTTATCCTCATCTGTTTGTTACAAAATGACAAATTTTGAGGGCGAAATTCATTTTAAGGGGGTACAATGTAACACCTGATACTTTTATGATAAATATTTTGTTATTATTTTATATAAATCATCAAAGGAATTTTTCACTACACACAACACTAGCTTGGATTTCTTTACACGCAATCGCAACCTTCCTCGATAGCTTGCGTCATTCTCAATACCGAGTTTCACTAAACAATGATATGCTATTAAAATATTACTAAAACTAGTTGTTATGAATATTAATACCCTCTTTTTAAAATTTTTTAAATTTTACTTTTCAAAATGGACTTCATTTTTGGATTCGGAATATCAAAATTAGCCTAGGGTGAAATTTTGGTATTTTCTGAAAACATTCAATTTTTGATGAATAGTGAAAACGTTGGGTTACTATTTAAAAAACGAATTTTTATTTAAATAATTATTTATTTTATTTAAATTTATTTTAGGTCAAAATTTATACATAATACCTATATATGTTCAAAGCAATTCTTTGGAGTTATTTTATAATAATTTTAGATATATAATCATTTTATTGAACTTTTCACCTTCTTTTACCCACCTCCTAGGAGAATTTGCAAATTTACATAAAACATAATTTTACTACTTCTATGAGTGGAATTTTGAAAATACGAGACACACAGTTAATATCGAGGACTAAAATTTGGTTCAATGAGATAAAAATAATTTTTGGTGAATAGTAACTTTTTACCTTTTTTTACCACGGTTAAAAGTAAATATGATAAATAAGGGTAAAAATGTTATTATTATTACCCGAACACATGTCCTAATTCTATTGGATAAGTTTAATTCGACCAAAAACAACCTTATGAATAAAATATGTCCATTTAGGCCCACCTGGATTAGATTAGTACATTTATTATTAATTTATTTGAAGAAGGTTTAAAATAGTTAAAATCAAAGTTTAATAACTAAATAATTTTTAATATAGGGTTATACGTAAGATAGATTCGACTATAAATATTAATTAGAAAGATAAATTGATTTCATACATAATTGTTTTTTATTTATAATTTTTAAACTTTATATAATTTAATTTATTTATGACACAAAGATGATGCAGTGATTATCTTATTAATGAAATATTGACATTATTGATGTTATAAATACCCAAATAAATGTAATTTTAGACTTCTTAGGAATTAAAATAATTTTATACGTTATTATGAAATTTTAGTATTGATTTAATTAAATTTTTTTGAACTAATATTTCTGTTATGAGTTTCACAAAAATCAATTACCAAATAGTGTCAAAATTGACATAAAATAGTTTTTAAAACAAATATTATATTATTAATTGTTATTTTATTCCTAAAAATATAAGTATCGGCCAAATTACTTATATAAGGTTATATATATTATTAATAAACAACTTGGGGTTCGTTTGGCTTTTTATAGTATGTTTATTAACCATATAGTGTAAGAAAACAAGAAGACACCGTAAAAGTGAAATTATCTAACTTAAAGTTAAATATAAATGATAAGGTTATAATAGATACCTAACTTGTCTAAATTATATTATATGAGATGATTTTGACCCATCCCCACCTTATCATCAAAATAAATCAATTTGGAGCTATTAAAAACCGAATATGACATTATAATAAAATAATATTTTTAGTTTTTCCTAAGGTTCTCCTCTCCTCCCTTATAAACGGGCACCTCCTCCCTCTCTTACTCACACCACATTGAGACTTCATTCTCGGCCAAACCCTGACAAACTCTCTTCTCCACTTCCCTAGAAACATCCTAGAGGTCCTGGTTTTCTTCAAAGACCGATTTTAGTGCCCTAAGAGGAGGTCTCAAAGAGGCGGTTCAAAGAAGAGTTAAGGTCTGTTACCAATTCTTTCAAATTTATTTCTTCTTCCACTTCTTCTTATTTAGTTTTTTCATTATGATTTAATAACATTAGTATCAATCATATACTGGTATGTTATTATCAGTATGAGACAACCCAATTTCACCATCTATCCATCTTACGAAAAATGAAATCACCACGCGTGCGTACGTACGGAATACTGTCTCCACGCCGTGGTGTAATCTATTTTCCACCACCACCTTACTTGGATGAGTATAATGGTGTAAATAATTACTATATATGATTATTATAATGTGATATTGATTCTGAAATAGTATACATACACTCCAATAAAATTCAATGATCATGGGAACAATATCATCGCTCGTGCGTACGTATGGAATACCGTCTCCATGATGTGATGCGACTCGTTCTACATGATATTCATTGCATAATTATTATATAAATGAATTGAATGAATTAATATGATATATATTTCACTAATACCATTCTGGAAATGAGGTATCTATAACTTAAAGAGAAGAATAAGAATTTATTCGACAAAACACGCATAAGAACAAAAAGTAATAAACACCTGAATAACAAGTAGCAATGAAATATTACTAATAAGAAGCTAATAATATGGCCATATATGATATCATAACAATTAGTATGATTCTAGAATAAGTCAATGACATTATTTCAATCATTATACTGGAGGTTCGGACACTAACAAAGCAAATCGGACCTAATGTAAGGGAAAATATAACAATCTCATTTTTATCGAAGATTGTTTATACTTTGGTATTTACTAGGGTGTATTTTATCATCCACATCCATGTTTCCTCAATATGTAACAATATTTCTATCCTACTACAATTGTTTAAATCCAATTTTACCCTTCGGTACGTTTTTAGTAAAATATATGAAAGGAATCTTTTGGCATTTTTCATAAGAGGTACTTTTTGACTATTCAGGCCAAAGTACGAGATGAATGTTCTTTTTTAACTTATACAGCATCAATAGATTCATAGAACATTATTTACATGTTTTCAAGTTTATTTTTAATCAGCTTCTTTTAGTTTAAAATTGTATGACATGTTAATAAATGAAAAAATGTTTTTTATATAGAAAGGATTTTTTCCTCAAGAATGGATTTCAAGTGTTTTACCAAAATTATTTTCTATCTAAGATAATATAGGGTTATGTTTATATCCCTATTTGTACATTGATTTTATTATGTTATGATGGAATTATTTTTACGATATCCTTTTATGGATTATGTTATAATGATGTGATGTTTAGGAATCCCATTTTTTTTACATCGGTTATGCTATGATGTATGGTTTATGATGTTCAGGAACACATAAGAATGGTATCATTATGAGATGGGTGGGACCTATATCTCCCTCCAATGCATTGGGTAATGATTAATATCTCATGAGATAGACATGGCTGGAACGGAAGGTTAAACCGGTTCAGTGAAACATGAATGATATGAGGAGTGAACTCGGTACAGAAATTGACTTTGTCCGCAAAGATAGTCATGGAAATGAGTCTTGACTACTAAGATATTATTCTCTATGATTATGTGTGTATGACACAGTGTTTCATGTTTTATTTTATGATTATTTGGTTTACATTTCACTAATATGATTTATCCCATGTTATGAAATTATGATCTCTTTTACAGGTTATGATTTCCAAAATGTAATGTTCTTATGAATATGATATGATTGATATTTCTTTTGTTTACCCTTACTGAGCATTTGAGCTCACCCTTTTGTATGTTTCTTTCCCCAGGTCATGATGATGGTTGTTTAGTAGGATATGCCAAAAAGGGACTCTAGATATGATGAAATAAATGGGAGACAACGTAGATGATTTATGAACCAGTTTTTTATGATTTCCATTTTCTAAAGACACTATACCTATACAGTCCTTTCATGGTTTTGTTATATGTTGTAATAAGTGTACTTCAATTTTGATGTATTAGCAATGTATGTAAAGTATGGGTCATTATAATAATAACTAATTCAATTATCATATCAAAATTACATTTAATTTATGGTACTGGTGTTTTCATAAAATTTGGATGAGTATAGGTACGGATTGAAAAGAAAATAAGAGAACATGAAAAGAAAGTAAAATATTTAAAATCTGAAATTTCATCTTGAATCAATAATCATTGAGTGCCACTTAAGGAGAGAGAATTTGGCCTTTTGAAAAGAATAGGTACTTTATGACATGGGGAAGGATCCTAGAGAGAGATTTGGTCATAATTTGGGCAATGCATATGACTTGAGTGTAGTGAAGATAAGTGTAAGGACAAGTGATATTTATAGTAGAGAAGAGGAGGGTTTTCATAATATTTAATTCATTAGTTTATTAATTTCCTTCCAGAACAGAAATAGTGATTATTCCATGAAAAAAAAGTAATATGTGCATGTGAGTTCAATCCGATGACCATTTACATCATCTAGGACTCATGCATAGTGAATTAATTTAGGTTTAATTGTTTATCATGAATTATTGTTTTTTACTATAAATAAAAATTCAAGTACTATAGAAAAATACCAAAATTTCACTCTAACCATGTTTCAACATGTATAATCGAAAAATTTACTCCATTATTCAAATATGATTTTCTAAATATAATCATTTTAATTTTTAATCAGAATCAAAATTTACATCAAAAATACAAACTTTAATAATACAAATGATTTAGTAATGCTTTCAAAATTTTCATATGGTATTACAAAATTATCATAAAATAAGAAGAAAAAAATTGATAATTTATGAACACCATTAATTAAAATACATTTTCTTTTAAATTAATTAATTATTTTAGTTAATTATTTATTCCATACATAAATAACAATAATTTTAATATGGACATATTATCATTTATAAGATTCCTAAATTTTTTTTATGAATTCAAGGATGAGGTTACTATTCTTTTGGAAGATTTATTATATATATGGGACATATTACCTTTAATAAGGGTAGGATACTATTCACCAAAAATTATGTTTGTCTTCTGAGACACCAAACATCTTACTAATTGCAATCATGTATAACAGATTTTTGAAACTCAAATAACAGAAGTGAAAATATTATGTTTAGAGTTCACATAGTACTTAGTAGTTCATTTTGTTGTGATTTCATGTTAATATATGGCATAATTATATGAAATTAATTTCCATTGATAAAACATTGGGTTGTTACACTTTGGGATTAAATCTATTTCATTCCCATTTACATTTGATCACCATTCAAACATAATACCTTTTTCACATCCTATCATTATATACATGGTAAAGGAGGATATGAATAACTCGCAGAGACTTCTCAAAGTTATCCACATTAAAATTCACAATTAAATTGGAGAATCATTGAGGGAGTGATGCACGAATGAGTTCTGTACTGGTTTATTCAATGAGTATAAACCATATTTCATATATACACTCAATGTTACCAATGAGCATGACTATGGGAGACCTATTTCGGTATCACTCTATAAGAATACTCTAAAATAGTTCCTTTAAAATCTCAAATCATTCATTCCTATCTCTCCAATGTATAATAGTATATAAGTGATTTAACATGATATAGGAAACCATGTTTTGTGATACTATATATGTTCACGAGACATAGATTAAAGCATAAAAAATTGAATATCGACCAGATAGTACATATGATTTTCATAGACAAGTTACTATTTATCACTTTCCTATTGATAATGTGAATCTGGAATTGGGGATTCATGTGTATAATATTATTTATTCCATAGAATAACTAAAGACATCTAATCCATTATTGGATCTACCTACAATTATGATATTGTCGTTATCCAATATTAATCATATGGATAGTGAGGATGATGATATTATCATATGTTTAATACAATTATTTGAGTGCATTATGAGTACATTTCATGATTATAACTTTTTTGAGAAAAACATATTTATTTAATTTTAATAAATCTCTATATATTTTATCAACCCTAATAGCCCACACCTTTGAACATAGAACGCCTATTTTCTTGGAAATTCTATTTTAGAGGATTCATATAATCATTCCCACAACCCCAACATGGGTTGTTCGTGATATATTGAATGTTTTTTGGTAGGAAAGGAATTTCCAATGGGTTCTAGTATCTCCATGATCTATTGAATGGACACTACAATCCATAAATCTCAACATGGATTTTATAGACACTTTCATCTATATCACAACAAGTCTTGAAAGGGTAATCATCATGATGTAAAATTGTTAAGTCAACCCAAAACCTTCATAATAACTACCATTATAAAAGTGTACATACATGGGTTGGAAAATCATATAGTTCCATTATGTTTTGATTGGAATCAAGTAATAAAAGGATTATTCTAACTTAATTTTAGATTGATGGATTTTATTTTATAATGCATACATTTTTTTCTTATTTTATCGAATAAATCTCCTTTTACTATTTAAGTGTATTTTTACATATTTAATTAACCATTTTTGGATAAATCAGTTATGCATCATATATTTTATTTTAATTAAATAAATGAATATTAATTCATTTATGTGATCAAATTATTGTATGAATAAATATAATTTTAATTCTTTAGAGAGAAAATAAATAAGTAATTAAATTCCTCGATGATGAGATTATCTAATGGTTGACTTATTTAGAGGACATTAAACAAATTTATGACCTAGGAAAATAACTCATTATTACAAATCTGACAAGATATAAAATATTCTTCATGTCCTGTTGTGTATCATCAATTTGGTGTCATTATGCTTCCTTCTTGAACTGTCTCTTGGTGCCTTGGGATGCTCTATTAAATAAAAATATTTATTACACACATGATGTTTATGGGAACCAATTGATTGAATTAATGAAATTATATAAATGTCTTTGGACACATATGTCATACATAATAAAGGAGGGACTAAAGACTCACATTCCATTTTTTAATATATTATTAAATAATTGAAAAAGCATGTAATTAATTTAAATAAATAAAATAATACACCCAAATTATTCTTCGTCAACATAATGATCATTCTTACATTCAATGAATTTGAACAATGAAATTGGCTATCATTCCATTCGTTATTCATTCTCTATTATTTTTATTGAGATGAATTTAATAATTAATTAATTAATTAATTAATTCCCTCTAATCTTGTAGAAAATTTGTAATTAATTGGAGATACCCATAAATTTGGAATTTAAGGAAAATAGGAAGTTTAAGAATTATTGAAATAAATATTATTGTAAATTATTTGAGAATTTAATATTCTTTAAAACAATTATTAAATTTTCAAACACACAACGGTCATCAAATAATCAAAATAGTTTTTCAATGATGTAATTTTTTAAATTTTATGTAATTTAAATTTTATCCATTAAGGGAAGACTACATGGAGAGTACATATACCTACACACCATATTACATTGTTTTTGAATATCCAAGTCACATTCATAGGGATTTGGCGTGTTAACTCCTCCAGAATACACACTAGGTACTTGACAGCTACACACCATATATCTCTTATCTACATTCCATGTTGGTCTGGTCAATATGTGGTGTGAAATAAAGTAATTTCGTTTTTGTAATTTCTTTGAGAATATAGATTCAATGCACATGGGTATATGACAGGTCCTTCGGTCACACGCCATGTAAAACAAATTTTTCGACTGAGGATTTGGCACTTCTCGATGGAATCTCCGATCATTCTTCTTATTTTCTTAAATCACGATGATAATGAAACACATAATGAACATGATTAATAGATCAATAACATGGTTATAATATTTCTATTTGAGAAAAAATAAAATTAAATCAAAATCATACAATGAATTTGCATAGATGAGAAATCAAAAAATATATTTTATATATAAACGTGACACCTCTAATACCACTAGTTGGTCTCGGGTGTGGTGTAAGCATTGAAGTTGAAGGGGATATGTTATAAAATAGTTAATAAACATTTCATAAATCCAATAGTTTGGATCTTGAACATTTAATTTATAGTTAATCTATTTTATATCTAATGAAATAAATACCTAGGTTTAGGATAATACTTCATTGATGGTTGTCGATCATTAGAATTTGTCTTCCAGATTTACTTTATTTCACTTGTGATGATCCAAGGGAATAATAACTTTAGTTGTGATCCACACATGCTCTAATGGTATCCATGAAGTGATACTCATTATCTAAGTGCTAGTGTGGAGAATCAAATGTATTGTGTTTTTTGTTCTGGATTTCTCATTCTTCAGTCATGAAGAAAATCTATCATGGGTTTCTCATTCTTGATAAGAAGCGAGGATGAGTTATCAAGGTTGAATTTTTTCTGTGCGATAATTCTATATTCCCAAACATGGAATTAGTTTGGAATTCTTTACACAAAAGACATATCCAACTATTTATAGAGCTGGGATTTCAGTTAAAAAATTTAATTTCATAACATCCATTAAATATAATTATACCCAATAATAAAATACCATGAAAAATAATAATAATAATATAATTATTATTTTGTGGTGGGAATTCTTACACGAAGTTGATAAGTAGTATCTATCTACCAGTAAATAATTATTTTTTCTCCATACACGATATTAGTACATTCATGTTCCTCTATAATTTATTCAACACTTGAATATATATATTTTAGAATCATAAAATAATATTAATTAAATATTATATAAAATATTGATATTTTATTCCTAATACAGTGAATATATATATATATATATATTCAATTCATAAGATCCAAATAACTGGAATAATAGTATTCCTTGATCATGAGAATAATATTGTTCAATTAATAAAATTCAAATTGAATTTAATTGTGACCTATAGAAACGTTTTGTGTGGGGCCCTCTATTATTATTTCATGTTTTCATTAGACTTTATTGCTTAAAGACTAATAATACTTTCTAGCAACGGGCCAAGGCACCAATGAGAGTGAACTTAAATTCAAAACGATGAAAACCACCTATAAATTCTCACTATGTAATATTATCCCTTTTTACCAATATCTCAAGAAGATGGTTTCATGACTTTTTCATCCACGTTTATGCTCAATAAAACATTTTTTATTATCTAAAAGAAACTCATTATTACACTATTTCAATTAAAATTTAGGTGAATGTTTATATTCCAATCAAAGAGACAAGATAAAAAATTACATCAAAATATATGGCAATAATCATTACTTGACATATCCATTAATAACATGTCATTTATGACACACATCACATACCCATCTTCTCCCCAAAATAAGTTATAACATTTTTCATCAAACAATCTAATTACACGAGATATGACATTAATTAATGATAATCTTGATGTCTAAGGACGATTACACTTTATAAAAAATTGGAATAGTTGATGATGCCAAAACATGTGGAATTCCAACCAGAGTGCATGTTTGAATAAGATTTTGTCCTAGAGATTATGATGTGAAAACTTCATGAGAAGAAGTATCATCATCCTATACATACATTCTCTTGACTGTTTATATAATATGTATGTCATCATAGTATGTTATCCAATAGTAGAAATAAATTAAGAATATTGTCATATATCTTCTAGGTTCTCATCATAGTGGGAAACTAATATGACCTTATGAAATCAATAAATTATCTAAGACATTATTACATTATTTTCATGCCTGAAAATAAACAATATATAGTAAAATGATGAAAAATAAAAAATGTTTTTTTACATGAGTAATCTTATTTGTTATGAAAGCCAATACATAAAGAGTGATTTTTTTACACAATCATTGCATGTGCTAATAGGTTTCTTACATTTTTATCCAAATAATATTTAGTTAATCTTGTGCATTATTCTAGTTATTTAGGAATGATAGATGAGTGAACACTAGTAAAAACACTAAGGATGAGTCCAATATTTTATATCATCATAATATATTGGATTCATATATAGTTTATTAATTCCATGAAATATAATATCTTATTGGATTCAATAAATTTTTATTAATTATGTAGATTATATAGACTTAGGGGTAATTACAATAAAAATGTTGGTACATGATTATCTCGATCATCACTTAGTACAAAAATATGGCCCAACTACAAACCCAGTTGGACACTACTTGGGGATTAGGTTTGATTAGTTAACTTAATATTTATGGACCACTATGTGGTATTTTAATATTTTTATGTTAGAGTTCCAAATAAGATATACCATGGATAACCTATATTGAATCCTATAAAAGACATGATCAGTGCGGTTTCCCTAGATAGACTCTACAAAAAAAAAGAATCCCCAAAAAAGGATTTAGAGCAGGTGCACTCACCAGAACAAAACCAATGGAGTTGGAAGAAAAAGAGGCTATGGATACGGAATCAGAAGCTTTTCTTCTGTATGACCATTTAAAAAAACGTTCCTGCGCCAGAAGCTTAGTTAGACATCAATGCGAAGGTGAAGAGCTACCATCATGATGCAGATGTAGGGGAGGGGCAGTTCATTGTAGTTATAGTTGGGTTAATTTCCATAAGACCTTCCGGTATTGTAATGTCATATAGGCCTATGGTTCACATAATATCCTAGAATATGGGCCTTTTAATGGTTCTAACTCATCCTTTGATGGGGGGGTCATCAAAAATAAATAAAAATAATGTCTTTTGGGATATTCAGATAAAAATAACATTATGAGTTACTTCTTATGAGAATATATTTTACCATTATGTATTTATTTATTTAATCTTTTATCTAAATTACCTCATATAATAAATGAATGTTGTAATTAGTGAATAAAATAACAATGTGTGAAATTGGAAATCAAATTTCTATCCAATTGATTAACCAATGGGGATATGAGATGTAGTGTGAAATAAATTGGTTTTTCCTAATCAAGAATCGAAAATTGTGGTCAACATCATAAACATTTTTTAATATAAAAATAAGTTAAATTTTGTTTTTGAAAAAGTTTTGGTGTTAATAACATCATATAATTGATGTTTTAATTTCACATCTGTCAATAATGTGCCTATAATAACATTGGTAATCTTATGAATAAAACCAAAAGATGTTTTATTTAAGGTAATATAGACTATTAGAAATCCGGTTATCAATGAAAAATTAAGTGTTTAATGGATTGAAATTATGATCTTATTAATGTGAATCTTGTAGTTTAATGTTTTAAAGAGTGGGGTAATCCAGAATAATAAATTTCATTGACCCAATATAAGGCTAAAATGAATAATGATAATCACAAAAATTATTGCCAACTGAACAAGAAACTATATATGCTATGAAAATCATTGAAAGAGATTATTATAATTATGGAATTATTATCATCTACACCATATTTTTGAATGAATTTTCGGAATATTATTCCAGAAATCCTAGTATATCATGGATGTATTATTGGGGTAGTAAATCACATCATATGTGATGTAATTATCAAAAAAACATGTAATTGTATGTTTAAAATATACCAATATTATATTTGTGGAAATTTTCTTCTTGAATATATTGTTTATCTAAATTTCATGTGATTAATTAAAGGTATCATTAAACTATCAAAAACAAATATTAATTACAAAATTAGGGAAATCCCATTTTTATTGAAATCCAACTTCTGATCACATATCAATGTGATGAAAACTGTCAACTCTATAGTGAAAGATTATTCAATGTGTCATGATACCCAATCCTAGCCGGGTTTTTTCTCAAATTATTGTATAATATTTTAGAGAATACTTTTTAATGGAAAAAATAAATAGATCCTTTTTTATATGGCCAATATCACACTTGAAAATCTATCATTAGTGTTGTTTGTCTTACACATACCCATAAATATTTTAATTGGTAAGTGATATTAAAAATTGGAAGGAAAAAATTCATGTAATGGGTGAATGTAATGCCCAAATATTTTATTATTAGTTTTTTTAATTTAAATACTAGGTTAAATAAAACTATTCCAATGGAACACCAAAAAAATAAAAAACACCATATTTTTTAAAAATAAATATAACTATTGAAATGAATTCATTAAACTAGTGGGTTTAAGTAGGTGTAAAATAATTTTATTATATTTAGATAAAAAAATAATATATGATTTTAATATATATTCAGTATGTAAATATTATTATCATTGAAAAAAATAATTAGATCATTTGTTCTTAAATAAATTAATTGTATTTTATTCAGCTATTTATTTTCATTTAAAGTGAGTAATATTTTTTTGGGTAAAATTATGATAAAATATATTATTTATGTGAATAATATATTAACACTAACATAAGTAGAAATTAAAACCATAAAATAAAAATAAAAGATAGTATTTTTAAAATGTATTTACCTTATATTGATAGTTTTTCAAATATTTTATTATTTTATAAAAAACTAAATTTGAATATTTTAGAATGTAAATTTTAAAAAATGAAATTATTATTTGAAATAAAGATTTAAAATATTAGTCTTTAATGGAATTAAGAGATTTTTCTCAAAATATTGTTTTATATACGAATATAGAAAAATATATTTTTTATAAATTACATAATTTTAATTTTTTTAATTTGGATATAATAAATTTTTGGAAATGTTTAGACAATATTTAATAACTAAATAACATTTTAGTGTCTAAA
The DNA here is from genome assembly GCA_963277665.1 of Viscum album. Classification (NCBI taxonomy): domain Eukaryota; kingdom Viridiplantae; phylum Streptophyta; class Magnoliopsida; order Santalales; family Viscaceae; genus Viscum; species Viscum album. Next base: position 316,673,317 of record OY728129.1, read on the forward strand.
ATTTGACTATTAGTAAATAATTATAAATTTCCATCCAATTTTTAACATTGTTTAAAAAACGTAATGTTTTATTCTAATAAATTGTTTAGGTCATATAATTAAATTAGATGTGAATATCATGTATATAAATTTGGGATTTTTTTGAAAGATAATTTAATTATATATTATTATCAAAAAAATAATAAATGCAGTGAAAATAATTATAATTGAAATTTGAATTGTAATCATAATTTTATATTTAAATGTATTTTTTTTCAAAATAAAATGCTCTTAGTCGTTATGTACACTAATATTAAAATAATTTCTTATCCTTATAGGAAGTATATCATTATAAAATAATTTTAATATTTTAAATAAGTATTTTAAAATTATTTAATGAGGATAATTTGAATATATTTTCATTAATTTATATTACTGAGGTAATAAAATGTGTTATAATATAATATTAAATTATCGAAACAGATGAAATGAGTGAAATATAAAGTAAATTACATAAAAAGATATATCAAAATAAGTGTTTGATAATTTCATTGACCCATAGTCAACACCTATATTTTATTTTCCACATTTGGAGAAACATTCCTTAAATAGTGACATGTCCTCTAATACTATTTCTAATGTTCTTACCTGTTTACTTATTGAAGGAGACATCCATAACACCTTTAACTTACACTCTTGTATAAAATTTAAACTTGATAAAATTTGATTATTTCTTCCTATATACCCCTCTAAATCCTATGTACTCCATTTGATCCATTAAAAATGAATAAATATTCATCTCTCAAGAGGCCCTCCAAGAGATGGTTTAAACTCTCAATGTGAGTAAAAATCACTTTTTAAACATATTTATTATGTATATTTCAATAATAGATCCATTTTTCGCATAATAATATAATTTCATCCAAATTATTATTATACTTAGATTTTATTAAGATAAATTTATAAATTTCAAATTTAGATCCCATTTTCAAAGAATAATTAGTTTGTTATTCGTGCGTAAGTGTGGAAAAGGGCCTCTATGTTGATACTAAATTTGGTTTTCTAAAATAAATTATATATTTGGTTATATATCAGTATTTTATGAAGAAATATAATATTTAATACATTTTTAAAATCCTAAAAATATATTCCATTTTCTAGTTTTATTTCATTCAATAGAAAACAAAATCATCAATCTTGTGTATTAGTGGATTATTGCCTCCAAGGAGTAACATTGTTAATTTTTCTAGAAAACCCTACATGGATGGTTATAATATTTTAATTAATGAATAAATATGATATTAATATTAAATTAATTAATTAACTTTCTAGAATTTTATTTTTAATATTAATGTCATCAAATAAGATACCATCTTTCGTTCCTTTAAAATTACAGAAACTAGCACACCAATGGTTTCATCCTCACAAATCATTAATAAAACTCTCTTCAGATGAACATAATAATTTATAAATAATTGTTGAGAAGATATTATTTTACCATAATTTATATTTTAATGTCGAACTTTTTATGAAATAACATGGATTTACATCAAAACATTAAGGAATACAAAAAAACATTCAATATTGGTAACATATGATTTGTAAAATAAACGTATATAACAAATAAATTTAAAATAATAGATTTTAACTGAATATTATATAGCTTAATATGTATGAATACGGTTTTAGAATAAATTATATTGATGTATATATTTATTATAGTAGATGATAATGTGGTTTCATATAAATAATGTGTAATGGTTAAGGGGTCTTGTTAACTAAACCTTTTTTCTCGAGTCATAAATATCCCTCATTGGATATGGTATTATAAGAAGGATTTATTATATTAAATAATTTTATTATAATTCATTTCATCCTTATTTTTATGGAAATATATTTATGTATCTCATTCTTCATAATATATAATGATCTTACGTATAATTACCATTCTCTCCAAATGTGTTCTATTTCTTCCATATCCTCATTCAACATTCTCTATAATACTATACATTATTATTTTAAAATCATAATATTTATTATTTTGGGTGATCTTAATATTTATATTTAACTCTTTTAACAATAAATATTTACAACATATTTATGATTTAGTTTACAGTAAAAGTTTTTTTTAAATGTTGAAATTGATTTTTCTTTTTCTATCTATCCATTCTTTACATCGGATTCACATTACCACTTGATGAGCATTATTTATTACTAAGGAATCATTTATAAAATTTTATTCTGGTTAATAATAATAAAATATTAACTTTAAATTTCTCAAAAATTATATATGCATAACTATTTCATAATATATTTTTTGTAAGAATGTTAAAAAATGTATTATAATAACTCATTTACCTTTCCAATCCATTTTATTTTTTAAAATATCTAAATTCTGTGTAGTTTATTTATGAATAACCTTTTAAATTCATTGATTATATACTAATTTTGAGATATTTAACCTTTTCAATTAACATATATTCATTTTATATCATGTTATGTGACACCATATAAAAATGATATGAAAGTCATTCTTTTTACACTCTTTATTATTTACTTCATAGATGATTTATTTATCATAGAATTGATATGTAATAATGTTTAAAGCTGAGGTATAATAATAAGTTCACTCATTATTTTCATATAAATATATTACATCATAAATGGCGAATATTTGTTACATAAAATATCATTACAAACCATAATCGTTTACTTCATACATACTTGGAATCATGGAAACATAGACATCTAGTTAATAAAATTTCTACATAATCTAAAAAATATTTTCTCACTACTGGAAACATTCTTTGATATATAATACGTAATAAATTTCATCTTATCCTATGTAATGGAATCATAAGATAAGGATGAGATCAGATGCTCGATAAGGGTAAACAACGATGATATCATCGATCATATATTCTTAACATGAGGAAAATTCTATAAGAACATGACATTATAAAACAATACATTTATTGTAAAAGATCATAATATTTTTTATGGAATAAATATTAGTTCTTTATAATACATGACACATAAATTCATCAACTAACATTATTCAATAGGTTATAACATTGGAAAAAGTCATAGAATTATGTAATTTACAAAGGCATTAAAAATAATATCTGTAGTATCCAAATAATATTGCCAAATATATAATAGTAATATGATTTAACTTCCCCAAAGTTTTTAGTATTAATTATTTACTCCCATTAATTCAACATTGGATATAGTCCATTACAAAACATGACTCATACCCTATTACAATCATGTTAATCTCCCGGTATATAAATATTTATGAAATGAATTTCATGGTTATTTAGGTTTAACCCATCAAAAAATAATGATATGTTTGTGTTCAAAAAGATAATAAAGAATTTATAATATCAGAAAACAAAAAAAATGGGTTTCGAAAACATTCCTTATAGCATAGAGAATGTAATATAAAGGGGTTTCATGGACATTTCATTATAACATAACCCATGGAAAAGAATGAAATTTCAAAGGAATAATATCATCATAAAAATAATATATCTTAAGAAATAATATGAATGGTATCCTTATATCAGATCTCAAATAAATCTTATGTAACAACAATGAATTTCATCATTGATGTAAAATGATTTTGAAATATCCTTTTAAATAACAATTTAGGAAAATAACATGTCTATAATAAAATAATTATTAATGTGATTCATTATAAAGTATTTTTTTTTGAAAATATAATTATGAAATAATAAATATATATATATAAAAATTGTAGTCATGATAGAGGGAAAATATGTTTTGGATGTATAAGTTATTAACTACATTTCTTCTATATTTTTTTATAAATGTCTCAATGCACCTCATTTGAAAAAAATCAAGAATATTCCTTTCAAACCATTTTCTAAAAAGAAAATATGTGTAAAAATTTTATTAAAAATTAATAATTGAATCTTACAAAAAATCATTATTTTCTTTAAAAAATATGTATTTTTATGAAAAATATTCCCTAGTGGATACATAAACATAAAAAACCTCAAATATAAATACGCTTGTGAAATACTACTGTTACCTCTAGTTCAACATGATTTTAATTCACACCAACGTCCTGTATAATAGATTTTTTTTTTATAATCATGTAAAATAGACATGTTCTTACTTATTATAACATATCTTCTCCCCTTATATCTTTTCAATAACCCATTTTATCAATATTTCATTTCAAAATTGTTATTTCTTAGTGTTAACTACTTTGTTTATCATGATAACATTAGTTTGGTAGTTCCAAAACATATACATTTATATTATTTCATAGCTTCAAGACTAAATATTATGATATAAATAAAATATATATTAATTGAAAAAAAAATTTATAGTCAACCATTACATTTATATATATTTAATTTAATTACACGGTTCACTAAGATAGTATGTCATATATATGCATGAATGCTAATTTTATTTTTTTCTATGGATGGGAGTAAAGAATAATTGATATTAATTCACTTCCAATCTAACATTATTATATAATATATATATATATAATATAAATTTAGAAAAAATTTCCTCATTACCGTCCAATTAATATATAAATTAAAAATCAAACACATCACATCGTTGATGTAGTAGTTCACACTTATGCACGAATGACATTATTGTTTCCCAGAGGATTAGAATGTAAGAAATTAAACATGATATTATAATTCCTGAATTATAATTTTGTCATAAATATCAAAAAATAATATTAACCTCTTCATAATAAGTATCAATAAAATATGGTGATGAAAATTGAAATCTATTTCTACATGAAGATGGTAAGTTGTACATATACAATAGTGATGCATTCTCTTATTGAAGGGTTGTATGGATGATATTTAAGGAAGACAAGACCACATAGAATATGTTTCATTAATTTGAAATGTAATTGTGTAGTACCCCCATTTTTTTGAATGTTACTTCACATAATTATTTTTATAATTATAATGTATAAGGGAGAAATATGGGAGAGTTTGGTGAACACTAAATATTTTTTTGAGGTAATGTTGGTGCATGTAGTCTACAAAATATTTTTCTAAACCATACAGATATCCTATGAGAAGCTGTATGATTTTTCAGTTTTTATGTATTATATTTTCCATTATTTGACCATAGGGAGACTATACAAGGAGTTTCTGTGGGGGTTTAATTAAGGCAGTAGCTAACACACGGTTCACGAACTGTTTGTGTAACCGTGTGAGATAGCCCTGCACGTTGTTAGAAAAAGATCCTAAAAAAGTGGATCTTAGTCAGCCATCATTTTAATCCACTTGTTTTTTCCCAAACTAGATCTAATATTAGATTTATCATCTTCTAATTCATTAGACAGTTATAACTTCAATCTGGAGTCAATCTGAAGGCTTCTCATAGCGATTCGAAGCCGGATTATTGACATTTGTGATATTTCTTCATCATTCATGATCGGTTTCTTATATATATATATATGCTTATCCACTCTTCTTAGTTTAAAATATATACACCTATTATGTGTGTATCAATGGTTTTGGGTGCCAATTATATTATTCTTTTTTCTTGATAATGATTGGAGATTATATCAAAGACTATTTTTTGAAGAATCATCCCATTTTCTTGTCTGTTCTCTATATGTTGTCATGTTGTGGAAAAACCTTTGATTTAGGTGGCACCACTCTCATATCCTCTTTCAATAATTGGTTTTCTTAGTTTCAAATTGGTTGGTTAGAATTCAAATTATTATCAAAAGAATGTAACAAATTTCATTATTGGTGATATATGGTTTTATAAAATTTTGTAATCCTGGTGATTTATTGAGAAATGTGATTTAGATTATTGAATTATAAATTGAATTTAATATTATGGATATTCCAGAATTTCTAAATGTTTTTTTAGAAAGGGTAGTTCATAAAATGTGTTTTATTTAAGTGTTTTTTATAAATAAATTTAATAAATGGTTACTTTATTGAAAGGGTGTTGGAAGATGTTTGGGAATAATTTTCATGTGTGTGTTCATATTATTTTGTGTTGGATAAGTGTTAGCAGTCCCCACCATCATTGGAATGATGGATAATGGTTTGGGATCTACCATGTCAAATCTCATATTTTTTTGATTTTGGTAAGATGTATCCCCCATAATTCTGGGATGGATAAGGGCGATGACTTTCCCCCACTAACAGGTTACTTGCATGGTTGGTAGCATTGATATATATAATGGATGGGTTATTTCAATGGAATATTGAGAATTTTTTTAAATCATTACATAGTTATTTTTAGTAAAAATAACCTTGAAGAAAATTCTTTAAATTTCACTTGTTTACTTTTGGTTACAAATGTTTTGGGAACTTATTTATATTTAGTTACAAAATGTTTTGGGAAAATGATTAATATAATCTATTTTGTAAAAATATAATATATTCTTATATTCTAGTGGGATGAGTAGGGAAATCATTAGATAAATAATACTATGTTTTATGCTCACTCATTCTTCTTCCATTTGGTTCTTTTACAGATTATCATATCTCAAATTAGAGAAAATGAAACATATAAATCTTTTTTAGCACTACTTCATGATACATGATCTATTTAGTGATCATGTATAGTGGATCTAAGGCATCACAGAGTATTATTCTCATGTTAGAGTCTTATTTGTTTATCAACTATTTAAAATGATAATTTTTTGTCTTCTAATATTTCACACATTGGAGTGTTTTAATATGAATAATGTATTTGTGTTATCTTTCATTATTTCATACATATTTTGTGACTGGTTAGACCATGTTTTTAGTGGATTATTTATTAAAGATCAAATCATCCCCCACTATATTTGAAACCACTTAGCATTTATTTCCATCCTTTTGAATCTCAGGGATATTGCTTAAGGACATGTAATGTCTTATTATAATCTCAACCCAATGAGAATAAGTTATTTGTTACAAATGAAATCATCTTTTTTGGTCCATTCCTGACAATTAGTTTTTAATTCCTTGGTTTTGGTGTTGATAATTCCTTTATCTATTACATTGTAGGTTATCCTATAAAGGAATAGGATTTTAAGGACTTATAATTTTTATAATAAAAGGACATAGTTATCATGTTTATTTTGAATGTCAAGTTACCATGGTGTTGGGTACATTAGTTTTTTGAGACAATTTTAGGATACAAAATTCTTATTTTCATGGGATTATCCAATGATATGATTATTCCATGCATTAGAATAATAACTTCCCACTATGATTCCATATTTCATTTTTAGTGATGATTTAGGTGTGTAAAAGTGTTGATTTTTAAAGAGTAACAATTTTTTTCAAGAAAAATATTAAAAAAAGGTAATGGTTATGGAATTTTGAAAATGGATTGATTTTCAAAAGAAATAATTGATTTATAAAAATAGATAAACAAGAAAAAAAGATTTTGGAAAACAATAATTTGATACTTACTGTTATAGAATTTTAAATACTAAGAAATTAGATTCTAGAGAGAGAGTGACTTAAAGAGTTTGTTGTTTGTTTAGAAAATTTAACCTTGTATTTATTATGGAAACTGATTGGAATAAGCTACATAGAACACGGTCCCACCATAGCCATCGGTGAACCAAGAGCTAGTTCAGAGTATCATCCCGAAATTTATGGATATGGACATGAGGAACTAGAGGGTTGAACCATGGAATGTGGACCTTTCCATCCTGTTCATGAAGTATAATCCACCCATATGCATGAGGTTATTATGAACCTAAAAAGGTGTAGCTTTGGATGAGTAGGATGAATCGTATCTTTAAGATCATCTGCCCACCGAAAGATTTCATGGTAAAGATGGTGATGTATATTCTTGAGTATCATGGAAACTAGAGGTGGGAACTAGTACTATATGATAAATTGAATTAATCCCTTACACGGGAGGATTCTGAGAAACTATATAATGGAAAATTATATCATAACACATTCATGATCTAGAAGACAATGATCATATTTATCATAAAAAAGGAGAATGATTCTATCATAGTATATGTGGATATGTTCATGAATTTAGTAAGATTTTATCCAGAAATTGTAGTCAGTGTGTCCTTGAAGGAATGAATCTTAAAATTAAGGCTATGGAAAGAAATTAGATCAAATATTGTAGTGATCTGTGTTAAAGACTTTATAGATATAGTGAAAAAATTGGCAAGGGATGAGCATGAAATTTCTGGATCTATGGGAGGAGGAATTATGATGTTACCTACTAAAAATTGTGTAAACTCCAATGTTGTTAACAAGAAAAAGAGAGACACCTATTTACATGGTCGGGTGGGGAATCAGGATCCAACTGATGGATTTTTTAATCTTCCTCCATGACCAATGATCGTATCATAATGCTACCAATGTTATTCTATTGACCAGTTAAAGTGGGAGCATATAACACCACCAAGATCATTCCATAATTGCAATAATATGTGACATCTTAGCTGCTTATCTTGAAGTTCTCTATGGTTTGGTGCTCCAGAAACTTCTTAGGTGTCAAAAGAATCATATTATTCGAAAGTATGAGCCCAATATAATTAGTTTCATCAATAGAGTAATGCCAGAAATGGTGAATCACAGAATACCATTACTCCTAAGCAAGGGAAATTTGTAACACCCGATATTTTTATGAGTAATATTTTGTTTTTTATATATCCTCAAAGGAATCTTTCACTACATACTATCTTGGCTTACTTTACACGCAATCGCGACCTTCCTTGATAGCTTGCATCGTACGCAATACCGAGTTTCACTAAACAACGATATGCTATTAAAATATTATTAAAACTAGCCGTTATGAATAGTAATAACCACTTTTTGAAAATTTATAAATTTTATTTTTTTAAAATGGACTTCATTTTTGGATTTGGAATACCGAAATTAGCCTAAGGTGAAATTTTGGTATTTTTCTGAAAACATTCAATTTTTGATGAATAGTGAAACCACTAAGTGGTAGGTTAAAAACTGAATTTTGCATAAAACTTAATTTTACCGCTTCTGTGAATGGAATTTCGAAAATCCGACAGACACGGTTAATATCAAGGACTAAAATGTGGTTTAATGAGATGATAATAATTTTTGGTGAATTGTAACTTTTTACTTTTTTTACCACAGTTAATAGTAAATAGGGTAACTAAGGGTAAATATGATATTACTATTACCCTAACACATGTCCTAATTCTATTGGATAAGTGTAATTCGACCAAAAACAACCTTATGAATATAATATGACCATTTAGGTCCACTTAGATTAGATTATGACATTTAATATTATTTTATTTAATGAATAGTTAAAATAGTTAAAATCAAAGTTTAATAACTAAAACATTTTTAATATGGGGTTATACATAAGATAAATTCGACTATAAATATTCATTATAAAGATAAAAAGATTTCCTACATAATGGAGTTTTATTTGTAATTTTTAGACATTAAATAATTTAATTTATTTATGACACAATGATGATGCAGTAATTATCTTATTAATGAAATATTGACATAATTGATGTTATAAACACCAAAATAAATGTAATTTGAGACTTTTTATGAATTCCACTAATTTTATAGGTTACTATGATATATTAGTGTTGATTTAATCAACTTGTTTTGAACATATAATTCTGTTATGACTTTCACAAAAATCATATATCTAATAGTGTCAAAATAGACACAAAATAGTTTTTAAATCAAATATTATATTACTAATTATTATTTTATTCTTAAAAATATAAGGTTCGGCCAAATGACTTAGATAAGGATATAAATATTAATAATAAACAATTTGGGGTTCGTTTGGCATGTTATAGTAAGTGTAGTAACCATATAGTGAAAGAAAACAAAAAGACACGGTAAAAGGTAAATTATTTAACTTAGAGTTAAATCTTATTAATAAGGTTAAAATAATACCCTAAACTTGTCTAAATATTATTGGTTGATATTATTTCGACCCATCCCCACCTTACCTTCGAAATAAGACCCTTTGGAACCATTATTAACCGATTTTTACTTTAATATAAAATAATATTTTGAGGTATTCCTAAGGTGCCCCTCTCCTCCCGTATAAAAGGGCACCTCCTCCCCCCTCCTCCTCACACCAATTTGAGCACTCAAGCTTGGCCAAACCCTGCCATTTTCTCCTCTCCACTTCCCTAGAATAATCCTAGTGGTCCTGGTATTCTTCAAAGACCAATCTTAGTTCCCTAAGTGGAGGATTCAAAAAGGCGTTCCAAAGAAGAGGTAATATCGATTACCGATCTTTTCAATTTCTTTCTTCTTCAACTTCTTCTCCTTTATCTGTTTCATGATAAAGTAATAACATCAGTATTACTTACATACTTATATGTTATTATAAATATGAATCAACCCTAATTCACCTTCTATCTATCCTACGGAAAAATGAAATCACCGCGCGTGCGTACGTACGGAATACCGTCTCCACGCCGTGGTGTAATCTATTTTCCACCACCACCTTACAAGGATGGGTATAATGTTGTAATGAGTAACTATTTATGATTATTATAAAGTAATATTGATACTGAAATAATATATATATACTCTAATACAATTCCACGATCATAGGAACGATATCATCACTCGTGCGTACGTACGGAATACCGTCTCCACGATGTGATGCGACTCGTTCTACATGATCATCATTACATAGTAATTATATAAATTAATTTAATGAATAAATATGATATATGTTACACTAATAACATTCTGGATATAAGGTATCTATAACCTTAAAAGAAGAATAAGAATTTATTCGAAAAAACACGCATAAGAACAAAAGGCAATAAAGACCCGAGTAACAAGTAACAATGAAATATTACTAACAAGAAGCTAAGAATATGACCATATATGATATCATATCAATATTTATGATTCTGGAATAAGTCAATAACATTATTTAAACCATTATACAGGAGCTTCGGACACGTACAAAGCAAATCGGACCTAAGGTAAGGGAAATATCACAATCTCATTTTTATCCGAGATTGTTTATTCGTAAGTATTTACTGCGGTGTATTTTATCATCCACATCCATGTTTCATCAATATTTAATATTATTTCCATCCACCTACAATTTTTTAAATCCATTTTTACCCTTCGGTGAGTTTTTAGTAATATGTATGAAAGGAATCTTTTGTCGTTTTTCGTACGAGGTACTTTTTGACTTTTCCAACAAAAGTACGAAGAATGTTTTTTTAACATATACGGCATGAATGGATTTTTAAAACATTATTTCTAAGAAGAATAATTTACAAGTTTTCAAGTTTATTTTTAATCAACTTCCTTTAGTTTAAAGTTTTATGACATGTTATGAAAGGAAAAAATGTTTTTGAAGAAGAAATGATATTTTCCTCAAGAATGGAGTTCAAGTGTTTTATCAAAATTATTTTCCATCTAAGATAATAAAGGGTTCTGTTTTTATCCATATTATTACATTGATTTTATTATATTGTGAAGGAATTATTTTTATGAATTCCTTTATCGTATATGAATTGTTTTATGATGTCATGATGCTTATGATTCCCATTTTCATTACATGGGTTATGAAATGATGTATGGTTTATGATTTTGTGGCACACATAAGAATGGTATCATTATGAGATGGGTGGGACCTATATCTCCCTCCAATGCATTGGGTAAAGATTTTATATCTCATGAGATAGACATGGCTGGAATGGAAGGTTATTTCGGTTCAGTGATACAGGACTGAAACGAGGAGTGAAATCGGTTCAGAAAGTGACTTTGTCCACTAAGATAGTCTTGGCAATGAGTCATGACTAACAAGAAATGATTTTCCATGATTATGTGTGCATACCACAAATTTTAAAGTTTCATGTTATGATTATGGGGATCTCATTTTCACTTCTATGATTTATTCCATGTTAAGATATTATGATCTCTGTTGCAGGTTATGATTTTCAAAAAGATATGATATGATTTTTATTTCCTTTATTTTCCCTTACTGAGCATTTGAGCTCACCCTTTTATGTTTTCTTTTCCCCAAGTCAGGAAGATGGATATTAAGTAAAATATGATAAAAGGGTCCCTAGATATGATGAAATAAATGGGAGACAATGTAGAAGATTTATGAACCAGTTATTTATGTTTCCCAATTTCTAAAGACACTATACTTATACGGTCCTTTGTGGTTTTGTCATATGTTGTAATAAGTGTGCTTAAATTTTTAAGTATTAACAATGTATGTAAAGTATGGGTCGTTATAGTTGGTATTAGAGGAAAGGTATAGTCAACCTTTGGAAACTAGGATGTGAAAGCCTTAGTAAGAACCCTAAGGATAAGTCTAAGAATAGAACACAATCTTAGTGTTTTAGAAATGGCCATGAATACCCTAGGATAAAACCGTAAGTGTGAAATTTTATCCTTGATTATGTGGTTTTCGTATTATAATTAGTGTTGCTCACACTATTCTTCTTGGTTTTAGTTAATGGCTGGAACCCGAAGGAACCGTGTTAATGTGGAATGCGACGGGCAATGCAATGATTGTCCCCTGAGCAACCAAACGATATGGGAGCTGGAATGAAAAATCTTGTAGCCATGCTCACACAACTTTCTCAAGCTATGAATCATGCAGGACTTCCAAACGGGCAAAGGAAGGAGCAACATTCTGTTGAATCCTTCATGAGGCAGCGTCCACCTTCTTTCAGTGGGTCTACCGATCCATTAGTTGCTGAACAATGGATTAGTACTACTGAAAAGATATTTTCAGTTCTTCAATGTTCTGAACATGATAAAGTCATCCTAGCAGTGTATCGTTTGGAAGGAGATGCTGATCAATGGTGGAATCTTATTAAGAATACGAGGCAAAGGGATGAAATTGAGTCTATGGAATGGGACGAGTTCAAGAACTTATTTTTCAATAAGTACTTCCCTGGTATTCTCCGAACAATGATGGAGAAAGAGTTTCTTGAACTAAAGCAGAGGGATGATGAATATGTTGGTACCTATGAAGAAAATTTTACAAGACTTTCAAGGTACGATTCTGGTATTGTTATCAAACCTGAGAGTAAGATCGATCGATTCTTTAGTGGCTTAAAACCAAGTCTTTGAAGGGTGTTAGCCATAAGGGACTTCAATAGCTACAAGGAAATCGTTCGATGTGCTCTCAAAGTCGAGATGGAGATTGGAGTAACCCATCAGTCACATGGCTTTGATAAGAAGAGGAAGATGGAATTCAAAGGAAAATCTAATGAGCACACTGAAAAAAAGATGAACTTTCCCTTATGCTAATAGTGTGGAAAGAAACATGGAGGGAGTTGTCTTAAAGGGACAATTAAATGTTTTAAATGTGGAAAGGAAGGTCATCGTGCATTTGAATGCCGCGATAATGGGAAGAAGATGTCTAATGATGCAAACAAAGGAAGGGATACACAGAATTAACCTACTACACTTCAATGTTTCAAGTGCAAGGAGATGGGGCATTATGCCAATCAATGCCCAAATCCAAGGGTTGATGATGATGGTCGACGTCAGCAAAATATTAAGGCTAAAGACAAAGGAAAGTCGCATGCAATTTCTATCAGCGATGTGGAGTACGATAACGAAGTGGTGAAAGGTACACTTACCATCCCCTCTAAAGTAGAAAAATGTTTTATTTGATTCTAGATCCACCCACTGTTTTATTTCTGAAAAATTTTCTAAGGGTATCACCGTACTACCTCAACAATTAGATGTTGAGTAAGATGTGACAACACCCAATGGCACAACAGTCGCATCAAAAGTTTATAATTATTCTCCGATCAAAGTTTGTGGGAATGTGATTCCTGCAAATCTTGTGATCCTTCCTTTAGTGGAATTTGATGTGATTCTTAGCATGGATTGGCTTTCTCTACATGGAGCTCATATTAATTTCCAAATAAAGGAATTCACATTTCATATTCCAGATCAGTCTACGATCGTCTATCAATGCATGGATGAACATAACCTTCCAGTGGAAATTTCTTCCATCTTATGGGTATTGATTCCACTAAATGAAGGTTATTTATCTCAAATGGTTTGTGAGAAACTAACGATTAAGAATATTACCATTGTAAGGGAGTTTGATGATGTATTTCTGGATGAATTACCGGGTCTTCCACCAAATCGTGAAGTTGAGTTTTCAATAGAACTCGTACCGGGTGCTTTGCCAATTTCAAAGACACCTTATAGAATGGCCCCAATTGAGTTGCAGGAATTGAAGAAGCAACTCCAAGAGAATATTGATAAGGGATTCATACTCCCTAGTGCGTCACCTTGGGGAGCACCTGTTCTATTTGTTAAGAAGAAAGATGGATCAATGAGACTCTGCATTGATTATCGAGAACTTAACAAGATCACTATCAAGAACAAATATCCTCTCCCACGCATTGATGACTTATTTGACCAACTACACGGAGCTCAATACTTTTCCAAGATTGATCTTCGTTCAGGGTATCATCAATTAAGGGTCAAAAGGGAGGATATACCAAAGACGGCTTTCTGTACAAGGTATGGACACTATGAATTTATAGTGATTCCATTTGGTCTTACTAATGCCCCTGCTATCTTCATGGATCTAATGAATAGAGTCTTTAGAGACTATCATGAACAATTTGAGGTAGTTTTTATAGACGATATTCTTGTCTATTCAAAGAGTAAGGAAGAGCATGAAGATCACTTGAGAATTATATTGAAGACCCTGAGAAAGGAGAAGCTTTATGCCAAATTTACCAAGTGTGAATTTTGGCTTCAAAAAGTTGCATTTTTGGGTCACATAATCTCAAAAGAGGGGATATCCGTGGATCCAGAAAAAACAGAGGTTATCGAAAGATGGTCAAGATCAACAACAGTAACTGAGATCCGAAGTTTTCTTGGTTTGGCTAGATATTATCGACGTTTTGTAAAGGATTTTTCACGATTATCTAATCCACTCACCAAGTTGACTCGGAAAGGAGTTATGTTTGTTTGGACAGAGGAATGTGAAGATAATTTCAAGGAGTTAAAAAGAAGGTTATCCAGTGCACCTGTGCTCACACTGCCTTGTAGTGGAGAAAGGTTTGTGATCTACAGTGATGCATCCAAGAAGGGATTGGGGTGTGTTCTTATGAAAAATGATATGGTGATAGCTTATGCCTCACGACAGTTGAAAATCCATGAGAAAAATTACCCAACTCATGATTTGGAGTTGGCTGCGGTAATCTTTTCATTAAAGATTTGGAGGCATTACCTTTATGGTGAAAGGTGTGATATTTATACTGATCATAAAAGTTTAAAGTATATTTTAACACAAAAGGAGTTAAATAGGCGTCAAAGAAGATGGTTGTAGATGATTAAGGATTACGACTGCTCAATCCATTACCACCCTGGGAAAGAAAACAAGGTGGAAGATGCATTAAGTCAACAAGACCGTGCTAATTTATCCATGATGAGGATCACAAAGGATCCAATATTTATGGATTTACAAAGGATGGATCTTGGAATTATAATGGAAGGGGAAAAATCTTATCTTTCTCAAATGAATGTTCAACCATCTATACATGTGAAGATTAAAGAGGCACAGAAAGAAGATGTCGAGTTACAAAAGAAGGTGAGAAATGTTCCTGAATTCAACCTTGATTGTGATGGGATAATAATGTTCAGGAATTGGGTTTGTGTTCCTCCCATCCCCGAATTAAAGAAGGAGCTGCTGGATGAGGCTCATAGTTCATCATTCTCTATTCATCCTGGAAGCACGAAGATGTATAGGGACCTGAAAGAGTACTTCTGGTGGGATGGCATGAAAAGAGATGTTGCTGAATATGTCTCTCGATGCTTGGTTTGTCAACAAGTTAAATCTGAGAGACAGAAGTCTAAGTGGATGTTACAACCATTACCCATACCCGAATGGAAATGGGAAAAAATCACTATGGACTTTGTCACAGGACTTCCTAAAACATCCAAAGGCAATAATGATATTTGGGTCATAGTTGATCGTCTTACAAAGTCTGCACACTTCATTACTATTAGAGAGGATTTCTCTCTAGATCAGATTGCCAGGATATATGTAAAGGAAGTGGTAAGATTGCATGGAGTGCCACTTTCTATTATATCTGATCGGGATCCGAGATTTACCTCGAAGTTCTGGCGAAGTCTTCAGCATACTTTGGATACAGAGTTGAGTTTCAGCACTGCTTATCATCCCCAGACAGACGGAAAGTCTGAGAGAACAATTCAAACCCTAGAAGATATGTTGAGAGCTTGCTCTATGGATTTCAAAGGAGGTTGGGATCAACACCTACCTTTGGTGGAATTTTCATATAATAATATCTTTCACTCCAGTATTCAGATGGCTCCTTATGAAGCTCTCTATGGAAAGAAATGCAGGACTCCAACTTGCTGGATGAAGTTGGGGAAAGAAAGCTGTTAGGACCTGATCTCGTTGATGAAATGGCAGAAAAGGTTAGATCTATTCAACAACACATAAGAGAAGCTCAGAGTCGACAGAAAAGTTATGCCGACAACCGAAGAAAAGACTTAGAGTTTGAAGTGGGTGATACAGTGTTCTTACGAATATCTCCCTGGAAGAGGGTTATGAGATTTGGAAAGAAGGGGAAGTTGAGCCCTACATATATCTGTCCTTTCGAAATACTGGATCGTGTTGGGAAGGTAGCTTACTGATTGGCGCTTTCACCGAATCTCTCTCAAGTTCACGATGTGTTCCATGTATCTCTCCTGAGAAAGTACATACCTGATCCTTCACATGTACTCAGCTCAGAAGTTATGCCGCTGGAGCAAGATCTTTCTTATGAAGAACAACCGATAGATATTCTGGATCGTAGCGAAAAAGTCCTACGAAACAAGACCACTCGATTGGTGAAAGTTTTATGGGGGAACCACCAACTTGAAGAAGCTACATGGGAGCTTGAGGATATGATGAGGGAGAAGTATCCTCATCTGTCTGTTACAAAGTGACCAATTTCGAGGGAGAAATTCTTTTTAAGGGGGGTAGAATGTAACACCACGAGATTTTTATGAGTAATATTATGTTTTTTATATATCATCAAAGGAATCTTTCACTACATACTAGCTTGGCTTACTTTACACGCAATCGAGACCTTCCTCGATAGCTTGCGTCGTACGCAATAACGAGTTTCACTAAACAACGATATGCTATTAAAATATTATTAAAACTAGCCGTTATGAATAGTAATAACCACTTTTTGAAATTTTATAAATTTTATTTTTTTAAAATGGACTTCATTTTTGGATTCGGAATACCGAAATTAGCCTAGGGTGAAATTTTGGTATTTTTCAGAAAACTTTCAATTTTTGATGAATAGTGAAACCACTAAGTGGTAGGTTAAAAAATGAATTTTGCATAAAACTTAATTTTACCGCTTCTGTGAATTGAATTTTGAAACTCCGACAGAAACGGTTAATATCAAAGACTAAAATGTGGTTCAATGAGATGAAAATAATTTTTGGTGAATAGTAACTTTTTACATTTTTTTACCACGGTTAATAGTAAATAGGGTAACTAAGGGTAAATATGATATTACTATTACCCTAACACCTGTCCTAATTCTATTGGATACGTGTAATTCGGCCAAAAACAACCTTATGAATATAATATGACCATTTAGGTCCACTTTGATTAGATTATGACATTTAATATTATTTTATTTAATGAATAGTTAAAATAGTTAAAATCAAAGTTTAATAACTAAAACATTTTTAATATGGGGTTATACATAAGATAAATTCGACTATAAATATTCATTAGAAAGATAAAACGATTTCCTACATAATGGAATTTTATTTGTAATTTTTAGACATTAAATAGTTTAATTTATTTATGACACAATGATGATGCAGTAATTATCTTATTAATGAAATATTGACATAATTGATGTTATAAACACCAAAATAAATGTAATTTGATACTTTTTATGAATTCCACTACTTTTATAGGTTACTATGATATATTAGTGTTTATTTAATCAACTTGGTTCGAACATATAATTCTGTTATGACTTTCAAAAAAATCATATATCAAATAGTGTCAAAATTGACACAAAATAGTTTTTAAACCAAATATTATATTAATAATTATTATTTTATTCCTAAAAATCTAAGATTCGGCCAAATGTCTTAGCTAAGGATATATATATTAATAATAAACAATTTGGGGTTCTTTTGGCATGTTATAGTAAGTGTATTAACCATATAGTGAAATAAAAAAAAAGACACGGTAAAAGTTAAATTATTTAACTTAGAGTTAAATCTAATTAATAAGGTTAAAATAATACCATAAACTTTTCTAAATCTTATTATCTGATAGGATTTCGACCCATACCCACATTACCTACGAAATAATACCCTTTGGAACCATTATAAACCGATTTTGACTTTAATATAAAATAATATTTTGAGGTATTCCTAAGGTGCCCCTCTCCTCCCTTATAAAAGGGCACCTCATCCCCCCTCCTCCTCACACCAATTTGAGCACTCAAGCTCGGACAACCCCTGCCATTTTCTCCTGTCCACTTCCCTAGAATAATTCTAGAGGTCCTGGTCTTCTTCAAAGACCAATCTTAGATCCCTAAGTGGAGGATTCAAAGAGGCGTTCCAAAGAATAGGTAATATCCATTACCGATCTTTTCAATTTCTTTCTTCTTCAACATCTTCTCCTTTAGCTATTTCATGATAAAGTAATAACATCAGTATTACTTACATACTTATATGTTATTATAAATATGAAACAACCCTAATTCACCTTCTATCCATCCTACGTAAAAATGAAATCACCGCGCGTGCGTTCGTACGGAATACCGTCTCCACGCCGTGGTGTAATCTATTTTCCACCACCACCTTACAAGGATGGGTATAATGGTGTAATGAGTAACTATTTATGAGTATTATAAAGTAATATTGATTCTGAAATAATATATATATACTCCAATACAATTCCACGATCATAGGAACGATATCATCACTCGTGCATACGTACGGAATACCGTCTCCACGATGTGATGCGACTCGTTCTACATGATCATCATTACATAGTAATTATATAAATGAATTGAATGAATAAATATGATATATGTTACACTAATACCATTCTGGATATAAGGTATCTATAACCTTAAAAGAAGAATAAGAATTTATTCGGCAAAACACGCATAAGAACAAAAGGCAATAAAGACCCGAGTAACAAGTAACAATGAAATATTACTAACAAGAAGCTAATAATATGACCATATATGATATCATATCAATATGTATGATTCCGGAATAAGTCAATAACATTATTTAAACCATTATACAGGAGCTTCGGACACGTACAAAGAAAATCGGACCTAAGGTAAGGGAAATATCACTATCTCATTTTTATCTGAGATTGTTTATTCGTAAGTATTTACTGGGGTGTATTTTATCATCCACATCCATGTTGCATCAATATGTAATATTATTTCCATCCACATACAATTGTTTAAATCCATTTTTACCCTTCGGTGAGTTTTTAGTAATATGTATGAAAGGAATCTTTTGTCGTTTTTCGTACGATGTACTTTTTGACTTTTCCGACAAAAGTACGAAGAATGTTTTTTTTACTCATACGGCAGGAATGGATTTTTAAAACATTATTTCTAAGAAGAATACATTACAAGTTTTCAAGTTTATTTTTAATCAACTTCTTTTAGTTTAATGTTTTATGACATGTTATGAAAGGAAAAAATGTTTTTGAAGAAGAAATGATATTTTCCTCAAGAATGGAGTTCAAGTGTTTTATCAAAATTATTTTACATCTAAGATAATAAAGGGTTCTGTTTTTATCCCTATTATTAAATTGATTTGATTATGTTGTGAAGGAATTATTTTTATGAATTCCTTTATCGTATATGAATTGTTTTATGATGTCATGATGCTTAAGATTCCCATTTTTATTACATGGGTTATGAGATGAAGTATGGTTTATGATTTTGTGGCACACATAAGAATGGTATCATTATGAGATGGGTGGGACCTATATCTCCCTCCAAGGCATTGGGTAAATATTTTATATCTCATGAGATAGACATGGCTGGAATGGAAGGTTATTTCGGTTCAGTGATACAGGACTGGAACGAGGAGTGAACTCGGTTCAGAAAGGGACTTTGTCCACTAAGACAGTCTTGGCAATGAGTCATGACTAAAAAGAAATGATTTTCCATGATTATGTGTGCATACCACAAAGTTTAAAGTTTCATGTTATGATTATGGGGATCTCATTTTCACTTCTATGATTTATTCCATGTTAAGATATTATGATCTCTTTGGCAGGTTATGATTTTCAAAAAGATATGATATGATTTTTATTTCCTTTATTTTCCCTTGCTGAGCATTTGAGCTCACCCTTTTATGTTTTCTTTTCCCCAGGTCAGGAAGATAGATATTAAGTAAAATATGCTAAAAGGGACCCTAGATATGATGCAATAAATGGGAGACACTGTAGAAGATTTATGAACCAGTTGTTTATGTTTCCCAGTTTCTAAAGACACTATACCTATACGGTCCTTTGTGGTTTTGTCATATGTTGTAATAAGTGTGCTTCAATTTTGAAGTATTAACAATGTATGTAAAGTATGGGTCGTTATAAAATATCATCAATGAATCAAAGTTAAGAGTGTTTCGATGTAGAAACTGTATAGAGGTGAGCCGATGATGGTTGATGATAAGGATGGACTTTCTATATTGATAGGAATGATTATTTTTAATTAAAACCATATTCATGTTTTTTATTGGTTCATCACAATCATTCATTTCATTTAGTGTTTTTGACATGCTATGTCTAAAACGTGAGACAATGACTTCTGTGCTAAATATGAAAAGTCTGCTCGGTGAAAAGAATGTCAAGACTTTTGTGTATATAATGTGAAATAAATGTTGATGGCGTTGAGATGAAAACAGAGTTATCTGTTATGAAGATGAATTTCTATGATGTTATCTTGGTAATGTATTGGCTGATAATGTTCAAGACTCACATCGACAGTCATATCATTGTAGTTAGTTTCACATTTGAGGATAGAACCAATTATTTCATCAAAGGATAGAATCATGTCATGAAGAGTGCAATAAGATTGTTGGCACAAACTATATGAATGATATCTTACCAATTATTATCATTGACATTGGAGTTGATGGACGATATCAATGAGAATAGTTTTCTAAAAGTGGTGTATCAATTTCCAGTTTTTTTATGTTAACTTCTTCAGGTTACACATATTTGGGAAGTGAATTTAACTATTGATATATTTTTATTGAAATTCATCATTCCATTATGTCTTATTGGATGTCACTAATATAGTTAAGTTAATTGAAAGTGTATTAGGAGGATCTAAAAGGTAAGAGATTCATTCAGATAAGAACACCTCCATGGGAAACACCATTTTCATTCTTACAAAAAGATGATGAAACTCTTTAGTTGTGCAATGATTATCGTTTTCTTATCCACATTATGATATTGAACGTGTATCCACATTCATTCATAGTTGACCTGTTCAATATACTGAGAGGAACTATTGGTTCTAAAAAAATTGACATGTGATCCGAATATCATAAATTACGAGTTCAGAAGGAATATATTCTGAAGATAGCCTTCATAGGAAGATATATCCACGAAAAAAAGTAGTCATGAATTTCAAACTAATGAATGTATCAACTATCTTCAAGGATTCAATTAAATATATATTCAGTGACATCATGATTCTTTTGTTGTGGTGTTGGTAGATTTCATCTAGGTGTATTCATCGACAAGGGATAAACATGAAATAAGTTTGGAAATAATGTCAGAAATCTAGAGAGATCATCAATTATATTCTAAATTATCTATGTTTAATTTTTCTATACAAGAGTTTCGCTTTCATAGCCATGTGATTTAAAAAAAACTGTTTTATTGGATCCTTAAAAGATATAATTTGATATCTCATTGAAACCATTAATAATTAATTTGGGATATGATGTTTTCTTGGTCCATCTGGATATTAGAAACACTTTTTTCTGACTTATTATGACTATCCTCACTAGTGAATTATTTGAAAAAAATTAATGATCCATTCCTATAGAAAGATCAATGCAATAATTTGTTCCATTAGATGAATGTTCCTCTTAAATTATCCTCTATCTTGATTTTCCCTGAATCTGGGCAGGGGTACATGGTGTACTATGATTCTTTTGGATCAATTTAGGTCATTCTTGTCATGCATTGAGACCATGTGGTTGCTCATGGTTTAAGGAAATTGAGAGTACATGTAAATAATTACCCAACACAAGACTTGGAATTAGTAGTATTCGATAATTCCCTGAAGCCTTTTAATCATTATCACTTTGGTGAGTAATTTATTGTTTTCACGAACCACAAATTCTTGGAACCCAATTTATCAAAACATTATTTTAATTTGTCCAAAGGGATATGGATGGAGTATCTACAAATGTTTTCTATTGACTTCATGTATAAATAAAGAAAAAGGAATTCGGTCGTAGATGCATTGAGAAAAATGTAATATGATCAATTGTTGAACAATGATTCTGATGAACGGTAGTTGAAGTAATTCCTAGCCATCATACAAGAGGAATGTGAAGAAAAATGTGATGTTGTGGTTTTATTGTAAGCTATTCCTGTTCACGATTTCATAAAGATGATCAAAGGGTCATAAATATATGATGCAGAATGCTGGGGTATGAATTAGAAACTCAATGGTTGGGAGACCATTGAGGTTTGGAAATCAAATGGGAGTTTAGTTTTGTGTTTTGGAGATAAAATGGTTGTAACTGTGGATTTTTGGGAACAACTCCATCATTCAAACCACCATTTTGGATGGGTTTTACATCCAACCACACAGAATATGTATAAGGTGATGAAAGCAATGTTTTTTGAAGTGGCTTCGAAAAGAAGGTGGATGAGGTTGTCTCGCGGTGCTTAACATATCAGTAGGTTAAATAAGAGAATCAGAGACCAATGTGTAGGTTGTGTATTTACTATTTTAGTGTGTAAATGGGAGTAAATACATATGTATTTTCACATTGGTCTCCCATGATTGGTACATGAAAATAATTCCATATGGGTGATAGTGGATCAGCTCACAAAGATGGCCCATTTTATCCATATTTGTGAAACTCATATAGTAAAGGATCTATCCAAATTATATATCTGATATGTTATAAATAGTCATGGAATACCAGTTTCATATGTCTCAAATAGATATCTAAGGTTGATGTGGCATTCCTAGAAATCATTGTAGAAATCCATTGGCACTTAGTTGAATATGAGCACAGGGTGTCATCCTCAGATGGATGGGGAAATCAAACAGACAATACAGACATTGCAAGACCTTATACAAGATTGTATAATGGATTTTAGTGGCTCATGGTAGGATGACATAACCATAGTGAAGTTCTCATATAATAACATCTATCGTGACTAGATTCATATGGATCTGTTTTATGTGTTTTGTGGGTGCCCTTGTCATTCTCCACTATGCTGGGTGAAAAAAGGTGAAACATTACTACTTCGTATGGGCCTTGTATATGGAAAAACAAAGATGATTCAGCATATCAGAAAGTGGATTGAGATGGATCATATTCGGTAGGAATTTAATGAGGATCATCGTCGGTGGCCATTTTCATTTTCCGTGAGTGATCATGTTTTCTTGGGGATCTCTCTCAGTCTTTCACATCATAATTTTTTGAAGTATAGAATGTTATCTCCAAGGTATATTGGCCCTTTAGATATGTTGGAATGGGTTGGAGAGGTGGAATATTTATTAGAATCTCCACAACTCTTTAGTTCGTTGTATAATGTGTTCCAAGAATATCAGTTGAACAAGTTTCATCCTCAACTAGACCATGTCATAAGATAGGATTTTGTTAAAGTATAGCCATATGCTTCATTGATACATATCCCTATGCAGTTTTTGGATAGGAAATAGATATACATTCATGGAAAAAAATTTGTGTAGTTTGGTTTTTAAAGAATCATGGTCAGATTCAGGATGTGACTTGGGAATGTGAAGTGAAAATGAATGTTCAATGGCCATAAAACTTTCATGGAAGAAATTTTTTCTTTTTTAAGGGATAGAAATACCAATGGTGGGGAGAATGTATTACCCTAGTTTTTTGATGTAACCCTTACATTATTCTTTTCAATGTTATAATGTTTAAGGGTGAATGATGGGAGTGTTAGGAGAACTCTAAATATGTTTTTGGGGGATAAAGTAGTTGTGTATGTGTTTCACATGGTTTATCTAAACCATGTAGATTTCATAGGATAAAAAATTCACAGTTTATTTTTTTTGGTAGACGCTTTAGCATGGTTTGAGAACAGTTTGGAACATCATGCATGGAGGCTATACAATTTTTTATGGCTATAGCTAAAGCACAGTTAGCACATGTTTTGTCCAAGCATGTGAGCTAACTGTGCTTGGGGTTAAAACAAGACCTAAAAAGTGTATCTTGTTTATACATTCAATTAATACACTCATTTTAGCCAGAAACCAGCTCTACAAATTGATTTTTCTTCTCCTAAGGCCACATAATGTTTTATCACCATTCTAAAGGCAATCATAAGGCTTCCCATGGTGATTCAAAGCCATATTCTTGAGGTATGTGATAATTATTCATCGTTATTAATCAGTTTCTTTGATCTACTACTCCTATATACATGGTTTCAAATATTTAATCCCTTTATGGGAATATCTAGGGTTATGGATTCCTATTAGGATGATATTTGGTCATGATAATGATAGGATATGATATCAAAGATGGCTTTTTGACGAATTGATCAGTTTTCTTGTGTGTTCTTCAACTATTGTCGAGTTTTGTCAAAACCAATATGGAATGTGGCTTCACTCTTATCTCCTATTTAAAAAATTGTTTTTATTAGATATTAATTTGACAATTTTAATAAAATTTGTTGGGAAATGCATGGAAGAAATTATCTTAAGTATTGATTAATTGTTTGGGTGAGATTATGTAATCATATTAATTTTCTGTGAAAAGTGATTCAGTTTATTGAATTTAATATTATAATTTTAAATAATGGATTTATAAGAATTTTTAAATATTTTTTTTCGAAAATGGAGTTTCAATAAAAATGGTTTTCATTATAATTATTTTGTTAAATATAATTCATTCAATAATAGGTGATTTTATTGAAACTCTTATTGACATAGGTCTGGGCATAATGGTCTTGTGTGTGTGTGTTCATATGAATTTTGGCTGGATAAATGTTCACCCATTATTTATAGGATAGATAAGGGTCTGGAATCTCTGTTATTCAATATAATTTGGGTTGGATTTTGGTACGTTGTATCCTCCATTATGCTGTAATCGATATGGGTTAAAGAATTCCCACTCTTCTATGTTACATGCATGGTTTTTAGCATCAATATGTGGAATGGTTTGTGTATTCCAAATAAATATTGGGAAATGTTTTTAAATAATTTATTAGTTATTTATTTGGGACGGTAACTTACTGGAAAATTTATTTTAATTTCACTTGATTACTTTTGTTTGAATATTGTTTTGGAACCAATTTATATTTAGTAACAGATCATTTTGGTAAATTATTCTATATAAACTATTTCATATAGATATTATTTACTATTTTCTTCCAGAGGTATGAGTTGGGAAATAATTGGGGAAATCCTACTATGTTATATACTCACACATGCATTGGCACTTTTGTGATTTTCTGGATTATATCTTTTGGGAAAGGGGTAAAGGTAACATGTCAGCCATTTTTTAAAACTACATTATGATACCAGAGTTGTTTGGTGATCTTGGAGCAAGGATATAAGGGATCATGGAGTCTTCTGATTATATTGGATTCATTATTTGGTTATCATCTATTTACTTTGATTCTTTTTTGGCCTTCATGTTTTGCACACTTTGGAGTGTTTTGACAAGAATAAATTGGTTTTGTTGTCTTTCTTACGTTCATGCATATTGTGGTGAGTGGTTTCACCATGGTTTTTTATTTTAGTTTTTTATTTATTAATGGTTAAATTGTAACTTGTTATATTTGATTCTCTTGGGAATTTATTTCCATCATTTATCGTCTTGGGGAGGTCAGTTATAGCCAAGTAATGACTCTTTGTACTTTCAAGACAATGAGAATATGTATGTCCTTTCAAATTGGCAGAGACTATTTGAAATTGAAGTCTCAAGGTTTTATAGAGTAGTAATGGAAGAGGTTCCCCTTAATAATTATGGATACTTGAACTATTGGAATTTATCAAAATATTAATTTTTTATAAATTCATTCTGAATAAATATTATTCCAAATGGCCATGGGAATAAATATTAGGTAATATTTTGTTATAATCCAATCAGCCAGTATAATTTAAATTTAGTATGTAATAATTTTATATATTATTATTTGGATTATCCATTAGTTTTTTATTTTCAATATTAACTATTATAATTTCTTTTTATATAATAATGGAGTTTAATTTTTTATTTAAAATGTGAATATTTTACCATATATTTATAATATATTATATTGTTTTACCATATAAAACCCCCCAAGTCATTATCGAATATATTTATGATGTTTAAATAATTTGATAAACTCTTATATTTATAAATTGTGGTTATTTTAAATTGTGACACTATTCATTTAATTTAACATTATAAACATAACAGATTATTATGTTTTTACTCTATGGGCTGAAAATCCTACAAAAACATATTTTTAGAAAAAATATCCATTTAGAATGAGAAATTATATTTATGCTCGTCATGTGACTATAAAATTATGTTTTCAAGCATTAAATAATTTTATAAAATAAATAATATATTTGTTTTTTTTCAAATGTAATGAATAATTTTATCAATAGATAATAAATAAATTTCATGTTGAAATGATTTTCTAAATAAATAACTTTTTTTAACAAAAAAAATTGTTTTTAATTATAATATTTGGATAATTAATGAATTCAATTTATATATATGTAGATAATATAATTTTTATAATTTAGTTATTAAAATTCATACTCATTATTCAAATAGAAATTGGAAAATATATATATAATTTATTAATACCATTATGTGGTTTGTCTACACTCGTTGTTGAGTGTAATAAAAGTTATCAAAGAAATCAAATTATTAAAAGAGAAGTATTTCTTAAAAAATACTTACTATATTACATTCCATAACATTAAATATTTGTTTATACCTTGAAATTTACCACTATAACGAAAATATATTAGTCTCCCACTCCTAGGGAACCTTCCCTTTATATGTAAAGTCACATTATAATTCTCCCTAGTGGATTATGTCACATCCACAAAAATAAAATTATACTAGTGGAATTTCAAAATGGTGACCCATATCTAAGAAAACACAGTCACCTAGTTTAATTAAGAAGAATACCACATGATATATTATAAAATAGAATATTATTTGCTATTGAAACTATAATTAACTGAAACTAATATACATTCACCCACTAGGGGTTTAACAAAAAGTTGACTAATTCCTATTATGGACTATAGGGGGTCTCTAAACATATCATACTATGAGGTATAGAATAGTCATCACCATATAGAAACTTACACTAGATGCACATGAACTGTCATAAAAAATAAAATATATCACTTTCTGGCTATGTAAAATGCCACCCTAAAATTATATAGTAAAACACAAAATATTTATTCAGAGGTTTTTCAATAAACTAAAACCTTTCAACCAAGATATCTATCACACAGAGAAATGAAAATTACATTTGAATCATAGGTATGAAATATAATCCATGTACATAGCCTCTTAACAATGATCCAATATCTAGAACTCATAAAACTCATAAATTGTAAATCTCAATAACATTAGGTATCACACTAGGTGATACTCTTATAATAGTGACACCCAAAACCCAGAACAAAAATACAATTCCTTGGTAATGTAGACTTCGTATTTAATAAGATATTGATATATTACTAATCTAAGGTGTATCACAATGCATTACATATTCTTATAATACAATGTCTCTAATATCCCAAAATAGAATGGAAAAAATAAAAAAAATAATAAAAATTAGTATATTACTATACAAGATGCTCTAAAACCATATTCTTCCATCCCAACCCTGTTTCACTATGAAAATTGATTAGACCAAAAGATATTAGACCCCAGTTATATCTCTCACCAGTCTAGAGGTTTCATATATATAGAGGGGGGTTTTTGAAGTTATATAAGGAAAAAATACCCACATATCAGAGGTGAAGATAAAAAAAGAAGTAAACCATATTACATCCATATTCAATATTCATTTTTGAACTGAAAAATATTAAATAAAACCCTTATTAATAAGAAATGCACATGTATAAAGACACCTAATGGACTCATTTTCCACCCATTGGGCCCGTAGAATATAAAAATATATAAGAATAAAATAAATATACATGTGACTTTACTATATCCCCACGCCTCTCCTCATCTTAATCATCGGTCCAATTTGATATTTCCCATTTGACCATGCAACTCAAAGACTCTACCCAACCTATAAAATTAAATTTAAATTTTTTCATAAGAATACATGTTCTATAGACTCAAAATTTTAGTAAGAGTAAACCATATTAGGAAAAAACCAATGTGACCTCATACAAAAAATTTTAATATATTATATATGTGTTAAAAATGAAACTATAAATAAGTAATTAATGATACATAAACAAACAAATCACTATAATACATTGGGTTCCAGAATGATAAAATATGTTTCTAATATATTCTTTTAATTCTATTGAAGTGTCTATGAGAACATTTCAGGACAATTTTACAAATGTGTAATTAACTTAAGGGGCCATGTCCCTCCATTGTACCAATAATATATTTTATTCATACATTGGCCAAGGTTAGAGTGTATATATTAATGTTGTTTAATGGTACTAACTCACCCATTATATGTGAGATAAATATCCAACATCATTCATTCCCTAGTAAGAATTAATGAAAGTGATATGTCCCCATCCATTCTAGTATACAGAAGAGTAGTTCAAGGAAGATGACCCACCATGTATGCATACACAACTATCAACTACTTATCAATGTAGTTCACAGTAGAAAAATATATGATGGCGGTTTTTTCACCTACCCTTGAATTCATGGACATTGTATAAGGAATCTGACACTATATAAGGTCCATGTACCCAGAATATAGATCAGAGGACCATACCTGAGGCATCCAAATTTTTTCATACCACTCCAAGAGAATTTTCCATATCACGTGTATAAAAAATACTCCATGTTAATTTATAGATCTATTTGTTTGGAAACTAGTTTATAAGAATTTTCATTTTCATTTTCATTATTTAAATAATCATTTTATTAATTTATGTGTAAAATCTTATACATAAAATTATTGATTTTGGAGATTCCAATATTATCAGAAAAAAATATTGACTATAATACCCCTCTCTTTGGTCCACATCATATAATAACATAACACCAGTCCCGAAGTAATTATCATTGTATCCCAGACACCCAATATGGGTTCCTCAATCTCAATATCATATCTCATATCCACACCCATCATCTAGATGGTATCATATAACTTATGCTTTTCTTGATCATTATATAACCCCCTAGAATCATTTAGCAAGTCTTATAGGTATCAATATCAAATATATAATGAACCCCACCATTCATTTCATGTCACCCTAATATGGTCTCTTCTACTAACCTATCTTAAGTCATCCAAATGAAAACCCACTCAGGAAAACTAATCTTAGTATTGAAGATCACTCAACCATACACATACCTCAAATCCATCAGGCTCATAGTTATCTAATTACTCCATAATTCTAAAATATTTTCAATCAACAAATTTAATGACATCCAAACACTTATATGTCATCTGTGAATCAATATGAATATCCATCATGGCATGCATAGTCCAAACATCCATGTTATGTAATTTCCATATAATTATGATTATAAACGATCAAATAAATGGATAAAAATCCAATATATTATTTTTCTTAATTTTTCTAACTATCGTTCCATTTCTTATAAGGAAATAATTTTTAACCACAACATCAGACATTGGTGGAATGGGAAATTTAGCCAATGCATGAGTGTCAAACGTAGCCCTTGAAATCTTTTCATTCATTTTTGGAATATCATTGTTAATTATATAATTTATAAAAAATTGAATCATTTCACTTGTATTAGGTAGGTAAACACCCATTAGGGTGAGACAACAATCTATATCCACAATAACAAATACATAAATTTTTGTGACATGCAATATGACCATTATTTGAAGTGAACTCAAATTTTCTATTTCATGACCAGAAATCTAAAATAATCCCAACCACATTCAGCTGACCATTACCCATTAATATGAGTCCCAAATTTCATAAATCAATACATTAATGATTAATTTAAAAATTATAATTTATTATAAAATTATATTTAAAATATATATAATTAATAAAATCATATTAACTTATTCTTCTGTAATAAAATCATAATGAACCATCCATGGGAGAACTGAAATGGACCCTAGTAATTTTCTTAGGAGAAATTCCAAACATGTGATGCAGATAAAATTACAAAATTACATAAATAAAATAAACAATTTTTTTAGTTTTAGTTACAATCAATGAAGTAGAAATCAATGATATGAAGACTACATAATGGGATTCCCATTGTGAAAGTATAATCAACATACCAAGAGAATATAAAAATTAAACTACGTCTCGATGAAATCACCATAGAACCACAATTTATTGAAAAAAATAAATTTGAAAACAAATAATATGAATGATGAGGGAGCACAACATAGGATTAGACATACCGAATGTAATTTGAAATTTTCAAAAAAACACCCAAATAATAGATGATTGGTGAAGGAAATGGGAGGATAGGTGGATAGATGATGTTTCAACTGATGTATGAATAGATTTATCCACCTATTTAAATAAGGTTTGAGAAATTTTTAATTTTTTTAATGATAAAAACACGACTAGGAAAATGGTGGATCACTGGATATATGGTGGACCCAACATTAGTGTTGGGTCGCTACCCGACTAAATGGTTAGTTGGTGGCCTCAGTCTATTAAGAAGTGGCTAATGAAACTACCTCAACCAACCAGTTACCTCACTTATGCTCACCCACAAACCATCTATACCCCCATATCCTCATTAATAATCCAAAGAAATATTTTTATTGTCATGTAGATCTAAAAATACAATTCTAATTCATAGATTAAAACAGGTCCCCTCGATTTGCCCAAAAATTAAAATTCCTTATAAAAATTTTACACATGTATAAGCATGGTTCATAAAAAAATTATAACATAAATCAAGTATTTTAGTAATATTATCATTATATTAATAGGCTCATCAATTCCATAATATTTTTGGAATATCATTTTTTTAAGAAAATATAAAACCATAACTCAAAGGCTTCTTCCTTTAATAACCTTTCAACTCTAATTCAGTAGGTAATAATTATATAAAATGTTAGGGATGTGCCAACAATTTTTTTACCTTCCACAATTTTTTAAATCCTCATTATAAGTTATTATTATTATATATCTTGTTAATTTTTTCATTAGATTTTTCTTATTTCCATTCCTATATTATTGTGAATATATTTGATTAATTTCAATTTATTAATATTTCTCCTTCCTAATTTTGTTTTAATGTAATGATAAGAAATTTACATGATGGGTATAATTTTAATAAAATAATATTATATTCTTAATTATGGCCGAAAAACATTCTTAGTCTTATTCTCAATCATATCGGTAAAGTAATTTTCATTATCTTTCAATCCTTATTCAGTCCTCTAGGAAGAATTTACATTTAACTTATTTTATTCTAATAGAATGACTTATTATTGGTTGAAATATATGTGGTACCACTAGTTTGAATATACCAATATTCATCATATTTTATTTCATATATAATAATGAATTCAAAAAATTATGATCACATTTATATATGTTATTTGATAAGATATTCTTCATGTTATAAGTATTCAAATTCTGTTGATCATGAGTTTTTCTTACTTCACTTACAACCCTATATTTTAGACATTCATGAAATTCATAAGATGAAATATACATCCCAAAATATATGGACATATGTTTAATGTTTCAGTAATGATAAATTTTTATAATAGACCTAATTATATTCATTATTATGGAAATAAAACCATATTTAAATACATTTTATATTTGTTATTATGAACCCATATTTGGGTATTTATTTATGGAATATCTATTTCTACAACTATACACAAATCCCTATGAAGATATAGTCAACTTGTCATAATTTTTCATCACTAAAATCTATACATGATACGAGTTTATCCAATAATATTAGACACAATATATTCCATGATTGAATAATTTTTAGGACTCTTGGTTATGTTATTCCATGTTATTAAATAATATTATTACCCAATATTTTTTAATGTATATTTTCCACTATTCACCTTTAATATATAATTAAAACTATTCTTTGAAACTTAGGGTACACCACTTTTCTTTTTAGATCATTCGAAATGTCCATCATGGAAAGATTTTATATATTTTTAGTTTAATATTATACTCATGGAATATTAGTTTGCGGGTCATATTTTAACATTCCACTAATCATAACATGAATTACTAGTCACACCATTTTTTCATTAATATTTCATCATAAAATATTCTTTCTTCTTAGTATTAATTTTTCATCTCTTTTACTCTCATCTCTTTCACATCTATCTGAGTTTCCTTAACATTAAATAAATTTCAATATAGACATTCATATTCATGAGTAAATAACTCATAAATTACTTTATCACATTATTATAATCAAAATAATCCATAGATCAGTGAGATTATTCAATTATATCATGTGGGTAATTCATTCATTCCTTTTTCTAGTCTTGAGTGAGGGTTGGATTTTTAGACTTTCAAGATAAGGAATCTACCATTTCACTTGCCTCATAATCCACCTAGAAATTCTCAACCAATACTCCGTCATCATTTATCATTATGTTATTAATAAATTTAATGGTTACTAGTTACCAATAATAATTAATCGTAGAATAAGAATCAATAAATATTCTATCAATTCCATGGAATTAAAATTCTATAGAAATTGAACATGTCTCTTCTGATGGATCATGATATATTGTTTCATCAATGATATTTCCATTGCTAAAACCTTTAAAAATTAGTGATATTATTTATTAAATGAATATCTTCTAAACATATTTTCATCTTTATTATTTTTATTTTCCTTAGTCTATGGTGGTAATTTCATATGTGTGGAATAATGAACAAATATTTGTATTTCCATTTGATTCTGTACATTGAACAAATATTTTAATTTTCTCTTTATTAAATAAAATTTTATTTAGTATTCCACTAAGATTAACAGAATTAAATGGTTCTATAACCCAAATAAGAATTAAAATTCCATGTAGTATTATTGTGTACACCTAATAGGGGGGTCAATGAGGTAATTACAATATTAAACAAATTCCAAAATCACTCAGAAACATTGAACCCCTTTGAAATTTAACATCAATTTTTAGTCAGTGATTATGGATCAATGTTTTGTTAAAATATAGATTAATTATTGTATTATATATAGTATAGAATGTAAAATAATCAACATTGATTTCAAAATTTTTCGAATAAAAATCTACTCTATAATAATCATGGGATACAATAGTAAAAATTGTATATTATAATCATTTCATCAATATAATTTGACTATGGAGAGTTATTGGCCTAAAAAATGGGTTTCCCCACACCAACACATCTTCCCACTATGTCTAGACATTCATGATTCAAACTAGAATACTTTTTAGCATTTTCATTATCATGGATCCCTATAATTACCTCATTGTATACCACTAGTCCATCAGGATTTACAGAATCCAAAAAATGTATTTAAAAGTACTAATTTCTTAACATTCCTGGAAGTTTATCACCAAATCTCAATTAGAGGATTCTATCTCAAATATATATTCACTTTCTTCTAAAAATAATGTTTATTAATCCTTTAAAATCTTCAAAAATAGTTCATGTAAAACATTTCTTATCTATCTCAGCATATTAGGTATTTATAAAAACTCCTCTACTAGAATTATCACTCAATTACTATAAGGCTTAATCAAATTGATCAAATAATATAAATTATTATAGTCCCAAAATCTATTTAATCTTACTTACTCTCTAAAATATCATCTTCAGGTCACTAATATTATAAATATAATTTTTTTTCTTCAATTATTAATATTTATATTCAACACCGAAGTGATAATTAAATTCATCACTGTCTTGGTTTCCTGAATTTGTTCTTTGAGAGATAACTCATTAATATATCCAACATCACATTATCTGTTAGATACAGTTATATTACTCTCAACCCCTATTTCTATCTACATTGGTTTCAGTATATATATTGGTCAAAATTATTTATTATTTTCAATTGGGGAATATTTATTATCCCTATATAATTTGGTTCCCTTTATCTCAAATTAATAACTCCATCCTTTGAATTATTGGGATTAACCTGATCTCGATATTCTTTATTATTTCATTAATTGTTGTCTCTTACGATATTAAATGAGATCCAACACTTTTACCTGTGTGATTTTTTTATAAATTTTATCATCTTGAGGTAGATACTCTAGAGTCTTCCAAATTTATGCAATGTTCCTCAAGATTCCTATATCCTATTCATTCTCATTGAACCTAATAAATTCCAAATTATTCAAACTACTCTCCCAACACGGAAGATATTTTAGAATATTCTTTTGACTTGATGTAACTTATATTTATTTCGATATTATTTTTATCTATATATTTAACCCATCTCTTATATAGATAAAACATTTTCCATATCTGTATGAAGATGTTCACATTCAAAACATTGTAATAAACTGAAGTCCTACTACTACAAAACATAAATAAATATGAATAATTTAATTCATATAGATATATAATTTGAATAAAAAACTACCTACTAACTAATTTCTCTTATTAAATATTTTTCAACAATATGGATCTCACATAAGTTTTAATATGAAAATACTCATCAACTTATGTGTTGACCTATGCATACTCTAATTTATTTAGATTCCTAAATGACCTAGAGTAACACAATTCATAAGTCTCTAAAATATTATGATCACAATATCATATTCTAGGAATCGTTTTTTCAAAGTGTAATGAAGAAATATACAAAGACCATTTTTATTAATCAAAGGACTATGTTGTCACAATTCATTACATTGATGTCTTAAAAGTCTTATTGTTACCCAAGGCTAATACTGAAACACATAGAGTTTTTCTAGAAGTTATGAAATCATTCCTATGCAATATTAAAATTTTAATCAAATTCATGTGATTAGCTGTATAATAATTATAATATAGTTAAATGGTCCGGTTGAGTCTTATAAGTTCTTTTATGTAATGTGATCAATCAAAAAATAGTAGTTCATGAACATTTCAATATTTTTGTGTATATAAAATGTTTAGATTTTCAAATGTATTTCAAGAACATCATTAATCAATTTTAGTTATTCCTAAAAAATCTTAAAATATTAATGATGATATATTTAAACAAATATAACTATCTTCAAATAGAATATCCTTTGGATGGTTTCCTCAAAACATTGGGTCTACAATATACCTAATTATATATACATTTAAATAACAAGAAAAATTCATAAAAAAAATTTATCTATATAGAAATTTTCACATGCCTATAACGTATTTTAGAAAATATTTCAATAGTATAAGTATATGATTATTATATCTGTAACGAGACATTAAATAATTTTATTGTTGAGGCTCCGAATAAATTATTTCCATCTTGAATATAAATAAACAACAAATATTTATTTGTATTATGGAAAACATATCAATATTCCCTTACAACTCCAATTGTAGCCAACTATTTTTCATCATTACCAGTAAATTGTTCAGGCTTTCATCCATGGATTGTGGATATATTCTTAGATCAATCCAAAATATCCAAGAATTAACTATCATTCACAATTTACATTAACTATTTTAAAAAAATATAATATTTTCTTAATCATAACCCAAGGATACTTCACCCAAAAATATAATAAGGTATCATTTTTTTGTTTTAATTACTCAATAATATATTTTTATAATATAAAAATTTAGTTTTTATGATCCCTAAAATCCCAATGTATGGAATACATTCCATTTGTCTACATGTAATTATGGTAATCTATTTTTTTATTTTATTATAGAGTTTCATAAAAATATTTTCTAACCCCACTAAATGTTATTAAATAATCAATCAATTTAGTTTCATTTTTTCAATAATTTTGATTGTTATGAATCCCCATTATCATTGATTTTTCATACATACCAATACATCTTGTCCATATGTAAGTATTAAAAATAAATATACAATATAGGAATTGAAATATATTTTTAAAACGTAATAATCTATTTATTATTATCTAATTAATTTCTAAAAGTATCATTATGATGTCCTTTAGTGAATGTCATAAATTTAATCAAAAATTTTTACACACATTTTCTTTGATATAAAATTTATTTTGGACAAATATCCCCCCAATAAAAATTTGGAAAATTGTCCAAATATGCACTGTAAACCATATTTAAAATTTATCTTTATAAAATAAGAGATAATTAAATAATTCCATGGTAACAAATTAATAAAACAAAATGACTCCTCTAAAGGAGATATTAAATGAAATCATCCAAAGAAGATTCATTTTCATAATGAAATTTTATTTCTATATTCTTTATGTTAAGTAATATAGTATGGAATTTATTCCATAATATAATTATAGATCCAAATATGAATGATGTATTCAATATATATTTAACAGATCATGATTTATCATGGAATATTTTCTTTTTTTAACCCAAAATATTGTCTTTTATAGAACTTATTGGATCGTAGAGGAACGAAAATTAATTTTGTGAATTGTGTGGATTATGTTTTTCTAAATTAAAATGCATTAAAATTATGATTTTGACCTTCTGATCTGTATAGGTACACTAGATTTCATACCATTTATAGGTCCTTGTTGTGTTATTCCTAGTATTGTGTCATGAGTCAAGGTTCGATGTCCAATATAAAAACATCACCTTTTCCTCTCCCCAAAAATGAATTTCATGTGTTTTAATTATTAAATAGACCATGCAATTATCACAAAAATAATAACTATGAACTGTAGTGAGAGATGGAACAAAAATAATATAATGAATATAACATTTATATAAATAATTTTATTGTTTTATAACTTTCAGGAAGATAAATGGTTATAATATCATTATCAAATTCAGCATTTTGTTGTCAATAATGAATGATGTGATAAATATAAAATTAATAATATCATGAACTCCAATAAAAATGTTACTAATGATTAGAAGGAGAATATGTCACTAATAAAATGTTATCCCATGTATATGATTATTCCTCTATAATCATCAAGTTATTCAAAAAAACTAACAAGTTGTGAACTCTATTTATTAACACAAGAATAACCCTAGTTGGTGACCCGATAATTTTCATTAATATAAAAAAGATTATATTATCACTCAATTTCATCACCATATAAACTAAGGAAGTTAAGTACAAAATTATTAAGAGAATGTATGATTCATGTATATATCCAATTCATGTATATATCCAATAGAAAAAATGCGCCAGTAAGGGGCTCTTGTTCTAGTTTTTCGCTCTCTCGTCGCGACCAGCTCATCCGCTGTGGATCTAGGGTTTTATTACGCTCGGTGGGTTGGCGGTGGATCTCTGGTGCCGCAGTGACGCTTCACGTTCCTCTCTCTGACGGTGAGATGCTCTCGGGAATCAGTGTTGGCTAGTTCTGGTCCATAGGTGTAAGACCGATCTTGGTGACGACATACTCTCTGGAGCACCCATGGATTAGATCTCAGCAGCTATCTGTTGTCCAATGGGGTTTTAATTGCATTTGAGGGGCGGTCTCATGTAGCGGCGACTCTTCTGCCTCCTCCTAGATGAGTTCGCTGGGATTTCCCTATGCCTGATGTGGATGGTTTGTCTGGTTGTAGCGGGTTCTTTCGTTCCTTGGGTGTTTTCTATGTTTTTTTGTTGTGTTTTGTGGTTGGATATGGTGGTTTTGTGCCGAGGGTTTCTACCTCGCTGATACCAGTGACGAGGGTTGCTGCCTCGTTGAAATCAGTGAAGGGTTCCACTGTTGGTGATGTGCTATTTCTCGTCGTCGGCGCAGGTGATTACGTAATGACGGGCATCGGTGAAGCTCACTGGTGTTCTAGCGTTGGGATGATGTCTGAATGGTGTTGATCCGTTGTTATTTAACAATGTTGATGGATGAAGATTGTCGGGTTCTCTCACCGGCGACATGCTGTTTTTTTGGTGAAGTTTCCTAGGGACGACCACAATGGTCACCGTTGATGACAACGATGGGAGCCGGTGCATCTCACCGGTGTCCCAGTGAATGTGTGGTGCGTGACGATTGTTTGATTTTCGTGCGGGCTGTTGGATTGATGTGTGGTGCATGACGCAAGGTATGTCAGTGCTGTCGCTGGATTTGTTGACAGGCTTGGTACGATCGTGGGCGCTTGATGATGATACAGGTTTGAAGATCGAGGCGGCTGGCGGTGACCTGATATTGAAATTTGAAATGTGTTTTTCGTCTGAATGTGGAGAAGTGGTTTAAGGGATGTATGGGTACCAGCAACCCCTTAAACCGGCTTCAGAAAATGAAAACAAAATGATTTCCAGGATGTATATATCCAATTCTTATATATATCATTATCAATAGTTTACATCATTCTATGATACCCATAACTAATTTTCATCTAACTATTGATGTATTTATTAAATATAGATTAATATAATTCTGTTAGAATACAATGGTGGTTAATAGATGTTATTTTTTAAAAAATTAATGAAATATTTTCCATGAGGTTTTTAACTTAAAAAGATCATGAATCGATGTTTATAATCATGGTGAAAATTGAATATTATAACATATTATGATCCATAAATGTGATGTTTTAATTCAACTTCTTATCCAAAATTGATAATGATACTCTGACCTCAGATCCACAGAAAAAAATTATTCACTTATTTCATGGCCAAGTGGAATGTGAAATTGAATATATATATATATATATATATATATATCCTCATATAGAATTAAAACATAGTTTTAAATGGTTATTTCATTTATTTAATTTGTGGTTAAATACTACATAACTAGAAAAAAATAGAGATAAATATTGAAAATGCTATTATATAATAATAATTTATATTATATCATGATGGAACCTTTCATTGATGATAAATGAAAATATAATTTATGGATTATTTAGTTTTAGTAAAAACAACATTATTATGGAATGATATCCCAAATTAAATAAAGGCATTCCACTACACCAATAAACAACCCCATTGAAAAATATAAAATCTTCTTTATATAATAAATTTATTAAAATTAAATTAATTAGGATAATTTTTCATAGTGTAATGAACAAGTGTCATAACAGGATTCTATATATAATAGTATACATCACCATTAAATTTACTCATCCATGACACATCAAATAAATTTTATAACATTATATAATTCATATATGTAACAAGTAATTATCATCCTCAAACAATCATGGTGTGATTATCACATCAATATGATGTGTAAAATTTTTGACCATTTATTCTCAATAATTATTGATTTAAATAATGGTGTGAAATTATGTTATTCCATCGTGATTTCCTACATCATAATTTTTCAATTGTTCAATTGATGTAGAAATATTCTTTAATACTATACTGGATAACCTCAAGTTCATTAATTATCATTTTTCCTCAAATGTCATGTTCATTCTTCATCATCCAGCTCATAATGATATAATATATTCATATTTTCTCCATTAATAACAACATATTATCTAGTGTTCATTAAAGGTAAAACAAAAAATAATAATGGATAAATAATTTTAATCTATCATGACAACCACATTCATGATATATTCAATATGATAATCAATTTTGGAGGTTCATGAAACCAAATCACTTGTTATGATATTTCTTGCATTATATATTCATCTATAGGTGAGAAAAAAGTTATGTGTCCAATGGAATCTCCCTTGATCTAAAGAAGGTTACAAATGTTCTACATTATTAATTGTATATTGTGTGATTCTTTATTCCTTTATACGTTCAACAACAAATATTTAATTTATCTATTATTTAGTGATTTTGTCCCAAGAATGATTCACTTATCTTTCCAGGAGTATCATTCAAGAGATAACTAAATAATTTTATGGAATAATATTTCATAAAAATCATGTATGTACAATAGTGAATCACTGTCTATGGCCATCTCAATGGTGATGTAAAAATCACCAATGATCTACCAATGGGTGATCATTCCATCACATATCGATGATGAACTATTTTTATGATCCAATATCGATTTTAGATATAATACATCATATTTGAAAAACATCAATTTCTATAAAACAATTCATCTACCCAAAGAGTGTCAAAAATGCCATTATTTTAATTTCCTTTCATTAAGAAGCATATATATCATATGTATTACATTCATTCACATAAATATAATATTCAAATCAATCACATAAATCTATTCCGAATCAATGATCATTTAATTGTGTCAAAAACTAATCATAATAAAAAAAATTGGGCATAAATGATATTCAAGGATTTTATATACATGAAATTAATGTATACAAAAAATTATTTGTAATGTAACACTACAGGTGATATAGTATATTGTGATTAATTGTTATTTTTTTATTTAGTAAAAATATATTATTGAATCATGATTATAATAAGTTAGGTTGTCGAAAATGAGTCATAATCATGAAAACGATTCATATATCATGGTAAATATGGTATATGATTATATAGATAGGGGGTTTTGATAATTTGCAAAAAGGGGTGTATACCAATACGATCTAGAGGGTCTGTTCCATATTAATGGGTGTATTATTCATTTGAACCAATGGAAATACATTTACATAAAAACTATAGTTTATAATCATATGAATATGTGGATTCATGATATTTTTAAATAATATTTCGTGTTATTTATTGGGATGTGGGGGGTATGTCTATTTACAATTTTTGTTCAAGTAAACAAATTGATAAAAATTCTTATACTGGATGAAATATGTTTGGTCATGTGTCTGAGTGGTCTTGTAAAAAATGACCTAACGTTCTTATTAACTTGAGTATATGACATTTAAATATTATAAATTTATTTTACGTTACATTCTGAATATATTGAAGTTGCTTATGGTTCCTCAAAAAAATATCTAAATCTTCATTGTCCATCATCACAGTCACCTAAATAATTAGATTTGATTGAGAAGTGGTTAGGGACAAATCCATATAATTAAATAATAATTTACCTAAATTATTTGATTTGATAAAGAATAAATTAAATATATAAATTGGATCTTAATATAAATAATAATAATAATAATTATTAATACGTATATATTAAACATTATAATAAACCCATTTGAAAAATATTATAAAGAAAAGTTTATTTAAAAAATTCATAATGCAATTTTCTGATATAAAAAAAAAGATTTAAAATATAAAGTTCTCTACAAAATCTCCTAGAATTTAAGGGATAAATAGGTCAATAAAAAAATTCTCAATAATGTCCCACGGAAAACTAAAACTCAAAAAACATGTTTCATGGGCATTGTAGTGTTTGTGAAAATGGTGAGCATAATTTCTTGTTGGATAACCCTAAGGGACTTCATTTGATTATCCTATAAAGGTCATTTCATATTAAATAAAAATAAAATAGGATTTAAATATTACTTATTTCAAAGATGATTGATTAACTATGTACATCAAAAAAACTATTAGATCGCACC
Organism: Viscum album; assembly: GCA_963277665.1. Lineage (NCBI taxonomy): Eukaryota > Viridiplantae > Streptophyta > Magnoliopsida > Santalales > Viscaceae > Viscum > Viscum album. The sequence goes on from OY728129.1 coordinate 316,715,180, forward strand.
CACATAATGAAATTTATAAGATATATTAAATTTATAAAAAAAATATAAAAATCCAAATTCATTGTTTCTTATTGAAATTGTTGATAAATAAATGAAATTTTATCTATATTATTTAGATAAGGATTCTATGAAAATTAAAATAATCAAATTGACTAAAAAATGGTTTTTGGTCCATATAAGGATACACTACACCAATAATTGTTATTGTTTTTACTCAATGGCTTTGTTTGACCATAAAAATATGAACTCATATCCATACCAGTAACATTTAAAAAAAATCATTCATGTGACAATATTAACTGAAGGGAAACTATTTTTTCTAGTCCCTTTCAATACTCATATCCTAAATAATAACCAATAATTTCTTGATATATATTTAGAGTTCACAAATCCACCACATCAAATGTATTATTAATTTTCCAGCATAAAAATCTATTTATCCATTTAAAAACATATATTTTATAATAAATCAAAATTTTCAATATACATGTTTGTCATAATAAATAATTAACCTTATAAATATATATTCTTATTTAAAAAATTAATTTATGATATACATTCACATAAATCATTATAAAAACCCATAAATAAAAATAAAAATTCTAATAAATATTCACACATAAATATTTATATTTAAACTATACAAAAAACATTAATGAAATTTATCATGGTGGTAATCTGTTTATAATTTATGAAATGATATTTAATGGAATATAGAAAACACAAAAATCTTTTTTCACAAAATTATACCATGTGAAACATACTCAAACACATGAATAAGTATTTTAAATGGGAACCTACAACTTATTGATGAATCTAAAATTATTAATTATGCCTATTGGATATAGATTCACCTCTAAAATGACATATATACAAAAAATTCTATTATATTAGTTGAAAGACCTAGCTTGATATATAATTTGGACTAAATTTAAATAATACCTATTAGAAATCCCATAGCTTATTAATAATGGTCAAACAGAATAAACCTAACAGGAATGTAAATTCATATTCCTGTTATTATGAACATGATCCAAGAATTACATAAATACTTATATAATATGGTATCCTTTATTCATATCAAGTGGTATGATACAATGAATTCAAAATGGTTTATCCAAGACATATAATATTATATTATATTTGGTTTTCATATAATTAAATCATAATTTATAATATGTTTTCATGTTCCCTGATATAACATTTTTATTTTAATGATATCAATTATTAATCTATTATACATTATTTGTAATCATTAATAAAATTAATTACATTTTCTAAATGAAAAAAAGTAATTTCAATAAAACTAGATTAAATTATTATGTTAATTCATTACATGAATGTTGATGAAGTAATAAATGAGTGGTATATCCAATAATATTATCTGTATAATTTACACTATATTTATGGTAACATGGATATTGATGTTTGATTGGATATGCTAAAACTCCTCTCGGAACAACTCATTCCATAGAAATTTTAACAAATTATTTTAGTAGGATATTGTTGCGGAAATAATATACATTAACATGTTCAGGGTGAATCATGTCAACTCACAGATAACCAAAAATTTGTGAATTTTTCAAATTATTGATCTTTTTAATATTTATGATAATAAATAATATATTACTACATTAACAATGGAAGGTTGATTATTTATAGCTCACACCTTTCCATTTCAAATGCATTGTTAATCATTATGTTTCATCCTTTCAAATTGATTATACTTACATATATAATTTTTACCTATTATATCACACCCATGGTGTAATTTTTTGAATAAATTACTTATATATTTCATTCATTCCCTATTATAACTTTTTCAGAGTTATCTATTAGAAAATATATTTTTGGGATAACAAGGTATCTTGCATCATTTTCTCGTGGATTGGGAAATCTATGATAGAACCATTAAAATATGTTATATGTTTTATTAGAGGTGTAAAAGATAGTCGAAAGATAGTTAACTATGAGTACTTATATCATCTAATGCTCAGATGATATGGTTCTTTCATGAATGATGGGTTTATTATTAGGAAAACAAAACTCTTTAATCATTAATTGTTCCAATGTTTTAAATATAGTGAAATTTCCAGACTCTCCCTCGCCAAATTAATCACCATAATCCTCTCATGTTTCCTTAAATTGACATCCATCCATCCCTTACATCGAATCATATTTTCTATATCTTTTATAATTGATTTTTTGTGGGGATTTATTCAATATTCTTCATGGGACACATAAGAAATTGGATTCCTCTTATACCTATTTTTCATATACTTCTGTTCATCTTTCATTTCACTTTATCCAAATTCTATGAAGCCCAATTAATTATTCTACTAATATTTATGTAATGGGATTTGATGGATATGGGTTTTCATTGAATCACTAGGTTATTTTTCCCCATTGATTAGTTATTTCATCTTAATTTCTGGTGGCTTCTTTTAAAGTGTATGTGTTTCCATATCCTACTATTATTGTTAAAAATTATGGTTCTCAGTTTTTAAATTATTCTTTCTACAATGTTGTAAAGAGTATATATTCTAAATATTATATCTTAATTATCTGCAAAGCATTTTATATAGTATCATCATTAGAGTCAACAGTGGAAGAGCCATTTAAATAAAGATTTAATATATAATTTTAAATATGTTAATTAATTGATTATATAAATGAATTATACTAATGGTTTCATATATTATTCCAAAGTTATGGAATATTTGATTCCTTGGGTAAGAAATCCAACATTGGTTGTATCTCTAATGCCTTATTTTTAGGAAATTTCTTAAGTACTAATGTAATTTTATGGGAATCACTATAAACAGATAAATCATTTACAGTTAAATTACAAAAATATAGGGAATCTATAATTATTAATTTGTTATTAATTTATTCCCATAACCTTTATATACTAATGGTGTTTTCCCATTATTTTTTCTATAAAATGAATTCTGTATTGTTTGTTATTCACCTGTTTTATCTATATTGAAAATATTATAAACTGACTATTTCATTATAAATTATATAGTTGGTATTTTTTTTTATTTTATAAATATAATTATTTTGAATTTATAATTACTTTTTTATATTAATGCATATATGACTTGGGTTTATGAAGAACATTTTTTTACTGATGGAAGTACGTGAATGAAAAAATTATAGGAGGTTGATGTTGTTGATAGATTTAGTTGAATTGATATAGATGACATGATGGGATGGTCCATCATTCCAAATAGTGATGGGTTACTATTAAATTTCTATCATATGTAAAAATTTATTATTAAAATAATGTATCATCTTTTTAGCTTTTTATTAACCAAAAAATTATATTAGAAAATTAGTTATATAATTTATTACAACTAGAAAAAATTAGGATGTTTTTTCCCATTATTTTAATATTATATTATTTTATTATACAGCGATGATTATTATTAAAATTTATACTGATGCATGAGTAGAAATTGTTAGAAGGAGTAATGTAGAGTTCCTTGATAGGAACCATTCAATAATGTATTAGGTAATAAATTAGAAAATGGAATTCTAAATTCCCTATAACATTTTTCCATCCTTTGGGGTTTGGTAATGCCCTCTGTTCCTTGTTATGGACTGAGTCAGATCTATGGGTCATTATAAAATATTTTAGTTCTTAATAAAATGGTATTAGAGACCCAAATATCGATTTACTAAAATCCAATTGTTTTTTGTAGATAGGGGGAACAAATATTTTTCCTTAGTGGTTTTGTGTGAAGAAGTGAGTGGGGAATATTCATAGTATCATGACATTAGATTCCATGTGATAATTTTATTTTCCTAGTTTTCTTTTGATATAGAAGTATTATTTCTAGTAAGAAGGGTGATGGGTCTAGAAACTGCACACAAAAACAAAATATTATAAATAGATATGAATTTTTTCAATCCTTCATAACAGTTTATGATGTTTAATTATGATTCTTTGTGATTTAGGAATTTTCCATGGGTCAACCACCTACTAATAATAAACATGTTGTGGATGATGTTATATCAATTTGGTCTATTGATAAAAGATGAAATATGGGTCCAAGTCATCAACAATGAGATGTCCTATATATATTTTAGGAAATGTACCAAACTCAATATTTTATCTGCATAATATTAAATGGTTTTATATTTATTAACATATAAATAAAATGAACTATTTTAATAAATTATTTACATAAGACCTAGTGAATAAATGAACTAGTAATACATTTTACCTTTATATCAAATATATTGGATTTTTTCTTGGAGGTGGATTGATGTTTTATATATATATATATATATACATATATATATATTCCAAATTTCAATAAAAATTTAATAATAAAAAAATAATCATTAAATTATTAATAAAAATTCAAATAATTATAACATGTAACACCACATTATTTCATTGTATGTTATCTCATTAATGTAACTCAATAGCTTGCAATACACACAAGATCATGTTCGAGGGCACCAAGACTTAAAAAACTAGAAATTTAAAAAGTTTTTATGAATATTATTAGCTTTATGTTGAATTTTCTATACTCCACATATTTTTAGAATCCATATTATGCATTTATTTAACATAATATAAGAACAAATTCATTTTTTTCTAATAGAAGAAGTAATTTTTAAAAAATTTCAATTTTAGGGACTTTTAATGGAGAAACCTTTCTAAATTGAATATTTGACACTTTTATATATTTCAATTAATGAAATTACATTATTCTTTTGGAAGGAGGACATAGAAGTTTTGTTTGTATAAAATTTTGTAACTTTTCTAATAACTTTCATATTTTGATAAATACTGAAAAATACTAATTTTTTTTAAAAAAAATTTTAAATAGAAATAATTTATTGTGTTAAATTATGTGTTTGATTGGTCTTAAGGTATAATCAAATTTTATTTTTATCATTTTATATAATGCATGTCAATGGATGTAAATTAATATTTTAATAGAACATCAAAACTGGTAAATTTGTTGATATTTTTTACATCTTAAAAACCCGCTATATGGTTTTAAAAATGGGAATTCATTTTATCTCATTTGATTTTAATATATTAAAATAGAAATTATTTTTAGATTTGTAATATCACAATTATCTTATGGTGAATATTTGGTATTTTCTTGAAAACATTCAGTTTTTATGAATATTGAAAAACAATATTTTATTGTTTAAAACTGAATTATTTTCAAATAATTATAATTAGTTCATTTAAATTTATATGGAAGTATAAATAGATACATAATACCTATATTAGTTCAATTTTATTCATTGGAGACATTTTATAATAATATTATGAGTAAAAAATATTATTGAATTTTTTAATGTATTTTACCCACGTTATAGGAACATTTGTAAATTTGAATAAAACATAAATTTATTGCTTCTGTGAATTGAATTTCAAAAATATGATAGACAAAGTTGACATAAATAAGTAAAATTTGGTTCAATATGATGAATATAGTTTTTGGTGACTAGTAGATTTTGAATTTTATTTTCCACCGTTAAAAGAAAATATTGTAATTAATGGTAAAAATGATATTATAATTTCCACAACACATGTCCTAATTCGGTTGTATAAGTGTATTTCGACAAAAATAATCCTTAGGATGATATGATGATCCTTTTTTCCCACTTGTATTAGATTATGAAATTTATTATTATATTATTTATAAGAGAGTTAAAAGTGTTAAACTCGAATTCTAATAACTAAACATTTTTTAATATAATTTTATACAAAGCATAAATTTGACTGTAAATAATAAATAAAAAGACAAATAGATTTCATGGATCGTGATGTTTTATTTACAATTTTTAGACATTAAATAATAAAATTTATTTATGACACAATGATGATGTAGTAATTACCATATTAATGAATGATTAATATGATTAATATTATAAATATTAAAATAAATTAAAATTGATACTTTTGATGCATTACAAGAATATTATAGGTTAATATGACATTTTACTGTTGATTAAATAAATTAATCGAAGTGATAATATTGTCAAGACTTTCACAAAAACCAAATACTAAATAGGGTCAAAATTGGCATAAATGAGTTCTAAAACAAATACTATATAATTAAAAATATAATATCCATAAAAATATAAGGATTAGACAATGTACTTATATAATGATAGATATGTCATTAATGAATAACTATATGTTCTATTTTAATTTTATACAATGTTAATTTACCATGTAATATAAAAACTCATGAAGACATGGTAAAAGTTAAACTATATAACTAAGAGTTAAATCTAAAAGATATGGTTAATATAGTGACCTAAACTTGTCATAATCCTATTAGTTGTGAATATTTATTACGATACCCACCTTATTCTCAAAATAAATTCATTTGGAGCCATTATAAACTCAAAATGGTTTTCTAATAAAATATGCATTCATGATTTTCCTAAAGTGACCCTCAACTATCTAATAAAAGGGTAATTCTCTTTCTCTCAAAATCTCTCCTTCAATGCCATTTTTCATAGTCAATTCCTTTTAAAATATCCTTCCAACTACCCAAAATCGATCCGAAAGGCCTTAATTTGATCATAAATATATCCTAAGGATCCCTTTTTTTCAAATCAAAAGGAAGCACCCAAAGAAGAGGTAATTATTTTGTTACATCATTCAAAGTTTGTTTCTTTATCCACTTCCTCTTTCATTATTGTTTACATTACAAAATAATTCATCCGGTAACCAATACATACTGTGATGTTATTATTAATAAGTTACAGCTATATTCATTATTCTATCCATCTTTTGAATGAAAAAGTCACTGTATGTACATACGTACGTGTTACCCCCTCTACGTGGTGGGGTAGTTTGTTATTCAACACCTTATTATTTGGATGGGTTTAATAATGACTATAATTTATGTAAATAATATATTTAACTTTCTAATTATTATATATATATATATATATAATATAACATCCAATTAATTAATATTTCATCAATAATAAAATTATATCGTCGCTCGTGCGTACATACATTTTATTGTCTCCATGATGCGATGTGATTCATTTCCTTATTCACCCTTCAATGATGATTATAAAAAATAAATATTATTATTAATAAATTAATCAATTAAATAATAATGATACTAGATATAAATATATATATATATGTGTGTGTGTGTGTGTATTTATGTATTTACATAAATCTTATTCACTTACTTTCATTCAAAACGATATAAAAACGTAAACAACAATTATGCGTACGTACGGACTACTGTCTCCATGAATATTGTATCCATTTCATATTTCTATCTATAATTAATATTTTTAATTTGAATATCATTGATATATAATTTTTTTTATATTCTTGATTTATATAAATTATTATCTAAGTGATATGATCAAGAATAACAAGTTAAAACCTGTAAGATAAAAACACAATTATTTCATGAAATGTTACTTTAACATGAATATTATTTTTAAAGGGTAGTATAACATAATAAATGAATCATATATGATATCATAAATATTGATATGGTGATTTTAAAATTTAATATCATACTATTATCATTATACAAGAGTTTAAACATACCCTCTACTAAAGGAAATAACAAAGTATGGGTTAATTCATCAATCTCAGTATTATCCAAGATTGTTTAGGTGTATGTTTTTATTGGGACATATTTATTATCCATGTCCATGATTTATAAAATCATTTTTAGAAGGATTATTTTTACGAGGCATTTTAACTAAAAAATCTTTTTAAATGATTCAAATATTTATTCTTCTAAATAGTTCTCATTAATGTCTATGTTTTCAAAATGGATTTATGGATTTTTTATAAGGACATAGATGTTTTAAAATGTAAATTACATTCAAAAGATTCAAAGTGGGTTGGGAAAATATTATTTAAAAATTACTTTTAAATCTCTTTATTTTTAAATTGTGTAAATTCTAAATGATTTCATAAAAAGGGGATATTTATTCTAAATTGCTTTACAAATCATTTTCAAACATTTAAACATCCTTTTTCAATATTAATATAGATTGAGGATGATTTATTATAAATAAAATATTCAATATTGTATTGAATGACTACTGATATGATTGACTGTAAATATGTTATTTTTATACCATTCATGATTTATAGAAAAATTATTTACATTTTTATTCTTGTATTAATACAAATTATTATGTTATGTTTCAACATTTTCATATGAGAAATGCATTGGACATAGTAAATGAAGGGTGGATCCCGCAATAGCTCCTCTATTAAAAGGTAGGTCTCATTAGACAATCTAGTTTCATGGTACATAGCCTCGGAAATTTTTTTATTTGACGTCTTCACATGTGGAATTAGCAATGTGTAAATGTTGTTCGACATTATGAATTATCTCATTGTGAAATTAGTTATTACATGTTATTATAAGAATAATATAATATTTAGGTTCATGTTTTTATGGTAATGTTTGATTTATTTTTTCCATATTGTATTTAAATTTATGGTAAAAAAGGATGTTGTTTTTATTACACTACATTCCAAAAAAGATTATAACATCTGCTAAATTATTTACTCTTACTAAGAATATGATCTCACCCCCTTCTTATGTTTTTTATTCCCTGAAGTCTATGAAGTGTATTATGATTTAAATTTTGGCTTAAGCTAGGTAAATAATGGAATCCACAATGGATTATATATGTTTTTTTAAATGTGTAATGTAATGATCATATATGTAATCTATATTCCAAGACAAAAAAATTGATCTGTCCTTCGCGACTTGATTTTTTATGATCATGACAATGTATTAAATTAACGCATTGGATCTAGGCATCTAGGGTCAGGGCCTTACAGTTGGTATCATATGATGTTTAGAAACAACCTTTGAATTAGATTTAGAGTAACAATGATTTTGAATCATTACCCTAATATAGAAATTGAGGAGTAGTATAGAAGAACATCCAAGAATTTTGGTAAGGTTGATATTTTGTTCATATTCCAAGAAATAGATCCATGTCTAAGATACGAACAGGTAGTGATGGCTCTAGAACAGATTTACCTAGGAGTAAAATCTAGTACAAGGGGATTTGGGATTGACCAGGGGTATCCTTGTACATGACAGTGGGCCTTGTAGCTCTCTTGGTTAGGACACTCTTGGGGGGTATGCTTAGGATAACTCAAATTTCCTTTACAAACCATTATGAATAACTTATGAGTAATTACCTTCTAAAAATCATTTTTTATGAATATGGATTATATGCAAAAAATTCAATTTATGTTAGGTATTTTACAAGTTTGGAATTATGCATTGTGATTCATAAACTAACCTAGTGTATTCAATTGTATTGAAATGATTCCAAATGGAAGTAATGAGAACTCCAGAAATACACATGATCCAAAGAGTAAGAAGGATAATATCATTCATGGTATTAATACAAATTAAGAAGGGAAATAGTCTCCCAAAAATTCTCATCATTTGAAGAAATAGTATCATGTTTTAATAAGATAAATTAATGAATTAACTGAGTCCTATGTCATTGAAGGTTAGCCAAATAAGAAATGGATTTTAGAGAGAAATATAGATAAAGGGAAGAAGGGAAAGAAGGATTTTTCTATATGTGATAACTGGGGAATGAATCAACATGGAAAATTAATGAAGGGAATGGAAGTTTTTTAGAAGTGTGGAAAAATAGGACACCATTTACATGATTGAAATTTTATGAAAAAGGATTCAAATGTACAATGATTCATCATCAAGGAGTTACGACACTACACAAATTAGTGTCCCAATCATCAAAGTATGCCGCAAATGATGTTGTTGGATAATAATAAAGTTATGATACTACCGAAGAATTATTGTAATGACTAGTGTTCTTATATTGATATCAATGAATTATTTAATTTGAGTGTTGTGTCAACGATGTATTGGTTATAAGAATTATATATTATATACGGATTGTATTTTAGTACTATTTCATTGAGGATTTTTATTAGTGTGGTAACCAGATATTTCACTCAATAGCGTGTCAATTGTTTTTGGAAAATACATTGTTTAAGGAAAGGTAAACTTTAATATGGTCCTTATATTAAGGTATTGTTTTTGGAATAAGACATGATTTATTTGGATAAATTATATTGGATATTAAATACTACGTAAGAACTAATTACTGGATTTTTTATTCCACCGTTGTTGGAGATTACAACATTTTTGGATTTAAGGAGTATATCCAGTATTCTATGTTTTACAGAAAGAATAAAGAAGTACATTACAATTAAAATATGGTTTTCTAGTAATTCATTTTGTTACGACATTTTAAAATAATACACGATGAATGTATTCACATGTATATTATGCGACCTTCCTTATAAAATGTGGATTGTGAGTTCATATAGATGTATCATCGATAATTATAAAGGATGTAATGAATTATGTTTGACATTGGATACAATTGTTAATGTTAAATAATTTCTTCAGATTATTTTTGGATTGTTATAAAAAGGAAACCCTATATATCAGGCGAGAACATGTCGCATCCGATAAGGCCATCTAACGTGAACCCACAACCCATGTCCGACAAGGGTGAATCACCTACCACTATCATACGTGATGTCCTAGATTGTATAATGTAGTTTTTTTTAAATGGTCTGATAGATAAATTATAAATTCATTTTTAACCCAATATGATTTGGATAAATATAATATTTTTTATTTCTATTATCTTTTGGAGGTGAAAGATGATTTTTTGGTAGAAATTATTTAAGGGATGTAACTCAACTTGTTATGTATTTTTTTTTCTTTTTCTAGGATTAAATTATTAGTTAATCAGTAAGGAAAGGATCTTAAAACAAAAAATAGGTTATCCTAATACCTTATGTTTTTATTAACCACTAATATTTTAAGTCTTCATAGATTTATGGCATTGAGGCCCTCAATTTTCTATCTATTGTTCACTTGTATGTGTTTGATGACATCAATCACTCCCTATAAATATTAACATTTTTCCTCCAATTTTGTTCCTAAAATTTCTACCAATATTCTCTTATTGGAAAACTTAATTTGGTGGTGAAATTTTCATTTCATTTTTCCACTTATTAAGACTAAATTTTATTAACCCTTTTATTGATGTTGGTCTTTGACCAACGTATTTTCTATTTTAAATCCTTTATTTTCAAAAAAAATTCGAATTGCGAGGATGAATTTTATTGAACTAGGGGAGAATGAAACCTCCCATGATTTCACAGTACGTTATCTCTTTAAATTAATTCAATAGCTTACCCTACATGCAACATTGAGTTCGATCACAACACGTCATACCAAACTAGCCATTCAAAAAGCATTTCTGAATAGTATTAACTAAATTTTAAATTTTATATACTCTATATAATTTTATAATCTATATCATGTGTTTCATAGGCATAATATAAGAACAAATTCATATTTTTCAGATAAAATTTATATTTTTCAAAAAATGAAATTTTATCGCATTTTAATGGAGAACTCTTGTAAAATCTAATATTTGAAACTTTTATATATTAAATTTAATTTAATTTAATTATTCATTATAAGAGGGACATAAAAATTTAGTTTGGATAAAATTTTGATACTATCCTCATAAATTTCCTATTTTGATGAATAATTGAAAATACTAAATATTAATTTAATTTTTTTAATCTAAATATTTTATTTCCACGACCCGTCCTTGGGGCCTATGTCGTGACAACCCCAAGCCCAAATTCCATAATCCAGGGGCTGGCGACTAGCACTAAAGGTGTAATCCCTATAAAAAGTGAAGGCATTACCTTTTAAACTATATCACAAACACAGCCTGAGCACAAGCAGCAGAGTACGCGACTAAAAGAAAACACTAAGAAAAATTGTATACAAAAGAATGTGCTGAAAGGAAAGGGGATGGAAATACAAGCCCAACAATAAGGTACAAAAACTATAAAGATATTATAACTACATAAAGTTAAACAGTAACTACTCAGTCGTCCTCTGGGAATCCCACCTGATGGGTGGGTATAGATTTCCTCTTCAATACCACAAGCCCATCTGTATGCTCCATTTACGTCTTGCCATGTGGTGCACCTCCAGGTACCGTCCAGCTCTACAAATCTCTGCCTCAATCAGTGTTTTCTGTCGTCTACAACCAACACAATGATGTGTGGGCATAGCCCGTGAAGAGGTGAGTATAACTATACTCAGTAGCGGACCCCGACACCCACTAAGGTCTCCCGGAACCCACGAAGGATAAAGAACACAAGTATGAAACAGTCACGAAGTGCCAACCAACCCTAATTAGTTATATGCCTATAAATATACCTATGTATCTAGTCATAGTCTGACTCCAACTCTCAAGCCCATGAACAACCCAGTCCACATAGGAAGTCAAGTCTAACACCATGATGATAATGGTTGAAAGTCATTACTCAGCTCACACAAGTATACATATTTATAATAGAGATAGATATGATCATATATAGTCACTGATTAATCTAATATGTCAGACCCATACAAGATACAGGGCCAGCTAAGATGTTGGACCCACACATGACACATGACCAGCTACTATGTCGGACCCACACATGATAATGGAACAGAAGTCAGAACTATCGGACCCATGAAGGATCTCAGTACAGAAGTCATCGATGTCACAACATGGATGATTCTGGTTCAGTAAACATCATTGTCAAACCCATGGAGGATTCCAGTTCAGTAATCATTGTTGACGAACCCATGTAGTATTACGGCACAATAGTCGTCACAGCTATCTCTAGGATTCCCGGACACAACATGATCGATTGCGGGAGGGTCCGCTCCACGAGCCAAGTGTCAATACAACAACTATCAAGAAGTCTCGATTTGATGTATCCAATAGTTCTATCTCATAAAAAGGAACCCTACACAACAGAAAATGCCTCAATGGAATGCACAGTCTTAGAGTTATCAGCATTTCCGTTCCAAGGGCCCTGTTGGATTTACACTTGATCCAAACCCTTCCATTTTCATAATTTAAACAAAACTAACTTAGATTATCGCAAATTGACCCCCTCATCTCGAGGGTCCCAATGCCGCAGATAGCACGTTGATCAGATCCGCGGTCTAGAGATATTCGTATTTAATAGAAGTCGGGCTCGGCCCGTCAAGCCTAGTGGGCTGGCGGGTAGGCCCGACCCAGATCGGTGGGTCCCACCAGGCTGGGGGGTCAGCCTCGCCTGGCTCGGCGGGTCCAACAAGAGTTGGGAGGTTGGCATGGCCTGGTGGGGTGCAACCAACCTGTGGACCAAGCCCGCGCTACGGGTCGGTTCGGTTCTCCCGGCGGGGCCAAGCGACGCTGCCTCTCCCCTTCCCGGACGGCTGTAGCCGGCCAGTTCTGTCCAGTGCACATGGCCCGCACAGTGGTCCACAGTTATCCTTCCTGTGGAGTCTATGGGTGCAGTGGTCCTCTAGCTCTGTCGGCCGTAGAGAGCCGGTTCTCCTCCACGCGACGCCTGCGGGCACTGCAGATCCCCATCCCGGCCGGCGGGCGGCCGACCGGTTTCAGTTCGGCCGAGCAGCCTATGGACGCGGGCCGTGGTTTCCTCTGCCCGGCCAATGCGACAGCGCCTGTCCACCACTGCCGCGGCCCTGCCCGGCCTGGCTGTGGCCTTCATCCCCAGAGCGTGGTGTGACTATGCAACACATCTTCATCCGTCGCGGCCCTCCCGGTTGTGGTTCCTCTTCCATCTTCCACGATACTCATGGCCATGGTTATTCTCTGGCGGGGTGTAACGGCACCATGCCCTTTCGCCTCCATCTCTGAAGTCATCCAATGGAAACAAAAAAAGGGTTGGTTCAGGTCATGTTCATATGTTTTGAACCCTCCTCTTTATTTTATAACATTTGGTTTTCCAAACCATAATTTTATACAACTATGAACCAAGTTGTAATTTATCATTTAAAATTAATAAAAAATTCCCCAAACATTATTTCGATGTTTTCTTGACAGTATCACGGGAAAATGACATCTTTTTGCGGATGTCGGGAGGAGATGACATCGACATTGGTGACGATCTTCGTGGGCGGCGTCTACTCCTCTATCACGGATGGAGGATGTTGAAGATGTTCTTCATGTTCTTCGTGGAATGAACACTTTCTTTCAAATTCTCCAAAGCGTCCCATGTTAATATGTCAAACCCCACCCAAAATAAAATAACACCTCTTATTAAAAGGATGGATTAATGAATTCAAATAGAATAAAATTCATTAAGCTACACCCATTAATTAAAAAGGTGGGTTGACTCATTAAATGGGAGTGGGAACGAAGAGGCTGCAAAATAATTAATGGTAGGATTTCATCCTCCATAATTGGGGGTTCAAGGAGTTAAGGCGAGTTGAACAGTTTGAACACGTGTGGGACCCACCACATAATATACTCCAATGCGAGGTTATGTGGTGGTGGGAACCACCACAAAACTCCCATTGGAGGTTTTATCTACCATCCAAATAAAATTATGCAACACATAATTTTATTTAAATTTTACTTAGAAAACCTAAAAATTAACTACCACTCCCAATAAAACGCAATTGTGGTAAAGGTCTCCTCAAGTGAATATCGGTGCTGCGAGTTCATCGGTGTCCTCAGATTTAAATTCCAAGCATCGGTTCAAAAGATAGAAAAACTCGCACGTACGTTTACTAAACGTACCTGAACAAAACATCAGAATTTGATTCTGGCCACACCGGGCCTCAGAATCAGACGCCGTCAAAAACTACAGATTTTAGAGACTTTATATATATTATGTAAAATTATGAGATTGTGTGATTTTAAAGTATAATTAAATTATATTTTTATCATTCAATATAATGTAGGTCATTGGATATAAATTCACATATAAATTGGACATATACACATGTCAATATTTTGATAGTTTTTACTTCTTAAACACCCGATTTATAGCATTGAAAATAGTAATTAATTTTAACTCATATGTTATGAATTCTTTAAAATATAAATTTATTTGAATTACAAATATAAAAATTAGATTGGGGTGAATTTTTGGTATTTTTCTAAAAACATTCAATTTTTTATGAAAAAAAAAACACCGAGTTATTATTTAAACCCAACAATTTTTTTATAATTATAATTATTATTATTTAAATGTATTTTAAAGTTAAAATATATAAATAATTCCAATATTTCTTCAATTTAAATCATTGAAGTCATTTTATAATAGTATTAGAAGTATAAAATTTTATCAAATTTTTAACGTCTTTTACCCTCCTTCTATGCACATTTGAAAATTTGCATATAATGAAATTATAGCTCTTTAGTGAATTGAATTTCAAAATTCCAAGATACATTGTAGACATTAGTATGTAAAATATGGTTTAATATGTTGAAAATAATTTATTGTGATTAGTAACATTTAATTTTTTATATTCGATGATTAAATGTAAATTTAGAAAATAAATGTTAAAATGATATTTTAATTACCCCAACACAAGTCCTAATTATATTAGATTCATGTATATCAACCAAAATCAACCTTATGAATAATATATTATCCTTTGGTACACTTGGATTAGATTAGTACATTTATTTTTATTTTATTTTAAGATGAGTTAAAATTGTTAAACTCAAAGTTTCATAAGTAAATCATTTTATATATATGGTTATAAAAAAGATATATTCGAATTCAAATATTCCATAGAAATCTAAAAAAATTCTTATATCATAATATTTTATTTTTAAATTTTAGACATTAAAAAAATTAATTAATTTATGACAAAAAGATGATGCGGTAATTACCATATTAATGAATGATTAAAATAATTTATATTATTAAAATTAAGTGTAATGTAAATTGAGGCTTTTGAAAAATTCCACGAATTTTATATGTAAATATAACATGTATTGTTTTATTAAATATATATTTTCTAAGTGATAATGTTTTTATGACATTTACAAAAACCAAAAACTAAATACTGTCAAATTGACATAAATGTGTTTTTAAAACCAATACTATATTATTAAATGATATAAAATCTATAAAAATCTATGGAAAGGACAATGGACATATATAATGATATATATGTCATTAATGAACCACTTGAGGTTCGTTTGGAATTTTATTGTATGTCTATTAACCCTGTAAAATAAAAATGCATGAAGACATGGTAAAAGATAAACTATTTAATGATGAGTTAAATCTAAATAACAAGGTTAATATAGTGACCTAATCTTGTCTACAACCATTTGGTTGATAATATATCAACACATACTTACCTTATCATTGAAATAAAATAATTTGGAACCATAATTAACTGAATATGATTTTATAATAATATAATGTTTCCAACTTTTTTTAAAGTGACACTCACCTCTCTTATTAAATGGTACATCCCCTTCCCTCAAAATCACACCTCCAAAGCCATTTTTCTTGGCAAAACCCTATTCAAATATACTCCCAAATACCCTAAAATCATCCAAGAGTCCATAAATTGATCATAAATCCATCCTATAGAACCCTTTTCTTCATATCAAAAGAAACCACCCAAAGAAGAAGAAATAATTTCATCACATATTTCAAAGTTCTTTTCTTATTCCATTTCTTCATACATTTGTTGTTTCTATACCGAAATAATAACTCTAGTACCATCTAAATACTATGATGTTATTATATATAAGGTACATACATATTCATTATTCTATCCATCCTATGAATGAAAAGGTCACCATACAGGTGTATGTATGACTTACCATCTCCACATCGTGGTGTAGTTTGTTATTCAACACTTTATTATTTGAATGGGTATAATAATGAGTATAATTGATGTAAATAATTTGTATAACATGTTAATTATTCTGTATATATAATATATCATTCAATTACATATGATTTCTCCATAAATTGAATGATATTGTTGCTCGTGCGTACTTATGGTTTATTGTCTCCAATACGCGATGGGATTCATTTCCATGTTCACCATTCAATGATGATTATAAAAATATAAATTATTAATAAGTATGTAATATATGAAATAATAATGATTCTTGAAATATATATTTATATATATGATTGTATGTATGTATATATGTATGTATTTATATATATCTCATTCACTTATTTTAATTCATTGTGATATGAAAGCAGAAACAGTGTTTATGCGTACGTACGAAATACAGTCTCCATGAATGGTGTTTTAATTTCATATTTCTATCTATTATAGATATTTATAATCTAAATATATATGATATATAAATCATTTCTTGAATTTTTGAAATATTTAAATCATGATCTAAGTGATACGATCAAAAATAACAAGTGAAAACACGTACGATAAAGAAAGTGACTATTACCCAAAATGTTACTTTAACATGGAAATTATTATTAAATGGGTAGTATAAATTAATAAATGAATAATATATGTTATAATAAATATTAATATGGTTCTAGTATCATTTAATAATGTACTACGGTCATTATACATGATCGCAAACATACCATCAACTATTGGAAAGAACAAGGTAATGGTAAATTCATCAATCTCATTATTATTTGAAATTGTTGTTGTGTATGTATTTACATGGACATATTTATTATCCATGTACATTTATATAATAGAGTTCAAAAATGATTCTTTTTATGGTAATATTGAACTAAAACATCAATTTATATGTTTTAAATATTTATCTTTCTAAATATTTATCATTAATGTCCATGTTTTCAAAATGGATTTAATGATTTATTTATATAGAGTTGAATATTTTAAGATGATAATTACTTTCAAAAGATTCATTGTTTTACAAGAAAATATGATTAAAAAATTTCTTTAAAATTATTTCCTTTCAATATTATGTGACTTTTAAATATTTCCATAGAAAGGGATATTTCTCCCAAGGAGTTTTACTAATAATTTTCAACACTGTCAACATACGTTTTTGGATATTATTCTTGATTGAGGATGATTTATTATAAATATAATCATTAATATTGTATTTAATGAGTTATGATATGTTTGATTTTTAATGTGCATCTTTTAAACAATTTATGATTTATAGATAATGTATTGACATTTCATATTCTAGTTTTAATATGAATGTTTATGTTATGTTTCAACATTTTCATATGAGGAATACACTAGACATAGTAAGTGATGGTTGAACCCCACTATAATTCTTTAATGTATCAGTAAGTCTCATGAGACAAACTACTGTCTTGGCACAAGGCCTTGAAATGTTTTTTATTTTTAGTCATGGCATGAGGCCTTAACTGTGTGGTTGTGATTTCTAACATTATACATTCCCTCACTATGAAATTAATTTTTACATGTGATTATTCGACTATTAGAATATCCATGTGTAAGTTTATATGGTTATGTTTGATTTATTTTTGCCATTTTTATTCAAATTTATGATTAAAAAGGTTTTTGTTTTTATTACATATCATTTTTAAAAAGATTATAGCATCTCAAAAATTATTTACCTTACTGAGAATCTGAGCTTACCCCGTACTTTTGTATTGTTTTCCCATAATTCCAGATGTGTATAATGATTGATATGTAGGGTTAATCCAAAAATAATAATGTCATCCTCATAAGATTATTTATGTTGTGTTTGGATGTGTAATGTAACGTTCATGTTTGTAGTCTATTTTCCAAGAGATCTAAACTGATCTGTCTTTCTTGACTTGATTCCCTGTAATAAGGTCAATGTATTAAAATAACCCACTGACACTAGTCTTCTAGGGTCAGGGTGTTACATTACAAGTCATATTTTCTAATGAAATTTATTTTTCTACATGTTATGTATTATTATCTATAAAATCATATTTACCACTATTAAAATAAGATTTTAATTGAATTTACTGACAATTAATGAGAAAAAATATATAAATTTGTTATCTAAAAGTAAGAAATGAATACTAAATCATTTAATGGTAAAATTATTTATATTTCAAAAAAACTATTTCTAGGTACAAAATGTGCATTTTCAAAATAAATTAATGAAATAAAAAGTGATTAATGGTTTTTATGAATTTTATTGTTATAAATTCAATAAAATATCTTACTGTTCATTTTATAGTTTTTACTATGCATGAATAAAAATTAAATAAATTTTATGCTTAAAGATAAATTTATCAAAAAACTAAATTTCAATGCATTTTTTGAAATTTTATTAAAAATAATAACTATGACATTTATAAATTTAATTTATTAAAATATATTCTATATTTTTTAATAGAATATCCACATTTACTAAAGAGGAAACATTAATTTTTTATCATAATGACTAGTGAAAATAATTAAAATATGATACCATATTAACGGTAAAAAAGGGTTTACCAGGTTGTAAATTGAAGGAACTTATAACACCACAAAATTTTGTGAAAAAAATATGAATTCATTTAATAAATTAAATATATTTCATTTCACATAACACAAAATATAAATTGGGTTATATGAAATCATTGTTTCTTCTTGCATTTAGCACATCAGTATGTTAATTTTACACTACCCACGAATGTTGTAGTATCATTTTGTACATGAAAAGCCATATTTCTCTAGTGATTCATACAATTATGAGTTCCATTGATATATTTTGTTACACATAAGTCCAAGATTTACTAAACTATTGTATACTAATAATATAACTGTTAAAACATTATTATAGCTACCACATAGTCATTGGATTTGTAACAATGACTACTGTTAATTAATTTGTGAAAATATGATCATAAATTGTATGTAAAACAAAAATCCATCAGTTATCAATAAGTATAAGTAAATGTAATAACTATTTGAAAAAAAGTAATTACTTTTCTATAAAAATTATTTTCCAATTTACAGACAAATTTTTATCATAATAGATTAAACAACCTCCATTTATTAATGCCTTCAATAATACATATATATATACATATATCATATATATATATATATCATATATTCAATAAATATTTTTGATACTAATACAATTGATTTTATCTATTTAAGATAATAATAAATCCAAATTTATGAATAAAAATATGTATTTTGTTAAAGTTAATTTTCGGAATTTCAATGTAGATCCCAATTTAAATATGAATATTGAAACATTTTTTATTCTATAAATTAAACTTCGTTCATATCATTGGAAAATAGAACATTAATTTTTCTATGGTTTTGGTATTTTTTAGAAGTTTCATTTTTTGATAAATAATGAAAAACAAAAAATTTTAATTCAGAACTAATATTTCATATAATATATTTATATAGACAAATTGCATAATAATTTGATTATATTACAATTAGATCATTAATAAGTCACTTAATATGAATTTTTTCCTTGGAACCAATTTCACATTGAAATTGTATATAAAACCATTTAACATATTAATCATTTATACTTTTAAAAGATTCTTAATCGTCCCGTCTATGGGAATAAATTTAAATAAATTTCATCCAATTATTTGATTAAAAATCGTAAAAAATAATTCCCTATTTTGTATAATCAAAATTTATATTTTATAATACAGTCTAAATAGTTTTTGACAAAAAAATATTTATGCAAATGATAATATTTACTAGTGCTATTAATAGAGAAATTAAGTTAAAAAAAGGGGTGAACCTTTTACATAATGTCCAAAAAGACATATATACTTCTGAAAAATGAGTTTCGGTCCCTATTTTGACCATATACACAATTTTATTTAATTTAGAACATTATTTTTTTAACCTTATATGATAAAAATTTCGTTGGATTTCCCTTTTAAAAAAAATATCAAGAATGCCACTCCCCCGCAGTGTAAAAATGCACTCACCACTCCCACTTATTCTAATATTTAAATGATATGTATTTCGAAAAATTAGAAATAATTATATACCAATATCCTTACTTTCATCATATAATCCTCATTTTTGTACAAAATATATCCATGGAATCACATTGGTGCCAACTAAATGAAGTTACCAAAAGAAGAGGTTACATCCTTTATAAATCTATATTATTTTTTATCCAACCCCAAAACATTTCTATTTTTATTCATAAAAAAAACTTAATACCCACAAAATACTACGATATTTTTGTTCTAATGATTTTATCTACAGTTACAAACTTTTCTTTTTAATGGGAAATATCCTAATTGTTATTGTGTACACCGAACTACCACCTCAAGAAATGGTGTTTTTTTCCATTGTCAATTCTATGAGTTGGAAATTATGATATAAAACGTTTTTTATGTGATTTATGATTATATTATGTTTCTGTATTGATTATAAAAAACATAACTTCATTATTTCAATTTTTTGTAAATTTGATAACAATGATTGTGGGTGTGTAGACTATAGCATACTCAATCTGATGTGATTCATTTATACATTGCATGGATTATATTAATGATGTTTTTAGTGAATGTATAATATATAAAAATATTACATAATAATTATACTAAATTATTTTATATATACCTATGTGTCATTTAATTTTATTTTTTAATACGATAATAAAACATAAACTACGTTCATTAATACGTATGACCAACCATCTCTAAGAATAATGTATTACATTTAATATTTATAAAATTTATATATTGTTTCATGTATTTGTATAATTAATATATATGACACTTATATCATTTTTTACATTCATTAAATATTTAAATCATGATCAAAATATGAGTATCAATAATTACAAGTAGAAAAATATTTGAAAAATGCATAGATATTACAGGAAATGTAATATAAACAAATAATTTTTAATAAATAAATAATATAAATTCATAGTACAATATTTTATGGTTTTATATATATTCATATTATTTTATGGTATACTTATTAAATAATAGTTTTGAAGGTGTCAGAAGAATATCATGACATACGAGTTTTCTAGTATCACTTTTATTTTCCATTAGACACAAGACATGTTCACCTACTATTTATAATTTGCAGTTTATATACTGCCCATGGATGTATTAAATGATTATTATGAACATGTATATGTATATTTAAATATCAATATTAGTAAATATTCTTCATGGGGATTTATGATTCAAATGTTATGATGTTAGAATTGTAATTTGGTCTCAATTTTCTTTCATTGAGACAGATTCCATGTTACACACCAATATTCTTCCATAAGGAGTATTCACACACCATTGACATGTTATCCCAAAAATAACCTTATTTAAATGATATTGAAATTACATGTACTGTCTATTTCTTACATGGTTAGTATTAATCAATATTACCATGTAGTAAGATTTTATTGCAATAATCTCAATGTTAATCGAGAATGTTTATGATTATGCTTTCATTAATGAATCCTTGTGATCCATATTTCAATAAAAACAATTACTTATCTTACTTGATGTTTACTAATGATATAAAAATTAATTTGAACCATTATTCTACTCTTTTTCAATTATGATATTTACGTAATTATTTTAGAGAATATCTGACTTTACGTCTCTATTTGGTCGGAAATATTTGTTCTATTATAAAAATATTTTCAAAAAAAAATAATAACTATTATTCCATTATAATATTATTTTAAAAGGAATTTGTACTCATGTTTTACATTTTAATAAAAAAAGTTTTTGCATAAAATAATCTTCCTATCACTTTCTAATCAAGGAACTTTTAAAAACCATTTCTGGTGAAAAAAAGAATATTTGGAATGTACAAATTTATTGACCATCATAACCATCATTATGTTAAACCATACTATGAAGGATTAAATTATAAATTTCTATATAAAATTATAACAATTATTGATATTAATTGTATTAAATTTAAATTTCAATGAATAAAATTTAAATAAACTATATATTTAATATTTGAAAAGATAATTAAATTATTTTAAACAAATTCATTATATGATTTCCAATGTTTTTTTCCAAAGAAAAGTACATAACGTCATTCAAAGCCTCATTTATATGTTTTTAATTTATTCTCAATTAACAACGTTTTAATTTTTTTCAATAATTATTTATGTGATTCATATTTATATCAGAGAAATGTTTTTCAAAATGTTTTCAAGATTAATTTTTATGTTTTCAAGGAAAATGGTTTTTATAATTTATTATTGTTTCTTTAATATGATTTCATAGGAAAAAGGATTTCAAAATAATTTCGTGAATATTTTGTTTGTTTTCATGGAAAATGGTTTTAATATTTTTCATTAGTACTATATATGATTCAAGGAAAATGATTTACCAATTGTTTTCAATCACTTTTTATTTTTTTTCTAGGAAGTGGTCTTCACAATATTTTCAAATCATTAGTTATACTATTTTAACAAAATTTTCAATTAAAACAATTTTCACCATGTATTCAAGATTCTTTTCTATGTTTTCAATGAAAAATCCTTTAAAAATCCTTTATGTTTTATAAATAAAATTTTCAATGAAAAACTGATATTTTTCTAAATAAATTTTTTTAAGGGATCTTTCCAAAATATTTTCCATCTATGATGACATCTATTAGTGTTACTGATTCTTTTATGGGGAAATTATCATAAGGGTACATTCATATTATCTCTCTAAATGGTTTATTTATTTATGGAATAATGTTTATAAAACCGATTTCTCTTTCATGGGTTATATTCATATCATGTCCACACAATTTCTTTGGTTATTACATAATGAAATTATTATGAAACCTGTCTCTTTTCCCAAAGTTTATGATATGATTATATATTATTGATACACATTTCATTTCATTGATAATGGGAATCAGCCATGAATATAATTATTTTATATGGATTGAGATCATATTAATTATATTTTCTTAGAATTAATTCATTGAATACATGGGAAGCATTTTTATTTTCTTGTGTTATAATAAATAATTATATTCCATATTCATATGTTATCATTTCATGGATTATTGTATTGATCACATTTTTATTTATGCCTTTTGAACTGATAATATTTATTCCCTAACTCATGTATATGATCTTTGATATTTATGGTATGATCTTTAAATGTTCTTCTCATGTTCCCTTAACATTATATAGAAGATAGAGACTCTTCCTAGAAAATCAGGATCACTTTTTTAATAAAAAAGACATATTACAACAGTCTAAACATAAGATATTTACATTGATCCTTCCTAAGGATAGGAATTTATTCATCCAGTACAAGATCCTCCCATTGAGATTATGGACCATTGACCCCTTTACCAGCAATATCATCTGCCAAATTTTTCGCCTCTCGATAAGCATGAGTGACGATATCCTCCTTTGAGAAGAGTAGATCCATGCACCTTGACCATCGATTGGTCAGTATCCATGAAAGATGAAGGGAACCAATCCAAAAATATATAACCACAGATGTGGAGTCACATTTGATCCATAACTTCTCCCAACCCCTTCGATCATCATGTTCAACGTCCTCTTTGACTCCATCCATCTCTTCTTAAAGAGAAAAAGGAAATCCACACAGACTATATAAACAGCCAAGAACACACCCTTTGTAATCTAAAAAACCACAACAAAACGTGTTGAACCCATGTTCCCTTAACATTATTAACTTTTTATGATTATATATCTCCTTTTTGTTCCATTTTGTGCATCTAAGATGACCCCGTTTTTGATGATTCCTTTCCTCGGTTTATGAATAATCATTTTTAGTAAAAGTACTATGGGTGATGGAAATTGGGAAAATATTGAAAAAAATTTACCATGTTAGAATATTTTTTTTCCATTTATCTTTATGAAATAAATTATTATGGTCCATAGACATTTATTGATCGACTGGGGTTAATTTTCATCTAAAATTATGTAATACACAATTATGTTTACCGAAGGCCATTATATTTGGTGTCCAAGCAAATGTTTATTCAAATTTTTGAAAATTGGATTAGAAATCCTTATAGATATCCCCATGTATATTTCTATAGATATTTTATAGGATGTATTAATGGATAAGACTAAGAATTTGAATGAGGTTTTCATAATTTCTTTACTATAGTTGAGATTATTCATGATTTTGTTGTTTTTTACAATTAAATGTGATGCCCATCGTAAGTTTTTGAGTTTCAGTAAATGGATGAACACAAATGGTACTTGTTTAATGTAAAATGTGATTAAATTTTCTTATGTCTAGTCAAATGGGATGATCACAAGAGTAAAGGATATTGGGATCATTCCTAATTAGTTTTACTAAAACATGTCTAATGTCATGTAACATAAATGACTCTTATAATCAACAAAGAATAGAATGAAGGAACTCAATGAGAGTTAGGGTTATATAGATCATAGAGGAACGAATATTCAGTTTTCTTTGGTGTTAAAAACATGGAATGAATCTCACAGGTGAATGACTTAAATAAACAAGAATATATTTTTACTATGGAAAAGGAAGGACACAAAATAAGTAACTATAATAGAAAAATGAGGGGTTTTCTAAATAGAAAGGAAGGGAATTGTTTCCCTCTTAAAACAGTATCAAATGTTAAATTATTTAAGTGGGTAATGAATGGTAATTATGAAAATCAGTTTCCCAAGTTGAATGATCTGGATGAGAATTCAAAATTAGTTCTTTTAATGGTTACATTGCTTACAATGAATATACTACAGGTGAAATGTGAACAGATATAGGCATTATATATTATGATGAGGTATCCATGTTATTGTCTTAAGGATTATGTATAATCATTAATGTGTTTTTTTATTTGTATTAAATAATTATCAATCGTGAAATATATAAGGATTGTTTAGTTTATGTTTTCCACTATGTATCTATATGAATATGTACAATAGATCCAATGCACTACAAAAGTGATTTAATGGAAGGGTAATGTTCATATGAAACACATGATTAAGGTAATGTCAACCCTTAATATGATCCTAATATTTAGATAATGTTGTTTGTAAAATGAAGTTTTAGATATTAATTAGTAAAATAGACGATATTGATTACCAGAAAATTGATAATGGATTTGTTGATAATGTAGTTGTGCTTTCATGGATGGATTTTAGATCATTTTTGGATTTATGGAATACATCCAATAAAAATTGTAATATGTAAACAAGAATGTTTCAAGAATTTATGTATGGTAATTCAGGATATTACCTTGTTCCATGAGAATACATGATGAATGTAGTAACATGTTTTTTGGGTGTCCACCAAGAATGATTTTATGATATACAAGGGATCAATCATAAGATGATTTTGAAAATATTAGTAAAGTTACATCTAATGTTTGAAATTCCCAACATTTTGAAGGGTTATATGGCTGAACATTTATAAAACTGATTAATAAAATCTTTAGATGTAGTATTAGATATTAAAATTATTTTCTATATATATGTTGATATATTAATATTGGATAACATTTGATGAATGTTTTTGTGATAACTACAAACATATGTAATCACATTTCATTCAATTTATGGATATCATGGTTTGTTAATTATTCTTGAATATCAATTTCAATTTCATTTCCTAGAATTATAGTTGACGTGGAAATAGATCAAGGAACAAAAAATGGAAATCTTTTCCTGTAATAATGGATGTATAACTTATCATGATACTTTAACAACTATAGTGGAAAGTGACTGGAAATAATATTTTTTCATGATATCCTAATTTTTATTGAAATAAATGATTTTTTAAAATCCTCTTTGGGATATTTTTTTTATTTTAAACTTCATCCTATGTATGTTACATATTAATCAACATCAGAACATTCAAGTCAAATACCTCTTCCGTGTCGATGCTTTCACATTCCACCAATTATCACCATTGTGGAAACCTAGTTATGAGTTATATAGGGTAAACAATATGATTCTAAAATTAAATTTTTAAATGAGGTTTTAGTATTCATTTTTGTGATGTGTAAATATACGAATGTAAAGTTACATTGTTAAACCTTTGATATCATAGATAAAATTCTAGGGAGAAATCCATTTTATTGGGGTCGAATATAAAAAGAACATTATTTTTTGAAATTTTTTTCCCAAAATTATAATCAATTCATATTTTTCATTTCACGTAACAGTAAATATATGATTGGTTATATGAAAAAAATATGTTTTCTTGTTTTTAAGGAAAAAATCACAATATTTCACAATATGAATGACTTAGATTATCTCTATGTACATGAAACACTAAGTGTAACTTTTGATACCAAAAAATTTGTAATCATTAGATAGATTTCATAACACTCATGTATTTATTTTACAGAACTAAAATATATTATACAAATGATTAATAATGTTTTATTATAACTCCAACATTTTCATTTGTATAGATGTTTTGAATAATATTAACTAAATTTTTAAATAAAATTTACACATTTATATAAAATGAATCATTTTTTTATAAATTGTTTTGTGTAAATGTAAGAACAATTTGAAAATAAAGATATTACTTTTCAGAAAAACTGATGTTTCTATGTACAAACACAATTTTATCTCAATAAATTACACAACAAACATTGATTTAGGTTTTAAATAAAATACCTATATAATATATTCAGTATGTATATATTATACTCATACAGGAGATTTGATATGTATAAGGTAATTATAAATATAAATTTATGTATAAAAATATGTATTTTTCTAAAAATTAATTTTACAACTTTTTAATAGAAACCCAATTCTAAATGTGAATTTTGAAAACTTTATAATTCTAATTTTAAAAACAATACTTCATATCTTAAATAATAATATAAAAATGTACATTGGATGGGTTTTTTGTTTTTTTAAAAGTATCATTTTTTGATTAACAGTGAAAATGTTGAATCTTAAATCAAAACTACATTTTCCCCACATTATTTATATAGTTAAATTAAAATTAAAATTTAATTATTTTATAATTAAATAATTTATACATCAAATAAAATTTAATCAGGTTATTGAATGAAATTTCAAATTGACATTAGATATAAAAAATTCCACACATTATAACATTTTTACATTAAAACCCTTCATTGATGCCCCGTATACAAGTTAAATTTAAATTATTTTCTTCCACTTCTGTTATTATAATTTTTTATAATTAATTCTATAAATTTAATTGGATTAATTTAAAATTTCATAAATTTAAAAAGATGTTTTTTATTGTTTTTACAGAAAGTCATTAATGTTAATAATAATGATTAAAAGAAAAATTAGCCTAACAAAGGACTAAAACATAATATTATAAAACAAAATGACTTGAAAACATATTTAAAATAAACTTGATGGAAACATTTAAGACATATCCACCATTGTAACAAATTTGGATGATTTTTCAAGCCACATGACATGTTAAAAACATGGATGGAATTCCATTTTCGAAAAAATTATAGGATGCCACTCCACCAATATAAAAAGGGACTCACCCATTTAAATTATTCACACATCTCAAGCCATTTTTCTCTCCCATACTCTAGTAAACCAATATTCCAAAATCCCTCCCTTCATCCAAAAGACCTCCCTTTTCATATAATTCCATCCAATAAATTCATTTTGTGAGAACCCAAATGATTTATCAAAAGAAGAGGTAACATCCTTCATCAAGCTCATTGGTTTTATTTTCATTCACCACCCAATAAACTATTTATCATTCCTTGATTATATAATAGTTATATTATATTATATAAACTGATATTTTTTTGTTTTATATCTTACCAACACTTAATCAAACTTCCACCTAATGGGTAACAATCCTATGGTTCACTTATACGATGAACTACCACATCACAAAACGGTGTTGTTTGTTTTCCCTTTAATAACTCTTATAGAATGGAATTATGTTGGAAAATATATTTTTATATTATTTATTTGATATTTATAATGACCTTGTAATTATTAAATTATTTTATTGTACTTTGATTCAGTCGTTCCATTTTTTATAATATGATAACATCATTTGTGGACTTGTTGACTACCAAATCCTCAAAATGATGTGATTCGTTCATGTATTATAGGGAATGTATTAATGATTTATGAAGACTAAATATATGATATATCTGACATAATATTTCTAATAAAACTATGTATATATATACATTTAATTCATTCACAATATTTCATTCAATATGATAATCAAATAGAAATGGTGTTCATGAATATGTATAGACTACCATCCCCTTGAACAGTGTATTGCATTTCATAATTATATCATTTATAGATTGTCATAAATATTTCTATAGTGAATATATAAAATACATATTTCCT
Organism: Viscum album; assembly: GCA_963277665.1. Classification (NCBI taxonomy): domain Eukaryota; kingdom Viridiplantae; phylum Streptophyta; class Magnoliopsida; order Santalales; family Viscaceae; genus Viscum; species Viscum album. The sequence goes on from OY728129.1 coordinate 316,744,289, forward strand.
TTTTTCCATTTTTGGAAAATATATCATGATATAAGTATGAGTATCACGAATAACAAGTAAAAAATTATATGGAAAACAACGCAGATATTACCCAAAACGTAATGTTAATATGGAATTGTAAATAAATGGGTAATATAAAGTCATAATAAAATAATATATAATATTATATATAATTATATAGTTATATTATAGATTTATTGTAAATTATATTTATTATAAATGATATTTGAATGTGTATGAATTAATTCATGGATTTATGTAAGGGTATTTTAGTCTCTCATTTATTTTCTAGAGACACAAACCATGTTCACCTAAAATTTCATATATATGTTGTGTACAATTACAATGTATGTATTATATGAATATTATAAATAAATTTATGGATATTTTTATAATCATTTCATTAATATTATTTCATTGTGGTTATTTTTCAGTTGTTAAAAAATCTGTAATGTAATATTGTCTAAATTTTCCATTATTGAGACACATGCCATGTTATACACCTATGTTATTCATTGAGGTGTATAAAAACCTTGGAAATTATATATTGTGACACACCATGATTTTATAGATTCTCCATTTTAAAATTTCACATCATAGATAGTTTATTCTTGTAATAACACTGACTTTAAAACCGTCATATATTATTAAAAAAGACCATTGGAATTGTAATCTATCCATTATTAATAGTAATAAGACTAGTAGAATATTAATATAAACAATATAATTATAAATTCACCATTGATATTATATAAATAATACATATCATATAAATTAAAACATGTTATATTTACAACATGGAATATTTATGTAAATGTTATAAAAATAACGAATTAAGTATTTCTATTTCTATGAAATGTAAATGTTTCCGTAAAATATTATAATTAATATTTTTATTTAAAATAAAATTTATTTTCGAAAAATATATTTATAAATTAATTATTTACTTTATTTGTAAGCTAATATCATGATACCTTAACTAATTATTTAATGCATTGTAAAATTTGGTATAATGTTAAATTCTATATTATGTGGGTAAATGATGATTTTACTTAAAAATACAATATATCATATTTAGAGAAATATTAAAAAAAATGGATTTCATTTATATATTTTACACATCAAAATCATATTTTGTGTGAATTTTGGGGATTTTTCAAAAATAGTTTATTTTTTTGGGGAATACTGAAATACATTAATTTTTGGTATATATAAATTATAAGAAAAAGCACATTTTTATTTTGAAAATACAGATTTATGAAAAATAATATAGAACAAAACATCTCTATTTTCAATATATAGTTTTGAAAATCTTAACTAATCATATTATTGATCCAAAATAATAAACTATTGGCTAAAATAATTAAAAAAACATCCATTTTCCCACTATTATAGGCTTTGGGCTAAACACACTTGGTTCTTTGGGGGTTGTGTGATGAGATCACTCAAATGGACCCCTGTCTTTGACCCCTTTTCTGAACCTCCCGTAGTCCCTATTTGGATTGGCTTCCCTGGTCTTCCACTACATTTGTTTAAGCATCCATCCTTTTTCCCGATCTCAGCGCTCATAGGAACCCCCCCTGAAACTTGACTTGGCTATAGAAAATCACTCAAGACCATCAGTGGCTAGAATATTTGTAGATGTTGATGTCTCCCATGAACTTCTTAATCAAATTTGGATTCGAAATTGATCTTATGGTTACTTTAAAGAAGTATTTTATGAAAACATACCAGATTACTGCACTTCATGTTTGAATCTTGGACATCTGTTGAAAGATTATAACTTCAAACCTTCAACTTTGGCTTCTAGAAAAATGACCTAGGTTGAAAAGAGTAAATAGGAGCACAAAAATATTGAGGCATGCACTATGGAAGAGCCATCATACGCTCCTTTAGATAGTCATATGGAAGCTGAAAATAAAAATGAACCTTTTCCTTGTTGAGAGATCTACTATACTCCCTTCACCCTTGATGGAAAATCGGTATTTGATGATAGAAAAACATGGCAATCATAATCAAATATCTAATTATGTAAATTCTGTATTTGAGACCACAGCTAACAATCCTCCCTCCAAGAAGGACTCTTCCACTAATCATGAGTTCCCTCATTCAAATGATATAGAAACAAAGGACTACCCCGCTCCAACATCACATAGTGAAGAAAAAAGAAATGAAATAGAGTCACATGAGGCTTATGAGGTTATATAGTGTGAAGTTGAGGATTCATTTCAGGAGGTTGTTGACAATATCTCTCAAGTGCAGGAGAATTGTTATCTAAAGAATCAGAAAGGGAAAAATTCCATTGTTGACTCGGATGGTATCATCACTCCAGATCCCAGTAAAACTAGGAAATATAGAGATAACATCAATTATGAAAGAACTATTATCACAAGATCATTAGCTGCCAAAAGTACTGATTTTGAGGTTCTTCCACATCCTGTCCCTATTGAATACCTCCATGAATCCTCATAATCCCTTGATTTATACAATTCAAATACTTCCTCAATTGAAGACGATGAAAATGATCCTGCATATCAGGATACTTATCAGTATGAAGAGGAATCGAATTTCTCAAAAAAGCATGACTCCTGGTTACCAGAAAATGATACAACTTCCTTTCGAAAATAAAAAAATTGTGAAATGACTTCTGATTCTTATCTCTATATTAGAAAGGGGATGTTTATTAGAGTGGATGAGGAATTCAAGAAAGATCCAAATTTCAGTTTTAGGGACATTCCATGGAAAGGATTATTGGTCCCTGATTTCTTTGTGATGTATGGATAAAGATCAGTGGGGCATGTTGGATTTTTTGAGATTCTCTAGCCGAATTTTTTGCATCTTGTTAGATGTTCCCTTGCAGTACATATATTCTTGTTTGGATAATTGTATTTTATTTCATAGGTTTCAATTTGGACTATATTCCTTTTGAACAACTCTGATTTCTTATCTATTTATCTGCTATGTTCTTGATGGGTTCTCTGCTTATTTTCTCGGGGTTTCTGCCTTATTTATGGTTGCTCTACTTGCTGAATAACATGTTTTGTGGTGGCTGGATATCTTTATACATCATGGTGTTGTGCTAGATATTTTTATCAGTTATGCAGATGAGATTAGTCTATTGTGATTCGATTTTGAAGAAGAATACTACTTCAGTCATCACATCGGTACATCTAAAGCGTGGTCTACTACTTTTTGCTATGGATCTCATGAAGGCTGCAGGAGTCCGCTAGTTTTTTTGAATCCAATTCTGAAGACCCCTGCTAGTGTATTTTAATGATTCACCATGACATCACCTTGGGGCCCTAGAGCTTACTCGGGGTTGCTGCATTGTGGCATGAGGTTTCTGATATCTTTACCAAGATACATAGCTGCTTGCCTATACCATGGATTCTTGACATACTTACAGCAGGACTGAAGGATCAGTGCATGTCAGCAAGGCTTCTCTTCAACACGGAAGTCCAATTGCATTTCTCTTTGGGTTTCAATGTATATTTTATTAGTTTGTTTAAATTTCAGATGGTTTAAGCGCATTACACCTCAAGATTACCATGTACCCCCTTTTGATTTAATAAATTTCTTTGGAATGAACTGGGAAAACTGTTCATGTCAACTTTCAAAAAAAATTATATTAATTCATCACACAAAACTAGTACTTGATGATCGAAAAAATGATATAATTGTAAAAATGGTTATCTTTAACATTTCAAAAAATGAAAAACTCTCTTATGTAGGATGTGGGTACATGTTCTCCATAGTGATCCCATTATATTCTCTAAAATTAATTAATATTTGCATTGATCAATATGTCATAATCATAAAGAGATCAGGTTATCCCAAAAAAGAAACACTTGGCTAGATAAGATCATTCTCCAAAAGGCATTGGAGTTGTTTTTATAATTCATACTGCTCCAAATTTTCCATTATTATGAGGTCATTGAAATATTTAGATATCTCGTCATGAGTTGAATTTGTAATTATACTATCTTGTTGGGGGATTTCTAGGTATATCATTATAGAATATATCAATGTTTTCATGAATGATGGGAAATTCTATATTCGTATACATTCATTTAATTCTTTATCGTAACATTACATTTCCCTAAAGAATACTGTGAAAGGTATTTCAATACCATGTTCATGTCAATATACACCATGTTTGCAAATAATGGTAGGTTTTCTATTCAATTATACTAATATTTCATTTCTTATAGAGTCAATCATAAAATTATATTTTGAGATTCAATCCATCCTTAGTATAATGTTTAATCATATAATGTGAATGGTTACTAGATTTGTAATGATATTTTCATTGAAAATGTTAACAATATAGTTGATATACAATTTTTATTCTTCGATTGTCCATCAAATTTTCCTGATTGATAGATCTAAAAATAAATTTTTAGGGATTGATTATATATTCATGAAAAACTTGGTGGACGTAATGTAATGTGTAGAACCAGAATTAGATAAAGCACTTTATAGATATGTTATAATAATGAGGGTACCTTACACCACATCATTTGGAGAATCAAATTTTTCTATCGGGATATAAAAATCATGACCTTTCTCCCTTTTCATGTTTTTAGGTCCATGGTAAATCCCCTCCATTAACATGTTATTTATAATCTTATTGGAAAAGTACCCAAGTTCTCCACACATGAGGCGTTTAGCATTAGGTAGGGCCTATACCATATTCCCGTTGATGATAGTGTTGATAAGTTGATTCTTGACCTTACTATGACAGTTTTGTTAAATATGGTCTTCTTTTTCACAATTGTATCATTTCCCACTCTCGAGTAAGTAGTTCATTGAATAATTCATCACACATTTTTTGCATATGGAGAGTTAACCTTTTCTTCCTACTCTTAACTAATCAATGATACTCCCCATTTTTGGATCCACATATCTATTTTTTTCATTAGGTCCATGGGAGCACTATGTCTCTCAGAACTCTAGTTATACCTTAATTGCACTCCCCACAATATCGTCATAGTTTTTAGTCACGATTGAATAGATTCTTCTTTAAATGTTGTTTAGTCCACTGAATAATATATCATCCATCCCATTTAGATCCATGGAAAATATAGTGGTTTTATAAGAATTTATTATGATGTTAATATCATTGTTTTCCCTAGATTCATTTCCCTTTTACTTCACAACACTGATTTCCATCTCTACTTCAATTCTCATTAACGGGGGGAAGAATTTTTAAAAATGTTCCCATGAACTCTTCACCATCCATTGAATAAATATCCCTGACTATATGTTTTTGACCAATTTCCACCACTAATCTGCTTATCCCATTTAGTGGAACACTACTACAGTAACTTTCTCTTGTATCGAACACTGTAGTATATAAAATAACTTGTCTATATATCTTATCCATTGACCAGTAATCAATGGGTCAGTATATCCACTAAATGAATGTGGTCAGTGAAGCATAAATGAATTAATGTGTGGATGTTCACTTCAACATGAATCTAGTGTTTTATCTTGATTCATGTAATTTTTAATAACTCAAGTCAGTTGATTCATCATTATCATGCTGTTTTCATTTCCAGATTCCATTTGATATTCTTCAACACCTAGTCCATTGAACAAACCATTTACATAGTTTCTCATATTTTTATGTCATTTTCTAAAAGAATAAATCTTTAGTGACAATTTTATTTTATTTATTAATATTATAATTATAATGAAATATATATTACTAAAAATAATTCTTAAATATTTAAATCTTTATTGAAAAATTAAATTTTATATAAATCCTTCATAATGGTTCATATAAATATAATTTTGGACCAAACATATTCCATAGGATAGTCATCCAATGATTTACAAATGGCCCATTGTCATGTACCATGTTAGGCCATTTCAAGACTGACACACCTTATTTTATTTTTTACTTATAGGAACATCTGTTCCAGATAAATAAACACTTATTTATATCAAGAGTAGGATTTCATTGATCAGAAACAACTTACATAAAATTTTACCAAAATACCAAGACTTTCTTCCTATATTTAAAATTGTATATATGTTTATTCCTAATGTTTTAAAAGGCAAATTTCTACAAATAACTAAACCATCATTTTATAACAACTAATGAATCCCCCATTTCATTACATTTTACAAAATTGATGATATTTTAATGTTTTCTTTGTTTGGAAAAGGGTACATAAAACATGAAAACATGAAAACATAAAACATTATTCTATTCCACCTGAAATTTTTATTTAAGATTTATCTTTAGTAAATTTATAGAATTTCATAACTATTGACACAAATCAAATGGAAGGTCGATCATAAGGCCTAGTAATTTAAATAAATGGAATCATTTTAAATGGTATCCTGAGAATAATCAATATAAACAAGAGAAATATCATAAAGACACGAGAAAGAAGAATATCATCATAATCCTAACATGAAACATAACATGGAGATAGGGTTAAACATTTATATGATAGATTCATAAACAGATGACCAATTTTTTTCAATGAGGTGTCATATAAATTAACATGATTATTCACTAAGGTATCATAAAACATTTCATATCTATAGATAAGATTCATTACCCAATGCATTTGATAAATATCAAAAAACACCCTTATTATTAATTATGTAATGTGATCCACCAATATGAAAATAACAAATTTCATAAATTACTCATCTTTAGTAAAAGAAATCGGATTCATATCAAAATTATGGGTTTTAAATGAAATTTCATAAAGAAAAGTTCATCATGTCATCATTAACCCCCAAAAAATGGAAGGTGGGTTTCATGCATGTTAATAATATAATATGATATATATATATATATATTTTATATCCAGTTTAATATAATTAAAGAATATATATGTTTAGGTATTGAAAAATGTAAATCATATAATTTTTTGAGAAAAAGTGATAAATATTAAGAAGAAAATTCATCATCATAATGGGTAAGTAATATGGTATTAGAACATAATAAAAATAGGGTAGGAGAGTGTATACCATTAATAAAATATTAATAATATATAAAATAAATAGAATAAAATGTATAGTGAAAAATAGTATGGAAATTGTAAAGACATACCATAATAAAGAAAACTTGAAATGAAAAGAGAAGTTGAGATTTCCATTTCCTTGAAGAGAAAGTCTTTAGACTAGAATATTGGGACCTTGGGGATTGAGGAAACCTTGGAAGGACACCATGGTATTTAACATGGTATTTTTCCATGAAATTTAAAATATGAGACCAAAAATATATTATTTAAACCTATAATATTCAACCATAATTTTATAATACTTATTAAATCATTATGATGTTATTAAACATATGAAAAACTCAAAACTTTATTTTTACAATTCCTTAAAAACCAAATTATTTTTTTATATTCTCAAAAATTCATCCTAACCTAATTTCAACATGATGATTCCAAATAAATTATTTATATTATAATAATAATTATCTAATTATGATAAATCTAATTTTCAAATTCAGAAATATTTATTTTTTAAAAATAATAGCTGATAGAAAATGCATAGTAAAAAGCACCGCAAAATTTAAGGAACTTGAGAACAAATAAAATTATTTTATAACTTAAATTTATATATTAATTATTTAATAATAATATTTAATTTAAATCAAAAATATTAATAGTTCACCAATTTATTATTATAAATATATATTTTCTGAAAAGTAATATTTATGACAGAAAATTTAATTTATCAAATTCAGCATATTTCTTAGATAGAGTATACTCAAAATAGAAATGATGGATCATAAATTTTATTTACAGAATTGTGTTATATATTAATAATCAAATACCTCGATACATAACCTCTTATAAAACTTGAATATGACATAAGGTTGAGGTGTGCAATGGTAATAGACTCATGACATGACTCACATAACATCGCCCGAGTAGTAATTTCCTCTTACTTGATATTCTCACATAGGTGATTTTGTTTTATCGTATCGTTTTGACACTAGTCTTGGTAATGGCACATATTGAATCCCAATGATTATACCTCCTAATAATTTTTTGAATAATGGCCTTTTTCTGAAATGAAATTAATTTATGAGGAAATCGGCTCTTCTTTCTATATCAACTTCCCTTTATCATTTATACTTATATATAATAATTTGAAATTTAAAATAATTATTAAAAGTATATTATCAAATTGACATGTACTTATGAAAACTATATCATCGCATTTATATTATACTAACATTAATATTGAATTGATGTAGTCATCATGAGTATAAAATAATATAACACACATTTTCAGGAAACCAATATTATTCAAAAAGTTCTGGTCTTTATAGTAATTTTTATTTATTTTTAATATAATTCTCTAAATGTTGTTTATATCTTCCAGACACGTGTATCATTATCAGCTATTCTTTATCTAGTTGTTAAATAAAAGTTTTATATTGTATTTTTTTAATTCATCTCTATAAGCAAGCTCGGTTAAATGGAAATTCTCAATTTCTTACACTTTCTCTAAAACTCTCAATATTCACTTAAAAGACTCCAATAATTTTCTAAGATCACTGATTTTATCATGAAGAAACTTTATTTTATCCTTTTGGTTTTTTTATATCCTAGTAATCAATTTTCAACTTTAAATGCTCTTTTATATTTTTCGTAAAACTGAAAAAATGTGTCCCATTTCAAAAAATTATTAAAAAATTTAATACATGTTTTTACTCATGTTGGACCTAACATATGCTTAAAATGTAATTTCATTTTCCACAAGTACTTTTTCTATGATATACATTTTTAAAAATTAATTTTAAGAAAAATAAAAAGTAATTTTTCAAAATAGAAATTAATTATAATATAAAAAGTGTATTTTACTCAAGAGTACCTCGATAGTTTCATTTGTGTATTTTTTTTATATTTAAAAACAAAAAATTGAATATAATTATTAATTGGGACTAAAATTTTATGATTTCATCTACTATTATTTATTAAATGTATTATAATAATTTTGAATATGGATGAGTTATCTTGATACCATTCTCCATATATTGTTTTTCAATGGGATACAAAGATGTATATTAGGAATTACTTTCTGAGATAATCTAGGTGTATGTGGATGTTTCAAATGGATTTTCTATGTTGAATTTCATTTCATGTTGTGATGTATAACATATTTATGTATCTAGTTTCCAAAATACAATAAACTATTTTTCCATTGGAATGAGACTTCCTTTTTTATTATACCAATGTAACAACATAATATACTGATTCCATGATATTGGATTCTGAGTCCTTATAGTTGGTATCATAACATGTCCAGTTAGAAATTGGAAACTAGTTTTAGAAGATATATGTTAGGAACATAACCTTGAGATATAATTTGAGTATAAGAATATATGAATATCCTAGAATATTATTATGGTAGAGACTATGTGGGTCTTCTGAGTAATAAATCTGTATCTCAATACCATTAGAAGACATAGTTCTGACATAGATGTGTGTAGTGGAAGAAGACTTAAAAAGGTACAATGGGCCTGACACAGTGATACCTAGTACATGTCAATGGTTATTTCTATACACCATGTTTTACAATCTATATATACATGGTTAAGATAAACCAAATTTTCTTTTCAATCCATTATAAAGGATTTTTTCCCATAGAATTCGGGGATGACCTCCTTGATTAAAGTTTCAAACATTCCAATCGGTTTCTAACGGGTTTGTTTGTAGAATCGGAAACATCCAATGATTCCACATCCATTTGGACCTACATTCCAAAGCTAGGTGCTCATTATTTTATGGACTGATGAGGCTTATGAATTTTCATTGGTTGAGAGGATGGGATGTCGGACACATCACACCTTTTTTAGGGGAATTAGTGACTACTTCGGGACTCTCTTTATATATTTATGTTATGTTTGTGAATCCTTATTACATTACCAAGTATAAAATGATCTTTCCTTTAGATCTTAGAATCAATGATCAATATGTAGAAAATTTAGAGAAACCTTTATATGTATTTGAGGTTCATCATTGATAGAGAATCATCTGTATTTGTTATAGATTCTTTGTCAATGGTATCCTTTGATACGTAAAAGTCTCTTGGACATTATGATGAACATGCTGGTTTTAAAGCCACTCAGGGGGGAACATGAATTTTATTTTCATTCATAAGGACATGGATTATTTTAGAGTTGGGATTGAACCCATAGATTGCCTACATACGTATCCTTTGTTTATAAAAATAATCAGAACCCACGTAGTTCGAGTAAGGGAGTATGATGTTTATGATTGATGGCTCAAAGAAGTATGTCATAATTACTTTTACACTCTATGCTCATGTGAGTCATGATTAGTGTGAGAAAAAAGAGGTATTGGTAAAAATCAGACAATTGTTCCATGAAATATGCAATCATAAGAACAAAGGCGGGACTTATGTGTGTATGACTGCCCAGATAAATGAAAATTTGGATTTACTTCAGGGAAGAAATCTAGGAACATGGTCCATAAAGTTATATGTGCTTCACTGAGATTTGAATACTCTAACTTGCGGCATACTCCGGAAAAGCGGGCCCAAATTATGAGAGGGCTTATGATTGGGTTTTCACCCCAGAGAAGGAATCTTAGATCAAAGGTAAATTAGGACTGGATAAGAGGAATTAAGGTTGGGGATTACTCCTGAAAGAGGAGGCCCAGGTTAATGATGTTATGGTTGGGGCTTACTCTTGAGGAAGATGCCCAAATTAGGGGACTGGGGCTTACTCCTGAAAAGGAGGCCCAAGTTATGAGAATTATGGGTGGGTCTTACTCTTAAGGAGGATGCCCAGATTTAATGAGTTCTCTCATCTTAAAGGATGAGGTTGAATGAATGAAATCTCAATCTTTAGTGGCATAAAGATGTGTAAATCACTAGGTTTTGAGAGATATTCCACAGAATTCCTTTCAGATAATGAAGTTAAATCAAGAAATCATGCCATAAATGGCATTGAAGAGTGTCTTGAAGACTGAATCATCAATAAGAGAGGTCGAATGGCTTAAGAAGGGTGAAATGGGTAAGAAGGGCACCCAAAAAGGCAGGGGCATGCAGGTCTGGGCAGGCGCGTAGGTACTGCATGGGAACACACGTTCTGTTCATGCTAGTATACATGCACGACACCTGGGTACTTGCGTGACGGTTAAACAGAAGGGTAATACTTGAGAAACTCTTGGTTAAAGCCTTTAGAACCCTCTTGAGGTTCTTCCAGAAGAGTGGCAGACAAGTTCTATTGAAGGAGTTAGGCGGCGCGCAAGTGTAGACATTTCACTTAAGGGCTGGCCACTTAGGCGCACAAGTGTTGATGAGTTTCAAAACATAGGCCTTCCTTCCCCTCTTTAGATCTTATGTTATAGTTATGAAATTACCTTAGAAGTGTTTCGGAATCTTTGAGAAGGGACTAGGGCGTCGGTATCTCAAATATGTTTTTCTGGAAAAAAATTCCTCCTCGAATGGTGGGCCCACATGGTCTATTTATAGGCTGAAGAAGACTCGGGTGATTATCCTTTAGGGCGTGCAAGTCACTTGCACGGCCATTAGGAGTCGCACATGTGGACTTGCGCGACATTGATGGAACATGCGCGACCTATGTGCTTTTGAAGCCTTGTTCATGCCTTTGTAGATTTTTGATGTTTTCATCAAAGGATGAATCAATTTGTGCTAAGTCATTTCCCTTTACATTCATTTGGACTCTGTGATGAAAAAGTAGTGTCGACAAAAGTCCCCCCTCAGAGTTGGATCTGAATGAAATAGGGATGTGACTCTAAGGAAAAGAAGTAAACCAAGGGAAAGGTGGGGCACACAAGGTAGGGCGTGCAAATGAGATTTGGGAACGCATGTCCTTGAACGCAAGGATACAGCCCTTGATCATGCAGGGTACGGCGCGTATGGTCCTGGATGTGTCTATAAATAGAGAGCCTTACATTCTTACAAGGAATATGGATTTGAAACTTTTGAGATCTCACTATGTAAGTTGCATTTTTCGTGCAAGTTACTCTGTTTCTCTCTCTCAGTTGGTGGAGAGAAGACAAACATGGAATTAAAGCAATATCTGAAAAGTGTACTCTCTGCAAATGGATCTTTAATTCCAATGCTTCATTCTCAAATACATGTATCCATCTTCCAAGTCTCTTGCACAAAAACAGAGTAACTGTTTGATCAGTAGAAAATTTTCTCAAACCGCACTCAAGAACATTATTTTACAATTGTTCCACGAAGAGCTAGTATCACTGCATCACTTATGGTATCCAATTTAATGAATTAGTTGAATGTGGCTACTGATGGAGCTCAGGATGTAGTAAATCAAATGAATATTTACATTTAAAGTCTTTTGTAATTCATGAAAAAAAGAGAAGAGACTCCAGTCTGTGGATGTCCTTCTAACACTTATGCATCAATGATAAACACTTTCACCTTCAATCATTTGTGCACACATTCTCTTTTTATCGCCGCTTTAAATCTTACCCAATCCAATGGGCCTAGTAATCAAAGTTTTATTTTTACTAGGATTAATGTAAATAACCTTACAATCATTGAACATTTTAATTTCTCAATATTACCTCAATCATAAAAAATGTATTTTTAGTGAGCTGGAACTTGAATTTTATTTAGAGTTCCTATATCTTTTGTGGGTAGTTTAAATTCATGCACGTTGGCCATAAAAAGGATAATGTTTATGGTTGAAATAGATTTGACCAAAATGGATTATAATTGACTCAATTCCTTGACAACTCATCTGAAAACATAGTACCATACTCAAGAATGAGGGAAAATATGCAAACTATAACTTAAGAATATTTGAACCTGAGAAATGATATGAAAAAGATCTAAAAGGAATTAGAAGAAGTAGTTTCCATGAATGACGTTACAATTATTTAACAAACCCGTTAGGGGGTTTAACTATGCAGGGAAACCTAAGGGAATTGGCAGCATAGTCAAATAAATAATATCTTTTGGCTAACAAGTCTGTTATGTAGACTGTTTATGAAAGGCAGCCTATGGGCACGTGCTGCATTGTCAGGAAAAAGAACTCTCAGAAATTTACATTCCTAGTGCTAAAAGCCAGTGAATGTTTATGTAGATTCAAATCTTCCAAAGTATAGATTTTTTTGAATGGAAAGAGGCACTTGAATATGTAGAAGATATTTCCATAAAAGATTCTCGAAGAACTGGATGGATATTACTCCTACGAAGGTCTGACCCAAATGTAGGGAAGGAGAATATAAACCATAGACATGAATACTTTCAGATCATAAAAAATGAAATGGGACAAATATGTTAAGGATGGCTATTTTTTTCGGATCCCTATATACTGCCATTTAAGACCAATAAGGACAAAAGAGGCTTTCTTCCCAAGAATGAAGTTACCATTAATTAACAAACCCGTTAGGGGGTTGAACTATGCAGGTCCACCTAAGGGAATTGGCTGCATAGTTGAATAATAATATCTTTTGGCTGAAAAGTCTGTTATGTAGACTGTTTATGAAAGGCCGCCTAAGGGCACGTGCTGCATGGCCAGGAAAAATATCTCTCAGAAGATTGACATTTTTGTGACTAGAAGTCACGAAAAGGGCTATAAAGATATTAAAATATTTAAGGATAGGATTATGACACATAATGTTGGGTATTTTTCAATGTATACAGAGATACACAGATCAATGCTAACCATAATCATGCTATGGCTGGGTCCTGAATGGAAATGTTGGACTTCACTACGAATCCCATAAGAATGGGAATCAAGCCATACGTAGTTCTTAAACTACAGGTTAATGTCGTGCAGGACAAAAGGATTAGAGATCTTAGTTTAGGGTCATATAACTTGGACCATTTTAAGAAATACATAGTGTGTGTTTTCATGGGGACTTTTCAGCCAAGGGACTCAAAGTGGAATTTGGGGTTAGGCCCAATGACATGGGGCTGGATTCGAGGGACACTCCAACATTCCTACGTATCCCATAAGGATGGGAATCAAGCCCACGTAGTTCTAGAAATACCCTATATACAAATTTGGTTCGTACATGAGAAGGGTGAAAGGGGACTTTATTACAATGATGGTTTAACCGAAGATAAAAGGTTTATGAATTTCCATGTATGCATGTAGTCTTTGAAATGAAACATGATTGAAAAATAAATGTAAATAATGGTTCCCTCTCTGGTGAGGGTATCAAAGAATATTCTAGTTTATTGTTATACTGGAAAAAAGTGTTGTATAGTTTAACGTCGTATAACATGGACGAAAGTGAACCAATGTAAAGATATTGATTCTGTGGGTGGTTTCACGAATCAACATCGTATGAGATGGAGGTGAACTGATGTGAAGAGATTGATTTTGGGCTTGAACCTTGGGAGGTTTCCTACGTACCCAGCTTGGAAGGCAAGGATCAAAGTCTTCATAGTTCAATTAAAGAATGAATAAATGATCAAGTTGTTCTTGTGGACAAAGACCTAAAAAATTATTTTGTTGTGACTTACACATGGTTAGTAGCCCAAAGAGAGTGTTATGGTTGAGGTTTTCTCTAAGATCATGTGAGTCATACTCATTGTGAGAAAGAAGACATAACAACAATCTTAACGATGGATAGTTTAATGTCATATAGGACATATAGAGGGACTATGTAGTTTAAAGTAATCCAATTAGTACTATTGGTGCTGCACAGTTTAATGTCATGTAGAAGGGACAATGTAATGTTTAATTTCATTTAGGACATATCAAGGACATTCTGTACAGTTTAGCGTCATGTGTTAGGACGATGTGAACAATATAGTTTAATGTCATGTTGGACGAAAGGGGGATTGTGCAGTTTAATGTCATGCAGTGAGGACAAAAGCGTACACCATTTAACATCATGTTGGACCAAAAAGGGACGATACAGTTTAGCGTCATGTTTGATGAAAGTGCGAATAGTCTAAGGTCATATGCATGGACCGTGGATGGTGTAGTTTAATGTCATGCTGGACGGTGGTGTATTTTAAGGTCATACAAGACCATTGATGATTATGTAGTTTAACGTCTTTCCAGTCGTAAGGTACTTTTATACAATTTAGCATCATGTAGTTAGGACGTCACAGGTTAACGTCTTGCTGGACGTAAGGGACTTGAAAATAGTTTAGGGCCATATGCATGGACCGTTGATGATGAAGTTTAAGGTCACATTGTACTGTTGATGTAGTTTAAGGTCATACAGGACCTAGTTGCAATTTAAGGTCATACTGGACCATTGATGTAGTTTATGTTCTTACAGGACCTAGTTGTAGTTTAAGGTCATACTAGACCATGATGATATATTTTGTGTTTATACAAAATACTTCTTCAAAAATCTGGCATAGGTTGGTGTAGTAATGAGTTCTCCATCCATCGAGATTGATGAATAAGCTCCATTGGAGTATACCCTGTGTATTGAGTAAGGTCCTTCCCAATTTGGATCAAGCTTCTGAGGTTTCTTTCCTGGTATCCTTGGAGTTCTGAGAACTAATACCAATTCTCCTTGAGTGAATGAACGAAGATGAACTTTTTTGTTAAAAGCTTGTTCTATTCAATTCTGATAGACTTCCAAGTGGTGCAAAGTGCACAATCTTTTCTCATCTAACCGTTCCAATTCATTAATTCGTTTTTGAGATTGTTCATCTGTAGATGATTGATCACAAGTGGAAACTCTGAGCGAGAGTAGTTTAACTTAAATGGGCAAGAATGCTTCCGTTCCATATACCAATGAATATAGAGTTGACCGAGTTGCAGTGCGGGTGGTAGTCTGATAAGCCCATAAAGCAAGAAAGGGTTTATTAGGCCAGGATTTCTATTCTTTATCCACCATCATTTGTAGTATAATTGACAGAGTCTGGTTGAATGCTTCTATCTGGCCATTGGCCAATGCATGATACCGAGGTTAATGGTTGGATTTGATGTTGAATTCTTGATACAACTTCTTCACCTTGGATGAACATAAATTGGTTCCATTGTTCATCAATATGGTATGAGGGACACCAAATATGGTAATGGTGTTAGACTTGATGAATCTAACAACGCATTTAGATCTTAATTCCTTGAGAGGTATTGCATCTTCCCATTTGGAAAAGAAGTCAGTAGTAGTAAGAATGTACTTAAACTGCTTGGTCGTAGCCGAAGGGTAAGGTCCCACCACATCCATTCCACATGTGAAAATTGGCCATGAGTATTTAGTGATATGAAGCATCTCTAGAGGTTGATGAATGAAGTTGGTATGTACTTGGCATGACTGGAAATTCTTTGTGAAACCAACACAATCTTGTATCATTGAAGGCCAAAAGTATCCAAGCCTTCGAATCTTATCTCACAGTCTATGTCCAGACTGGGGGGCACCACAGACTCCTGCATGCACTTCTTTCATGAAATCCATTTTCTCTTCACCTTCAATGCATTTGATGAGAACTACATCAAAAACACATTTCTATAGAATTTTCTAATGGTGATTTAGGCTTTCATAAAGAGTAAAATTGACCACACGTCGCCAGATTTGTTCTTTCTCGGCTCTATCAGGTTGAAATGTTCCATTTTGAAGGTATTCTCAGATTGGTGACATACATCCTGTAGTATGACCATACAGTTCAGGAATGGGACAAATTTCATTAATTTCCTCTTTTCTGATTCGAACATAAGGTGAAATTGCACAACGTTGCGCAATACTGATGGTTGTCTCGTCCCGATTTGGATCTTCCAGAGCTGTGGCTGTATTATCCAGTGCATTAGCTTGAGCATTTTGTGATCTTGGGTATAAGAAAATGTTGGTTTTGAAGGGAATTCCACCATTAACTCTCTAACGTAATCATACAAAGGAATTAGTTCTTCTCTTCTGTTGGAATAATCCCCATTGACATTTTTGATTACCAGGTCTGAATCACCTTTCACCTTTAAGTGATTCACTAGTGCTTGAAGAGCTAATTCCAAGCCTATGATGAGAGCTTGGTATTCTGCTTAATTATTGTTATTACCTTCACATAATAAGAAGGAATAAGGTAACACTGCCTTTTCTGGAGAAATGAGCACAATTCCTATGCCAACATTGTTGAATTTAGGATTTTCCATTTTCCTCTCTATTGGACTTCTATAAGCACCATCAAAATACATTTTCCATGCTTGAGGACATTCTTGAATAGAGAATACTTCCTCATCAGGGAGTTCAATTTCTAAAGATGTGTCTTCTACTGAAGGGTGTTCAGCCAGGAAATCAGCCAGAGCTTGGCCCTTTATCTCCTTTTGAGACACATACTGAATGTCGAATTGTTGCAAAAAAACTGCCCACCTTGCCTGATGTCCTTCAAGCATTGGACGACTAAGGTTGAATTTTAGAGGTTTATTACGAGATACCAATTGGATCTCATGATTTTGCAGGAAGTGTCTGAACTTCTGAACTGCAAATATTAATGCCAGGCATCACTTCTCAATATTTGAATACCAGGTTTCTTCTTCAAGCATAGTTTGACTGAGATATTAGAGGTTGTTTTCATTCCCAACATCATTCTCTTGAGAAAGAAAGGCACCCAATGATCGCTCTAGAGCTGTCACGTAGAGGATAAGTGGTCTTCCTTCAACAGGTGGCATGAGTACCAGTGGAATCAAGAGGTATTTCATGATAATATAGAATGATTCTTGACATTCTTTAGTCTACTAGTAAGTGACTCCCTTCTACCTTAATTTGGTGAGGGGTAAACTTTTGCCTGCCAAATTGGCGATGAAATGCCGAATATAGGCTAAGTGTCCTTTAATTCTTCTTAATTATTTCAAATTTTGAGGAGGTGACATACCATGGATTTACTTGTTCTTCTCAAGATCAACTTCAATACCATGATGGCATACAACAAAGCCGAAATATTTTCCCGAGGTTACCCCAAAAGCACATTTTAAGGGGTTCATCTTCAAATTATGTTTTCGAAGCTTGCAGAATATGACTTCCAAATCAGCCAAGTGATTAGAACATTGTTTGGATTTGACCACCAAATCTTCTACATAACATTCAACAAACATCAATAATAAGAGTTTGAAGATACGATGCATGCTATGCTGATATGTTTCACCTGCATTATTTAAACCAAAGGGCATTACCCGATAGAAAAACACACCCTGAGGGGCCTTGAAGGATGTGGAATCCTCTTCTTCTAGGGCCATTCAGATCCGATTATATCCCGAATATCTATACATAAAGGAAAGTGCTTCATAACCATCTGTTGCATCAATTAAAAGTTCTTAAATCAGAACTGGGAAACCATCCTTTGGACACTGCCGATTAAGATCTCTGAAATCAATGAAATCTCTAATTTGGCCATTCTTCTTCTTTACATGGACAATATTATTCAACCACTTGGGATACTGAACCTCTCTGACGAAGTGAGCTTTGATAATCTTATCCACTCCAGCTTCAATTTTGGAAGCATATGTTGGGTGTGTTCTTCTCGCAGCTTGCGTAAATCCTCGAAGTTCTTCTAGTAAACCCAAATTATGAGTAGCAACATCAGGATCAAGCCTGGGAATCTCTGTATATATCCCAGCAAATATATCTCTATTTTGATTTAGAAACGAAATATACATCTCTTTCTCTTCAAGAGTCATGGCCGCACTGATTAAAGTGGGGAGTGGATCTTCTTTTGTACCCATATTTATTTCTCTAAGTTCATCCACAGTGGTAGAGATACCCTCTTCCAATGCTGGAGGAGAATCTCTGATATCTTCCCCTTCTTCTTCTTCATGTATTATTTCTTCTGTTTCTACTTTCATAGTAGTTGATAAAGAATAATTTTCATGATCAGAAGATATTTCAAAATTTGCACATCATGAAGAAGAAGCTTCCATTTCTAACATGATTGATGATGAAGGGTATTCTTTGGGTAATAAAGAGTAGATGATCGATTGAGAATCGACATCATTGTTCACCTTCATTGTTGCTATAACTTCTTCAGGACTAATTGGCAAAGTATAGAATTGTTGGCTTTCAGCATATGAAATGAAGACGTCACCATTTGTGCTTTCAATACTGCTTGGTGGGTTACCAATTTCTCCTATGTTGTCTGGATCAATTTCTATAACTGACATTACGGATCTTTCCATAAGAGTATTTTAATATTGGTCTATATTGTCAATTTGACTGATAGGAAACACATAATCTATACTCACACATGTAAATGGATTTACTAGAATCTTCTCCAAACCATATGGAGCATTAACTTTGGTAATCTCCTTTGTTGTGGATTTCTCCCTTCCCTTTATTTGATAGAATTCCACCTCAATGTATCAAGACACTCATGTATTGAACGAGGCCTTATCACTATACAATGTCCCAACATGGCCATCGAAACAATATTTGAGTCATTGATGGTATGCTGAAGGGATAGCCGCATGTTGATGTAGACAGGGTCTTCCAAGCAAGATGTTGAAGACTGGGTCTTGATAAACAACAATGAAATCTGAATTGGATACAAGATCTCAAAACTGAGTTCTGAGTGTAACTTCGCCTAGTGGTTCTTGTTTATTTTTATCATATCCATGTAACATCATTGTAGAAGGAGATAAATCAGATTCCATGAGGCCCAATATATGAAGTGTACGAATGGGAATGAGGTTGACTCCTGAACCATTGTCAATGAATGCTCTTCAGACATCTATTCCATTGACCATGCAAGATATGTACAAAGGTCTAATATGTCCATGAACAACATCATCTTAATCTTCATCAGTAAAAGATATTATTTCATGGAATTCTGTAGGATTACTCTCTATGTGATATACATCAACTGCAGTAATTTCAGTTTCAAACTCCTGAGGACTTGACAAATCCTCGAGGAGTGATTTCCAAATATCTTTTGATAGATTCAGAGCATCCAGAACTGATAACTTGGCTGGTACTTGGGCCAAGTATTTCAATATATCATACTTTTGATCTAGAGGTCTACGTTTCCCAATAGGAATATGTTTTTTAGAAAGTACCTTGGAAGCAGATGCTTTGGAAGTTGATGCATCTTTTATTGGGATAGGAGTTGGCAGTATTCCTAGTTTTGGAAGATTAGACAGATTATGTCCATTTACTTGCTGAGAGGAAGAAGGTGGAACCTTCAACCGGTCTTCCTAAATAATTGTTCCATGACTGAATTTTCTATTGGTAGAAGAACATGCTTGTTCTTGCTGAGCTCACTGAAGGGCTCTACCAAGAGTTTCTGATGTGTACACAGTTCTAGCAGAGGTAGAATTGGAATAGTTGTTTCTGAAAGATCCACGTCTTCCCCTGTATCCTGAGCCTCTAGAACTTCCTTTGATTCCCTTATTTTATACAGGGAATTCAGGATCATAGAAATCAAAACTGCGACTGTCTTATGGATCTGTTAATTGAATCATATTAACAGAACTGAAGATTAACTCTTTGTCTGATGAAGAATCTGCCTAATTAGCCTGTTTAGGCTGTGCCGTTTGGTGGGGCGATGCCCATGGCTTTGAAGTAGATGGCATGAAGTCTGGCATAGTCAAAGACAATTCAGGCTTTGACAAATACTCATCTTCTTTTGATTCTTTTTCTTTCATTGAATCATTACATTTCTTTGAGGACATTCCCTCTGACGAAGAGGGTTTTTCCGCAACAGTCATGGAAGAAGATACAATAAGTTTCATTAATTTTGTTCGAAAAATAGCATGAGTTTGGTTGATTGTCTTTCTGAACATCCAATCATCATACTTCTATTCATTTTTTCTTTTGAATTCTTTCCATTCTCCTGTATCCTCTGGAACTGTAGCAGTAACACATGCTACCTGAGCTGAAAAACCTTTCAGTTTGACTTGTCCCAAGTCGACCATCTTTTGAAGGAGTTCATTGATGAAAAAACACTCATGTATGGGATTCCCCAACATTTGATGAAAGGGGAAATAATTGGGATGGTCTTCATCTCCTTCCTTGTTTGGCTTTTTGGGCCTTGGCAATTGAACCATATTATTTTCCAGAGCTGAAATGATGTAACCCGGAACTTGTTCATTTCAGAAAGAGTATGTTTTTCCCTTCAGATCCTCATATTGTTTTCATATTTGATCTCATTGATTATCTAGACGAAATAGCCTTTGTTGTTGGTGCTCAGGAGGTGGATCCCTTCGAGAAGATGAAGGTTTTAAAGTAGAAATAGGTACAGGTTCTTGTTTAAGCATAACTGTAGCAGTTTCTGCTTTACCCATTCTTCTTCCTGGAGCTGATGGAATTACACGAAATTTAGCCTTAGCCTGTATAAGGGAATCATCAATCTGATGAGAGATTTAATTAATGTCTCAAAACCCTCCTGTGTATTTCACAGGGATCAACGACAAGCGTAACTCATCACGCAAATTTTCCACACATATTGACAACAATTCTCCTTGAGGGAGTTCTATTCTTTGGTAATATTTTAATCCCTTCTTGCGAGCAATGAAATCTGATACCCTTTCATTCTCCCTTTTCTTAAAGTTTGTAAGATCAAAAAATTTTGTCTCTTGAAATGTTGAGATGAACTGAAGAAGGAATTGTTGACGGAGATCTTCCCATCCAGTAATTGACCGGGATTGCAAGCTTGTATACCAGAAAAAGGCTGGTCCTTGCAAAGTTCGTACGAAGCATCTGAGTTTTACTGCTTCTTGCTGCTCCAGAGTTACCATAATTGGATCATAACAAGACATGTAATGCGTCAAATGTTGTTTAGGGTCTCCTGATCCATTAAAAATAGGGAATACAAGGTTTCCAAAACTGGAAGGAAGAGATATTGAATCTACCCATTCAGGGTAAACCTTCTTTTCTAGTTGAACCTACATATGTTTCCCTTCCATAGATTCTAACCAAGCTGCTAATGACTCAATAGTAGTTATTAACTTTTGAGAAACATCTGGTTGAACTTAGACTTGGGTAGTTTCAATGACTGGAGCTTGGGCAGATGTGGTAGTAGGTGCTGCAACTGATGGTAGCACTGCCAATTGTTGTTGCACTTGACCCGTAGGATTAGACCTATGAGGTTGTACTGATAGAGGAGGATATCCTTGATCCATCTCAGTAGCAAAAACAAATTATTTTGGCTGACTGACTCTATCACTCTTATGAAGAAGACTACTCTGAAGTATTTTTTCATTCAACCTTCTTAATTCCTTCATTTCTTCCTCCTGTTGTGAAAAAATTTTCTCTAGTGAGAGAGATTGGCCTTCTCCATAGAAAGGATATGTAACATGATTCTTTCCCCTCCATTTGTTGGATCATTTTAGGAGAGGGGGAAGTGGGTTAATCGAAGGATTACCAAGGTTCTGAGTAACCCTTTGATTTTGAATACACACAACTTCTTCATTTGTATCGGTGCGTACATCTTCATGAGAATGAACCTCTTCATATGATTCCCCTGAGTGGGCCTTATCTGGTGGATCAGCAACAATGGCATTGATGACATTTATTGATTCATAATGCATTGCATCCCTTGTATCTGCATTTCTGTGACATTGCCTTCTTCCATGTCTTTGATAAGACATTACCTTTTGTTGATTCGATCCCTTAGGAACTTCTTGATGATCCGTAATTTGAAGGGAATCTCCTGATAATTTGTCTATTCGTTCCTCTTGAGGCTTCTTCCCAAATAGAGAAAAGACCAAATTTCTCTAAGGAGGGGATTAATGATTTGAAAAAGTCCCCAGTCTGGTGGATGGGGGTTGTTCCTGGTATTCCCGCTCAACTCCTCGAATGCTATTTGTTGATTATGAGGGTTGGTTTAAAAGAGTCCCCAGTCTGGTGAGCTGGGGTGGCTCTTGACATGTTATGTCTGAGACTTTCTTAAAAGCTCTCCTGATCTTGTGAGCCTTAGTCTGGAAATTAGCTCGATGCAATAATCTGTATCCACTTTTATCACCTGGTTCAAAAGACTGTTGGATGATTTCCGAAACTTCTATCACTTGATGATGTGCTTGCTCCATATGAGAGGCCTATTGAATATTCTCATTTGCTTGATTTAGGAGTAATTCAACAACTTGTTCTCTGTATTATTGATTTTGATAGGAACTAGATGAGTCATGTTCTTGGGAATACTTTTGATTACAAACAAATCCCATTTATTGTGGCCGACCATGGTCAATAACATTTAATGAGACCATTTTTGGTGGACTTTACTGACTGGAGTGCACTGTGAAATGTAGTGATCCATGAACACCCCATCCTCTGACATGAATACCATATGGGGCATTGATAATTAATTAACGCAATCTTCTTAGTGCGCCAAGGCATGAACATTGAAGGGTTCTCTGCTGCTTTTTAGCCTTCGGATATCGAGAGACTGATAGAGATGCCAAATCAATCTGACGTTGTAACCCTTCTATTATCTTATGATTATTTTCATATTTATCATAATATAATACTTTCTTTTTCAACTGACAAAGAGTTTTCTATATGTTGAGACCAATATCATGAATTCCATCTTCCTTCAACATTTCTACAATGCCATAATTAGTGTCAGCCAGAGGCCAAAACATGACTGGCACTTCTATTTTGCCAGTTTTTTTCTCATGTTCAGCATTTCCTCTTTATCATTTTTTGAATATTCTTCTACCTAATTTGACCAGAGTTGGTGTTTCTTTATTTCTTCATTGGTTTCAACAATATTAGTAGAGAAATAATTGATCAGACTAGAATATTCATGACTTAGGGGTGGTTCGGAGAACAGCCTACACCCTGGGCTATATTTTGATAAAATAGGTTTTTATTTCTATCACAATTATTACACTGATTTGATTATGTTGTGATGGAATTATTATTATGAATTCCATTATCTTATATGAATTGTTTTATGATTTCACGATGTTTAAGAATCCCATTTTTTTTACATGGGTTATGCAATGATGTATGATTTATGATTTTGTGGCACACATAATAATGGTATCATTATGAGATTGGTGGGACCTATATCTCCCTCCAATGCATTGGGTAAAGATTTATATATCATGAGATGGACATGGCAGGAATGACAGGTTAAACCAGTTCAGTGAAATAGGATTGAAACGAGGAGTGAACTCGGTTCATAAATGGACTTTGTCCGCTAAGATAGTCTTGGAAATGAGTCTTCACTACTAAGAAATGATTCTCTATGATTATGTGCGTATGCCACAATGATTCATGTTTTATGTTATGATTATTGGGATTACATTTCACTTCTATGATTTAACCCATTTATGACATTGTGATTTCTTTTGAAGGTTAAGATTTCGAAAATGTTATGTTCTATTGAATATGATGTGATTGATTTTTCTTTTATTTACCCTTACTGAGCATTTGAGCTCACCCTTTTGTATGTTTTCTTTCCCCAGGTAAGGAAGAAGGTTATTATGTAGGATATGCCAAAAGGGACTCTATATATGATGAAATAAATGGGATACAATGTAGATTCTTTATAAACCAGTTGTTTATGTTTCCCTGTGTCTAAAGACACTATACCTATACCGTCCTTTGCTGGTTTTGTTATATGTTGTAATAAGTGTGCTTCAATTCTGAAGTAATAATAATGTATGTAATGTATGGGTTGTTATTGTTGGTATCAGAGGAAAGTTATAGTCAACCTTGGGAAACTAGGATGTGAAAACCTTAGTAAGAACAATAAGGATAAGTCTAAGCATAGAACACAATCTTAGTGTTTTAGAAATGGCCATGAATAACCTATGATAAGACCTTAAGTGTAAAATTTTATTCTTGATTATGTGTTTTTTCTATTATAATTAGTGTTATCACACTATTATTCTTGGTTTTAGTCAATGGCTGGAACCTGACGGAACCGTGTTAATGCGGAATGCGACGGGCAATGCTATGATTGTCCCCTTGAGCAACCAAATTCTATGGGAGCTGGAATGAAAAACCTTGCATCCATGCTTATACAACTTTCTCAAGCTATGAATCATGCATGACTTCCAAACGAGCAATGGAAGGAGAATCATTCTGTTGAATCCTTCAAGAGGCAGTGTCCACCTTCATTTAGCGGGTCTACTGATCCATTAGTTTCTGAACAATGGATTAGTACTATTGAAACAATATTTTAAGTTCTTCAATGTTCTGAATATGATAACGTCATCTTTGCAGTTGATCGCTTGGAAGGTGAAGCTGATAAATGGTGGAATCTTTTCAAAAATATGAGGCAAAGGGATGACATTGAGTCCATGGAATGGGACATGTTCAAGAACATATTTTTCAATAAGTACTTCCCTCGTAATCTCTGAAAAATGATGGAGAAGGAATTTCTTGAACTAATGAAAAAGGATGATGAATCTGTTGGTACCTACGACAAAAAATTTACAAGAATTTCAAGGTACGCTTCTAGTATTATTATCCAACCTGAGAGTAAGATCGAACGATTCTTTAGTGGCTTAAAACCAAGTCTTAAAAGGGCATTATACATAAGGGACTTCAATAGCTATGAGGAAATCGTTCGATGTTCTCTCAAAGTTGAGATAAAGATTGGAGTAACCCATCAGTCATACGGTTTGGAAAAAAGAGGAAAATGGAATTCAAAGGAAAATTTAAAGAGAACACTAAAAGAAGATGAGTTTTCACTTATGCTCAAATTGTGGAAAGAAAAATGGAGGAAATTGTCTTAAGGGGACAAGAAAATTTTATAAGTGTGGAAAAAAGGTCATCGGGCAATTGAATGTCAAAATAATGGGAAGAAGATGTCTAATGATGCACATAGAAAAAGGGATACACAGAATGAACCTACTACAATTCAATGTTTCAAGTGCAAGGAGATGGAGAATTATACCAATCAATTCCCAAATCCAAGGGTTGATGATGATGATCGACGTCAACAAACTTTTAACGCCAAAGGCAAACAAAAGTCACATGAAATTACTATCGGCGATGTAGATTACGACAACGAAGTGGTGAAAGGTACACTTACCATCGACTCTAAAGTAGAAAATGTTTTATTTGATTATGGATCCACCCACTCTTTTATTTCTGAAGAATTTTCTAAGGGTATCGACTTATTACCTCAACAATTAGATGTTGAGTTATCTATGGCAACCCCTAATGGCACAACAGTCGCATAAAAAGTTTATAATTATTTTCGGATTAAAGTTTGTGGGAAGGTTTTTCCTGAAAATATTTTGATCCTTCCTATAGTGGTCTTTGATGTGATTTTTGGCATGGATTGGCTTTCTCTATATGGAGCTCATATCAATTTCCAAAGAAGGTAAGTCACATTTCATATTCCAGAACAATCTATGATCGTCTATTGATGCAAGGATGAACATAACCTTCCAGTGGAAATTTATTCCATCTTATGGGTCTTGATTCCACAAAATGAAGGTTATTTATCTCAAATGGTTGGTGAGAAACTCAAGATTAAGTATATTCCCATTGTACGGGAGTTTGATGATGTCTTTCCGGAGGAATTGATGGGTCTTCCACCAAATTGTGAAGTTGAGTTTTCAATAGAACATGTACCGGGTGCTTTGCCTATTTCAAAGACACCATATAAAATGGCCCTAATTGAGTTGTAGGAATTGAATAAGCAACTCCAAGAGAATCCTAATAAGGTATTCATACGCCCTAGTGTGTCACCTTGGGGAGGACTTGTTCTGTTTGTTAAGAAGAAATATGGATCAATGAGACTCTTCATTGATTATAGAGAACTTAACAAGATCACTATCAAGAACAAATATCCTCTCCCACGCATTGATGACTTATTTGACCAACTATGCAGAGCTCAATACTTTTCCAAGATTGATCTTAGTTCAGGGTATCATCAATTAAGGGTCAAAAGGGAGGACATACAAAGACAGCTTTTCGTACAAGGTATGGACGCTATGAATTTATAGTGATTCCATTTAGTCTTACTAATTCCCCTGCTATCTTCATGGATCAGATGAATAGAGTCTTTAGAGACTATCTTGATCAGTTTTTGGTAGTCTTTATAGATTATATTCTTGTCTATTAAAAGTTGAAGGAATAACATGAAGATCATTTAAGAATTATATTTAAGACCCTGAGAAAGGATAAGCTTTTTGAAAAATTTACCATGTGGGAATTTTGTCTTCAAAAAGTTTCATTTTTTGGTCACATAATCTCAATGGAGGTGATATCTGTGGATCCAGAAAAAATAGTGGTTATCGAAAGATGGCCAAGATAGACAACAGTAATCGAGATCCGAAGTTTTCTTAGTTTGGCTGGATATTAGCGACGTTTTGGGAATGATTTTTCACGATTATCTAATCCACTCAACAGGTTGATTGGAAAAGGAGTTATGTTTGTTTGGACAGAGGAATGTGAAGAGAATTTCATGGAGTTGAAATGAATGTTATCCAGTCCACCTGTACTCACACTTCCTTGTAGTGGAGAAAGGTTTGTGATCTAAAGTGATGCATCCCAGAAGGGGCTGGGGTGTGTTCTTATGCAAAATGATATGGTGATAGCTTATTCCTCACGACAGTTGAAAATCCATGATAAAAATTACCCAACTCATGATTTGGAGTTAGCTATGGTATTCTTTCCATTAAAGATTTGGAGGCATTATCTTTATGAAAAAAGGTGTGATATTTATACTGATCATAAAAGTTTAAAGTATATTTTCACACAAAAGGAGCTGAATATGCACCAAAGAAGATGGTTTTAGAAGATTAAAGATTACGACTTCTCAATTAATTACCTCCATGGAGAAGCAAACATGGTGGCAGATGCATTAAGTCGACAAGACCATGATAGCTTATCCATGATGAGGATCACAAAAGATCTCATATTTATGTATTTACAAAGGATGGATCTTGGAATTATAATGAAAGGGGAAAATTGTATCTTTCACAATTGAATATTCAACCATCTATGCATGTGATGATTAAAGAGGCGCAAAAAGAAGATGCAGATTTACAAAAGAATGTGAAAAATATTTCTGTATTCAACCTTGATTGTGATGGGATAATAAAGTTCAGGAATCAGGTTTGTGTTCCTCCCATCCCAGAATTAAAGAAGGAGCTATTGGATGAGGCTCATAGTTCTTCATTCTCTATTCATCCTGGAAGCACGAAGATGTATAGGGACCTAAAAGAGTACTTCTGGTGGGATGGCATGAAAAGAGATGTTGCTGAATATGTCTCTCGATTCTTGGTTTCTCAACAAGTTAAAGATGAGAGACAGAAGTCTAAGGGGATGTTACAACCATTACCCATACTCGAATGGAAATGTGAAAACATCACTATGGACTTTGTCACCGGACTTCCTAAATCATCCAAAGGAAATAATGCTATATGGGTCATAGTTGATCGTCTTACAAAGTAAACACACTTCATTGCTATTAGAAAGGATTAACCTCTAGATTAGATTGCTAGGATATATGTAAAGGAAGTGGTAAGATGGCATGGAGTGCCACTTTCCATTATATGTGATCGGGATCTGAGATTTACCTAAAATTTCTGGAAAAGACTTTAGCATACTCTGGATACAGAGATGAGTTTCAGCACTGCTTATCATCCTCAGACAGACGGTCAGTCTGAGAGGAAAAATCAAACTATAGAAGATATGTTTAGAGCTTTCTCTATGGATTTCAAAGGTGGTTGAGATCAAAACCTACCATTGGTGGAATTTTCATATAATAATAGCTTTCACTCCAGTATTCAGATGGCTCCTTATGAAGCTCTCTATGGAAAGAAATGGCGGACTCCATCTTGCTGGGATGAAGTTGGGGAAAGAAAGCTATTAGGACCTGATCTTGTTGATGAGATGTCAGAATGGTAAGATCTATTCAAAAACACATAAGAGTATCTCAGAGTGGACAAAAATTTTTGCCGACAACTGAAGAAAAGACCTAGAGTTTGAAGTCTGTGATAAAGTGTTCTTACGAATATCTCCCTGGAAGAGGGTCATGATATTTGGAAAGAAGGGAAAGCTGATCCATAGATGTATCAATCCTTTCGAAATACTGGATTATGTTGGGAAGGTAGCTTACCGATTGGAGCTTCCACCAAATCTCTCTCAAGTTCATGATGTGTTACATGTATCTCTCCTGAGATAGTACATACCAGATCCTTCACATGTACTCAGCTCTGAAGTTGTACCGTTGGAGCAAGATCTTTCTTATGAAGAACAACCAATAGAGATTCCGGATTGTAGAGAAAAAGTCCTACGGAACAAGACCACTCTCTTGGTGAAATTTTTATGGAGGAAATACCAATTTTAAGAAGCTACATTAGGGCTTGAGGATATGATGGTGCAGAGGTATCCTTATCTGTTTGTTACAAAGTGAGGAATTTCGAGGGTGAAATTCATTTTAAGGGGGGTAGAATGTAACAGCTAGAGATTTTATAAGATATTTTCATTTTAATTTCTTTCATATCTTCTGTTGTATGCTACACCAAGATTATTTTGCGCTATACGCAACACCGTATTATCTTGCAGTATATGCAACACTAATCTTGGATCATGTTACACATAATTTCATATTTGTTTGATAGTAGTTATTATACCAAACAATGAGTATATATATATATTCAATGTATTTTTTATATGCAACAATAAAGGAATCGTGCACTATATGCAACCCTGACTTGGCATGCATTACACGCAATCACGACCTTCCTCCATAGCGTGTGTTGTACGCAATACCGGGTTTTACTAAACAACAATATGCTATAAAAATATTATTAAAATTAGCCGTTATGAATAGTAATAGTCACTTTTTAAAATTTTGTAAATTTTATATTTCAAAATGGACTTCATTTTTGGATTCGGAATATCAAAATTACCCTATGGTGAAATTTTGGTATTTTTCTGAAAAATTTCAATTTTTGATGAATAGTGAAAATACTAGGTTACGATTTCAAAACCGACATTTTATTTAAATAATTATTTATTTTATTTAAATTTATTTTCATACAAAATCGATACATAACACCTATATAATTTAAATCCAATTCATTGGAATCATTTTATAATAATTTTAGATATAAAAAAATTTTATTGAACTTTTCACCGTCTTTTACCCACCTCCTATGAGAATTTGCAAGTTTACATAAAACATAATTTTACCACTTCTGTGAGTGGAATTTCAAAACTCCAAGGGACATGGTTAATATTAGGGACTAAAATTTGGTTCAATTAGATGAAAATAATTTTTGGTGAATAGCAACTTTTTACTTTTTTTACCACGGTTAAAATTAAATAGGGTAATTAAGGGTAAAAATGATATTATTATTACCCTAACACATGTCCAAATTCTATTGGATAAGTGTAATTCGACCAAATACAACCATAGTAATAAAATATGACCATTTAGTCCCACTTGGATTAGATCAGGACATTTAATATTGATTTATTTAAAAAAGGGTTAAAATAGTTAAAATCAATGTTTAATAAGTATATCATTTTTAATATAGGGCTATACAAAAGATAAATTCGACTATAAATATTAATTAGAAATATAAAACTATTTCTTACATAATTAAATTTTATTTTTAATTTTTAGACTTTAAATAATTCAAATTATTTATGACACAATGATGATACCGCAATTATATTATTATGAAATATTGACATAATTGATTTTATAAATACCCAAATAAATGTAATTTGACACTTTTTATGAATTCCAATAATTTTATATTTTAATAGGACATGTTAGTATTGATTTAATTAACTTTTTTCGAACTAATCTTTCTGTTATGATTTTCACAAAAATCAATTACTAAATTGTGTCAAAATTGACATAAAATAGTTTTTAAAGAAAAAATTATATTATTAATTGTTATTTTATTCATAAAAATCTAAGGTTCGGCCAAATTACATAGATAGGGTTATATATATTAATAATAAAGAAATTTGGCTTCTTTTGGATTGTTAATGTATGTTTATTAACCTTATAGTGTAGGAAAACAAGAAGACACGGTAAAAGTTAAATTATATAACTTAAAGTCAAAACTTAATGATAGGGTTAAAATAGATACCTAAACTTGTATAAATTCTGTTGGATGAGAGGATTTTGACCCAGACTCACCTTATCATAGAAATAAATCCATTTGGAGCTATTAAAAACTGAATATGACTTAATAATATAATAATATTTTTAGTTTTTCCAAAGGTGACCCTCTCCTCCATTATAAAAGGGCACCTCCTCCCTCTCTCCCTCACACCACATTGAGCCATCAAGCTCGAACAACCCCTGATGAATTCTCTTCTCCACTTCCTTAGAAACACCCTAGAGGTCCTGGTCTTCTTTAAAGACCATTAATAGTGCCCTAAGAGGAGGTCTCAAAGAGGTGCTTCAAAGAAGAGGTTATGTCCGTTACCGATTCATTCAACGTTTTTTCTTATTCCACTTCTTCTTCTTTAGTTGTTTCATTATGAAGTAATAAAATAAGTATCACTAATATACTGGTATGTTATTATATGTATGAAACAACCCTATTTCACCATCTATCTATCCTATGGAAAACGAAATCATCACGCGTGCATACGTACGGAATACCGTCTCCACACCACGGTGTAATCTATTTTCCACCAACACCTTACTTGGATGGGTATAATGGTGTAAATAATAATTTTATATAATTATTGCAAAGATATATTGATTATGAAATAGTTTACATACACTCCAATACAATTCTATGATCATGTGAATGATATCATCGCTCGTGCGTATGTACGGAATACCGTATTCACGATGTGATGCGACTCGTTCTACATGATCTTCATTGAATTATGATTATATAAATGAATTTAATGAATTAATATAATATATATTACACTAATAACATTCTAGAAATTAAGGATCTATAACCTAAAGATAAAAAAAGAATATATTCGACAAAAC
Source organism: Viscum album (assembly GCA_963277665.1). NCBI lineage: Eukaryota > Viridiplantae > Streptophyta > Magnoliopsida > Santalales > Viscaceae > Viscum > Viscum album. Next base: position 316,776,074 of record OY728129.1, read on the forward strand.
ACGCATAAGAACAAAACGTAATAAACACCTGAATAACAAGTAGCAATGAAATATTACTAATAAGAAGCTAAGAATATGGACATATATGATATAATAACAATGATTATGATTCTTTAATAAGACAATGACATTATTTAAATCATTATACAGGATGATCAGACACTTACGAAGAAAATCGGACCTATGGTAAGGGAATATATCACAATATCATTTTTATCCGAGATTGATTATACTTTGGTATTTACTAGGGTGTATTTTATCATCCACATCCATGTTTCATCAATATGTAATATTATTTCCATCCACCTACAATTTTTTAAATCCAATTTTACCCTTCGGTGAGATTTTAGTAAAAGATATGAAAGGAATCTTTTGTTGTTTTTTCGTATGAGGTACTTTTTGAATTTTCCAACAAAAGTACGAGAAGAACGTTTTTTTAAATTATACATCATGAATGGATTTTTAAATCATTATTTCAAAGAAGATTCCATTAAAAGTTTTCAAGTTTATTTTTAATCAAATTCATTTAGTTTAAAATTGTATGACATGTTAAGAAAGGAAAAATATTTTTGTAGTAGAAAAGATAATTTCCCCAATAATGGAGTTCAAGTGTTTTATCAAAATTATTTTACATCTCTGATAAATCAGGTTTCTATTTCTATCCATATTATTACATTTCTTTTATTATGTTGTGTTGAATTATTTTTATGAATTCCTTTATCTTATATTAATTGTTTTATTATGTCACGATGTTTAAGAATCCCATTTTTATTACATGGGTTATGCAATGATGTATGATTTATGATATTTTGGCACACATAAGAATGGTATAATTATGAGATGGGTGGGACCTATATCTCCCTCCAATGAATTGGGTAAATATTTATATCTCATGAGATATACATGGCTAGAACGGATGGTTAAACTAGTTCAGTGAAACATGACTGAAACGATGAGTGAACTCGGTTCAGAAATGGACTTTGTCCGCTAAGATCGTCTTTTCTATGAGTCTTCACTACTAAAAAATGATTCTCTATGATTATGTGTGTATTAAAAAAAGCGTCATGTTTTATGTTATGATTATTGGGTTTAAATTTCACTTCTATGATTTATCCCATTTATGAAATTATGATTTCTTTTTCAGGTTAAGATTTCCAAAATGTTATGTTTTTATGAATATGATGTGATTGATTTTTATTTTGTTTACCATTCATGAGCAATTGAGCTCACACTTTTGTATTTTTTCTTTCCCCAGGTAAGGAAGAATGTTATTAAGTAGGATAAGCCAAAAGGGACTCTAGATATGATGAAATAAATGGGATACAATGTAGATGCTTTATGAACTAGTTGTTTATGTTTCCCAGTTTCTAAAGACATTATACCTATACCGCCCTTTCCTGGTATTGTTATATGTTGTAATAAGTATGCTTCAATTCTGAATTAAAAACAATGTATTTAATGTATGGGTGGTTACACTTATGTTATTGTTCAATCAGAATAAATGTGTCCTAGAGATATGCCTCTCACCTAAATATATTAATAGTAATGATAATCAACTACGAACTAAAATTAACATACTGAAATCTAGGAAATAAGTTTCATTGGAGCATCCCATATTTTCTAATGATATACAATAACATGAGGCAAAACTTATGGACCATCAAAAACCCAACCATTTTATGGAATAGATACAAGATGTCCATGCTGATTTAGATGGTATTCATGATCAGTGTGACTTTCCATATGATATATGTGAGGGAGATTAAAAAGATCTGGATCACCTCTATAATGTGTATCGGGTAAAATCCATCTTCCCTATCCTTTAAAAGTATAATAGAAAATAAATTATTAAATTAGTCATCCAATGGTGGAAGATACCACCCATGTGGTGGAATGCTAAGAAAAGATAGATCATACTAACTACTAGCCCTGATCTACTAATATCTAACATCAAGAGGCACTCATTATTGAGTAAGATACTGAATAAGGACCATCTAAGGGAGATGATATTATTTTGATCTCTTTCATCTATGATTTTTTTCAATTTTATTTGTGTACCAGTCCTTATTATTTTAAATTTTCGTATATATTTAAATCCTTTATATGACTTAAAGGAAAATAAATAAAGAACACACTTGGTGAGGAAACATTGAGCAACATGATTTTGATAATAAAGTATATTTGGAAGCCTATGAAAAATTCCATGTTCTTGAGACTGAGTAAAACAAAGATACAATATTCTCACTTTGATATGGTTAAATTTTTTATTAATAATGCATTTTTAAATATTATTCGAGTAAATATAGCTTCTAAGTTTCACTTTAACTAGAAAATAGTGAGTCTAATTTATTTTAAAAGGTAATCCATGGAACCTAACACATTAAAGATATGAAAAGGGGGATGAGGAGATTGGGATAATGGGGGTCCAAAATATTGAAATACCATGCAATCAGAATAGATATGATGGACTCCAATTAGTGTAAATGACCAATGATCATGGAAATAAGAGAGCGAAACATCCTGGCTCGACTATGATGGAAAAAAGTCCTCAACTATATTCCATTCAAACCATGTGTGCAACTACTCGATGCTATTATAAATAATTCATTTGCACCTCCTGATAATATAGCTGATGGCCTAGTGGTATGCCCAAGGATTCATAGATAATTTATGACCATACGTGAATTAGTTTCTATCACAGTATGTTGTATTTTTATTTTACATTAAATTAGAATAGTGAGAATTACATATGCCTCTAGTTTGAGGTGGTCACCTCTAACAAGGATATATTTAAAGAGAAGAAACACAAAAAACCATTTTCCATTATATGTATCAGTATCGAACTACATTAACCATCAGTGTTATTTTTCATGTAGGCATGGTGAGGGAACAATCACACCGACATTCCCAGTCTATTGTTATATTCATTAAATGTTATAATGCAATCAGTATAGGTTTTTATCAATGGGACATCTCACACTATTTTCAAATTTTTATTAAATAAATAATTACATTCCTTATATTAAAAATACAAAATGTTATTGTACCTCTTGATCCCTTACACTGATCATCATTCTTGTCTCTCTAAATGGTCCCACAAACTATCATCAACGTAATCAGATGCAATTATTTCTCATAACTATAATTCCCCATACCATAGAACCATCAATATAAAAGTTAGTATCCATAATCTATTGTGGATCCAAACCAATGAATATTCAAACTCATGAAAAAAAAATCCTCACCCAGATAGTTTCAATGAATAATTGATTGATAAATTCATTTTATGGTTCCCTGCATCAATTGCACCTTGAGGCTAGGTTCACACCAATCTGTTTGATATTTACTTCAGTATGTTGGGAATTATTTCAGACCATGTAAACCAAAATGTTGACCTTTATTGGAATTTCTTTACTACATGTCATGTTTACTCATTCAACACAATCATGATCCACCAATTTTAATCTCCATAAATCCCAGGTTGAGAAGGCCCCCAAATTGGACCTTATGAAAATACATCTGTTCAATATAGAAAAAAAATTCATATGAGTTCTTTTACTCCTCATATTGGATAGCATATAGACATTACTGTTTAAAACATACCTCTATGAAGTATATATCTAACATGGGGTATCGAAGAATACACAGTAGTGGACCAACTGAGTTATATTTACATAAGTTGATATCAGCTTCCAAAAATCCATTGGGTGTGATTGGGAAGCTCTAAAACATGATGTTGTACAATGTTCCAAGTATTAGAAAACATCTTGCATTGATTATACATGTTGATCCAAGACTAATATTTCATTAAATTCCCCCATAAATTCCTCCCCACGATATTTTCCCCACCAACTGGTTCACCTAGATATTCTATAGGGAAAGACCCTCTACTCATAACCATGAAGCTTTCTAGTACTATAATCCTCCATCTATAACTTCTTCTTGGGAAGAAGACACTTATTTTTTCCATATTGATCACTTAACCACTCCACGTGATGCAGTCCTCTAGGATTTCATTGCCACCCCTAACTGATCATTTTTTTGAATTCACACATACAATTATATCACCATAAATATATGGTAAGATATGCCCAAATATAGGTACCATGACTCATATGGAAGGATATTCCCTACCACAATACCCCTTTTAAAGAGATGGATGAACGATTCATGTGGTATGACAAAGAGATTAGGGGATATTTGATCAAATTTCTGTATTCATGGGACAATTTTGAAGAATCCATATTGCTTTCCCAAAAACTAGATAGAAATCTATGGGGAAAATAATGTAGAACTTTCGATACTAGTAACCGAAAAGGATTAAAATCTATACATAATCCTACCCCCCACAATGAAAGTTTAATATTATTACAAATGTGATGGCTCTAGTATACTCTATATTTGTGTAATTTATCTCAAAAAAACAAGTAGTGTAGGATAGAAAAGGCCATATTTGGTGGTTCAAATTTAAGAAGATCAACCCACGATCATGTTATGGATAATATCTGGTAGTTCTATATGGTGGATGTAAAAATATAGGTTCCACTTGGAAGATCATAAAAATATTTATATATAAATTCAATCATGGAATTTATATTTTATTCTTAGAAGTTTCTACCTTGTATCCCAACTCGCACCTAAAATTTTAAACATTATTGACAAGATGCATTTGATTTAATTGTTTTATTTACTTTTGTAGGACCGTTATGTCATAAAGAAACCCTCAGTTGAAATTTTAATGGGGGATATACAAGTAGTATTTTCAAAATGGTGTTCAATTTTATGTTTTTTTCTTAAACTAATTTGATTTTACTGAGATTTTGATTTGATCTTTAAGCCATTAAATTGTACACCCATATATTCAATTTATGCATTACTTGATTATCATTATGAGAGGAGTATCATATAAATCTTTTGATTTCATGTTCTAGATTTTAATATTATTGTTATAGAATGACTAAAATATGGAATTCAATTTCTATGTTAATTCATGGTTATTAAATTGAGGACCAGGGATTTGATTGAATTTGGGGATACATGAATATGAAATTTCAATAGCAATTTTCATGCATTAAATTTATGAAATATATGTGAATTTGTTATATATTATTATTCGTAATAGTATTTAATGTACCTAAATGAAATTTCCCATTTATCACAGAATTTTAAGACCAGGTACATCATATTTTATCTTTAGCATATTTCATAACTAATCATGGGACATGCCACCTACCTGAACATGAATTTTAACTATTAAAAAATAATAAAAATGAAAAAATCATTTAAATTTATTTGGTATTATTTTGGATTTTCCTAATACTTTAGACCATAATTACATCAATCCTAATTTATCCCACGTAGTCCTTGAAATCCCGTTCTTGGAATAATCCATGCTTCATGCCATTTTAATCCATTTTTACCTTACTCTAAGTATTTTCATGAATGTTTAAGGATGAAACATGGGTGTGAAGGGATACTAGGTGATTTGGATTAGATACATTCTACTGAAAAATAATGGGGGTTTGTATTGGATGTATTATGCAAGATGGTGAATAATTCATTCTAAATTATTTTTTCCCTCCCTGAAAGGAAAAAAATGAATGAATAAAAAAATATGAATGGGTTCACTCTTAGATGAATAAATAATAACCACTACAAGACTAATGGTTTTAATACTATGTCGTAAGGTGGTGTATTAGAGACTAATTAAAATAATGAATTAAAATTACCTAAAATAATTAAAAAATCATAATATATATAGATAATAAATCAATAGGCTTAACATCATTCATTATGATTTCATTTTCTATAACCTTTTCCAAGATCGTGGGAAGTGGGAGTTATTGTATTGAATGGGAAATTTTTTTTATACATTAACATTGATATAATTAATAATAAATTAGATTTTACTATCCTCCTCGATACATAATTTTTTGAACATCAACTACCATCAATCTTACATCCCATATTCATATGAACATTATTGAAAATTCCCCATTATTTTATGTGAATTTGGTCTTCCAAAATGGTATTAATTGGTTCCTTTTCAATACTATTGAACATATCATGTTATCTTGATATTAGAATAAATATACTAGAATTATTTTGTGAGTAACGAGGGAATATATTAAATAGAGAGATGATTCATGATATGGCATGTTTGTGAAAAAAATTGAGTAACTAGAATTGATGAAATCAATAGTTCCATTATTTTTCAAAAGGGATAATGTAAAATTATTGGGTTGACATATATCATTAAATATTGAAAATTTAAATCTATATTTTATATGGAATATGAATAATTGATTTACGATTGATATTTTTTAACACATTGAAATTTGAATAATGGTAAAATTGGTGTCCTCTGAATTCGATGCTGAGATTTTATTCTTGAGTAAAATAATAGTATTAGTGTCGTTGTATTTGATACACTTGTATTTGGATAATTATATTATAAACTTATAAATTATTTCAAATGACATTTAAATGAAAATTCTAATAAAATAATTTTTTTATTAAATTATGGAAATTTATTAATGTGTAGTTAAAATTATTAAAATCATTGAATTTTAAAATTGGGGATTTATTTTCAAATTCTTGAAATTTTATTAAGAATAATTTATTATTTTTTATTTTAATAAAATATACATATCCTAGATGTCCCTCAACAAACGACACAGATACATATAGCCATCCCCATGATGGGGACATCCTACCATTTATGCCACATGAGTGCCCTCGTAGGATTAAGATAGAGAGTCCAGGTAGAAGACCACATGACGTTGGGGGCATGGGTTGTGTGTAAGCCCATGTATATTGAGTAGTATATGTCATACATATATACAGTTTGTGCATGTATCTGGGTTACCACCCTTGTGCATGATTTTGACCCGAAAAATTAACTGGATTTCACTAATAAGATCATGAAGACCATTCGATATTTAAATGTGGGAGTACATCATCATGTTACAGTTCACATTTCACATGAATGAGAACATTGAATATTTTATTATTTTTCCTCATCACATGAAAATGTCACACTTCAATAATCTTATAATGTCTCCATTATCCATGATTTTGGACTCCTCTTCAACTCATAGATAACCACCATGATAACCAATACTTGAGCTTGAGATCGATCCTTATTCAACTAATTAAATCAAGGAAAACTAGTATAACGACCCATACTTTATATACATTGTTAATACTTTAAAATTGAAGCACACTTATTAGAACATATGACAAAACCACAATGGAACGTATAGGAATAGTGTCTTTAGAAACTAGGAAACATAAACAACTGGTTCATAAATCTTCTACAGTGTCTCCCATTTATTTCATCATATCTAGGGTCCCTTTTAGCATATTTTACTTAATATCTATCTTCCTGACCTGGGGAAAAGAAAACATAAAAGGGTGAGCTCAAATTCTCAGCAAGGGAAAATAAAGGAAATAAATATCACATCATATCTTTTTGAAAATCATAACCTCCAAAAGTGATCATAATATATTAACATGGAATAAATCATAGAAGTGAAAATGAGATCCCCATAATCATAACATGAATCTTTAAACTTTGTGGTATGCACACATAATCATGGAGAATCATTTCTTGTTAGTCATGACTCATTGCCAAGACTATCTTAGTGGACAAAGGCCCTTTCTGAACCGAGTACACTCCTCATTTCAGTCCTATATCACTGAACTGAAATAACCTTCCGTTCCAGCCATGTCTATCTCATGAGATATAAAATCTTTACCCAATGCATTGGAGGGATATATAGGTCCCACCCATCTCATAATGATACCATGGTTATGTGTGCCACAAAATCATAAACCATACATCATTTCATAACCCATGTAATAAAAATGGGAATCTTATGCATCATGACATCATAAAACAATTCATATATGATAAAGGAATTCATAAAAATAATTCCTTCACAACATAATCAAATCAATGTAATAATAGGGATAAAAACATAACCCTTTATTATCTTAGATGGAAAATAATTTTGATAAAACACTTGAACTCCATTCTTGAGGAAAATATCATTTCTTCTTCAAAAACATTTTTTTCCTTTCTTAACATTCCATAAAACTTTAAACTAAAAGAAGTTGATTAAAAATAAACTTTAAAACTTGTAAAGTATTCTTCTTAGAAATAATTTTTTAAAAATCCATTCATGTCGTATAAGTTAAAAAAAACATTCTTCGTACTTTTGTCGGAAAAGTCAAAAAGTACCTCGTACGAAAAACGACAAAAGATTCCTTTCATAAATATTACTAAAAACTCACCGAAGGGTAAAAATTGATTTAAACAATTGTAGGTGGATGGAAATAATATTACATATTGATGAAACATGTATGTGGATGATAAAATACACCCCAGTAAATACTTACGAATAAACAATCTCGGATAAAAATGAGATTGTGATATTTCCCTTACCTTAGGTCTGATTTGCTTTGTACGTGTCCGAAGCTCCTTTATAATGGTTTAAATAATGTTATTGACTTATTCCAGAATCATACATATTTATATGATATCATATATGGTCATATTCTTAGCTTCTTGTTAGTAATATTTCATTGTTACTTGTTACTCGGGTCTTTATTGCCTTTTGTTCATATGTGTGTTTTTCCGAATAAATTCTTATTCTTCTTTTAAGGTTATAGATAACTTATATCCATAATGGTATTAGTGTAACATATATCATATTTATTCATTCAATTCATTTATATAATTACTATTTAATGATGATCATGTAGAACGAGTCGCATCACATCGTGGAGACGGTATTCCGTACGTAAGCATGAGTGATGATATCATTCATATGATCGTGGAATTGTATTGGAGTATATATATATTATTTCAGTATCAATATTACTTTATAATAATCATAAATAGTTACTCATTACACCATTATACCCATCCTAGTAAGGTGGTGGTGGAAAATAGATTACACCACGGCGTGGAGACGGTATTCCATACGTACGCACGCGCGGTGATTTCATTTTTCCGTAGGATGGATAGATGTTGAATTAGGGTTGTTTCATATTTATAATAACATATCAGTATGTAAGTAATACTTATGTTATTACTTTATCATGAAACAGCTAAAGGAGAAGAAGTTGAAGAAGAAAGAAATTGAAAAGATCGGTAATGGATATTACCTCTTCTTTGGAACGCCTCTTTGAATCCTCCACTTAGGGAACTAAGATTGGTCTTTGAAGAAGACCAGGACCTCTAGGATTATTCTAGGTAAGTGGAGAGGATAAAATGGCAGGGGTTGGCCGAGCTTGAGTGCTCAAATTGGTGTGAGGAGGAGGGGGGAGGAGGTGCCCTTTTATAAGGGAGGAGAGGGGCACCTTAGGAATACCTCAAAATATTATTTTATATTAAAGTCAAAATCGTTTTTTAATGGTTCCAAAGGGTCTTATTTCGAAGGTAAGGTAGGGATGGGTCGAAATCATATCAACCAATAAGATTTAGACAAGTTTAGTGTATTATTTTAACCTTATTAAATAGATTAAACTCTAAGTTAAATAATTTAACTTTTACCGTGTCTTTTTGTTTTCTTTCACTATATGGTTAATACACTTACTATAACATGACAAAAGAACCCCAAATTGTTTATTATTAATATATATATCCTTATCTAAGTCATGTGGCCGAACCTTAGATTTTTAGGAATAAAATAATAATTAGTAATATAATATTTGATTTAAAAACTATTTTTTGTCAATTTTGACACTATTTAACATTTGATTTTTCTGAAAGTCATAACAGAATTATATGTTCGAACCAAGTTGATTAAATCAACACTAATATATCATAGTAACCTAGAAAATTAGTGGAATTCATAAAAAGTTTCAAATTACATTTATTTTGGTGTTTATAACATCAATTATGTCAATATTTCATTAATAAGATAATTACTGCATCATCATTGGGTCATAAATAAATTAAATTATTTAATGTCTAAAAATTACAAATAAAATTCCATTATGTAGGAAATCTTTTTAGCTTTCTAATGAATATTTATAGTCGAATTTAACTTATGTATAACCCCATATTAAAAATGTTTTAGTTATTAAACTTTGATTTTAACTATTTTAACTATTCATTAAATAAAATAATATTAAATGTCATAATCTAATCTAAGTGGACCTAAATGGTCATATTATATTCATAAGGTTGTTTTTGGTCGAATTACACTTTTTCAATAGAATTAGGACATGTGTTAGGGTAATAGTAATATCATATTTACCCTTACATACCCTATTTACTATTAACCGTGGTAAAAAAAAGTAAAAAGTTACTATTCACCAAAAATTATTTCATCTCATTGAACCACATTTTAGTCCTTGATATTAACCGTGTCTGTCAAATTTTCGAAATTCCATTCACAGAAGCGGTAAAATTATGATTTATGCAAAATTCAGTTTTTAACCTACCACTTAGTAGTTTCACTATTCATCAAAAATTGAAAGTTTTCAGAAAAATACCAAAATTTCACCGTAGGCTAATTTCGGTATTCCGAATCCAAAAATGAAGTCCATTTTAAAAAATAAAATTTATAAAATTTCAAAAAGTGTTTATTACTATTCATAAAGGCTAGTTTTAATAATATTTTAATAGCATATCGTTGTTTAGTGATACTCGATATTGCATACGACGCAAGCTATCGTGGAAGGTCGCGATTGCGTGTAAAGTAAGCCAAGATAGTATGTAGTGAAAGATTCCTTTGATGATATATAAAAAACAAAATATTACTCATAAAAATCTCGGGTGTTACATTCTACCCCCCTTAAAAAGAATTTCGCCCTCGAAATTCGTCACTTTGTAACAAACAGACGAGGATACTTCTCCCTCATCATATACTCAAGCTCCCATGTAGCTTCTTCAAGTTGGTTGTTCCTCCGTAAAACTTTCACCAATCGAGTGGTCTTGTTTTGTAGGTCTTTTTCGCTATGATCCAGAATCTCTATCGGCTGTTCTTCATAAGAAAGATCTTGCTCCAGTGGTACAACTTCTGAGCTGAGTACATGTGAAGGATCAGGTATGTACTTTCTCAGGAGAGATACATGGAACACATCGTGAACTTGATAGAGATTCGGTGAAAGCGCCAATTGGTAAGCTACCTTCCCAACACGATCCAGTATTTCGAAAGGACCGATATATCTAGGGCTCAACTTCTCCTTCTTTCCAAATCTCATAACCCTCTTCCAGGGAGATATTCGTAAGCACACTTTATCACCCACTTCAAACTCTAGGTCTTTTCTTCGGTTGTCGGCATAACTTTTTTGTCGACTCTGAGCTGCTCTTATGTGTTGTTGAATAGATCTAACCTTCTCTTCCATTTCATCAACGAGATCAGGTCCTAACAGCTTTCTTTCCCCAAGTTCATCCCAGCAAGTTGGAGTCCTGCATTTCTTTCCATAGAGAGCTTCATAAGGAGCCATCTGAATACTGGAGTGAAAGCTATTATTATAAGAAAATTCCATAAAAGGTAGGTGTTGATCCCAACCTCCTTTGAAATCTATAGAGCAAGCTGTCAACATATCTTCTAGGGTTTGAATTGTTCTCTCAGACTGTCCGTCTGTTTGGGGATGAGAAGCTGTGCTGAAACTCAACTCTGTATCCAGAGTATGCTGAAGACTTCGCCAGAACTTCGAGGTAAATCTTGGATCCCGATTAGATATAATAGAATGTGGTACTCCATGCAATCTTACCACTTCCTTTACATATATCCTGGAAAGCTGATCTATAGAGAAATCCTCTCTAATAGCAATGATGTGTGCAGAATGTTTAAGACGATCAACTATGAACCAAATAGCATTATTTCCTTTGGATGTTTTAGGAAGTCCTGTGAAAAAGTCCATAGTGATGTTTTCCCATTTCCATTCGGGTATGGGTAATGGTTGTAACATCCCCTTAGACTTCTGTCTCTCAGCTTTAACTTGTTGACAAACCAAGAATCGAGAGACATATTCAGCAACATCTCTTTTCATGCCATCCCACCAGAAGTACTCTTTCAGGTCCATATACATCTTCGTGCTTCCAGGATGAATAGAGAATGATGAACTACGAGCCTCATCCAGCAGCTCCTTCTTTAATTCGGGGATGGGAGGAACACAAACCTGATTCCTGAACTTTATTATCCCATCACAATCAAGGTTGAATTCAGGAACATTTCTCACCTTCTTTTGTAACTCGACATCTTCTTTCTGTGCCTCTTTAATCTTCACATGTATAGATGGTTGAACATTCATTTGAGAAAGATAAGATTTTTCCCCTTCCATTATAATTCCAAGATCCATCCTTTATAAATCCATAAATATTGGATCCTTTGTGATCCTCATCATGGATAAATTAGCATGGTCTTGTCGACTTATTGCATCTGCCACCTTGTTTTCTTTCCCAGTGTGGTAATGGATTGAGCAGTCGTAATCCTTAATCAGCTCCAACCATCTTCTTTGACGCATATTCAACTCCATTTGTGTAAAAATATACTTTAAACTTTTATGATCAGTATAAATATCACACCTTTCACCATAAAGGTAATGCCTCCAAATCATTAATGCAAAGATTACCGCAGCCAACTCCAAATCATGAGTTGGGTAATTTTGCTCATGGATTTTCAACTGTCGTGAGGCATAAGCTATCACCATATCAGTTTCCATAAGAACACACCCCAATCCCTTCTTGGATGCATCACTATAGATCACAAACCTTTCTCCACTACAAGGCAGTGTGAGCACATGTCCACTGGATAACCTTCTTTTCAACTCCTTGAAATTCTCTTCACATTCCTCTGTCCAAACAAACTTAACTCCATTCCGAGTCAACTTGGTGAGTGGATTAGATAATCGTGAAAAATCCTTTACAAAACGTCGATAATATCCTGCCAAACCAAGAATACTTCGGATCTCAGTTACTGTTGATGGTCTTGACCATCTTTCGATAACCTCTGTTTTTGCTGGATCCACAGATATCCCCTCTTTTGAGATTATGTGACCAAAAAATGCAGCTTTTTGAAGCCAAAATTCACACTTGGTAAATTTGGCATAAAGATTGTCCTTTCTCAGGGTCTTCAATATAATTCTCAAGTGATCTTCATGCTCTTCCTTGCTCTTTGAATAGACAAGAATATCATCTATAAAAACTACCACAAATTGATCAAGATAGTCTCTAAAGACTCTATTCATTAGATCCATGAAGATAGCAGGGGCATTAGTAAGACCAAATGGCATCACTATAAATTCATAGTGTCCATACCTTGTACGGAAAGCCGTCTTTGGTATATCCTCCCTTTTGACCCTTAATTGATGATACCCTGAACGAAGATCAATCTTGGAAAAGTATTGAGCTCCGCATAGTTGGTCAAATAAGTCATCAATGTGTGGGAGAGGATATTTGTTCTTGATAGTCATCTTGTTATGTTCTTGATAATCAATGCAGAGTCTCATTGATCCATATTTCTTCTTAACAAATAGAACAGGTTCTCCCCAAGGTGACGCACTAGGGCCTATGAATCCCTTATCAAGATTCTCTTGGAGTTTCTTCTTCAATTCCTGCAACTCAATTGGGGCCATTCTATAAGGTGTCTTTGAAATTGGCAAAGTGCCCGGTACGAGTTCTATTGAAAACTCAACTTCACGATTTGGTGGAAGACCCGGTAATTCCTCCGGAAATACATCATCAAACTCCCGTACAATGGGCATATTCTTAATCGTGAGTTTCTCACCAACCATTTGATATAAATAACCTTAATTTAGTGGAATCGATACCCATAAGATGGAAGAAATTTCCACTGGAAGGTTATGTTCATACTTGCATTGATAGACGATCATAGATTGATCTGGAATATGAAATGTGACTTCCCTTATTTGGCAATTGATATGAGCTCCATGTAGAGAAAGCCAATCCATGTCAAGAATCACATCAAATTCCACTAAAGGAAGGATCACAAGATTTGCAGGAAGCACTTTCCCACAAACTTCGATCGGAGAAGAATTATAAACTTTTGATGGGACTGTTGTGCCATTAGGTGTTGTCACAGCTAACTCAACATCTAATTGTTGAGGTAGTACGGTGATACCCTTAGAAAATTTTTCAGAAATAAAAGAGTGGGTGGATCCAGAATCAAATAAAACATTTTCTACTTTAGAGTGGATGGTAAGTGTACCTTTCACCACTTCGTTATCGTACTCCACATCGCTGATAGAAATTGCATGCGACTTTCCTTTGTCTTTAGCCTTAAGATTTTGTTGACGTCGACCATCATCATCAACCCTTGGATTTGGGCATTGATTGGCATAATGCCCCATCTCCTTGCATGTGAAACATTGAAGTGTAGTAGGTTAATTCTGTGTATCCCTTCCTTTGTTTGCATCATTAGACATCTTCTTCCCATTATCACGGCATTCAAATGCACGATGACCTTCCTTTCCACATTTAAAACATTTACTTGTCCCTTTAAGACAACTCCCTCCATGTTTCTTTCCACAATTTGAGCATAAGGGAAATTTCATCTTCTTTTCAGTGTGCTCTTTATATTTTCCTTTGAATTCCATCTTCCTCTTCTAATCAAACCCATGTGACTGATGGGTTACTCCAATCTCCATCTCGACTTTGAGAGCACATCGAACGATTTCCTCGAAGCTATTGAAGTCCCTTATGGCTAACGCCCTTCGAAGACTTGGTTTTAAGCCACTAAAGAATCGATCGATCTTACTCTCAGGTTGGATAATAATACCAGAAGTGTACCTTGCAAGTCTTGTAAAATTTGCTTCATAGGTACCAACAGATTCATCATCCCTCTGCTTCAGTTCAAGAAACTCTTTCTCCATCTTTGTTCGGAGAATACGAGGGAAGTACTTATTGACAATTAAGTTCTTGAACTCGTCCCATTCCATAGACTCAATTTCATCCCTTTGCCTCGTATTCTTAATAAGATTCCACCATTGATCAGCATCTCCTTCCAAACGATACACTGCTTGGATGACTTTATCATGTTCAGAACATTGAAGAACTAAAAATATCTTTTCAGTAGTACTAATCCATTGTTCAGCAACTAATGGATCAGTAGACCCACTGAAAGAAGGTGGACGCTGCCTCATGAAGGATTCAACAGAATGTTGCTCCTTCCTTTGCTCATTTGGAAGTCCTGCATGATTCATAGAATGAGAAAGTTGTGTGAGCATGGCTACAAGATTTTGCATTCCAGCTCCCATATCATTTGGTTGCTCAGGGGGACAATCATTGCATTTCACGTCGCATTCCTCTTTAACACGGTTCCTTCGGGTTCCAGCCATTGACTAAAACCAAGAAGAATAGTGTGAGCAACACTAATTATAATAGGAAAACCACATAATCAAAGATAAAATTTCACACTTAAGGTTTTATCCTAGGGTATTCATGGCCATTACTAAAACACTAAGATTGTGTCTATGCTTAGACTTATCCTTAGGGTTCTTACTAAGGCTTTCACATCCAAGTTTCCAAAGGTTGACTATAACTTTCCTCTGATACCAACTATAATGACCCATACTTTACATACATTGTTAATACTTCAAAATTGAAGCACACTTGTTACAACATATGACAAAACCACAAAGGACCGTATAGGTATAGTGTCTTTAGAAACTGGGAAACATAAACAACTGGTTCATAAATCTTCTATAGTGTCTCCCATTTATTTCATCATATCTAGGGTCCCTTTTAGCATATTTTACTTAATATCCATCATCCTGACTTGGGGAAAAGAAAACATAAAAGGGTGAGCTCAAATGCTCAGCAAGGGCAAATAAAGGAAATAAAAATCATATCATATCTTTTTGAAAATCATAACCTGCAAAAGAGATCATAATATCTTAACATGGAATAAATCATAGAAGTGAAAATGAGATCCCCATAATCATAACATGAAGCTTTAAACTTTGGGGTATGCACACATAATCATGGAAAATCATTTCATGTTAGTCATGACTCATTGCCAAGACTATCTTAGTGGACAAAGTCCCTTTATGAACCGAGTTCACTCCTCGTTTCAGTCCTGTATCACGGAACCGAAATAACCTTCCGTTCCAGCCATATCTATCTCATGAGATATAAAATCATTACCCAATGCATTGGAGGGAGATATAGGCCCCACCCATCTCGTAATGATACCATTCTCATGTGTGCCTCAAAATCATAAACCATACATAATTTCCTAACCCATGTAATAAAAATGGGAATCTTAATCATCATGACATCATAAAACAATTCATATACGATAAAGGAATTCATAAAAATAATTCCTTCACAGCATAATCAAATCAATGTAATAATAGGGATAAAAGCAGAACCCTTTATTATCTTTGATGGAAAATAATTTTTATAAAACACTTGAACTCCATTCTTGAGGAAAATATCATTTCCTCTTCAAAAACATTTTTTTTCCTTTCATAACATGTCATAAAACATTAAACTAAAATAAGTTGATTAAAAATAAACTGGAAAACTTGTAAAGTATTCTTCTTAGAAATATTGTTTTAAAAATCCATTCATGCCGTATAAGTTAAAAAAAACATTCTTCGTACTTTTTTCGGAAAAGTCAAAAAGTACCTCGTACGAAAATCGACGAAAGATTCCTTTCATACATATTACTAAAAACTCACCGAAGGGTAAAAATAGATTTAAACAATTGTAGGTGGATGGAAATAATATTACATATTGATGAAACATGGATGTGGATGATAAAATACACCCCAGTAAATACTTACGAATAAACAATCTCGGATAAAAATGAGATTGTGGTATTTCCCTTACCTTTGGTCCGATTTGCTTTGTACGTGTCTGAAGCTCCTGTATAATGGTTTAAATAATGTTATTGACTTATTCCAGAATCATACATATTGATATGATATCATATATGGTCATATTCTTAGCTTCTTGTTAGTAATATTTCATTTTTACTTGTTACTCGGGTCTTTATTGCCTTTTGTTCTTATGCGTGTTTTGCCGAATAAATTCTTATTATTCTTTTAAGTTTATAGATACCTTATATCCAGAATGGTATTAGTGTATCATATATCATATTTATTCATTCAATTCATTTATATAATTACTATGTAATGATGATCATGTAGAACGAGTCTCATCACATGAGATTTAGACAAGTTTAGGGTATTATTTTAACCTTATTATTTAGATTTAACTCTAAGTTAAATAATTTAACTTTTACCGTGTATTTTTTTTTCTTTCACTATATGGTTAATACAGTTACTATAACATGCCAAACGAACCCCAAATTTTTTATTATTAATATATATATCCTTATCTAAGTCATTTGGCCAAACCTTAGATTTTTAGGAATAAAATAATAATTAGTAATATAATATTTGATTTAAAAACTATTTTGTGTCAATTTTGATAGTATTTGATATATGATTTTTGTGAAAGTCATAACAAAATTATATGTTAGAACCAAGTTGATTAAATCAATACTAATATATCATAGTAACCTAGAAAATTATTTTAATTCATAAAAAGCCTCAAATTACATTTATTTTGGTGTTTATAACATCAATTATGTCAATATTTCATTAATAAGATAATTACTGCATCATCATTGTGTCATAAATAAATTAAATTATTTAATGTCTAAAAATTACAAATAAAATTCCATTATGTAGGAAATCATTTTATCTTTCTAATGAATATTTATAGTCGAATTTAGCTTATGTATAACCCAATATTAAAAATGTTTTAGTTATTATACATTGATTTTAACTATTTTAACTATTCATTAAATAAAATAATATTAATTGTCATAATCTAATCTATGTGGACCTAAATGGACATATTATATTCATAAGGTTGTTTTTGGTCGAATTACACTTATCCAATAGAATTAGGACATGTGTTAGGGTAATAGTAATATCATATTTACCCTTAGTTACCCTATTTACTATTAACTGTGGTAAAAAAAAGTAAAAAGTTACCATTCAAAAAAAATTATTTTCATCTCATTGATCCACAATTTAGTCCTTGATATTAACCGTGTCTGTCAGATTTTCGAAATTCCATTTACAGAAGCGGTAAAATTATGTTTTATGCAAAATTCAGTTTTTAACCTACCACTTAGTGGTTTCACTATTCATCAAAAATTTAATGTTTTCAGAAAAATACCAAAATTTCACCCTAGGATAATTTCGGAATTCCGAATCCAAAAATGAAGTCCATTTTAAAAAATAAAATTTATAAAATTTCAAAAAGTGGTTATTACTATTCATAACGGCTAGTTTTAATAATATTTTAATAGCATATCGTTGTTTAGTGAAACTCGGTATTGCGTACGACGCAAGCTATCGAGGAAGGTCGGGATTGCGTGTAAAGTAAGCCAAGCTAGTATGTAGTGAAAGATTCCTTTGATGAGATATAAAAAACAAAATATTACTCATAAAAATCTCGGGTGTTACAACTAGGAATGACCATCAGGACCCTATCTAACCATTATTATCCCATTTTGAGACATCAACTAGCCATGTGAGGGCTGAATGACTCAGAGGTTCTCTCCTACGACATCTCCATGCATACATGCCACATCAAATCCACTAATTTTTCACCCGTGAATGACATGTATCTCATTCAATATAGTGTAATGGTGCATCCATGCCTCCTAAATAATCCATGCTCAAAAAAATAGATATAGCTAACATCCTCAGGTGTATCATTGATGAAAATCAGCTCACGATGTTCACCACCATTCAAAAATATTTTGAACACTCGATGTTAATAGATGTATAAGGATATCCAAGAGGAGTGTAAGGAACTCCCCCAACATATAAAATAAGACCCTTAACCACCTCCAATGGATGTTATATACTACTAAGGTAGGTCACATGGTGGGTGAAATTTATCTATGAAGCTTAATCTTTTTGTGTTTTATATTTTTTAAATTCTTTTATATTTTTTTATATTCTTATTTTTTATTAATATCACCGAATAATATATTAAACCATGTACTTCAACCATATTTTTTTCAACTTCGTCTCATTCTGTTATACTACATAATTATATTATTTCATAAATTTTATGATTTTTTTATTTACTTTTATGATTTTATTTTATTTTATTTTCCTTCATCTCTCTCTCTATCTCCATCTTCTTCATCTATTTTGTAAATTTAAAATCTCATGCTTTCTTCTTCTATTCCAGTTTTTATTCTTTTTTTATTATATTCTATTTTCCCATAATCACCATCATGGACTCTTAACCTCATAAATTAGTGGATAAACCATGGAGTGGACTAGAGGAGGTATGTTGTGTTTCTATTTTTTAAATAGTATAATTCATATGACATATTTACTTTTTTGGGGTGAGAAAATGAAGTTTTCATGTATCATGATATCCAATAATTACATTAAACTTAAACTGATTATTATTCAATTATTTTATCCATTTACCTTACTTCCCTTTAATAGTAACTCTTCACATATCTGATTTTTTCCATTAAAGGGATAAAAACAATATAATGGAGTTGGAACCTGGAAGTTTTCACACTATAATTTGAGTTGTTCTGTCATACGTGATTGTAGAATGAGGTGGAATTTAGTTTACTATAGGAATTCAGGATTCCGCGGTCTGTAAATAGAAGGATAGAAACATAAAATATATATTTCATGATAAACCTATTAAAAAATTAAACAACAATAAGAAAAATTATAGAACCCATAAAATAGAAATGTACATCTTTTTGTTCAATTTCTTTTAGAATTCATCTTATTTTAGATTAAAATTCCATTCTACATAACTAGGAACTATTTTTGAAAATCTACAATAAAAAAATATAAATATTTTCATAAAATAATGTATACCACAAAATTTATTAGTTTAGTTGAGTTAGATTAATTCTGTTAGAAAACTTGGAATCTTCACAAGATAGAATACCATGGTCAGCAAATGTGTTTCACTATGAAACAAATTTGAATTTTTTTTCTCAAACCCTGTAATAAACATGTGATATAACAAATGGTTTGGATATTACTGAGCCTGTTATCTCACAGCATATTCACTCTTTGGTGGTGTGTAGAAATTTGTGTCTATATTCATTCAGGGAATGGAAGGACAATACGGTAAGGCATTGAGGTTTCCATCAGCCGGGTTGTGTAGTTGGGACTGAGATGGTTGGAGTTTTCCCAGACTATCACTTGGAGTAGCTATTTCTACTATTATTTATTTGTTTACTGTTTTCACTTAGTTATTATTGACTAATTTGAGTTGTTTCAATTATATTTTTTCTTTTTTTTATATGAAATATATTCTTATTTTATCTTCCATTATTTCTTATCATTAAATAAATATAACTATGTCATGTTGTTTTCTTATGGTTAGGAGAAATAAATCCATATTATTGTTGTTGATTTACAAGTGAAATTTGTTTTAATTCATGGGAACTATGAGTTCACATAAGGTATATCCCGTACCAAGTCAGGTGAGACATTAAGAGGGTAACTCTGTCTGTTCTAAATAGTTTGGTACCATAGATGGTTTTATTCTTATGAGTTCATATCTTGGGATATTTTGTAGAATATATATAGGTTATCAAGTCTTAAGATATATATTGTGTTTAACACATATCTATCGTTTTCCATGATGAGACTCAAGTTATCATGGGGCGTTGGGATTTTTTTCTCCTATCTGGTGTTCATGATCATAGTCTCGTTTTTTTCTTATGGTTTTTATTTTGAACTGAGATTTTCCTTTTGTCTAATCATATCATCTGTTTAATTGTGTATCTATAAGACTATTAGATGTATTCTATGATATCCTCATAAGAGTGAAGCTGATGAAACACAAGGTAATATTAACCATTATAATAATGTTATCATTGATATCAGGGAGTAGTTTGTTCTATTGTCAAAAATTTACAAAATGTTCATAAAATAGTTTTTGAGATACATCCAGGAGTTGTTTGAGAAATAGATCCATTATAGTAGTTAATAAATGAGAATACATTATCCTTTAAGTATAAGATTGAAATCATTAGGAAAAGTATAAGATAGAAAATATTTATAATATCTTACATATCTTTAGTACACTATGTGTATCAAGTTTACATGTCTAGTATTAACACTTGAGGGTCACAGAATGCGATTGAGGGATTCCACGATACATGCAAATAGAAATGGGTTATCAAATTTGAATGTTTTTAAATCCTCATAATCCAATGGTTTTTTTCAAATCTACTGATTATAGAGATGTATCTTGAGCTCCTCTCATTATAATAAATAGTGTTTTTAGTGTCATAATACAACATTTGGGTTACTGAGTTACTTTGATTTTTTCCAGATTCAGTTAACAATGGTCAGCTGAATATTTGAAGTTCCTTTAGGGTTTTCTCTAGGATTCCATATATCATCTTTAAATTCATAATATTTTGACTTATTTAAATAAAATAATCTTGGCTATGATGATATGAATTGATATAACTGAAAATTATGGTTATTCTCCCACTTCTCATCCACCTACTAGAATCTTTAGTGGTGCGTATGGGATGATGATAAAGTGTCATGATCATTGCAGGATTGGTGGATTAGTTATCAAAAGAGGCCTCCACTATACCTTTAGGTACATATTTTAGTGCACCATTAACATTATATTAGTGTGGAATGGTTCAAAAAATCTACATTATTTTGCTTAACCTACAAATATGTGTAATGGTTCTTGAATTTATGGTTATCTATAGTGTTCCAGTTCGGCTATGTTAAAGCCTCATTATGGTCTAGTATTTTTGGATCAAGAGACTACTATGGTTGAGTGGGATAATTATTAGACTGTAGGTATCCAGCATCATGCATGTAGAGTAAATCACATTCACACTATAGATGAGTTTTCAACAGAGGAATATTCATGTCTAACAATAGTGAGATATACCATAATTACAACGTCACTAGTAGATATTTTATTATTTGACACTAGTTCTTCATAATTTTTCATATTCATAATTTTTTATATGATTAAACTTACAAAAGAGTTGATGTCATTATTTATTTATCTATTGATACCACATGGTATTAGGAATGATTAGGGGTTATTATGTCTTTCTTTTGTGCTATAAATTTATAATGTAGTGTTCATAAAGGATTTATTCTTGTTTAAAAGAGGGGTTGATTTTACATCATCATATATATGGATTGACTTGTTTCTCACTATGTGGAATCCAATTTTTGTCACCACCACATCACAATTATTTTTTCCAATGAGTGATCACATGTGTGTTTGGGAGAGTGGGTTTCATGGTCTGCACAAGAAATACATTCATTCGCAAATTGTTGTTTGTTTTTGTCAAACATAGTAGTTCATATCAATGATGTTTCTTATTTTTTTTATCTTTCTACTATTTTTGATGAAATTCATGATATTTTCCATGATTATATCTTTACTCTTCATCTTGAGAGAGATATATTTTTTAGAATTTACAATGTTCTTGTGACGTAGATGATTTTGAAAAATTCTTATCAGATAGAACATTTTACGATGATTGAGATAAATGATCTTTTGGATTACAAGGTGGAAGAAAGTTTCATTCACCCTAGTCTCTTGCCTTGTGTATCCCCTATTATCTTTTCTAAGAAGTAGTAGTTTTCAATCTAACTGTGTGTAATCTATTATATGTTGAATGGGGTGATGTTTAATAATATGTAAAATTTTCCACATCTAGATTAATTTTTTGATTCATTAAAGGGGAAAAGTGGTTTTTGAAAACTAATCTTCATTCATGTTATCATCACCTAAGATTTCAAGAGACTGATATATCGAATATGGATTTTAGGATAAGGTATGGCCATTATGAATATCTTGTGATGATGGCTCATCTTCCAAACACTCTTGTAGTTTTCATGGTATTGATGAACTTGTTATTCCATAAGAATCTCCACACTTCTGTGTTAGTGTTATTTGATGATTCATTGGTTTATTCAAGAACCAAGTATGATAATGACCACCAATTGAGAATTTTTTTTGAAATCCTATTGAGTCTTTGTTACTATAAATTGTTTTGTAAATAGAATTTCTAGAACCAAGAATTAATGTTATATTGATAGTTAATATTTGATCATGTATTATCATTTTATGCTAAGAATATGAAGGATATTTTTTACAGGATGGTCTATATAACAACTTTATATTTTTATCTTCCTTGGTCCTTCTAGATATTACCAATTTGTTTTTAATAATATCTTAATGTTGATATCACCACTGAATACTCTTACCAGAAAAATGGTGAAATTCATATGGGTGTAAAATTTTGGTTCTCTTTTGTTGAGTTGAACCCACATCAGACATCACCTCCTTTAATGATCTTAATATATCCCAGTAATGGGTATGTGGTTTTCTATTATACTAATGGAACATGTTTGGGTTTCATACATATATAGGATGATCATGTAGTGTCTTGTCGCTCTCTCTAGATTAGAAATAATGAAAATAATTTCCCACTCAAGATTTAAAATTGTTTAGGACATCTATGCACTTAAGTATTGGAAAAATATTATTCTTACGAAGCAGATAATGGTTTTTTTGACTATAATAGTTTAAGATACATCATTTTATGAAAGAATAGAATATAAGATATATGAAGTGGGTTGAATACCTTCAAATGTACAAATTTAACATGCAAAATACTCTGTGGAAGGGGAATTTCATTTTATAAACTCTTAATATGAATCTACCTTCACAATCTATTTCCAAATTTATAGAATAGTGGAACCTTCTACGTCCCTCTGATATGTTTCACATAGATGTCATAGTGGATTTTTCTGGTTTGGTTTTAACCATTATTCATCTATCATCTTCTCTCAATGAGTCAGTTCTATATTGTTAAAAATAGGATTATGTGTTCAAATGAATTTTAGTGACCCTGTATGTTGAAGAGACTATTTATGGTTATTTTCACTTATCAAATAATATACACTTATTTTGGGATTGTTTGATCATGCCGACATATATGAGGAAATCATTATTTATTTTCATTGTTCATAATGGTACATTTATCGAGACATTATGAAAATGTATTATGATATGAGATGGTAATTCTGGTGGCATGGTATGATTTGTGAAATTTCTAAATTTCTGTCCCACCATTAAACCTTTCAACATTATAATGCAGAGAATATGAAACCCCTCGGATTTCTCCGTTGATTTTTTATTATACATTAGAAGTTGGATGAGGTGTACAAGATCTTTTTAATTGTATTACCATAGAATCATTGAGGGATAAATATAACCGGTGTGGTTATAGATCAATTTTTTAAGTCTTCTCAATTCATTATAGTCAGGTACCCAATGAATGTTAATGATCTCAGTAACTTGTATGTGTAGTAGATTCTGTGGTTACATGTGGTTCCTTAATAAACTATTTTAAATAATGATACTAGGTCTACATTTTTATTATTCTGGAGTATTAAATAGGCTATGGGGACTCAGGTTATGATGTGTTCTTCTTACCATCTATATATCGATTTCCATACAAAGTGTGTTGTCAAAATTTCAGAGGATATTTTATTGTAAGAATCGTGTATTTTTTTTTATAATGGGATTGACATATGGGACTGATAAAGTTTTCTTATAACAATTTTATATGTTTTATATCATAATACACCCCTTTGAGTCTTTTTATATTATCCTTTTAAGATCACCACATTTTGAAGAAGAGGATTTAGAGGATTATTTGGTGGGACCAAGTCTTATTCTGGATATGTCAGCGATGATTTTGGATATACATTCAAATAAAGTTACAATTCATATTCAATATAAATATTATTCATATCGATGGATTCATCGTTTTTATTTTTTCTATTTGAGTCCATTTTCTCATAATATTTTATCTTGGGTTGGGTCACCTTCATGTTGGAATACAGGGAATGTTTGATATGAGATATGTTGGAGTGTATGAGTTCACAAATGGATTGGAAAGGTTCTATATTGGTTGATATTTATAGTCAACATACTGAAACTTCATGATATTTTACACATATCACTACTCAAGAAATACCATACTAGTCCCTTTGACATTTGGATTTGTGAGCAAGAAAAGTTATAACAATATGTTTCTTTTGTGGAGCATCTAATAGAGATCATTGACTCTTATGTGAATATATTACATGGGAATTATATTCCATTAGTCAAATTGTTATGGTGATGTGGATTATATTCTCATGTGAAATGGGAATGTGTGTTATTGATGAGGGAGTGGGGGAGTCACCTCTTTTCTAGACACATTCTTTCACATGGAATCATGGGTTCTAATGGCTTATGGTCGGTATTTTATAACACGTTAATACAGTATTTTAGGTCATCAAACTCTATTTTATTTTTATCCACAATATTTGGGTTGATCGTTGGACTCCCACAGATGGAATATATTTTATGGGGAAAGTACCTAAATGGTCATTGATATGATAGTTTTTTTAATTAAAAAAGTTTAGATGTATATGTATTAATAAATTAATGAGTTTATCCCTGAGTCTATAGAATGCCTAAAGTGGTTTGTATTTTGGAGTAGGAAAATAATGTTTTTGTTGTCCATTGGGTCATTATACATCATGTAATTTTCTTACACACTGTGTATTTAGTATCCAAGCCCATTTTAGAGTTGAATTAATATCATGAGGGTTTACAAATAGTGAAAAGGATTTACATGATGTGTAATATAGAAAGTTATTTTTTATAAAACTTATATAGGTTTTTAGCATATATGGACCCTTAGGTTATCTTAGTGTTTAAAGGGGTTACATCCATTGTAAATATTTTGTTTTTTGATTTTAGGGAGAAATAAGACTGATTATTCATTCATTCATCTACAGGAACTTTCCACTTTAAACCAAGAGTTATTCAAAGCTAATTGTGTTGACCTTTGTTCAATCAGAATTGATATGTTAAGTATTTTATCATCAGGGTAATTTCATTTCGTCCCTATGAGTACGAAACCATTCATTTTTATTCATTTCTTATGATCATGGTGGCACCGTTATGTTGCACCATTAGATTTTTTTATCTTTGATCATAAGTCTCCTTTTTGATTTTAGACCTATTTGGTGATTTTCATCTAGGGATCAATATTGGTATGGTTTTTTTTGAGGTGAAATTGAATTAGTTTAGGTTTAACGTGATCTATTATTTCCACTATATGTTATGTTTTTGAATAGATTCTAGTATATTTTAGTATGGATTTTAGGGCCAATATTGTTGTCTTTTAGATTTTTATTGTTGTTGGATCTCGCCGTGGCTAAGTGCGGCCCAAGATTGAGGTTTTTGCTTCCATCATAAGGTTTATTTGGATGAATGTTATTTCCTTTTTTTCTTATAATTTATTTTTTAAAATGGATTGACATGATATTTTTTTGTGTTTTTCATTTTTAATGTCATTTTTGATAAAATAAGACTTTAACAATGTTTTTGTTAATTTAAATGAATATTCAAATCAATGTAAAATGGATTTTTAAAACAATATTTAATTGATGGTTATAATGAACTATTTTGGAAAATAGAGCACATAGGACACCATGGGTACTTGGGTGGAACGTGTGGAAGTAGGCTCATCTTTTTATATTACTAGAGGGTTCACATAGGGGGTATTCATCTCCTTTTAAGGCTGGTAGTTCTAGATACATAGTATGTAGTATTGGATTTTATCACTTTCTAGGGTGTTCCACTGTATCCTAGATTCAATTAATGTGTCAAGGGTGTTAATTTATTTATTATTATCAATGTTTGTGATACGAGTGTCCTAGCTATCCTTACAAAGGGTGACACTTTTCCTGATGTTACATGTTTTGTAACTTGTAATGTTTTATTACTACTATAATGTTTTTGATATGTTATTTCACACACTCTTTTATTAGTTTATTTTTAATACTTTATATATGAAAATAATGAATAAAAATTAACTTTCATTGTTTGGAAATTTGAGGATATAATAAATGAAATTGTTTACATTCATTTGATATAAATTCAAGCGAATTGTTTATCATGCCATGTTTTCTTCAATGTTGTGACTATTCAAATTATAGTATGGTGACAAGATATGAAACACTAGGATTGGATGCTACTAATCCTCTTAGATCACACCATTTGTTCCATGTAGATAGTGTATATACCATTGTGTGTCTTTTGTTTTAGGGAAATTAAAGATATAATGATGTGGAAGTGAGGTTTATTTAATCCCGATTGGAAAGATAGGGGTGAATCAGTGTATGTTTACCCATTCTTTCACAATGAGTAGTTATTTCTAGGTTTAATTTTCCTTTTTCCATCCATTTATCTTGGATATTTTTTTATACTTTGAGTTTCATTGGTTTTTTTATATTTGATATTAAATTATATCTTATTTTCTATTCCATTATTTAGTTTAATTTTACATATATAGGTCATGTTTTCTTCTTTAGGTCATGATTAATCATATCTTATGGTTTTTATTGATGGCTAGATTCGAGTTGTCATCCTGTTGGGATTCGGAACACCCTTTGGGTATATCATTAATTAGGTCGGGTGCTAGTTGGAGAGGGAAACCTAAATTAGTATGTAACATCAACCAAAATACTTCAAAATATATTTTGGACAACCTTACATTCTAATATAATTTTTTTTTGAATTATATCTCATAACTATATGTTACGTTAGTAAATTAGTTAAAAGAATATTGAAAAAAGTTAGATTCAACGATAATGACAAAAAATAACATGGAAGCCAATTTAAATCACTTAAAATACAAAATATCTTGGTCATATTTATATACAAACCAATTAGATTCCCTAATGGTTATGTAAATGAAATTTTTTTCAAAAAGTATTCATCCACTAAAACAGATTTACTATATAAAATTTAATTCTAATCATTCCGAAAATGACTGTTTAATGATTAAAAAATGATTGTGATATTTTAAAATACATATAAACATAATAACATTAATTTTTAACCAATAATATAGGATAATTAATTTTCATAGGAATTTCAAATTTGGTATCTAAAATAACATGATGAGACAAGTATTATCATATATTGTGATAAATTATTTATTGAGTTTCTCTTGTATATCTCTATATGTGATATACGAATGTCAAAATATATTTATCACATAGATATACTATTATTTTATCCTATTATATATCCCTTAAGTACACGTGTATCCATCAATGTCCTAATTTTTGGAAATTCATATATTCTGCATTCAAAATTTTCCATATGTTGCATTATAAAAATCAATTGAATAAAAAATATCTAAAAATATTATAAATATAAAAAAAAACACATTTTAATAATATATATACCAATTAATTAGTAGTATATGAATATTATATATGAAATCCTTAATCATAAAATATTGTCGGTGACATTTTTGGTCATTATATAATTTTAAATGGTTATAAAGTCAAAATTCATAGGAATTTGAATAGTCCATCCACTAGAAAATATATAATAAAAATCACTATTTTCTTGATATTTAGAAAAATAATGGGTTCCATTAATTTAACTTTCATATGAATTGAATACATAAAACATAATCATATTCTCCCCATATCAATATAATCAATTATAACTATAAATTTTTAAACATGAAAATATAAGTAAATTGAACTCATACTATCGAGATTATTTGTCAAAAGACTAATCATGTCTTATGAATATATTGAATTACATTCATCTAAATATATGAGTGAATCAGATGTCACTCAAATAGGTATGACAATACACGTCATCAGTCTTCCAAAAATGGAATCAGAGGGCATATCTATTATAAAGGATAAAAAATAGAAATTTCACAACAAAAAGTAAATAAATTGAAAAAACATAAAGAATCACCATTTTTATCTAAATATAATATCTATAATAAGGGAAAATATTAAATAATTATTTTCTACATGAAATGTATCATGTTAAACCAATTTAATAGGGATACCTATAAGACGCACACCAAAATCATACCAATGACAATATTTATGAAATTTCATGTGGTATGATCAGGTAATTAAATATAGATAACAATTCACATATTTATATCAAGATATAACATTAAATCTCAATAAAAATTATCATTTGTGATAATCATAACCTATGATCATATCATGTTCCATTCCTTAATGATCATCAATAGGTGAAAACATATAAACATTTCTCAATAGTTTTAATTGAAATTAAACTATAATTTAGATTCTACACAA
Source organism: Viscum album (assembly GCA_963277665.1). NCBI lineage: Eukaryota > Viridiplantae > Streptophyta > Magnoliopsida > Santalales > Viscaceae > Viscum > Viscum album. The sequence goes on from OY728129.1 coordinate 316,805,285, forward strand.
TGTTTCTCAATCACTAACATGCAGTTTAAAAAAACGTTTTAACATTTTATATTGCTAGAATAATGGAAATATTTGCTTTTCATAAAGAAAATTCCTTTTAGTATTGAGTGATCAGCCATATTTTCTAAATAATTCTAATTCTTTTTCTTCCTATAATAAAATTTACCCGTATTTCTCTATACCATTGTTATGGTACATAGACATGGTCCCCCTAGTCATTCACTGTCTACAAAAATATATTAATAATATAATCTAACATTTTATTAAACATATTCATATTGTATTTCATAATGAATTATGAAAATATATCTTATAAAAATTATACGATGAAACTTTTATCTTTATATAACCATAGAGGTAATCCTAACCCTTTAAAATAATCAATATACTATATTTTATTGAGTGTTAAAGTGAAATATGACGTACCATAAGTCATTTTTTCACTAAAGAAACTCCTTCGAAACATTATATATATCATCTATTGTTTTTCATGATAGATCTTCATCAAATTGGAATCATTTGATTTATATTGGTTTAGTAACATAAATATCTATGGAAATAAGTATATCATTTAGGATATCATGTGGATATTTCATATTTTTACCATAAACATTTTTTCCACAAGACTAACTTTTTTAAAAGTTCCCTCAAGAAATTATTTATCTAAAACATAACTCATCGCTTCATATTTTAAATAATTATTGAATTTATTAAACAATCTAAAACATTTTACAATTCAAATTTTATTTCTCCTTAACTAATAAGGAATATTTTTTTTAATTCCATTTCATCCAAGTCTACATTAATATTATTTTTAATATTATTATCATATTTTATAATAATTTAATAATAAATTTTATTTAATTTACACCAACAAAAATAATTCTTATTATTCAATTATATTTATTTGGGCCCTATGATCAACATTTAACAATTACTTGTGTTTAAATTATATTTTATCTAGTTAATTAACTATTTTAGAAAATCATATCATAAATTATATTTTATATTACTCTTTTATAGTTGAACAAAAAAATAATTTTCCCTATCAATCCTATAAAATATCTCTAATCCATTCTTCTTGTTTACATAATTTTTGGTCCACCCTCTTATATCCTTTTTAAAGAACACATCATGTATATAATCTTAAAAATTTCAGTCACCCCTATACTTTTTTCTTTAGAAAAGTCAATCCATGAGTGCCTAATCATATTAGGGCCACCTGTACTAAATGACTGAGTTCGAAAATAGTATTCATATTTGAAGGAATATAATATCATGGTACTGTAAGGGGATGATATTATCACAAAATCTAAAATTTTAATATAAATTAATTTTATTCTCCATCCCACACATTACATATATATATGAAATATCAAAATTTATTTATATTATTTATATTATGTTGACAAAATAACTAATCATACTTTGATAACATTAATATAAAACTCTTTATTAAATAAATATATTTTTCTGAGAATCCATATTAAAATTTAATTATAGTAATGAAATCATATTTATATGTGGAAATTCAATAGGTAAAATAATTTATGTCATTATCATGATTAGATTCATGTGAAAGATAAATGCAACTCACGAGCATGTATGGTTCGATAGGTAGTCAACATCACCCTTCTAAATAGAATAACAATCAAATGTTCAATGAAAATTCTGCTGAATGTGCCACTATTTAAAGATAATTTACTAATATTGATTTAAAATTAAAACATGTCATTAAAAAAATTATATTATAGGAAATATTATAACATCATTACTTTATATGTATACGAAAAAACCACTAATTGTGGTCAAATTAAATAAATCCTTATGTTATATCATATTATAAAATCATTAAATACATGGAAGTAAATATAATAGAATAATTTTGATGAATTAAAATAATTAATACATTCAATTTAATAAAAAAAATCATATTCATGAATAATGAAATAAATTATCAATTCATAAATTTGAACATAAACATAATTGAAATTTCAGAAAGTATGAATATTAATAGTTTATTTTCATTGAAAATTTAATTAGACATCAATTAAATATAAATACAATCACATTTATTTTACATCTCATATATGAACATTTTACATTTACATGATAATAATTTAAACACCTTCTAATTTAGACTATGTGATTTATAAAAACATGATTTATTCATATCATTAATTTATATAATTTTTCTAATCAATACTATAAAAATATACATTATCAATATGTAAAAAACAATATTTATTTAAAAAATGAACTCATCATCCATAAAAATTGTATGGTTTGAATAATTTCCAAAAATGAAATATTTATATGAACAATTACAATAATCAACTTAATGACCATTCGAAAAAATAATATAATTATTTTATATTATTCATTACTTCTAATATATAAATTATTTATAAATCACATTTTAATATTTATATGACGATTTTAAATTCAAATTATAATTTTTTACCAGTTATTTATAGTCACTTAAAATCAACACTTAAAATAAAAATGGCCTATCGGCATATTCAGGAAAATTAATACTTATAGTAAATACATCATTTGTTCTGGAAGCATTATTGAAAAGAATCTTGTTACTATACCCTGGAAATAATGTTGTAAACCCATTGCTAATGGTGGAATTGGCATTATAAATTTAAAGCTTTTCAATGATGCTCTTCAGGCTCGTTTTACTTGGTGAATTATTAACTCCACTTCTAATGCTTCTAAGTTTCTGAAACATAGATTCATCTCTATGATTTTAAAAGGGAATTTTAATTTCATTCACTCTTCCATCTGGCCTTCGATCAGGGACTCTTACCACAAAATCATGCAAAATTCCTGATGGATTGTCAGTGCTGATTCTTCCATTAATTTTTTGTGTGAAAAATGGTGTGGTAACCCTCTAATATCATTGTTACCTTCTAATAATCTTCCTGAAGACAATCATCAGACTGTAAAGGAGGTCTTCCAATCTCATCAATGTGATCTCCCTGATAATATTTTTCAAATTATGGATAATCATCCTTTTACTTCTGATCGTGACTTCCTTGTATGGGACCCCTCTACTAATGGTATTATAGAATCAAAAAACTATTATAAGCATAATTTCTCAGAAAATGAATCTATTTTTCTTTGGATGGATCATTTTAACAAAACCTGGATTAAACCTTTTAGGCTCACCCTTATTTGGTGCATTTCCCATAATATATTACCTATAGAAACTGGTCAGAAAATCTTTGTCATTCAACTCTGTTCTAAGTGTCACATGTGTAATCAACACAGGGAAGATTCCAATCATATTTTTCCATCATTTGTGATGGCCTATTCCCTTTGGAATTATATTTTGATTGATTCAATTGCAGAAAGCTCTTTAATGGCTCAATCTCCTTGTTTTTATAAAACAGCACTAGACATGAAGCTTCTCTGCAGATTAAGAATATGTTTCTTGCGGCAGTGGCGGAACATCTGCAAGATCTCTGGTATGTTATAAATGATCTCATTCACAATAATCACTCATGCAATCTTAATCCAGGGAAATCTCAGATCATTTTTGCGATTCATGAATCTGCCACAATTCAAAAAGACTAATGCGACAAATCGGTTAGTGACTTTGAGGTCCTTCGTCGTCTCCATATTCCTGGCATCGTCCCAAATCATAAATGATCAGTTGATGTGTTCTGGCAATCACCAATGCTAGGATGGATCAAAGTGAACGTTGATAGCTCTACTAAAGGCTACCCAGGCCCTGTCAGTTGTGGTGCTATCTTCAGAGACTCAGCTAGCCAGTGTCATGTATGTTTCTATGGTGGATGTGGATACTCTTCATCTCTGGAGGCGGAAATTCTTGGGGTCATTCATGCTGTTTATTTTTCTCTTCAATGAGGTTTGATAAAGCTATGGACTGAAAGTGATTCAACCACTATCATACATGCCATCTGGAATGGAAACATCCATCTAGTTTGGACTCTTACCTCTCGTTAGATGAACTATCTGAACTTGCTTAATGGGATCAATTATAGAGCTACTCATGCCTACCGTGAAGCGAATGCCATTGATGATGCTCTTTCCAACAAAGGAGTTTGTCAGACCATGACTTGGCTGAACTCTATTCCTTCTAATTTATTATATCTTTTTTATAGATATTGTAAAAAAATCCCATTCTTTTTCCTCTTGTAATAATTTTTTTGACTCTCAATAAATTGTCCTTTGGTCTTTGACCAAAGCATTACCTTTAAAAAAATAAAAATAAAAATATAGTGTATTATTAATATTCATCAAAATATGAATGTTATCAAAAAAGTATAAAAAATTTATCCAATGTAAATTTTTATATTATGATTAATAGAAGAAGTTAATTTTTTCAAATTAAAATCATAATAATTTCCAAAATAATATTTAAAATGGGTGCACTATCAAAAGGCTAAAAATCTACAATTTTTTTTTAAAAACTCTTTTATCTAAAAATAGATTTTTTCTCATATCATATGTATGATGAATTATTATGTTATATAAAATTTAAAATGTGGTTAATACTATTTATAAATACTAGTTTATAAAATATTTTGATAACATATCGTTGTTTAGTGAAACTCGGTATTGTGTACAACGCATGCTATCGAGGAAGGTTTCGTTTGCATGTAATGCAATCCAAGCCAGTGTTTCATGTAGTGACAGCTTCCATTGGAGTTTTGTATAACATAAGACATAAAAAAATTATTTCACAAAAAATATCAGGGTGTTATAGTATTATTATGCATTTGGCATTGGGAATTGGGTAGTGTTGAAACATGGACCATGTGTCGTTCTATATGTATTAGGAAAATAGATTACTCATTAAGAGAAATATCCTAGACATGACATCTTGTTATCTATAGTTTTTTATTCCTTGAAGTTATGGTGTCATTAATTGTCAAATGAAAGCTGGTTTCATTAATTATAATATCCTTAACTATATATCATAGCATAACCAAATATTTATGGTAGTCTATTTAGGTTGATTATATTAAATATTTTTACATTGGAAAACCATATACACTGGAAAAGAGAAACTATGTTTTCAATTAATTATGTCAAATTACACAGACTGAAGAGGTTCGAGAGTCCAGATTGGAGGTGAAGATGATGACTTTCTTCATTGTGATGCATAATGGTCTTAAAGAGGGAAATAATTTGGTGACAATAATGTTTTCATCCATTTATCCATATCTTCATATTCATGCTATGAGGATATAATACAATGAATCTGAGTTCCTAGCCACGTGGGATAGTTTTTAAGGTGGGGATCCACCTTCTGATTAGACCATTAATGATAATAAGATAATCTATGTCCATGGTCACTTCGTGGTGACTAATTTTATATAGGATGAATATGTATGAAATTAATATAATTCATAGTGGGAGGTGTATCATGGATTGATAAAATGTCTAATGATTATCATTGACAATAATCATGGCTAGGATTGATGAAGGATATTAATGATTTTGTGACTTGATGTTATTTTTGTTAGTAGGAAAAAGGGTGAAGAATCAATGATTTGATGGAACTTTAATGTTATTTCCCATTCAATAATGGATGTGTGATATTTTTTCCATTAATTTTTTGGTAGGTATTCTGAGGAATTCATTGATAAATGAAGTAATATTGGGTATTTTGGATCAGTTGATATATGTGGCACATTTAAGGAATATTTTTGAAACATGCACCATTGACTAGTAAGAAGACATATATGTCTGGGATATAGTATGATTTCAGGGGTACCAAGGAGTATAGTTTGTTTTTTAGGATCCATTTATTACTTAATTATTATGGTAGGGGCTAGATAAGGATATTTTTATCCCTAAACATTAGAGTATAGCTTTTCACCCATAGAAAATCAAGAAATCAGATCTTGTACTCCAAATACTAGAAGACATGTCATGGGAATCCATCCAATATTTTTAAAGTACATGGGAGAAACATATAGACCATTTTAGATTTCCTATACTAATATTTATCAACTAAATATATATATATATATATCCACATAAAATTTACTCTATTCTATGATTGGATGATCTCTATTATGTTTGATGGATGTAGGGGAATCATATTTTTTTTGTGACTGGGCTTCATTCAAGAGATGATAAAGAATGATAAGTTTATTTAAAATCATATATCTATGCCACTTTGTAGGTATTAGTCTTATTTTGATCTATATTACTGATCCATAATTTTTTTGGTGGGAGTGTGTGTTTCTTTTTTTGTCACTAAGGGTGGTTCATCGTCAGATATTGAAGAAGGGATTGATGGTGCACTTGTAAATGGGGTTATTCAAGATTGTGGAGATGATCAAGTTGTTAGACTACCGACTGGATCTTCCATAAAATTTTAGATTTATAAAATATGTTTTCCAAGAGTGAGATATATTGGAATATCATCCAATCTATTCCCTTATAGTTGATATTTATTATGTTTTCCATGGTGAAGTTTCATTATTTGAGGAGAATCTAGTTCAATTTGTGGATCATAGTGAGAATGTTTTTCTGGGTGAGTTCATGTTATGGTCAAAATATTGTGGCATCATCATAATGTTTTAGAGGATACAAGTAAGATGTATGCTAATATTTGGTCCTAGTGGCCTAATATTATTTTTTTTGGAGCCTTAGTGGTGAAAAAGAGTACAGCTCGTGGAGATGTGGTTATATGGTTTGGACTTTGTACGATCCTGATGTTTGATGAGGTGAATTTTTTTATATTTTTTCCTATAACTATTTAAAATGTTTATTTTAATTCTTATAAAGAGTATGATGTATTTTGGGGTGTTTTTGGAATTTTTAAAATTTAAAAGGGGGAAATTAGTCATATTTTTAATTTTTCTTTATTGGTGAATGTTTTGTACTAACCCTAAATAAATATCAGCACCTCATGGAGGGTAGATTATGGTTATAGAACCGTACATGGTGTCCAATCAAATTGGGATTATTTAGTCCATCTATGAAGGAGGTGATTTCATTTCCACTGCATGGTCTGTCAAATAATGAGGGTGGCCTGGAGAGGTCGTGTGTTCTGGGCCACTCATGGAAAAAGGGTGGTACTACGTTGATGAATATTTTATCCACCCGTGTTTCCAAAACCTAATCCTCTTAAATATTTGAAATTTCACACATTCTAGTTATGATTTATGGGTTCATTCTATATTTTCTAACTCATTTATTCCCTAACAGAAATAGTTATGAACCAAATTCATTTAACCTCAGCAATTGTGGTTCTCCTACTAAGTCATAAACTCTATTTCCATTTAATTTCTAGGAGAATCATTTTGGGAGTTTTATCCCATTATCAATCCATAAATACTTATTTCTGAATAGATTCAAATATTAAATGATTATGGTAGTTTGTATCAATTAAAGGGTCGTGTCCAAGTGAGTAGTTTTTATTATCACAAGGAAGGTGTACTATATAAAATTTATATTGTCTTAATAATTTATTACATTTTTATATGGGTTTTATATTATGTTCTTTAATTTATCATTTGATTCCGTGATAGGAAATAAAAAATTAGGTGATTAAATATTGTCTTCGACATTTCATGGGAACCACGGGGTCTGTTGATGATGGATTGATAGGGCTTAAGGCCATCCATTGGGTGTTCCACTCCATTGAGAATGGTAATGGAGTGGTAAAATATATATTTAACGTTTTATGTCATTTAACAGCATGTGTTTGTACTTGGATGTTTTTCTTGGTATAATGTGTTGATTGTATTAACATGGAAACAATTAATGTGGTATGAGATTATTGATGGTAAAATCATAACCTGATAATTGGGTATATAATTGTTGATGGAACTATAAAATGGTATTCATAATTGTTGCAGTTATAAAAAAATATTAAATTAATTAATATTTGTAATTAATTAAATGTATACAATGAAATAAACCATGGGGTATTGATAAAAAAAATATAACGTGTACCCTTGTTTTTATGGTTTAAAGAGAGTTCATTGATCCTAAACATTTGAAATTGGTGTGATTGTATTATGGAATGTTGGAATAAGGCACCTCATTCATTGGTGGGCCAGACTGATCCTCTATAAATTCAATGCATTAACGGTTCATAGTATGGAATGATGTTCCTTACTATATGATTGTTAAAATAATATTACATATCATGGTTGGGGATCAACAGTCATGGAATTATAAATTTTTATTTGAATACATGTACCAATTCTCCTGGAATGTTGACATTTGACCCCAATGACATATGATTATGAAAATTATCATGGTCCATAGAATAGGTGATGGGTATGGAAATCACATGGAATCGAGAACCGATGTGTTCATTTTAAATTTCATATTATATATATAAATTTAATTTATCTAATACTTTTAAATTGTTTGTTATACTATAGTGTGAAGTATAATTAGACTCAATATTCATTTCCATGCCATTAATGGTGGCCTACAGAGTTATACACACACGTTTCTGGTGATGGCATGGCAACCTGAGAAGATTCCATGGTTTCATGATATGATAAAAAAAAGGACATATGATTGATAGTCGATTTGGGATCCAAGATGGATCTTGGAAGACTGTACCAAAATGATACTTGGACCCATTTTGTGGATTCCCAGGGTGTCCTTGTTTGGTTTTTTCTTTGATAGTTGAATATAGAATGACATGATTTGTTATTGTATTATTGTTCTGGGTACTTACATAGTTTTTGAAAATGATTATATGTAGCATGGTTTTTTATTATTATGTTCTTGGTTATTGTTATATTAGATTATACTACCATTACACATGGTTAAATAGGGTGGTTCTCCCCATGAACATAACCTCAACGCTTGTTAATATACACTAGTGTATGGGGACACATTCTAAGGCCATGTGAACAATTTCATGTATTAATGCTTTCATTATATTTCCAAAGGAATATTGTTTACTACCAATATCTTTACGTGTGATATATCATTATACATGTAATTGGACATGGTCTAATTAACTTTCATTATACTTTTCAATAATTCAAGTATTTAAATTCTTTATAGATATTTATATATTTCATGTAAGTCAAAATGACATAAGAATAAAATAAATCAAGTTTAAAAATGTTTACATCAAGAAGATACTCTATAATGAAATGAAATGGATATATATATCCTCAATTATTAAATAGAAATTTATATACTTTTATAAACTTGTCTATTGATTGTACGGATACTTATAGTTTTCAAATAAGTACATTTAGAAAATGGGAAAATATGTTTAAATGTGATAACGTAAAATAATTTTTTTGTTCTTGAAAATCATATTTTCTATGATTATATCATTTAACAAACAGTACTAGTGAACCTTTCATAAATCCTGAAGCATTTTACCAATTCCAACATGCAAGATACATGCACCGCGGTTAATAAATATACACATTAGGAACACAAATACTCCATAATCCCAATAATCACATAATAAGTTCAAACTAATATTCCATCATGAGTTAATCATAAATTATATTATAATGAATGAAAAATAAATTTTTACAATATAATAAACCACCAAAACAACGCATAATGGAAATATAAAATTAGATAAACATCAAAATAGCTATTTGTAAAAAAAATTAAGTTTTTCAAATGATATATCTAACATATAATCCTGAACAAAAAAATTTATATTGTGTCAAATACATATTCATTACCTATATAATCAATAATCCAAAAAGGCAAAATTAATCCCATTCACGAGACCCTTGGACTCCACTCTGTTATCATACGATTAAAAAGATGAAGGTATCTATGGAATAATATTAATTAAAGTTACTCTAATTATTTTCCATGTATCTAATACAACAAGTTTTGTATAAAATATGAATGGTGCATGTATGGAATAAGGAACCCCTCTATCATATACCATCGTGAATCAAAATAATTCCTCTCAAAATTGAAACTATTATTATTTTTTAAATAAAAATTAAATGTACATTAACTTTATTATAGTTTTTGAATAATAATATAAATAATAATATACTTAATTTATTAAAAAGCCACTCATTTAAATAAAAACTATTGAATTATACACAAAAAAATAAATAGAGAAATTTATAATATATACAATTTCTAGTAAATTGATGACAAAAGTATTCATATCAGTAACACTATGTACCACATTATTATAATATTGATTGAAACCCAATAATAAATGAATTTCAGGAAATAATAATAAACATTAGAATAAAATGATACAAAAATACCTAGACTCTGAAAAACTGTTGGTCTCATCAAGAAATTACCCTTATTGAGGGTGAAGTAATAATAAAGGTTATGGGATAGAGGAAAATCATAACTTGCATTTCACTAATCCTAATTTCCTAAGGAAATTACCAAGGATAAATTATGTATCCAAACTAAAACAAAATATCATACCATATATATCAATATATTAATTGAATAATTTATACAAACCATCATGGAATTTACATTCACATAGTAATAACCTTTCATATCATGAAATTATAAGGAAAATAAAATCATTATAGTATTTAAAAAAAATGTCAAATGAAGAATAATAATTTATATAAATAATTTATCTTTCAAAAAACCTTTTAGAAATTCTTTTTGAACTAATTTATGACTATGAGATGATTTATCAAACACCATGTTATCATAAAATCATGAATTTTAAATGTAACACATATATGTCCTTGAAATATCTTACTTGATCAAACATGATATCAAGAAATATGATGTACCATTATAATTTAGTGAATAATTATATTTAATGTATAAAAATTATTAGAATATAACATTAAATAATATTATACTAATTGTGTTCTAAATGAGAGGAGTATATATTGATAGATCTACCATGAAATTCCTAGGAACCATATATACCCTCGAAAAGGGAGGATGAATCATTGGTTCTTATATCATAATTTTTTTTCGTGAAATATATACTTATTACAAGTTAGAGTATTATCAACTAAAATTTCTTATGATATCATTAACTAAATGAGACATATATAATATAATCATAAGGAATAAAAAATTCTTAATGGATTCTCATACAAAATGGGTGACTATGTCATTTATATTATGTGATCTTGTATAAATAAAAAATTATATACTAATATCAAAGGATCTTATAAATTATTTTGAGAAGATTTATTTCATAACACATCAATGTATTTGAACATTATAAATCATTAGTATTATTATAATCATTAACCCTTTTTGATAGAAATAATCCTCCAACATAGTGAACAAGTTCATCCGACGAACACTATGATTTCACAACTTCACCATATGAGATCTTCTTAATCCATATAAAAAACATTAATCTCAATGATATATATAAGCAATAAGATAAAATCTCAACTTCTTATCAATTTTTTATAATTACTATCTCGAAAATGAAATAAAAATAACCACATTCTTCCTCCTAAATAATTATCACCTTTCATATGGTGTTCAAGAATAATTTTCATAAGATCAGTGCTAAAATACTTCTATAGATAATACAATGGTAACGATGATTGGGGGATACAAAAATATGATTATTTCAATAATTTGGTTATTGAATCTACATAATAAATTTAAAATTTCTAGGTTAGAAGGATTAGTGTTAATGAGGATATCCTATATAACAGACTTATTTTTCAATATTCATTAAAATTTATGTATAATAATACCACACTAAAAACCATCTATAATTTGAATAAGCTATACTCATCTTAATAACCATGGGAATGAAAATAAAATAACGGTGTGAGCTAGAATTTATAATAAGGTAAAATCTAATCCACCTTTAATTAAGGGTTAAATCAAAAGAATATTAGGAAATGTGATATTTTAAGATATATCTTATTTAAAACATAGAACAATAAGTGTTTATCTAAATTAATTAAGGAAAAAGGTAATCTTAAATAAGCACACAAGTACCTTATCATAAGATTTTCAGGTAATATACATCAATCAATGGGAACAATGACATGTATTTAGAAATATATAATTTCACAAAAACAAAAAAATTAATCTTTCGTGTTAAAACTATAAGAATAGAATATCATGTTAACCATGATACATACATCATGATAATGAAATTAAATTGTTAATAATGATTCGTGCATCATATTTACACAATAGAATTATAAAAAATTCTACCAGTATAATTTTCTCATAAAACGATTATGAAAAATCATTGTTGCTTCATTTTTTCTCAACATACTTGTGAACAAATCATAACACATCATAATCACACTTGAAATTTAAAAATAAAATATTCTTGAGTCACATGTGAAAAACAATTAATCATCCCATGTGATATGAAACCATAATTCATGAATTGGACTTTTATATGAGATAACTAAAATAAATCATCTATACAAATTTAATGTAATAAAAATGAACATTCATCCCATCAATATGAACCAATGGAAAGAAAATTGTTTTTCATAACATTCATAGATATTATCATGAAAACTGAAGTGCACTGTGTTGCATTTGTTGTCAATGAGGCATGAAGTTGTCTTGGAATGAATGGAAGTCAAGGAATGTCACGATGTGAATGACAAAGTTTGTGATGGTGATAGTGATGAATGGAGAATGGCCATGGTACTAAGATGCATGTCACTTAGGAGATTCACTAAGTGACATAGGATGTTGTGGTTGAAACATTCTCTATGTACATCAGACGATTGTTGAGCTGTTCTTTAAGCTCTAAGAACTTGTATCAACTGGATACAATGTCACACCAATGTTTGAAGACCATGCATTGTAGTGACAATGCACGAGGAGTTGAAAGTGATCCATCCACAACTTCTAAGTGGATGAAGTGGATTAATAATGTCCATGTACTATTTCTTAGTGCATGATGAATTGAAGATGATACAACCTGATCTCTAATTAGATCAATGAAGAACATGTGTGATGTATGGGATTTAGTTGAAGAAGTCTCTCCTAAGTATTGAACACATATGGAAGAGGAGATGAAGAATATTAAGAAGAAACCTTGGGAATTCTATATCCTAAGTAGAGATCATATGAGAGGAGAAATGATGGAATTCTTAAGAAGAAGAAGGAAGATGGCTTAGAGAAGTGGAACTTGGCAATTGGCATGTTTTATATGGAGGAGAACTTTGTTTTTAACAAAGTCTTAATATTTCCCTTAGCCAAAAATTTGGCCAGCCAAGGACACCTTGAGGGTTCAACCCCAAGGCACATGTGGGCCTAAGGCGCCACGCCCAAGGGGGAACCCGTGGGGCTAGACCAGGGCGGCAGGACGCACCCAAGACACCGCATAGGCGTCTGGGGCACGCCCGGAGGAGCGCGGTAGGGGCGCATGAGCGCACCCGCGAGTGTCGAGCAGTGCATAGTGGGCGCCAGGAGCGCGCCCGCAGGGAGCAGAGAGTGGGAGCAGAGCGCGCCCGCAGAGAGAACCCGGTGCGGGGCGGCACCGGGAGGGGAGAAGTTCAACTGAGCTGTGGTGGAGAGCGCTAGGTTGATAAAGCGCGAAAAAACCGCTCGGCATTTCGATGTGGGACGCGGAAATTTCACCGGGAGGGAATCACAGCCGCACGATTGATCGCGCGGACGATCTAAGCCGCACATCTGATCCGCGGCAAGATGATCTGATCCAGGACGTCCGAGATCAATTGAATTGCCGATCCAACGGCTGCGAGATCGTCTTCAACCCCGAGATCGGCTGAGGCCTCCTCGCGCATTCCCGCAGCCACCTTCAAACCAGGCGCCTCCCGACAACGGTTTTTGAGTTCCCGGCCACCATTTCTGAAGCCGAAGGCTCCATTGAGCTCGTCTAGACCTACCTAACACGATCATGCATAAAAATTTACTTGCATGCAACAAATGAGTAAATTCGATGAAGGCCGAGGAAAACGAAGTTGCCGAGGCATCGGGTGTTCGTATTTTGCATGGGATGGCCAAAACAGAGGTCGTGCATGCGTTCTAAATCGCATGCACGTGAAGAGGAAAACAAAGAGAAGTGATCCCGCGTGAAACAGAAAATAAAAACGGGATTTGCGGCTCGTTTAAAGATTTCAAAGATCTGAAATCTTCGGGAATTTAATTTGCAATCACGCGGATCATGTGAGGCATCTCTTGCCTATAAAAGGATCATCCGAGGCTCTCAAAACGCTTGCTGAAACTCTGTTGAAAATCTGAGTCCCATGAGAGCTTTGCCTCGCGAAGTTGAAGCCCCGCGCAAGTAAAGTTGCGCGGCTTGAGTTCCCTGCGCGCACTCCTTGCGCGACAGGAAGAGCCCGCTCTGTGCACCGTGCTTCCTGCGCGGTTTGCACTTGAACAGCCAAGGTGTCCTTGACACACTTGCGCACCCACGGTGTTATACCCTGCGCGCCCGCGGCTACCCATTGCATCACCTTGTTTTCTTTGAGGCTTGCGCGGAAGAAGACTCCTTGCACCCTTGGAGCTTGCGCGACAGAAGTGTCCGCACCCTTGCGCGGCTCATACCTTGCACTCTTTGAAGAAGAAGTGGAAGTGGCCTCACCCCTTGCGTGCCCTTCACATTGGTAGGTGGTTTGGTTAGTATGAATTACACACCTTGTGTGTGTGTGCTTAATAGAGACTACACCCTAGCCGAGTGTGTGCGAGGAGGAGAAGAAGACCCTACGGTATTGTGTGTACAAGGAGAACCCGAGGCCATATCTTGTGTGTGTGCCAAGTGAAGACACCCTACGGGTGGTTTATGTACAAAGAAACAAAAGGCCGTAGCCTTGTTTGTGCACACTTTGAAGAACAAACTAAAATAACACTAAAGTGTGTGTGTGCAACAAGAAGAGGAGGAGGCCAAGTCATGTGTGTGCAAAACAAAGAACAATTTATGTGTACTTGAACAAGTAACAAAGAAGGCCGAACCTAGGTGTGTACAAAGTGTACGCATTTAGAAGTTTAAGGAAGAGGACATCCACACTAAAGTATAACACACTTTTAAGTGTGTAATCACATTGAACAAATTGTGAAGTTCAAGTAAGGAGGTGTGTTCTATAGTTGACTACACCCTATGAGGGTTTACTGCACCAAGAAGAGAAGAAGGGGAGTGCATGCTTGCATGTATGCACATGCACACGTGAACAAAGACAAATCTGGTTGTGTGCATCTGAGTTGACCAAGACTGAATGTTCTTGAAGAAGATATTGAGAAGGCCATGCAGTCAGTGCATGAGGATTCAGAGTTGCCATGCATTCAGTGCATGAAGTTGTTTTGAACTGAGACTGGACCAGACTGGAGTTAAAGATATCAGTTGTCTGATTATTCAGCAGTTGAAGAGAGAAGCCAGGTCATCCTTAGAAGAAGGTGATAAATCCTGAGCAAGACGAGAATACCTGTTCACCACAAGTGATCAGAAGAAGAGCAAGGCCAGCAGCCTTTATCCCAGGCTGCTGAGGATACTTGAAGAACCTAAAGTGAAGAAGAGCTACTCGTGTGACTCGAGGAGCCAGGAGAAGCCCCCTGTGAGACTCAGGGAGAAGAAGTCTTCAGTGGGATTCTGGAGCAGGCCAGTGGGACTCTGGTAACACTGTGGGACGCAGTATAAAGACCCTCCTGTGGGACTCAGGAGAGATACATTGGGATGCTGTATCGACCATTGTAATTCTAACAAGTTATAATGGGAGAATCCATGCTGGGAGAGCATGGCATGGATGTAGGCCTTTGGTGCCGAACCTTGTAAATCCTTGTGTCCTGTGCCTTTTCATTACTGTATTATCCGGGAAAGGTTGAGAGACATAAGAAGAGTGTATCGAGGCCTTAACAAGGCATAGAGGTTTAATTGATTAAGAATCAATTAGTAAAAAGTTTTAAAGGATCACTGATTCACCCCCTCCCCCTCTCAGTGATTCACACTGATCTGGGCACTTCAATTGGAATCAGGGGGAGGTTACCTCTAAAAGATCCAAGGGAGTCTTTATGGAGTGCAAATTTGAGGAAATGAATGACCAGCCTCAAATGGAGATATCTGCCAAGACTCAGAAAAATAGAAAGAAGAAACAGGCCAAGAAGATGAAGAAAGCCTGTCCTAGCTGTGATGAAGTTGGAACAATGAAAGATCTTCAAAGTGCAATCAAATATCTTCAGAAGACAGTCCCCAAGGAAGTAGCAATGTGTATAGCTATAGGCATCCTTGATCTTCAAGAAGAAAAATCACAGTTAGAAGAAGAATCCAATGCAATGGAAGATCAATTGGCTAAAAGGGTTGGCATAACCAACACTCTCAGAAAGCTAGTGAAGGCTAAAGATGAAACCGTTTCTCTTTGCAATGAAAGATATGAAGACACTGCTGATGAATTGCAAAGAAGCCTTTCTGAGAAAGAATTCTTTAAAGTAATAATCAAAGATGTTTACCATGCACTGGAGAAGAGGCATAGAGTATCAATGGTTGTTAAAGATGCTCAACTTGAAGACAAAGTAAAAAGGGTGAAGGAGCTTGACAACTCATTACTTGATATGAATAAGGTGCATGAAGACCAGATAAAGCAGCTGGAAGAGAAATGGGAAGGAAGGCTAAGAACTATTGAGGATGAGAAGAACTCCCTCAATATGAAATGCGTAGAACTGGAGGTGATATTGAACAATCAGAAATCACCCAAAGCCAAAGCCTCCCAGTCAGCTGAAAGGAGAAATGTTTCTACTCAAGTATGCTTTGAGAAGGATGATTCTAAAAGAAAGACATCCTCTAATGAAAGGGCAACATCTTCTAAAAAGAAGGTACCATCCATCCCATCTTGTACTCATGTTTCTAAATGTGTTTCCACAAAAAGTGTAGGATGGAAAAATAATTCCAAACAAGTATGGATGAAGACAGTGAAGAAAGAATGCTCTCCTGAAACAACACAACAATTCAAGAAAAGTACCCAACAATCAAAAGGACTGAAGAAGTCAAGATTTGTGGGTCAGTGTTGGTGTTGTAATAAGTATGGGCACTGTGCAAAGGACTGTTGGTACAATCCACTGAATGTCAAAGCACAAAGGAAGCCCATTCCAAGGGGGAGCAAGCCAGAAGAAAAGAAGCAGCATCCACAGGTCCAGAGACATCTGTTTACTGCTAACAGATTTGGATTGCTTGACAACATCTGGGATGGCTGCAAAAGTGGTCAAAAGAATGATACATGTCAATATCCAACTGTATCCAAAGCTGGAATGAAGAGAAGATCACTGAACCTGGCTAAAAAAGATTCCTTGGGAAGCAAGAAGAAGAAAGTGGAAGATGCTCCCAAGAATAGTTTGAAGAATGAAGAGAAGTCCTTGGAATTCAAATCCAAGAAGGGTGATGCATCCAGAAGGACCACCAAGAAATGCTTCTACTGTGGGAAGAAAGGACATATCATGGATCTTTGTAATGAAGCCATGAAATTAAATAGAAGCAGACTGGACTCAAAAAGACAATCAATCCAGAAGAAGAAGAAGGGATTGATTGAAAACAAGTTGCCTAAGAAAGGTAGCTTGACAGCATCTAAGGAACCATGTGGAACTTCCAGAACTGGGGCCACTCGTCCAAATGATTTACTTGTCATATGGCCACATCAGTTACAACTTGCCAGAGATTTACAAAGAGTTTAAGATGAAGCTCTGGCAATTGTTAAAGCAAAAGGGAAGAAGAAGGTTTCACATGAAGGTGTTTTGAGAACCACACCAGCACAATCATCAATGATGATCAAATGTGCAAGTGTGAAGACTGGTGAAAATGGGACATCTCGGTTGAGAAAATCTTTTCAACCTTGTTGTTCACATTGATGAACCAAGGAGGTTCCATCTTATTCCCTTATACACTTGTATTTACATGTGCTAACATTGCAGGGAATTGAAGATGATGATCATTCTCAGCTGGAGGATGGTTTGGACAGAATGGAGTGCACCCCTTGAGGGGGATCAAATCTGAAGAAGATGATGTTCTGAGATTAATATCATCTTAAAAAAATGGATGAATGGGGGAGCTTTATCTTTGCACCTGAACTTTCTAATGAGTTTTGTGAAGTTGTGTAGGATTTAGAAAATTCATTGAATATATGAAAATTTCAAACCCCTGAAGCATGATCTCACATGTACAGTGAATGATGGATAGCATTGAGTTCCTTGGTCATATCACTCTTGTTTTCTACACCGGGTTAGCCCAAGTAGACTTAGAGCTGATTTACTAAAGGTTCTTTGCTAAAGAGAACATGTGACATCATCCCTCTCTTATTTATTTTTAAAGAAGATGCTATTCGAAGGGAGGAAGTGATTTTTTTTAGAGAACCACACCACACCTTTGCATTTGATTGCCAATAAGGGGGAGAAAATATTGGCACACATATTGACCCATTCATATGTGCTGAAGTGGTGTATTGACAACAAATACAAAGGGGGAGATTGAAGTGCACTGTGTTGCATTTGTTGTCAATGAGGCATGAAGTTGTCTTGGAATGAATGGAAGTCAAGGAATGTCACGATGTGAATAAAAAAGGTTGTGATGGTGATGGTGATGAATGGAGAATGGCCATGGTACTAAGATGCATGTCACTTAGGAGATTCACTAAGTGACATAGGATGTTGTGGTTGATACATTCTCTATGGACATCAGACGATTGTTGAGCTGTTCTTTAAGTTCTAAGAACATGTATCAACTGGATACAATGTCACACCAATGCTTGAAGACCATGCATTGTAGTGACAATGCACGAGGAGTTGAAAGTGATCCATCCACAACTTCTAAGTGGATAAAGTGGATTAATAAAGTCCATGTACTATTTCTTAGTGCATGATGAATTGAAGATGATCCAACCTGATCTCTAATTAGATAAATGAAGAACATGTGTGATGTATGAGATTCAGTTGAAGAAGTCTCTCCTAAGTATTGAACACATATGGAAGAGGAGATGAAGAAGATTGAGAAGAAACCTTGGGAATTCCATATCCTAAGTAGAGATCATATGAGAGGAGAAATGATGGAATTCTTAAGAAGAAGAAGGAAGATGGCTTAGAGAAGTGGCACTTGGCAATTGGCATGTTTTATATGGAGGAGAACTTTGTTTTTAAGAAAGTCTTAATATTTGCCTTAGCCAAAAATTTGGCCAGCCAAGGACACCTTGAGGGTTCAACCCCAAGGAACATGTGGGCCTAAGGCGCCACGCCCAAGGGGGAACCCGTGGGGCGAGCCCAGGGCGGCAGGACACACCCAAGACACCGCATAGGTGTCTGGGGCACGCCCGGAGGAGCGCGGTAGGGGCGCATGAGCGCACCCGCGAGTGTCAAGCAGTGCATAGTGGGCGCCAGGAGCACGCCCGCAGGGAGCAGAGAGTGGGCGCAGAGCGCGCCCGCAGAGAGAACCCGGTGCGGGGCGGCACCGGGAGGGGAGAAGATCAACTGAGCTGTGGTGGAGAGCGCTAGGTTGATAAAGCGCGAAAAAACCGCTCGGCGTTTCGATGTGGGACGCGGAAATTTTACCGGGAGCGAATCACAGCCGCACGATTGATTGCGCGGACGATCTAAGCCACACATCTGATCCGCGGCAAGATGATCTGATCCAGGCCGTCCGAGATCAATTGAATCTCCGATCCAACGGCTGCGAGACCGTCTTCAACCCCGAGCTCGGCTGAGGCCTCCTCGCGCATTCCCACAGCCACCTTCAAACCAGGCGCCTCCCGACAACGATTTTTGAGTTCCCGGCCACCATTTCCGAAGCCGAAGGCTCTATTGAGCTCATCTAGACCTACCGAACACGATCATGCATAAAAATTTACTTGCATGCAACAAATGAGGAAATTCGATGAAGGCCGAGGCAAAGGAAGTTGCCGAGGCATCGCGTGTTCGTATTTTGCATGGGATGGCCAAAACAGAGGCCGTGCATGCGTTCTAAATCGCATGCACGTGAAGAGGAAAACAAAGAGAAGTTATCCCGCGTGAAACAGAAAATAAAAACGGGATTTGCGGCTCGTTTAAAGATTTCAAAGATCCGAAGTCTTCGGGAATTTAAGTTTCAATCACGCGGATCATGTGAGGCATCTCTTGCCTATAAAAGGAGAATCCGATGCTCTCAAAACGCTTGCTGAAACTCTGTTGAAAATCCGAGACCCGTGAGAGCTCTTCCTCGGGAAGTTGAAGCCCCGCACAAGTAAACTTGCGCGGCTTGAGTTCCCTGCGCGCACTCCTTGCGCGACAGGAAGAGCCCGCTCTGTGCACCGTGCTTCCTGCGCGGTTTGCACTTGCACAGCCAAGGTGTCCTTGACACACTTGCGCACCCGCAGTTTTATACCCTGCGCACCCGTGGCTACCCATTGCATCACCTTGTGTTCTTTGAGGCTTGCGCGGAAGAAGACTCCTTGCACCCTTGGAGCTTGCGCGACAGAAGTGTCCGCACCCTTGCGCGGCTCATACCTTGCACTCTTTGAAGAAGAAGTGGAAGTGGCCTCACCCCTTGCGCGCCCTTCACATTGGTAGGAGGTTTGGGTAGTATGAATTACACACCTTGTGTGTGTGTGCTTAATAGAGACTACACCCTAGCCGTGTGTGTGTGAGGAGGAGAAGAAGACCCTACGGTATTGTGTGTACAAGGAGAACCCAAGGCCATATCTTGTGTGTGTGCCAAGTGAAGACACCCTACGTGTGGATTATGTACAAAGCAACATAAGGCCGTAGCCTTGTTTGTGCACACTTTGAAGAACAAACTAAAAGAACACTAAAGTGTGTGTGTGCAACAAGAAGAGGAGGAGGCCAAGTCAAGTGTGTGCAAAACAAAGAACAATTTATGTGTACTTGAACAAGTAACAAAGAAGGCCGAACCTAGGTGTGTACAAAGTGTACGCATTTAGAAGTTGAAGGATGAGGACATCCACACTAAATTATAACACACTTTTAAGTGTGTAATCACATTGAACAAAGTGTGAAGTTCAAGTAAGGAGGTGTGTGCTATAGTTGACTACACCCTCTGAGGGTTTACTGAACCAAGAAGAGAAGAAGGGGAGTGCATGCTTTCATGTATGCACATGCACACGTGAACAAAGACAAATCTGGTTGTGTGCATCTGAGTTGACCAATACTGAATGTTCTTGAAGAAGATATTGGGAAGGCCATGCAGTCAGTGCATGAGGATTCAGAGTTGCCATGCATTCAGTGCATGAAGTTGTTTTGAACTGAGACTGGACCAGACTGGAGTTAAAGATATCAGTTGTCTGAGTATTCAGCAGTTGAAGAGAGAAGCCAGGTCATCCTTAGAAGAAGGTGATAAATCCTGAGCAAGACGAGAAGTCCTCTTCACCACAAGTGATCAGAAGAAGAGCAAGGCCAGCAGCCTTTATCCCAGGCTTCTAAGGATACTTGAAGAACTTAAAGTGAAGAAGACCTACTCGCGTGACTCGAGGAGCGAGGAGAAGCCCCTTGTGAGACTCAGGGAGAAGAAGTCTTCAGTGGGATTCTGGAGCAGGCCAGTGGGACTCTGGTAACACTGTGGGATGCAGTATAAAGACCCTCCTGTGGGACTCAGGAGAGATACAGTGGGATGCTGTATCGACCATTGTAATTCTAACAAGTTATAATGGGATAATCCATGCTGGGAGAGCATGGCAAGGATGTAGGCCTTTGGTGCCGAACCTTGTAAATCCTTGTGTCCTGTGCCTTTTCATTACTGCATTATCCGGGAAAGGTTGAGAGACATAAGAAGAGTGGATCGAGGCCTTAACAAGCCATATAGGTTTAGTTGATTAAGAATCAATTAGTAAAAAGTTTTAAAGGATCACTGATTCACCCCCTCCCCCTCTCAGTGATTCACACTGATCTGGGCACTTCAAAAACTGACAACAAGAATGTAAGTAATTGATACACATATTTCAATAAACCCAAATATTTTTTTATAAAAACAGAGGGTGGTTGAGGAAAAATTATTTTTAATGAAATATACCCATTATAGATAATTATAAAAAAAAATTCAATAAATAATATAGATTTTTGAAAATGTTTTTAACATTTTCATAAAAGAATAAGTTACAGATCAAATTCAGAAGTCATTATTTGAAAAGGAAAATAAAAACAATTAGACATGTTTATTTCAATATAATATTAATTAATTGATCTTATAAAAAATAAAATGGATGTCGAAAAGAAATATGGAGTGGAGAAGAAAAAATTTTGATTTTCAAAGTTTGAAAATCCTTTTTTAACTTTTGTAAATACCTTTATTGAAAACCCGCATCACCAAAATATGTAGTAAAGCTCTTCATTATGGATTTTCAATGGAAAATATGATGTTAATTTGAGTTAGAACAAATAATCATATCAAATATTTAAAAAAAGTTAAATACAAAACACCCCAAAATAGGGGAAACATACTCTAAAAGAGATGATCTTTTTCTTCATCAAAATGTTGTACCATTGTGAGAATGAAATTCCACTAGAAATTTTTTTTGAGGTACAAAAACATTTTATTCATATAAAAAATGAGGAATATATAAAGGAAAATTTTAAATAAAATAATATATCAAACATAGATTAATGGTACTCAGGGAATAATACATTAACTCAATGAAATGGTATTTCAATAAACCAAATACATTATCGATATGATAATTTATATGTTATGATAAATTTGTATATAATTATAAAAGGAATAAGTATAATTATATTGATAAGAAATATAAAATTCCACATCAACTCAAACAGTTGACTATACCGATGTAAGATCATGAAATTCTATTGGTACGTCTCTCTATGAGTTTTTCAATGATTTTTCAGTTGTTGGGTTTTTATTCATCAATAAACCTTAGTGGTCGAGTCTCATTTTGTGATGGAGATATTTTTATCAGAAATATCCAAATTTTTAGGGTTTCATGTATGTTTTAATTAATATAGTATGTTTTAAAACCTGTTAAATAGTCTTATGGGGGTCCTTTGGAAGTTACGAAGGCTTATAGGGGGTTCAGATTTTTCTATAGAAACATGAATGAGAGGTGTATGATAGGAATTTAAAATAAATTAAAATGTGAGAAGACAGACAAATATTTCAAACAAGATATTGTAAACATTTAAATTAAATTAAATTAATTCACTCTATGATACTTTTTCATGTCATGTAACGATTTATCAGAGTAATTTTTTCCTATTGAGATGCAATTTTTGATGTAACGCCAAAATAGAGAAATACACAAAATGAAATGTTTACAAATCTAATATTTCTTGAGCACAATATTATTATTGTCATGATGCATGGTTGATTCATTCTTCATAATCATATAGTTATACCCTCTCAATCCCAAGATGAATACAGATGATTTTAGGGTGCTTCATTCACTTTCATATATCTTGATCAATCATTTTATCTCTATTTAGTTGGATTAATTTTTTTCCAATCATTTATTTTTTTCCATGATTATAGTGTAATAGTTGGAATTTAGGAAATTAGATGTCGATCTTTATCATTCATGGTCACTAGTTCTTCTTGCATTTACTTTGCATTTGATCATTGTCGGATTAGCCTATTGGAATCATTCCATTGATCTCCCATTTGAGATAGTTGGTGTAAAAACATATACATTAGTTTATTTATAACTAGTAATATGTGCGATATACAATGTGATTTTATCGACACAATATTATCATTAATTAATAGTATAATGGAAATCATTAATATTGAATTTTTACTATTCTTTGGATCCATTTTTATTGAATATTGTTGCAACCGAGCTTTTGGCACAACAAACAATGATTCTCCCCATGAATTGAAAATAATTATATAGTGTATTAAATTATTCTTTCGCATGACATGAAATATCATGTGACTATTTTTGAAATATATATATATATATATTGAATAATGGCTCGATATAATGTTGAATTACTAATGATTAATTAATATGAAATGGAAATGGAAACTCGAATAGAAACATATTATGATATAAATTAATCTATAAATGGGTAATTGAATGAAAAATTATAATAGGAAGAAATAACCATTGTGGAATGTGATATTTTTGATTTTTTAATCATGTAATTGTGACTTATGTTGTGATTGATGTTGAAATATTTATATAATGTAATATTCCTATGGATGATGAAATGTTAATACAGAGGCATGTACCCAGTGATGCTGAAATTATTATATAAATTACAATTCATAGTGTTTCTACAATTCTTATTTAAGGTCATTTCCTTGTGATGTTGTAATGAATATATATATTACTTGGTCTGGTATGCTGAAATTCTTATATTGAGGACTTGGTCATATATGTTAAAATTCATATTTAGATATCTTTTCCTCGTTCTCTGGTATTACCAAAGACATGTTGTTATGGTTGGAATTGTCTTGATACATGCTCATAGATATTCTAGCATGGTATCGAGCAAGTGTTATTGTTTCATTATATTAAATGACTCATTTATACAAATACTTGTTTCATCATTACATGAATTTGTTTATCAGATCTTTCTTTTTTAGACACGGTGGTGTTGACCTATTGAGTTTTACTCACACCCTATTTGGGCCACCATTTTGTACCCGATAATATATCTTGGATGTGGGTTTGGAAAAGGTAAAGTTACAATGATGTTGAGTGTTGATTACAGGATGTGTTGGAGCTTGGATATGGGACAAACATGTTGTTCAAGACCAGGGTATTTGATGATTATTATTTCGCCATTGTCTTTTTTTGTTACTTTCCATTTTAAATTTATTTATATTACATCCTGATTTTACATTTATCATTATTATCTCGTTAATTGGTTCTCCTATTACCTCAAAATTAAATATTTTTATATTTTTTTGAATTTCTATTACTCTTCTATTTAATTTTTTTATTTTTTGTGGTATTATGACACTATAACAGTGTTATAATCTATCCACTATGTCCTTTACCCTCATACTTTTATATATAGAATATATGGAGGATCAAATTTGGTCTTTTAATAAACCTGATTTTTCCATGTGAGATTGTATTAGATCGGGGGCATTGTAAAGGCGATTCATAGGTATTGAGTTAATTTTATATTTCCTTGCTATTTTGGAAAGGGATAAATAAGGATATGATGTGTTGGGACATCATAATGACGTTGTTAATGGTTGTAGCTAAGCCATGTATGTTGTAAATCCATGTTCCTATAAATGGGATTGTGGGACAGGATGTTCTCTTTATACAATTTTATCATATGTTAACATGGGTGACTCACATGGGGTATGATGTTATTATTTCTTGAAATTTATACCCATGGCATGGTATAGAATGTGATGAGTGTGCTTGTATCATTGTAGGAATATATGGATATATATGGTGCAGAATATTTTATGATATGTATATATTAATTTCATGTGAAATATTTTCATGTATACTCTATGAAATGAAATTCATATTATATCTAATAAATGGAAATAAAGAATGGTTAAGTCATACTGATTCATGTATTGAGAAAATTTTAGAGAGACTGTGAGCCAGTGGTTATTAGTTTTTGTCTCCAATTATGGTCAACATTGTAGGTATAAAATGTTATAAGTAGTGAATTTTTATTGTTGAGAAAATTTCTCCCCATCATCTTCGAGTTGCGTGACAGGATTCTGGAAATCAGTATGATCCTAGAATAGTTAAACATGGGATTTCTATAGGCTAGGAGGATCATATTGATTTTCATCTGCACATAAACATCCTAAGGGTTAGGATATCCATGGAAAATGACACTATTTTCATTCTACCTTAAATTTCAGATTTATATATTGAGGTTTACTTATAGTATCTACTACTGTGAACTAGGTATGTAGGTCCTTGTGTATCCATGATCAAGATCGAGTTCATCGAGATGATCTTAAAGAACCTTGAGACCCTCATCGATGGGAATATAATGATTTGTAAAAATATGGTTCATAGACAGTACAAGTGTTGGAGGGTTCTTCTACAGTAATATGGGAAGTAAAAGGAGTTATCTACAATTTTCCATTATGTGATGTTTCTACGATTGTTTTATATACATATAACTATGGATAAGATGTCTCACAATTTCATGCACCTAAAATTGGTGAGATTCACAGAGGGGGACAATAGTGAATGTTTCATTGACATTCAGAAACTTCTTCCATTTTTAAATGATGATGATTTCTCTAGGGTTAATCACATTCTAGATGTGATTCTCTATGATATCAGGTCAAATGTGAGATTAATTCCTTTGATTAGCTTTTTATATTTGATAAATTTAGTTCTTATCGTATAAGATAATTTGAGAGAGGACCTAATCAGTGGCTAGTTTATATTAGAAGGATGAACTTGGAGATCTTATTTGGATGGAATGAATTTTTACTATAATAACTTCCTCTAATGAAATAGTAAATAGTGAAGCCCGTTAAGTGTTAATCCATCATAGGACCTTGTTCTATTGTAGATCAATGAGTGCGGAATGTTTTTTCTCACATAGTCTTAGTGTCTATATGCTACATGGGAGTTTGGTCCTTATAGTTAGATGTGTCACATTTTATGGTTTTATAGGGGCATGTAGTAGTAGACCAGAATTGGGGGGTTGAGATTGTTACCACCATCTAAGAAGGACTCTACTATCACTTATTATACCAGTATCTCATGTTCCACTAGACATTATGGCTAAGGTAGACTATTCGGAACCCCAGTGTAGGAATAGTATTACTAAGAAGAGGGAGTAGAATATGGTAGTTATACTATATACTAGAATAAATGGGTGAGTCGGCTATAGGATATACAACAAAATCATGCTATTTTGGATATAGGACCTCCTACTGTGAGTGGTACAATTCCTATATAATCTATCATTGATTGTATTATGTTTCATACTTTAGAATTTCATTCCATTATATCTGATCTCTTTAAAAATGGTTTTCACTTTGTTGTGGAGACCATGGATGCTGCTATGACCATGGGTAAACCATTGGGAGTGTGCTAATAGAATATCAAACATTTCATGTAGTTTCTACTATAATGTTTTAGTTATAATTTCTTTTGGGAACTATTTCTATTATAAATGATTGTATTCACCTTGATTATTTGTATAGATCAGGTATTTCTATAACCATCACATGTCAACTATTTCTATATGAGAGTTGTCTTCCCATATTAACGAGGAAGAAACATTCACCATGTTTAGTGAGGTCCTCGGGTGTAACACCCTGAGATTTTATGAAAAATATTCTTTTTAATTTCATTAATGTATTGTGTTGTACGCTACACCAAAAGAATCTTTCATAACATGCATCCTTGACTTGACTTGCATTACACGCAATCACGACCTTCCTCTATCGCG
Source organism: Viscum album (assembly GCA_963277665.1). Classification (NCBI taxonomy): domain Eukaryota; kingdom Viridiplantae; phylum Streptophyta; class Magnoliopsida; order Santalales; family Viscaceae; genus Viscum; species Viscum album. The sequence goes on from OY728129.1 coordinate 316,832,501, forward strand.
TGTGTAGTACGCAATACAGAGTTTCACTAAACAACGATATTCTATTAAAATATTATTAAAACTAGCTGTTATGAATAGTAATAACCACTTTTTGAAATTTTGTAAATTTTATTTTCAAAATGGACTTCATTTTTGTATTTTAAATATCGAAATTAGCTTAGGGTGAAATTTTGGTACTTTTCGAATAACATTCATTTTCTGATGAATAGTGAAAATTACTAAATTTTAATTAAAATTATCATTTTTAATCAAAATAATTAATAGTGATAAATTATTAATTTGAGTGGCTTTAAATTATATTTAGAATATATTTTTACTATTTAATACAATGTTGGTTATTGGATTTAATTTCACCTTTAAACCAGACATAATCAACTGTCAATCTTTTGATAGTTATTATATTTAAGAACACGCTATTTGTTTTGACGACCGAAATTAATTTCTAAATTAATTAATGAAACTAATATGTTTTGAATTTGGTAAAATAGACATCATTTTTGGGTTCATAATATCAAATATATCATAGGCCCAATTTTTGGTATTTTCCTAGAAACATTCATTTTTTGATGAATAGTGAAACCACTAAGTGGTAGTTAAAAAAATGAATTTTTCATATAACATAATTTTACCACTTCTCTGAATGGAATACCAAAAATCCGAGAGACGCGGTTGATGTCAGCATGTAAAATATGGTTCAATGAGATGAAAATAATTTTTTGTGAATAGTAACTTTTTACTTTTTTTACCACAGTTAAAAGTAAATAGAGTAATTAAGGGTACAAATGATATTATTATTACCCTAACACATGTCCTAATTATATTGGATAAGTGTATTTCGACCAAAAACAACCTTGGGAATAACATAAGACCATTTAGGCCCGCTTGGATTAGATTAGGACATATATTATTAATTTATTTAAAGAAGGGTTAAAATAGTTAAAATCAAAGTTTAATAAGTATATCATTTTAAATATAGGGTTATACATAATCTAAATTCGACTATAAATATTAATTAGAAATATAAAACTATTTCCTAAATAATTATATTTTATATGTAATTTTTAGACTTTAAATAAGTTAGTTTATGTATGACACAAAGATGATGCGGTAATTATCTTATTAATGAAATATTGACATAATTGATGTTATAAATACCCAAATAAATGTTATTTGAGACTTTTTATGAATTAAAATACTTTTATAGGTTAATATGACATGTTAGTATTGATTTAATTAACATTATCAAACTAATTGTTCTGTTATGATTTTAAAAAAAATCAATTACTAAATAGTGTTAAAATTGACATAAAATAGTTTTTAAAACAAATATTATTTTATTATTTGTTATTTTATTCCTAAAAATCTAAGGTTAGGACAAATTAAATAGATAATATTATATATTAATAATAAACAACTTGGGGTTCGTTTGGATTGTTATTGTATGTTTATTAACCATATAGTGTAAGAACACAAAAAGACACAGGAAAAGTAAAATTATCTAACTTAAGGTTAAATATAAATGATAAGGGTAAAATAGGAACCTAAACTTGTATAAATTTTATTTTATGAGAGGCTTTCGACCCATTTCCACCTTAGATTCGAAATAAATCAATTTGGATCTATTTAATACCGAATTTGGCTTTATAATAAAATAATATTTTAGTTATCCCAACGGTGCCTCTCTCCTCCCTTATAAAAGAGCACCTCCTACCTCCCTTCCTCACACCACATTGAGCCTTAAATATCGGACAACCAATGCCCAATTTTCTTCTCCACTTCCCTAGAAACATCCTAGAGGTTATGGTCTTCCACAAAGACCAATTTTAGGGCCCTAAAAGGAGATCTCAAAGAGGCGCTTCAAAGAAGAGGTAATGTCCGTTACCGATTCTTTCAACATTATTTCTTCTTCCACTTCATCTTCATAGGTTGTTTCATTATGAAGTAATAACATCAGTATAACTCATATAATTATATTTTTTTATAAGTATGAAACAACCCAATTTCACCATCTATCCATCCTACGGAAAACAAAATCACCGGGCGTGCGTACGTACGGAATATCGTCTCCACACCGTGGTGTAATCTATTTTCCATCACCACCTTACATGGATGGGTATAATGGTGTACATAATAACTATATATGATTATTTAAAATTTATATTGATTCTGAAATAGTATACATACACTTCAATAAAATTCCACGATCATGAGAACGATATCATCGCTCGTGCGTACGTACGGACTACCATCTCCACGACGTGAGGAGATTCATTCTCCACGTTAACCATTCATGAATGCTTATAAATTATATATAATAAGTAATCATGAAATATATGACATAATAATGATACTGGATTTATGTGTATATATAGTAATTTCATCTACTTAATTCCATTCAACTCAATAAGGAAACACAAACAGTGTTCATGCATACGTACAGCCTACCGTCTCCATGAACGTTGTATTTCTTTCCATTTACTGATGTATTATATATATGTATATTCATAATATATATTATATATAAATCATTTTTTATATTCTGGAAATAATTAATCATGATCTAAGTAATCATATGAATAATTACAAGTCAAAACACGAATGACAAATGAAACGATTTTACCCAAAACGCTCTTTAACATGGAATTTACAAAAGAATTGTTAAAATAAAGTCGTAAGTGAACCATATATGATATCATAACAATGAGTATGATTCTGGAATAAATAAATGACATTATTTAAATCATTATACAGGAGGTTTGGACACTTATGATGCAAATCAGACCTAAGGTAAGGGATAATTTTGCAAAACTAATTTTTATCTGAGATTGTCTTTACTTTGACATTTACTGGGGTGTATTTTATAATCCACATACATGTTTCCTCAATATGTAATATTATTTCCATCCACCTACAATTGTTTAAATCCAATTTTACCATTTGGTGAGTTTTTAGTAAAAGATATGATTGGAATCTTTTGACATTTTTCGTACGAGGTACTTTTTGACTTTTCCGACAAAAGTACGAGAAGAATGTGTTTTTTAACTTATACGGCATGAATGTATTTTTAAAACATTATTTCCAAGAATCTTCGTTTACAAGTTTTCAAGTTTATTTTTAATCAACTTCTTTTAATTTAAATTTGTATGACATGTTAAGAAAGATAATTATTTTTTTAATTAGAAAGGATATTTTTCTCAATAATGGAGTTCAAGTGTTTTATCAAAATTATTTTCCATCTAAGATAATAAAGGATTATGTTTCTATCCCTATTATTAAATTGATTTGATTATGGTGTGATGGAATTATTTTTATGAATTCTTTTATCTTATATGAATTGTTTTACGATGTCACGATGTTTAAGATTCCCATTTTTATTACATGGGTTATGCTATTATGTATGGTTTATGATTTTGTGGTACATATAAGAATGGTATAATTATGATATGGGTGGCACCTATATCTCCCTCCAATGCATTGGGTAATGATTTTATATCTCATTAGATAGACATGGCTGGAACGGCAGGTTAAACTGGTTCAGTGAAACAAGACTGAAACGAGGAGTGGAGTTGGTTCAAAAATGGACTTTGTCCACTAAGATAGTCATGGCAATGAGTCTTGACTAATAAAAAATGATTCTCTATTATTATGTGTGTATGCCACAAAGTTTAATGTTTTAAATTATGATTATTGGGATTAAATTTCACTATTATGATTTATCCCATGTTATGATATTATGATTTCTTTTGATGGTTAAGATTTCCAAAAGTTATGTTCTTATGTATATGATGTGATTGATATTTATTTTGTTTACCCTTGATGAGCATTTGAGCTCATCCTTTTATGATTTCTTTTCCCGAGGATATAAAGAAAGGTTTTAGGTAAAAAAAATCAAGATCATTATGGGAGATGTTGAAGATATTTCACAACGATTAGAAGATTATATTCCGAGTTTCCAAAGACACTAAAATATTATGGTCCTTGTGTGTGTATATTTTTTTTATGTACTAAGTATTCTGAAAAAGTAATGTAATGTCCATTTATGTTAAGCTTAGGGTCTCTACGGTTGGAATCAGAGGAAAGGTTTTTTCAACCTTTGGAAACTAGGATGCGAGAACTTGAGTACGATCCATAGAGGTATTTCTTAGGTATGTCTAGGGATGACCCTAAGGTTAAGTGTACGTTATAGTTCTATAATTGCACTAACCATATTATAATTAAACCTAAGATGTTAGATATTGAAGGTACTCCCCCTTTATTATATTTTTTTCCCTAGAATGATATTTACCTCTCACACTATTCTTTTTGTGTTTTAGATGATGGCTGGAACCCGAAGGAACCATGTTGATCAATGTAATTGACAATGCAATGATTGTCCTCCTGAACAAACAAATGTTATTGGAGATAGAGTGAAAAATATTATTGCTATACTTACACAAGCTATGAATCATTATAGACATCCAAATGAGCAGAGAAGGGAACAATATTCTATTGAGTCCTTCATGAAGCAACGTCCACCTTCTTTCAGTGGGTCTTCTGATCCACTTGTTGCTGAACAATAGATCATTACCACTGAAAATATATTTTCAGTTATTCAATGTTTTGATCATGATAAAGTCATCTTAGCAGTATATCCTTTGGATGGTGATGCTGAACAATGGTGGAATCTTATCAAGAATATGAGGCCAAGAGATGAAATTGAGTCCATGGAATGGGATGAGTTCAAAAACTTATTTTTCAATAAGTACTTCCCTTATATTCATCGAGCAATGATGGAGAAGGAGTTTCTTGAACTAAAGCAAAAGGATGATGAATCTTTTGTTATATACGAAGCAAATTTTACATGTCTTGCAAGGTATGCTCTGGATTTATCATCCAAACTGAAAGTAAAGTTGATCGATTCTTCAGTGGCTTAAAACCAAATCTTCGAAGGGAATTAGCTGTAAGAGACATCAGTAGCTATGAAGAAATTCTGCATTGTGCTATCAAGGTAGAAATGGAAATTGGTGTTACTTATCCATCTCATAGTTTTGACAAGAAATGAAAGATGGAGTTCAAGGAGAAATTTCAGAATAATGGTGAAAAGAAGATGAATGTTTCCTTAAGCTCAAAGTGTGGAAAGAAGCATGGTGGAGATTGTCTTAATGGGACTAGAAAAAGTTTTATGTGTGGAAAAGAAGGTCATCGAGCAGCTGAGTGTTGAAGTAATGGAAAAAGTGTTTCTAATGATGTGAATAAAGAAAATACCACAGAGAACACACCACCAACACTTCAATGCTTCAAGTGTAAGGAAATGTGGAATTATGCTAATAAATGCCCTAATCCAAGGGTTAGTGGTGATCGACATGAGAAACCACATAAGGAAAAGGACAAAGGGACGTCACATGCGATCACTATCGGCGATGTTGAATATGGAAACGATGTGGTGGAATGATTAAATGTTTATTTAATGGGATTCCAATATAATGTTGTATATAGTATCGTAGAATATTGGAATATTTATATAATGGTCTATTGTGGTTTTCAATGGTACCGGTAACCATAGAATGTGATTGAGATATTTTTGGAAAAAATGATGATATGCGCATAATGAAAGGAAAACGATAAAATGAAATGTTTGACCGTATTCATGATCTCATGAGTGATATAAGGAGAAGGTTATATCATGGTTTGAGTATATAGAATTTTTGGATTTTGGTATGTGGAAAGAGTTAATTTTTGACTACATTCATGTTATCACTAAGGTTTAATGGGTATTCATTCTTCAAGAGAATACATGATTAAGGTATTCACATCTTTGTAATTTTACCAACAAGATATATCTTATGATATATGGGGGATAAATGATGGAATTCACGTGATTGTTATGTGACATTTCAAGTAATCATTTTCTTTATACTATGAGCTTGGACCGAAGTATTTTAGATAAGCCTAAAGATTGGAATGGATTATTTTGGACATAAGTTATGATAGAACGTTTTTATATATTATTGATGGGATTTTATAGTAATATAACTTTAGAAAAAGGACAACCTGCGGGATGGGTGACATCCCATCGCGTCGGACAATGGTATGGGAATCGAACCCACAACCAAAGTGAGACTGGCCTTTATCGCCTACCACTGGCCAACAAGAAGTCCCTGTTTAGTAGAAACTAGTTTTATTATATTAAGCAGTATGATATAATAAGTATAAGTCCATTTGAGGAACTATAGATGATTAATCTCACTATAGATCGACTTATGTATATTTAATAACTTTTGTTAACCTTTTGTTTGAGACAGATTGAATGACCCGTAATTCTATCACATGATCTGTTAACACTGGACGAATAAAAAAATTCTACTTCATTTCTTTAAGAGATGAAGTTGAAATTGTTCAAGGCACGAACAAGAGTGAGATTGTACCAAAATAAAGTATGTATTTAGTCTAATTCAAATTCTTCAACTTTAGGGAAATGATCTTGAAAACCAAAAATGTTGTCCTAGTGATCTTATATCTAATGAATCATATGGTACCTTAGATCATCACAAATTTATGACTTTGTGATTGCAGGCTTTTCCATAGCCATGTTCTCTGCCACTCTACATCAGAACATGACGGTTTGATTTCTCTTCCATATCCATATTTTCACCTATGTGGAAACCCAGTGATTAGTTTATTTGGGTAACTGTTACCTTTCATACTTTTGTTTTTAAAGATTGGTTTTGGTATTCCTTTTTACTATGTGGGTTCCTATTAAAGAAACTTTCGAGTAGTAAACCATTTATAACCTTGATGAATTTCGAGGGCGAAATTCATTTTAAGGGGGGTAGAATGTAACACCCTGAGATTTTATGAAAAATATTCTTTTTAATTTCATTAATGACTTCTGTTGTACGCCACACCAAAAGAAGCTTTCACAACACGCATCCTTGACTTTCCTTGCATTACACGCAATTGCGACCTTCCTCGATAGCATGTGTAGTACCCAATACCGAGTTTCACTAAACGACGATATGATAATAAAATATTATTAAAACTAGAAGTTATGAATATTAATAACAACTTTTTGAAATTTTGTAAATTTTATTTTCAAAATGGACTACATTTTTGGATTCAGAATATCGAAATTAGCTTAGGGAGAAATTTTGGTTCTTTTCGGATAACATTCTTTTTCTGATGAATAGTGAAAATTACTAAATTTTAATTAAAAACAACCTTTTTAATCGAAATAATTAATAGTGATAAATTATTAATTTGAGTGGATTTAAAGTATATTTAAAATATAATTTTACAATTTAATACAATGTTGGTTATTGGATGTAATTTTACATTTAAACCAGACATAAACAACTGTCAATATTTTGTTAGTTATTATCTCTTGGGAACACGCTATTTGTTTTGACGACGAGAATTAATTTTTAAATTAATTAATGAAACTGATATGTTTTGAATTTGGTAAAATAGACATCATAATTGAGTTCATAATATCAAATATATCTTAGGCTTAATTTTTGGTATTTTTCTGGAAACTTTGGTTTTTTGATGAATAGTGAAACCACTAAGTGGTAGTTAAAAAAATTAATTTTTGATAAAACTTAATTTTACCGCTTATGTGAATGGAATTTAAAAAATCCGAGAGACACGGTTGATGGCAGTAAGTAAAATGTGGTTCAATGAGATGAAAATAATATTTGGTGAATAGTAAATTTTTACTTTTTTTTACCACGGTTAAAAGTAAATAGGGTAATTAAGGGAAAAATGATATTATTATTACCCTAAAACATGTCCTAATTATATTGGATAAGTGTAATTCGACCAAAAACAACCTTAGCAATAAAATATGACCATTTAGGCCCACTTGGATTAGATTACGACATATATTATTAATTTATTTAAAGATGGGTTAAAATAGTTAAAATCAACGTTTAATAAGTATATAATTTTTAATATAGGGTTATACATAAGATAAATTCGACTATAAATATTTATTATAAATATAAAATGATATCCTACATAATTATATTTTATTTTTAATTTTTAGACTTTAAATAAGTAAGTTTATTTATGACACAAAGATGATGCAGTAATTATCTTATCAATGAAATATTGACATAATTGATGTTATAAATACCAAAATAAATGTAATTTGAGACATTTTATGAATTAAACTAATTTTATAGGAAAATATGACATGTTATTATTGATTTAGTTAACTTTTTAGAACTAATAATTCTCTTATGAGTTTTACAAAAATCAATTACTAAATATTGTCAAAATTGACATAAAATAGTTTTTAAAACAAATATTATTTTATTAGTCGTTTTTTTATTCCTAAAAATATAAGGTTAAGTAAAATGACTTAGATAAGGTTATATATATTAGTAATAAACATCTTTGGGTTCGTTTGGATTGTTATTGTATGTTTATTATCCTTATAGTGTAAGAACACAAAAAGACACGGTAAAAGTAAAATTATCTAACTTAAGGTTAAATATAAATGATAAGGTTAAAATAGGAACCTAAACTTTTTTAAATTCTATTGGATGAGATTATTTATACACATCCCCACCTTAGATTATAAATAAATCAATTTTGAGCTATTTAAAACCTAATTTGGCTTTATAATAAAATAATATTTTTAGTTATTCCAAAGGTGCCCCTCTCCCCCCTTATAAAAGGGCACCTCCTCCCTCTCTTCCTCACACCACATTGAGCATTGAAGATCGTCCAACCCATGAAAAATTCTCTTCTCCACTTCCCTAGAAACATCATAGAGGTTATGTTCTTCCTCAAAGACCAATTTTAGTGCCCTAAAAGAAGATCTCAAAGAGGAGCTTTAAAGAAGAGTTAATGTCTGTTACCGATTCTTTCAACTTTATTTCTTCTTCCACTTCTTCTTATTAGGTTGTTTCATTATGAAGTAATAACATCAGTATCACTCATATACTGATATTTTATTATATGTATGAAACAACCCTATTTCACCATCTATCCATCCTACGGAAAACGAAATCACCACGCGTGCGTACGTACGAAATACCCTCTCCACGCCGTGGTGTAATCTATTTTCCACCACCACCTTACATGGATGGGTATAACGGTGTACATAATCACTATATATGATTATTTTAAAGTGATAATTATTCTGAAATAGTATACATACACTCCAATACAATTCCACGATCATGAGAATGATATCATCGCTCGTGCGTACGTACGGACTACCGTCTCCACGACGTGACGAGATTCATACTCCACGTTAACCATTCCTGAATGATTATAAAGTATATATGATAAGTAATAATGAAATATATGACCTAATAATGATACTGGATTTATGTGTATACATATTTATGTCATCTACTTAATTCCATTCAACTCAATAAGGAAACAAAAACAGCGTTCATGAGTACGTACGGCCTACCGTCTCCATGAATGGTGTATTTATTTCCATTTACTGATATATTATATATATGTATATTATGAATATATATTATATATTAATAATGTTTTATATTCTGGAATTAATTAATCATGATCTAAGTTATCATATGAATAATTACAAGTCAAAACCCGGACGACAAATGAAACGATTTTACCCAAAACGCTCCTTAACATGGAATTTACAAAAGAACGGGTAAAATAAAGTCATAAGTGAACCATATATGATATCATAACAATGAGTATGATTCTGGAATAAATCAATTACATTATTTAAATCATTATATAGGAGATTTGGACACTTACGAAGCAAATCGAACTTATGGTAAGGGATAATTTTGCAAATCTCATTTTTATCCGAGATTGTCTATACTTTGAAATTTATTGGTGTGTATTTTATCATCCACATCCATGTTTCCCCAATATGTAATATTATTTCCATCCTCCTACAATTTTTTAAATCAAATTTTACCCTTCGGGGAGTTTTTAGTAAAATATATGAAAGGAATCTTTTGACATTTTTGTACGAGGGACTTTTTGACTTTTCCGAAAAAAGTACGAGAAGAATGTTTTTTTAACTTATACAGCATGAATGGATTTTTAAAACATTATTTCCAAGAAGATTCCTTTACAAGTTTTCAAGTTTATTTTTAATCAACTTCTTTTAGTTTAAAATTGTATGACATGTTATGAAAGGAAAATGTTTTTGATGTAGAACGATATTTTCCTCAAGAATGGTGTTCAAGTGTTTTATCAAAATTATTATCCATCTATGATAATAAAGGATTCTGTTTCTATCCCTATTATTACATTGATTTTATTATGTTGTGATGGAATTATTTTTATGAATTCCTTTATCTTATATGAATTGTTTTATGATATCACGATGTTTAAGATTCCAATTTTTATTACATGTGCTATGTTATGATGTGTGGATTATGATTTTGTGGCACACATAAGAATGGTATCATTATTAGATGGGTGGGACCTATATCTCCCTCCAATTCATTGGTTAAAGATTTTATATCTCATTAGATAGACATGGCTGGAATGGCAGGTTAAACTGGTTTAGTGAAACAGGACTGAAACGAGGAGTGAACATGGTTCAGAAATGGACTTTGTCCACTATGATAGTCTTGGAAATGAGTCTTAACTAATAAGAAATTATTATCTATGATTATGTTTATATGAAACAAAGTTTCATGTTTTAAATTATGATTATTGGGATTAAATTTCACTATTATGATTTATCCCATGTTTTGAAATTATGATTTCTTTTACAGGTTAAGATTTCCAAAAGTTATGTTCTTATGCATATGATGTGATTGATATTTCTTTTGTTTACCCTTACTAAGCATTTGAGCTCACTAGTTTATGTTTTCTTTTCCCAAGGATATAAAGAAAGGTTTTAGGTAAAAAAAGGAAGATCTTTATGGGAGATGTTGATGATCTTTCACCATGATTAGAAGATTATATTCCAAGTTTCCAAAGACACTAAACTATTACGGTCCTTGTGTGTGTGTGTTTTTGTTATGTACTCAGTATTCTGCAAAAGTAATGTAATGTCCACGTATGTTAATCTTAGGGTCTCTACATAGGGCTACTCATGGTTGAATAAAATAGGGAATATTGGATTGTACCATAGCACAGATATCATGTATTTCACTAGGTGATGGTTTAATTTATTTGGATAATTTCCCTATAATGTAGATTATTCTCTAGACTTCTTTCTTGATGATTTTTATCGATTTACACCAAATTAGTAATCCATTGTCATGATCATGTTAGTGTTGGGAGAAGAAAAATGTTTTCCCACCCTACATTATAGAACCTATTGTTCAATGAGAGTTGAATGTTCAGTTTGAAGATCCAAATTTTAATGGTTTCATGAGGTCTAGTACATCACCTTGGGGTACTCTAGTCCTTTTTACAAGTTGTGTGACGGGTCTTTCTGGAAAATTAATGATTGAGAAATTTAATGATAAAAACAAGTATCCCCTTACACAAAAAATGATATATTCTATCATCATAGAGGTGCTCATATTTTCCCTATGATTGAATTGATATTATGCTATCACAAGTAGAAGTTGGAACCATTATACATAACATTGACTTTGTTTAGAATTAGTTATTGAATGAAGTAGTTCATGGTCATGTCATTTGGTTTGATGAAAGAACATGAGGTATTCATGGACATGAAAAATGGGATCGCTCATCATTTTATGGGAAATTTTTTGTGTTTTAACTTATGATATCTTAGTGTACTCCTAGTTTTATAAGATCTTTCCCAATATCTGGACATTGTATTGAGAACATTGATGGAGAATTTGATTTCTTTCAAAGCATAACAAATGTATTTTTTGGATTGGTAAAGTAAACTTATTATGCCATGTTATCTTAGAAGCTATATTTTCAGAGGAACTTGATATGGCTGTGGGTGTGGTATCTTGTGAGTGATCCTATAATGATTCCAAGATTTAGATTTTTCTGGGTTTAGTAGGTTATTATCAGCATTTATTCAATAACTTCTCTCTTATTGAACAACTGATGTCCATGATGAATAAGGAATGGTTGATGATTTTTTTGGTTATATTCTTATGAAGTAAATTTTTTGGAGATGAAGAAAAGGATTATGTTAGCACCGATCCTCAACTTACAAGTGCAAGGTAAGACATATAACATGTATTGAAACCATCCATAGTTAGACATAGAGCATTTTTGATGTAGGAAGATATAATTTTTGTTTATGGAACCAGATAGGTGAGACCTTATAAGAGTAATTATCCATCTAATTATTTGGAGTTATATGTGGTGGTACATTCTCTAATAAGATTTAGTTAATATCTCTTGGTCAAGAGTTTTGTGGTTTTCATGGACTAGAACATCATTGAGTACATATTTTTTCAGCAAGGACAAAAAATTTAATATATGTTGGGGGCTATTACCTCTAGTATTTTAAATTTTATTTGGCCTATACACTAGAACAATGTTAAAATTTATCAATTACATGACTATGAAAAAGAATCAAGTGGTAGTGTATGAGTCTTCTGATGTGTTTTGGATGATTTCATTCTTTGAATATATTCATCTAGATGGCTTGGAGTCCCAATTTTGAATGTAAATGTCTTTTGCAATCTGTTATACATGTGCTTCATGGCCAGATCAAGACCCATTAGTTGCTATATTTGGAGGGATTAGCTCATAGATACATTATATATAGTGGGTTGACTCCATCTAGATGGTCTCATAGTCGATTCAATGGTATTATTTTCAATGGATGAGTATTGGTTCAAATAGACTTCTATGATGAGATTATAAAAGAGTCTCGTTATCTTATATGTTTTGTAAATCAATGTTTGAAAATGATATATCATGATGTCCATAGACAATACTAGTAGTGATTAATGAAGAAGTAAGTGGAATTTTTTATGTGATGTTTCACCTGTCATCATGTTAAAGACGATCGTAATAAGTCTTTTAAGCTATTGTTGCCCCCAAAATTTCTATAAATAAAATGGGATGAAGACACTGTGTATTTTTTATAGGAATACAGTGGAAACCTCACCAGAACAGTGCAGTATTGGTCATCAATGATCAAATGAAAAAGGTAACCCACAACTTTCTTATCATAGAGGCCTTCACCATTGATGATATCAATAATCTCTTAGTGTGTGATATAGAGAGATTGATGGAGTTATAAGGGTTATTGTATTATATAGATATCCTCATTTCTCTTATCAATTCTGGATGAGTCTCTTGAAGTCTTAGGGATCATAGGTTCATCTGATTACAGCCTCCCATAAAATGATCAATGTTCAGTCTTAGCATAATATTTAGATTCAGGTGGACATGTTATGAGAATTTATATTAGATTTACTGGTTTTTGGGAGAATCAAATAGAAATAATGGAGTTTGAATATATTAATAGATTCCAATAAATGACCCAAATGGAACAATTTGGGGATTTGTATGGAATCTGGTGTCATTAGACTCATTTTTTTGTCATAGGTAGGTGAATCAATGTTTCTTTGACCAACAATTATAAGTTTTATTTCTGAGAATAATCACCTGATCATATGGTGGTTTGTATCCATGAATAGTATGCATAAATATTATAATGACCAACAAATATGGCCTTAGTTTTTTGGGTTTTTTCATCAAGTTTTTCGTTGGTTTTTACCTAGGCCATTTTAAGACCAAATCATGAAATAGATAAATATTTCATTGAATGTTTTTGGTTAATTTATTTAACTAGATTGGATCAGTCCATTGGAACCCCAAATATACATTACACGATGCTATAGTTCCATGAATGATGTTTTTCACATGCTGAATCTTCATAAATATAATCCATACACATCAAATGTGGTAGATCTAGATGAGTACAATATTAGTGTAGATGTGCCCTTTGATGAGTTTCCAATATATATTGCGGACCATTGTGAGATGTATCTCAAGGGTGAAGACTAAACTACTATTTTGAGTGTATTTGTGGATTCCAAATGTTGAAGAATAGGATTGGGATAAGGATTCTGGTATGAGTTATCAATAGTAGTAATTTTTTGTTGGCATCCCACCCTGATTCTTATAGAAGCTTAATGATTAGTTTTTTTATGGTTGGGTGGTTGTATGATCCAATATTATTCTAGGTATGTTCCTCCTTTATTTGTTTATTAATCCTTTTTTACTTCTTCTTTAAACAATGGAGGTCAATCCTTATTTTGGTATATAGATATTTGGTTTGGGAAAACAACAAAATGTTTTGGGATGGATATTTTTTGATTCAATGTAGTCTAGTTAGAAATGTGTTAAAGTGATTAGGGGGGCTCTCCATGAGTTTGGATAAAGGGGTATATACATTATCTATTAGAACATGGTTGAGACATTTCTAGTATTAATTTATAGGCCATTATCATGTCAAATTTTTTGTAAATGTGTCCAAAAAAACATCATCAACTGGGTCATCACAAGTAATTATTGATTGACGAGAAACTATTTCACATCATGAAATACTCTATCAGGGTAATTTAAAACTAATGTATATAATTTTCTTACATAACCAAAAAAAATTGATTAATAACCAATTTAAATGTCTTAAAAAATGTATATTTATCAGTCTTAGTATATTTATGTTATTGTTGTTTGGTTGATTCATTATTCATCTTCATATAACTTTCCTCTCTCAAGACCGAGATATCACAAGGTGATTCTTGTGTGATTCCCTCCCTTATAGACATCTAAATCATGAATCCAATTCCTGGTGAGTTTTTAGGTTGGTTTTACCCTCTCTTCCATTTCTCTCTATTATCTCAGTACAATGAGGAATTATTTTATATCTTTATATCAGTTGATTCTAAATTCTTTCTCAAATCTCATCACCTTCATTCCTTGTTGGTATTACATATTTAATGTGTTTCATTGATTTTTATAAAATGGTAGGTGGTCTAAAATGTAAACATAATGTCTATTTCAAATTTAATATATTTTTGAAATATTAAGAAAATTTTATGATGCAATGTGATTGTATAATAATAGAATAAATTTAATAAAAATTATTGAGTTTGGAAAACTCATTGGATACCTTTGGATCCAAAATTTTTATTATCAGTATTTTGGCTACCCTAAGGATGACCCTCCCCTTGAATAATAATTAATTTTCTTATTTAATAATTCTTTTTTACCATGAAATGAAATATTTAGGGATTTATTGTGATATATTCTCCAAGAAAAATAGAAAAATTAATCGTGTAATGAATAATTATTATTTTATATGAAATATGAATAAAAATTGGCTTTGAAATTTCCTATGATAAAACAATATAAATGAATGGGAAATTTAAATAAAATGGTAATTTGAAGAATTAACCATTGTATTTTTGTATACTGTTATGTGTCATTATTTTCAGTATGACTTGTGTTGTGATTGATGCAGAAATTATTATATAAAGGGATATTCTTATTAATTATGAAATTAATATATATGGGGTTATGACTAATGATGCTAAATTGATTATATGAATGGATATGTCCAATGATATGGAACTGATTATATTAAGGGCATTCCTCTGTGATGCTGAAATGATTATACATTTGACTTGGTCTATTTGGCTGAAATTCATATGGAGAGGACTTGGTTTGGTATGATGAAATGCTTATACAGATGGATTTTCCAAATTATGTGATATTTCCATAAACATGTGGTTATGGTTGGTATGGTTATGCTAAATGATAATAAATTATATAGAAAGGTGCAAATGTATGCTGATTATTATATAATATAAAATTATTAATTAATACAACTTTTTTATTACATTATTTCTTGCACTTATTTATTAGACTA
Source organism: Viscum album (assembly GCA_963277665.1). Classification (NCBI taxonomy): domain Eukaryota; kingdom Viridiplantae; phylum Streptophyta; class Magnoliopsida; order Santalales; family Viscaceae; genus Viscum; species Viscum album. The sequence goes on from OY728129.1 coordinate 316,848,264, forward strand.
GGTTTCTTCTCATGGGGGGGGGGGGTAACCCACTGGGTTTAAATAACACACTATTCAAGTTTTATTTGGTTCCTAATGAAATTACATAGACCGATATATAGACAAGGACAAGGAACCCTGTTGTTGATTATTGAATTCTGGATGGGTTAGATGTCAGAAACAAGACCTACATGGTGTGTGAGAGCATGGAATTTTGAGTTTATTGTGCGACTATGGTCATTTATCTATAATACATTAAGTATCAAATTTAGATACATTCTATCATGACATTAAATTGTTAATTATTATTTGGTTAATCGGTTCTTCCCTTACTTCCATATTGCATGCTGTATTTTGACCACTATTTCTATTTCAATTATATTTATTATCATTTTTTATTTCCACTGTATTATAGATTTGTACAACAGGGTATAGTCTCCCCAATGTATCCTTTAAACACTTTCAACTAGTTAGTAGAACTTGGTATATTGGGATGCATGACTCATGTATCGTAATCAACCTGGAATTTCAATGTGAGTGAGTGTCTGATCATATGATGTAACAACCCATATTATATGAAATAAGGTTGATAATATAACTCAAAACCAAATGAAATAGAATAGAGTTAACATGAAACATTAAATCATTGTAATCTTTCAAATTCAAAAACCCTTTAATGTTTGAAATTGGATAGATTTTTTCCTAATATTTCATAAGGAATTTTTAAATAATAAATAAATCTCCAATATATAAACTAAAAAGTAGTATAATCGTTTTTATTATGCATAATATAACCATGAAGCAATAATGAGATGTAAAAACCCTTAGTTCATTTCCTTATTTTATATATTTATGATCCAAACATATTAAGTAATCAAATTATGTCTATTAAAAACTATATAATGAAATTTTTTGATATATATTTAATTTTCCAATGTCTATCTATTAATATATATTATTTAACTCTTATATATATTTGGCTTATGAGGTTAACATTAGGTGGCTCTGTCAATTTTAAGGAAACCACTTCATTATATTTACCATGGTAAATTGTGTTATAATATAGAATAAAAATCACAAAAAAGGAATATGTTATTTTTTTATAATTCTACTAGAATATAAATTCTATAGTTCCATTGGTTTTCCATAAATGATATCAAAATAAAAAATATGCCCCAATATGTTCATTTTACATGGTAATATTCATTAAGCTTGTTTATTTTTAATATCACATACATAATGTATAATATTATATTTAAAGAATAAAATTAGTTTCAAATATACCCCTTTTATACATTAATTTAATTTTTTAATTCATACATATTAATAAAAAATGTAAAACTAATGCCTGTCGATTAGGGATATCGTAGTCCAGATTGTATGCATGGGGACATCATCATTTTTTAAATGGTTTTGGTGGAAGGTTGAAAAGTATTATTCCATTAGAATAATAAAATTTAATAATATAAGAAATTATTATTTTTTTAAAAATAATATGGATTATAATTGATTTTAGTGGGTAGGGGTTGAAAATAATTAATGGATATAGGTTGAGAACATTACTTCTCCCTTTCAGTTTTCGTCATAGAGAAACATCTTAAGGATACTTGTCTTGGTCTTTTGGAAATACCATGGCTTGTAGAACATTGAGAGAAAAATGAGAAGATACTAGGATTGATTTGTTTCTATATAAGTCTTTGGAATGTGTGGAAAATTTTGGTGAAATTGATCCCATCATATAAGTGATGAAAATAAAACTTTCTGTAAATACCTATTTCTTATTCAATAACAGATCGACATAATTAAAAAGTAAATTTCTAAAAAAGTAGTTAATAATTAATATTTAGGGTCTATATGGTTGAGAAATAGATTTTCATTCATCTTAATAAATTTTTTATGCATGTTTTAAGTGTTATAAAATAATTTTTTTGTTTAATTTTAACATGTTGGTTTTTAAATATGTAAATAGTTATTATCCATGTGATCTGTATATTATTAAAAATTTCAGTTTTTCATTTATAAAATTTCATAATGTTATTAACTAAATATTAGAATCCATATATTATAATTCAATTTATAAATAATTTATTGTATTGTTTTAAATTAAAACATTTAATATAAGAAAACAAATTTTTAGAAATTCTCTATTTATTATTAAGGGTACTTATTTTATGATAATATTAATTACCATTTGAATTAGTGACAATATATTCCCATGTTTATAAAAATATGAAAGGATACTCATTATATAAAATATTTTGGTTTAACTTATTATTATATAATTACACAATATTATTACACCGTTCATTTAAATTAACTATTCCATTATTATCATGGTTATTACATTTAATCATTGTATTAATAAATTATGCCTAAAAATGGAATTCGAATTATTATGTAATATAGTTATTTTAATCAAAAATATTAAATCAATGTTTAAAAATTATTTTCTATTAGATATGGAATCAACATTTTAATATAAACAAGAAAAAATATGTTTTGATTGTAATATATTTTTAAATGGTCAAAAACAGTAATAATGGGTTTTATAATGTAAAAATCATATTTTTAAATGATTTTTTTACTGTATACAAAATTTATATTATAGAAAAATAATTTCAAAAACTTTTTATTTATTATTCTATTATAATAATCTTATAGAAGTGTGGGTGTTAGTTAGATTAATTTCCAATAAATATTCACCTAAAAATAAATTCAGTTATCAATATTTAAAAAAATCACCCAACGATAATTTTTACATACTGAATTAAAAAAATAGGTTCATTATTGAAATTGATTTTTTTTTTAAATTCTATAAATTCAAATTTAAAAATTAAAATTTATTTTATTTAAATCAAACTTTTAAAACATTATTTCTCTTAACCCTATTTTATTTAAATTTATAATTTATTAAAGGAATTTTATTTACTATAGGTTTTATTTTTAAAAAAATTACTAATTATTTTCATATAATTTTTAATGTATCATGTAACATCCCAAGATTTCATAGTACGTTATCTCATTGAAATAATTCAATGGCATGCACAACACATAACACTGAGTTCAAAGGCACCACTACTTACCCAACGAGCTGTCAAAAAAGGCAGTTATGAATAGGATTAACTACATTTTGAATATTATATACTCAATATAATTTTAACACCCATATTATGTGTTTCTTAGACATAATGTGAGAACAAATTCATTTTTTTAGATAAAATATGTATTTTTAAAACTAAAATCAATTTTGTCAACTTCTAATAGAGAACACTTTTTATAACATATATTTGACACTTTTATATATTAAATTTGATGATATTAAATTATTCTTTAGAATAGAGATAGAATAATTTATATTCGATGAATTTTTTTTGTACTTTTCTAGTAACTTTCATATTTTGAGGAATAGTGATTAATACTAAATTTTAATTGAAAACAACTTTTTTCATCACAATAAATTATACTAATAAATTATTCATTTTAATGGTTTCAAATTGTAATTAGTTTATATTTTTATCATTTCATATAATTCAGGACATTATAAGTAAATTGACATTTAAATTTGACATAATCACATGTCAATCTATTGATTGGTTTAACTTTTCAAAAATCTACCTTTTTTGGTTTTGACAATGGGAATTAATATCAAATTTATTAATGAAACTTATTTCTTTTGAATTTGGTTAAATGGAATTTATTTTTAAATTCAGAATATCAAAATTATCTTAGGTTGAATTTTTTGTATTTTTATTAAAACATCTATTTTTTTATGAATAGTGAGAGAAATTACATTATTATTTAATATCAAATTTTTATTTAAATAGATATTTATTCTATATAAATTTTTTTAAGTCAAAATAGATAGATAGTTTTTATATGTGTTCAATGTAATTAATTGGATTCATTTTATAATAAAATTAGATATATAAATTTTAAATGAATATTTTACTCTCTTTTACCCTCCTTCTAGGAGTATTTGCAAATTCGAAAAAAAATAATTTTACTGCTTTTTTGAGTTAAATTTCAAAATTCCTAGAAACATGGTTGACATTAGTAATTAAAATTTGGATCAATAGGATGAAAATAATTTTTGGTGAATAGTAAATTTTGACATTTATTTAACACTGTTAAAATTAAATAGGGTAATTAAGGGTAGAAATGATATAATAATTACCCTCACACATGTTATAATTCTATTGGATAACTTTAAATTGACTAAAAACAACCATATTAATGAAATATTATCCTCTTTGGTCCAAATGGATTAGATTAGGTCATTTATTATTATTTTATTTAAAGAAGAGTTGAAAGTGTTAAATTTTATGTTTATTAATTAATCCATTTTTAATATGGTGTTATATATAAAATAAATTAGATTATAAATATTCATTATAAATATAGATAATTTCCTACATAATGGTATTTTATTTATAATTTTTAGAGATTAAATAATTATATTTATTTATGACACAATGATGATGCAGTAATTAACTTTTCAATAAAATATTAAAATAATTGATATTATAAATATCCGAATAAATATAATTTTAGACTTTTGAAAAATCACAGTAATTTTATAAGTGAATATGACATGTTATGGATGATTAGGAATTTTTTTTCGATGTGATAATGTTGTTATGACTTTCAAAAAAACAAGATACCAAATAGTGTCCAAATTGAAATAAATTAGTTTTTAAAACAAATACTATATTATTGGTTGATATAATATTCCTAAAAATATAAGGTTCATCCAAATAGCTTAAATAATATTATATATTTCATTAATGATCAACTTTTGTTTCTCTTGTAATTTTAGAGTATGTTTATTTACCATATAGTGTACAAATAGAAGAAAACGCGGTAAAAGATAAACTATTTAAGTAAGAGTTAAATATAAAATATAAGGTTAATATGGTAACATAAACCTATATAAGAAATATTGGTTGACTATTTTTAGACCCATCCCCACCTTATCCAAGAAATAAATAATTTTGGAGCAATTAGAAACCACAAATTATTTTATTATAAAATAATATTTCAATCACTTCATAAAGTGACCATCCCCTATCTTATAAAAGGGTACTTCCCCTTCTATCAAAAGAAATACCTCCAAAGCCATTTGGATCAGCCATAACCTACCCAAATAACATCCCATATTCCCTCACATAAACCTAATTTCATTACTTTTATCATATATCCAACCTATGGATCCCTTTTGATCAACTCAATATAAAACACCCGAAGAATTAGTATTAATTTCACCACCCTCTTTCAAGTCCTTTTCTTATTCCAAGTCCACATTCTTTGTTTTTTCCATACCAAAATAATAACTCCATTACCACATACATACAGTTATGTTATTATAAATATGGTACAACCATATTTTTTATTCTATCCATCCTATAAATGGAAAATTCAACAAACATGTGTATGTACGGCTTACCATCTCCATGTCGTGGTGTAGTTTGTTATTAAATTTTTTTTTTATTTTGGATGGGTATAATAATGAGTATAGTTGAGGTAAATAATAAATATTACATGTTAATAATTCTTTATATATGATATATCATCCAATTACATATGATTTCAACATTGATATAATGATATTTTCTCTCTCGCGTACGTACGGATTACCGTCTCCACAACGTGATAAGAATCATTTCCACATTAACGATTCAACGATGATTATAAAATATATATTATTATTAAGTATGTAATCTTTGAAATTTTAATTCTACTTAAAATATATATATATATGTAATTACATATATCTTATTCACATATATCCATTCAATATGATATGAAAACAGAAACAACATGTATACATATGTACGGCCTACCATCTCCATAAATGGTGTTTTCTATTTCATATATATATATAATATATATATATTTTTTCCAAATATATCGGATATATAAATAATTTTTTATATTCTAGAAGTATTTAAATCATTTTTTAAATGATACGATCAAGAATATCAAGTTAAAACACGTACGATGAAAAAGTTATTATTACCTGAAATATTAATTTAACATGGAAATCATTATTAAATAGTTAGTATAAATTCATAAATGAATCATGTATGATATAATAAATATTAATATGGTTCTGTTAAGATATAATAACATACTATGGTCATTATACAAGAGGTTAAACGTACCCTCAGCCAGAGGAAAGTGCAAGGTAATGGTTAATTCTTCAATATCTTCATTATCTAAGGGTGTTTTTACACGATTATCTAGAAGGAACTATTTATCATTCACATATGTGTCATATAAAATTATATTTAAATTGAAATTTTTAAGAAATTACTGAATGGAATATTTAAATAGATCATAATTTTAAATGGATTAAATATTTATTCTTCTAAATCATTCTCATTAATGTTCATGTTTTTAAAATGTTATTTAAGGATTTATTTACATAGACACAAATTTTTTTAAATGTTATGTCCTTTCCAAAGATTCGAATTGGTTCGCGACACATTGAATAAAATATTTCTCAAAATTTATTCCTTTTTAAATTTTATGAATTTTAAATATTTTCAGGAAAACTTAATATTTCTCTCAAATAGTATTACAAATCCTTTTCTTCTATGTCAACATCCCTTGATGGATTTTAATCTTTTTTGAAGTTTATTTATTATGATAAATAAATTCTATATTTTATTGAAGGTTTTGAGATATGTTTGACCATGGATGTATTATATTTATACCATTCAAGGTTTATAGATAAATTATTGACATTTTAATAGCTATTTTTTATACAAATGTTTATGTTTTGTTTAATAATTTTCATATGAGGAAAGAATTGGACTAAGTAAGTGACAGGTGGATCCAGCTATAGCTCCTCAATGCATCGGTAGGTCTCATGAAAAAAACTAGCGATTCGGCATAAGGCGTTCACAAAAACTTATTTGTAGTCTTGGAAAAAGGTATTGACTATATCGTTATGAAGTCTGGAATTAGGCATTCCATCATTATGAAATTTGATATTGATATTACATATGATTATTCGGATAGTAGAATATCTATATGAATAAGTAAATATCATTATTTAATTTATCATTTCTATATTATGTTGAATTTTAATTTTAAAAGGCTATTGTTTTAGTTATATACATTGCCTTAATGGTTTATTCTTATTTATGAATGTTTCATTTATATTGTTATCCTTACTGAGCATCTGAACTCACCCATTTCTAATGATTTATTTTCCCAGGATTCCAAGTGGTGTATTATGATTGATAAATAGTGTTAATATATGAGATTAATTTAATTACCAAAGATTAATTTAGGTTTTCTTTTATTTTATAATGTGTAATGTAATGATCATTATGTAAACTATTTTCCAAGACAGGTAAATTGATCGGTCTTTCGGGACATGATTTTTTATAATCATTCTAATGCCTTAAAAAAATGCACCGACTCTGGGATTTTAGGGTCAGGGCGTTACAAATCATTCAGTTATAATTTGGGTGTGAAACAGTCTATTGAATATTATACTAAGTTAGAGAAAAATATATTCCAAAATATTCGGGTGTTACATTATATAGATAGTAGATTCTGAGCATTCAGAGCATCAGATCTACTACTTTATTTTTAATAACTATTTCCTCCCATTCTAAAGATCAAATATAATGTAGATATTTATTTATATTAGTTAATATATTTTTTAATTTGAAATAAATTTATTAAAAAAATTACATCAATATTATTCTAGGTCCAGCATATTCGATATGATTTCCCAATAACAAATTCTTGAATTAAAAAATATGATTTGTCCTCGACAACCCCATTGATTATTTTCCTTTACAATTCCTAAAAATATCCCATAGTCATCATGGAATATTTAATTACAAATCCAAGAATAATTTCCAACAACATTACCTCCACATATGTAATAAGTAACATGCCACAATCATGTCACTATGTGAATGATTTCTCCAAAAGAGTCATTCTCTACTTGTTTCTTTTTACTATTATAGAATCCCCTTTGAGTGTAATCTATTTTTCATTGTCTCACTATAGTATTCATTCTAACTCACACAACATGTATCTATAAAAGATGATTGTATTCATCACACCGTGTGAAATGAAAATCATATCACACAATAAGGGTACATTTCAAACAGAAAATATTATATTGGTTGATCTTTATTCATCATAGAACATGAAGACATGGAAATATTATTATTCAATTATACATAAAACTCATCATGAATTTAAACTTATACATATTTTATTGATATTTCCCCAATAATTTCTCCTATGTATCAGTTGTAATACTCTTACGTGCACATGAAATTTGTAGATTTATCACTCTAATGAAATAATACTCTAACATATATATTTCCATTTTTAGGCATTTATAAAATGACTTTTACTCATCACAATGTTTCTCATTAATTTTATAATTTTTTATTTTCTTTTGTTTTTTTATAACACATATGTATACATTATAGGTACACATAAAATCTCAATATATTTTTTGAATCCTCAGTTCTATAAAATAGTTACATTCTTATATAGAGAAAATTATTATTATTCATATCATGTATTTATAACATTTATCTCAATTATGGAAATCCTAAAAATTAAGAAATCACATAAAAAAAATATTGAATCTTTGATGAACATGTCTTCTGACTAAAACTCAACAAAAAAATATCCATAACAATTAAAATATAACATTTGAAGATTCTAGTTATTTTAACTAATAGTTGAAAAAATTCATTTCCTCCCCAATAATTCCTAGGGGTACTCAATCTCTCAGTTTGTATTTATTGACATATCCAACAACCGACACTACAAAACATTCAATCACTTCACTTATAAAAAAATATCCTGATACCATAAATAAAAATCAACAATTTTTATTTTGAAAATTATATTATCCATTAGAAGATAATGTTTGACATTTTCAATTTTATGTTCTCTAACCCAATTAATTAACTCATTTATTTTGTATTAATATTTTATAATTTAAAAAACATCTGATTTAATGAAATTAATAAGGAATGTGTTATGTATTCCTCTGCCTCTTTGATAGAAGAACCTCATGAATTTTATGCACAACCCGACATAACCTCAGAGTATTGGGTAATATTGAACAAGAATTTTCAACCTTAATATAGATAAATAATTCTTCTTTCATAGCTCTTGAAAACACCACAACCATATGATCCTTTGTAGATATATACTCCCACATGATATCTATAGAATCATAATTATCCTTAATAATAAAATTTATTTCAATATATTTTGTTCTAGAATATTAGATTAGATTTTTGAGAGAATAATAGAACATTGATATTCCCATATAAATATCAATGGCTTTATATCAACTACTCACATATCGTATAAGTATAATATCACTAAAAAAATTATAGGAAGGTGTCATAGAAATATATTATTTTTTTCCTAATAGAAGCTTAACATAACTTCTCTCTATTATAGCTCACATATATTTCACCAAGAAATTATTTTCAACTTCATGTGGATTTTGTATCATTTTTCTAATTATCGCAATCATTATCAAGGAATTATATTACATTTAGTTCATCTATTTTTATGTTCATCAAATCATAAATCGATGTTTCCATTGGCATTCCCGAGTATTCTTTTAGTAATACTATTTTTTGATTCCATTGTATCTCTTTAATATCATGCATTAATATTCACAATATATTCAATATCTCATCTTCATGTTATATGAAAAAATAAGATATGAATGATCATCTTTAATTCATTTTGATTTAAAATTATTGTAAGTAATCTTTTATCAATATTATTTCAACAACTATAGGTATTGGTACATCATTGGTATCATCAATTCTTAATCCATATAATATTTTTCATGTATATTTTTATTAGTATCAGAATATGTAATTATATAGATTTATAACTTGTAATCCAAGAATATTTGTCATCTCACCCATCATTTAAATCAGAAAATAAATATTTATATTGTCCAAAAAATCCTCACATATATAATATATTTCACTTGAAAAAAAATCCTGAATATAAAATTTTACTATAAGTGTAAATTTAGGCGTCTCCTTAATTTATATATTATTTGTTTTGTTTTTGATGTACAATTTCATGATATTCTTGAAAACTATCATGTTTTCAGTAAAAATATATTGAAGGTAGTTTTAATCCATAGAAGATCTAATTAATAAATACACAATGTTTTAATCACATCCAACTACAAATTCTCTTTTTCTGTCTATAAAATATCTTATATTTAGTATCCATTCAAAAAGTTTGATTTCAGTTCTATTTGAACAACATTATATTGTTAGTGTACTATAACATAAAAATTATTGTAATATATTAAATATATTAAAAATGTGTAATAAATAATTCAAATTATGTGACTTCCACTTGATAATAAACTTGTTATGCCAATGTGGCCATGTCCCTTACCACCTCACCAATTTCAATAAGTTTGTTTTGATCTACCAATTTGGTACCAATGAAAAAAAATTCAATCAGCTAGAGAAACATTTCTATAAGTGGAGGTATTATAAATAATTTATATATATTCATTTATATAGTTGATCAATTCCTCAGTTGTAGCAGATTTAACAAATATTTTTTGTTTAATTTATGTAAAAATATATATTAGATTTTACCTTCTCAATCATCATTTATTCTTCACTGGATCATCATAATTTCTAATAATATTGTATAGTTATACATACTTATTCAATATTTCATCTTTCAATTTATCATATTTACTATCTTCATCCTCACCGCTAGTTTTATATAAGCCATTATCAATAAAATTAGGTTTATTTCTTTAATTTTCTTCATAACATTTTCTAGAAATAACCATATTTTCATGTCAACATTTTCAAAATATTCTTCATTTTTCATCGAACATTTAAGATTATTTCATACCTTATTTAAAAATTACAATCTACTAGTGAGGGTATCCTTTTAATATGAAATTTTTATGCTTTTCAATTAGAAAAATATCATTGGTATCTCCCTATTCAACATTATATTTTTTATTTTAGAAGATTTTATTTTACTATTTTCAGGATGTATATACTACCAAAAAAATGAAATAATTCATTATAATATTTCTTATGTAAAATATTTCATATAGAGTCATGTTGGACACAGGACATATGAAAAAAATATTTTTATTATGAAATTATGTACACACTAGATCCCTTATATTTATTTCTTATATTTTATGTCTAAGAAGTACTTTTTTCCAATATAAATCATCTCTTGTTTTTATATCCTAAAACTCCATTTTATAAGGGTGTATATAGACTATGTTTTATTATTTTATCTATTTACTATCAATAAATGATTAATAATAGTTAAATATAAAAATCATTAAATTATTTATCTTTAAATTTTTGATAATGACTCATAACACATTCTCAAAATACATTCTAAAAATTATGAACATTTCTGCTACATCATATTTTTTTCACAAACATTACATTGGTTATATTGATTTAATCATCCATAAATATAAAAAATAAATTTCAATTTTCTACAATATAAAATATTATTTCTTGAGGGTCTGAATAAGTGTATAAAATATTAAAACAATTATTTCTTTTTGAGGACAATATTCTATCAACTTGAAGGATAAATCAGTTTCAGTAGATCAATCCCTTCAATGAGAAGTGAATGAGGTAAAAAATGGTTTTTTTAACCCACACTAGGATACTCCAATGACAATACATGATAATGAGTTGGTGTACCAAATTTACTAAATCTATTACATTACATGTACAATTGGGGGATGTCACATGGACCATCCCACTTCACAAAAATGTTCAATTGGAAAACTCATTTATCTCTTAAACAATAAAATCACTATTATATCCATTGAATCTTTCCCTTATCCCTTGAAGATGATTTCAACACACACCAGCAATAGTTTTTCTTTTCAACCCAATTAATGTTCAAATACAATGGGATTATCACTCTTGGAATAAAACAGGCATATACCTCCAACTCTCTGAATGAGATATGTAATAAAGATTTTAAATTATACTCCTAAAATAATCTGATTGCATATATATCTCTATATTACATAGTAAGAAAATCCATAATTTTTCCACCATTTATAATTTAATATGTTATCTTTTGGGGTTTTTGTTAGTGTCCCACATGATTTTCGGGGTCATCATCATCCTTTTATTTAAAATTGTCTAACTCCCTTTCAATTTTTTCTTGGATGAAACTACATTGGACTAAAATTTTATTTCATGTGTTAATATTGGTTACTTCCAAATATTTTCTATTTTTTTACATCTTATTGCATGGACACCTAAATCATATTATAGACATAAATTATTTTTGTCTTCTTATAGAAAGTTAAATATCACTATGACATGGAGAATTATAGTCGATCAGTTCCACATCACCTAAAGTACAAATGTAACGCCCCGACCCTAGTTACCCAGATTCGGTGAATTATTACATAACATTGGCATGATCATGAGAAAGATCAAGTCTCGAAAGACCGATTAGTTTAGTAGCCTTGGAATAACTAGATACATCCATAAATTTTTACATTACATCATAAAAAAACATCTTGTCTTCATATCCCCTCATACTATCCCTGCAGGTCATTCATAAATTACTTCTTCATAATCCTGGAAAGAAAAAAAAACATTGAAAGGGGTGAGCTCGGATGCCTAGTAAGGATAACATTATAGCAGAAGCTTTCATAAATAAGCATAAACACTTAAGGCAATTTATAACTAAAACAAAAGCCTTTGAAACTTGAACTTCAGCATAAAATGGCAAAGGTAAAATGAAATAATTCCATTTACTTACTCACATGGATATTCTACTAGTCGAATGATCACATTCAATATCAATAACCACTTTCATAATGATGGAATGCATAATTCCAGACTATCATAACCACATAGCCAAGGCCTCGTGCCAAGACTACAAATAAGATTTTGCCAAGGCCTTGTGCCAAGACACTAGTTTGTCTCATGAGACCTACCGATGCATCGAGGAGCTATAGCGGGCTCCACCCGTCACTTATTAAGTCCAATGCATTCCTCATATGAATAGGTTTAAGCATAAAATAAACATTCGTATTAAAACTAGCATACGAAATGTCAATACTTTAACCACAAACCATGAATGGTATAAAAATAGAACATCCACAGTCAAATAAAACTCATTTGATACAATATGGAAGATTGTATTGTATCACATTAACCTCAATCATGAATAATGAAGGATGTTGACATAGATGAAAATAATCATCAAAACTATTTGAGAGAAATATCCCCCTTTTCTTGAAAACATTTAAAAGTCACACTATTTGTCAAGAAGCCATTTAAAAATAGATTTTTGAATCAAAGTGTCCCATACCACTTTGAAACCTTCTAAAAGGATTTTTAATTTCTAAACTTTAATGTCCATATAAATAAATCCTTAAAACCATTTTTAAAACATGGACATTAATGAGAAAGATTTAGATGAATAAGTCTTTAAAACATTTAAAAATGGTATTTTAGTTAGAGATTCTAACCAAAAGAGAGACACTTGAATGAAAATAATTGAGGTAATCAAAACTTTGTAATATCATGAGAATAAAGGGAATTCATGATATACTATGTCAAAGTACATTATATACACCACATAAAAGTGATTTGGTGTATATCAACAAAGAAGTCTCAATGGAATGTAAGTTGATATGAAATATCTCATAAAGGCCATATCCTTAGGTTAAGGATAAATCAACAACATAATTATGTGTGAAAAATATAGATACACTAAATATGATTGGATATTCAGTGTAAAACAATCAAAGTATATTCAAACATATTCCTGTAAAAACAACACCAACGAATTGGATGTTTAACTCAACAAATGGTGAAAGAGTTAAAATTACTCTTATCAAATTCATATCAATGATTTGAGAATTTTCAATGGAGTGATTATGTGTATAAAAAGTATATCCACAGGAAGGGGAGTGGAAATTATGACATAATCAAATGAATAGTGATTCCACACATAATCTGGGGTAATATAATCAATGAAATATGCGTAAAGCCAAATGAGTGGAAATTGAAATCTCAAATTCCCTTATTGATTAGGTAACTTAAGAAACAAACACCCATGAAAGAAAGATCATACCATGATGATGTAAATACCCATAAAATAAAGTATATTACACAATGAATACAATCATGGGTAGTACACATACACCACATGTAATAATTAAGTGGTGATCAATGGAATTCTCACGGAATTAAAAGTGAGACAAGAAACCCCTTACCACGTTAATCAACTGAGTCGCATGGCCAAAAGTTAATAACCACCAAATGATTTACAGAATAACATGAATATAAAGTGAATCATGATAATATATATCAAATGGAAGTACACAATACACCAGTTTCAATAATTTAGTAGCGAACAATGGAAATCTCACGGAATTGAAAGTGAGATAAGAGAATCCCTTACTTTGTACTTTTTCCTTGGTCGATGGTAGGTTTACCTCCTGTATAATGGTGAAATAATTGTTATTGAATGATACAAGAATCAGTTACTTTAATATGATATCATATATGATCTTTTAACATTTATTTGTTAATAATATCTTAGAATTATTGTCATTTCAGGTGTTAATGGGTTCATTTTACTTTACATTCTTTGTTATGTGAGCCATATTCGTTATTAATGGGATGTATATTATTCATATCCAGAATGGTATCAAGTCCTTAAACATCATTTTTAAATCATCAAATGATAATTATACTTGAATGGATACGATGGAGAATGAATCTCATCGCGTTCGTGGAGACGGTAGTCCGTACGTACGCACGAATGCTACTTCCATTTAATTTATATTTTAAAAGAATCGAATCCAAATGATGCATAGGTATATTACTATTCCAGTAAAATATAATATTTTATATATGTTACTTATGTTCATTAACACCATCCTTTATACGTTCCATGTGTGGTATGAACGAGTCTTATCATTTTAAGGGGGCGGTAGTTCGCACTTCCTCAAATGAAATTATCGTATGTATATAAAACATGAAACGAATAATTGTATGAAATAAAATGGAATTACAGAAGCTTATATATAAAACATATATCATTAATATCATATTTAATTACAGTGCCATCCTAATGGCCACCATGAGAGGCGGTAAGATGTATTTGAACAATCATCGTTTCGTGAGGCGTTAGTTTGCCTTCCACAGAAACATTATGTTCATCATCCATTAGATGGAGTTGTGTGAATGTGTAGTTTGAATCCTTCTTATAACAACATCCTAGTATATTTTGGATACTGGTTTTGTTACAAAATAAAGGATATAAAAAGAGTTTGGGGGTTGGAGAAGCAAAATAATTGAAAATAATTTAAGAGAAAAAGTTACCTTTAATTTAGGTAACACACTTTGGTTGGAACCAAAGGACTTCTTGAAATGCTTTCTGCCTAAGGGGATGCTTCAAGGAGGAGGAGAGGGATGTGGGTAGCTTAGTTGGGCAGAGTTTGGACGAGCCAAGTGGCTTGAGAGGTGTGAGGAATGAGTAGAAGTGGTCTCCTTTTATAAAGGAGAGGAGGGGCTCTTTAGGAAAGAGTGAAAGTATTACTTTATAATATAATTATATTCGGTTTATAATGGTCCAAAAATCATTGAGGTCGAAGATAAGATGACTCATATTCTAAATAACATCATCCAATAAGAATTGGACAGGTTTTAGATAATATTTTAATCATTATAATCTTATTTATTTAAATGCTTTATTAATGAGGTAAACATTGCATCATTATTGTGTCATTAATAATTTAAATTATTTGATGTCTAAAAATTATAAATAAAATATCATTATGTAGGAAATCTTATTATATTTCTAATGAATATTTATAATCGAAAATCCAACATGTATAACCCTATGTAAAAATTGTTCTTTTAAAAGATGTAAGCTTATGCCATTTTTGTATTCATTTTAACTTAATTAAAATAAAGTGTCATTATCACTTACAAGTGGATCAATGGGGTCCCAAAATTGACCCAAAGATGCCCATGGTCGACCATGTATCAACCAATAGGGTTAAGACACGTTTTAGGGTAATTTAGTATTATTATAATATTATTTTCTAACCCTTATTTACCGGATTTACCCTTAACCATGGTAAATAAAATATTTACCGCAGTAATTATTCAAAATGTGTAAAAATAAAAGTTACCTATTTACACAATTTGAACATACTGATTCCAAATATGGAATCCATTTTTCTAAATTCAAAACACAGAAGTGGCAGAAATTAATTTAAAATTAATTCTCGCTGTCAAAACAAAAAGCGTGTTTTTAAGAGATAATAACTATCAAAAGATTGACATTTGTTTATGTTCGGTTTAATTGTAAAATTATGTCCAATGACCAAAATTATGTTAAATGGTAAAAATATATTCTAAATATACTTTAAAACCACTCAAATTCATAATTTATCACTATTAATTATTTTGATTAAAAAAGTTGTTTTTAATTAAAATTTAGTAATTTTTACTATTCATCAAAATATGAAAGTTATCCGAAAAGTACCAAAATTTCACCTTAGGCTACATTTGATATTCCGAATCCAAAAATGAATAATATTTTGAAATATAAAATATATATAATTTCAAAAAATTAAGTATTACTATTCATAACGGCTAGTTTGATCGGTTGTGGTGTGTGTTAAAACTCGAAGTTGCGTACAACACACGCTACTGTTTTATTCAAAGGAAAGCGTACCGTGGAAGCTTGGGATGTTTTATTTTAATTTTTTTTGATGTCCCCATTTAGTCAAAAAGTTTAAAATATTTTCTTTAAAAAGGGTTCACTATTAAAAGTTGGTAAAACTACAATATTGAAGATGAATTTGTTCTTACATTATGTCTAAGAAACTCATAATATGTATTCTAAAATTATAAGGATAATATAAAGTTTAAAATTTAGTTAATACTATTCATAACCTTTTTTGAACGGCTTGTTTGGTAAGTCATGGTGCGCTTGAACTCGGTGTTGCGTGTAGTGCAAGTTATTGAATTATTTTGAAGAAATAACACACTATGAAATCTTGGGGTGTTACATTCTCCCCTCTTTCAATAAATTGCGTCCTCGCAATTTGAAATTGTTCTTCGAAAATAAAAGGTTGAAAATAGAAAATATATTTGTGGGAAAACCCACATCGGAAATTGGTTTACTAAAATTTAGTCTTAATATAAGGAAAAGAGAAATGAAACGGTCACCACCAAATTATGATCTCGATTAGGAGAACATTGTTGGCAATTAGAGACATATAATTGGAGGAAAAATGTAAATATTTATAGGTAGTGGTTGAGGTCATCAATCACAAACAAGTATAAAATTGAGGTCCTTAAACTCATCAATCTATGATCATTTGAAGTACCATCGGTTCAACAAAATATAGGGTATTGGGATCACACATTTTTGACATTTCAAAATATCTTAGTTGAAATCCCACATCGAAAAATGAATTAATGAGGCCTCTATTTAAAATAAAGAGTGGAAAGTATGAAGATTACCGAAAATAACACATACTAGGGTTCCATGTAGGAAAATATGGATATGGAGGAGAAATCTAACCATCGATTATCTGATGGAGAGTGGTAGAGAACATGGCTATGAAAAGGCCAACAATCCCAAAGCCATAAATTAGGGATGATTTAAGGTACCATCTAGGACAACATTTTTTTTAAAGTTACATTACATAAGGAAGAGGAATTCATTTATGATATTGACTAAGAACATTATGAGATATACTTAAATTTTAAGTAGATTTTCATTCTTTAATAAATTTCCACCACTAACTCAATTTTTTTTAAACGATGAGTATTCAAGAAGACTTGGTCACACTGGAAGAGCTAGAATAAACTTCTATAGAATCACATGATCCATGCAGGATAAACCATATATTTATATTGTCTTTGAAGATTAATCAAAACCAAAATGGTTAGTGAATGATCTAATGATCCCCCAAAAGGATATTCATTGAGATAAATATGCACTAATCTTAATTTCTAAAATTAAACCAACAATACCCCAAAGTTAAATAGATACCATTCAATAACCAATTGTCCTTAAAATCTTTTAATATAATCCAAACTAATATTGAAACCCAAAACATAGAAGAATTTGATTATGTAGTCTCCCATGTTACATTGTATCTCCAAATGACATCAAATACTCTTAAAGTCACATACTTAAAAGTAATTAACATCCTCACATATTCTCTGTTATAGGTTAATCATTTACATAAATAACCCAAATCACTATAAATCAACAATAAAAATGTAGATAAAAATCCACCATTACTCTACAAATGAAACCTCATTGTATTCTATTTTCCTTGGGCATATAGTGTTCCTAACAAAACGAACATCTTCCAAAACAACATTTATCACTTAATCACCAAATCATTTCCTATACCAAGGGTATTCATTTGATAAGACATAAGAACCCAAATCATCTTATTATTGATCAATAAAATCATTTAACAAAAAAAATAGTCATACTAACCAGGGACTTCACGTAGTCCAGTGGTAGGCGATAAATCCCAATCGCACTTTGGTTGTGGGTTCGATTCCCACAGCTTTGTCCGACGCGACGGGTTGTCACACGGTCTACGTGTTGTCCTTTTTCAAAAACTATATTCTATAATATTACCAAAATGAGATAAATTTTTCAAAATAACATAATTTAACCACAAATGTTATATCATACTTTGCATTTTCATCCCAAATTATAATAACTTATCATTTTATCAAACCCCAATGATCATATAAAACCAAATGGTTATTTATACCTATATCCACAAGAGAAGAGACAATTATTCCTCAAATATCATTCTCACATGGCAAACTGAGGGGTTACAAATACAAGAGAAAATTATTCCAAAGTAAACCCATCAACAAGGAGTGCTAATACTTTTTAAATTTTTCTCCAACCATTTATTTCCACATAGCTTCTTCTTTGAGCAAGAAAATATCTTATAAAATAGGACATTAACTCGGGTAATGGCCAGGTCCCCTACATTTACGGCAAATGACTGTAAATGGACTCTTGGGACCATTTTTATCTTCTTCCATAGTACTCTTCATTTTTCTTCGGCAATTCTTCACTTTATGTCCTTCCTTCCCGCACGTAAAACATTTCGTTGTCCCATTGAGACACTTTCCTGGGTGTCTCTTTCCACAATTCCTGCATGATGAAAATTGAGGTTTCTTTTCTCCATGGTCTCCATTGCTGGAGATCTTATCATTTATCACCTTTCTCTTCCTTGTTGAGTCTGGGAGTTGGTTAATATATATGTTGTTGATCATATTTTTGGAAAACTGATTTGGCATAAAGACGATATCTTTTATGCCTATCAACATTCCATTTTGTTGCTCATTTCCACCACCGTTCCCACCTTGTACATCATTCTCAAAGTCACTATGACTTCCTTGGAATCCAGCCATTGACTAAAACCAGAAAGCATTGTGTGAGTAATAGTAGTCGTAAAATCATTTAGAGATTAAAATGTCACCATATTCTCATTTTGAAACATATTAGGATTAACCAAGGTCATTTACTCTCATCTTATGTATATATTACTTAAATCGGTTTGTAAAGAAAATGTAAATTATCCTAATCATATCCCCTGGGAGTGTCGTAACCATGAGTGCAGCAAGGCCCGTTGTCATGCACCAGTTCTCGTTCGAGTCTAGCTCAAAGCGGTGTTTTCGGGTTTTACCCCTAGGTACATCTGTGCCAGAGCCGCCTCTACCTGCTCGTATCCAGACAGGGATGTATTGCTCGGAAAACTCACAAAATCTTTACAATACCAAAATTCTAGGAAGTTCTTTTATACTAATCCTCAAAGTTCATCTTAGGTCTACGTGCTCTAATCAGAGTTTATCTAAATCTAGCTACCAAGGTTTGTACTATACTTCCTCTGATACCAACTGTAACGCCCCGACCCTAGTTACCCAGAGTCAGTGCATTATTACATAACATTGGCATGATCATGAGAAAGATCAAGTCTCGAAAGACCGATTAGTTTAGTAGCCTTGGAATAACTAGATACATCCATAAATTTTTACATTACATCATAAAAAAACATCTTGTCTTCATATCCCCTCATACTATCCCTGCAGGTCATTCATAAATTACTTCTTCATAATCCTGGAAAGAAAAAAAAAACATTGAAAGGGGTGAGCTCGGATTCTCAGTAAGGATAACATTATAGCAGAAGCTTTCATAAATAAGCATAAACACTTAAGGCAATTTATAACTAAAACAAAAGCCTTTGAAACTTGAACATCAGCATAAAATGGCAAAGGTAAAATGAAATAATGCCATTTACGTACTCACATGGATATTCTACTAGTCGAATGATCACATGCAATATCAATAACCACTTTCATAATGATGGAATGCATAATTCCAGACTATCATAACCACATAGCCAAGGCCTCGTGCCAAGACTACAAATAAGATTTTGCCAAGGCCTTGTGCCAAGACACTAGTTTGTCTCATGAGACCTACTGATGCATCGAGGAGCTATAGCGGGCTCCACCCGTCACTTATTAAGTCCAATGCATTCCTCATATGAATAGGTTTAAGCATAAAATAAACATTCGTATTAAAACTAGCATACGAAATGTCAATACTTTAACCACAAACCATGAATGGTATAAAAATAGAACATCCACAGTCAAATATAACTCATTTGATACAATATGGAAGATTGTATTGTATCACATTAACCTCAATCATGAATAATGAAGGATGTTGACATAGATGAAAATAATCATCAAAACTATTTGAGAGAAATATCCCCCTTTTCTTGAAAACATTTAAAAGTCACACTATTTGTCAATAAGCCATTTAAAAATAGATTTTTGAATCAAAGTGTCCCATACCACTTTGAAACCTTGTAAAAGGATTTTTAATTTCTAAACTTTAATGTCCATATAAATAAATCCTTAAAACCATTTTTAAAACATGGACATTAATGAGAAAGATTTAGATGAATAAGACTTTAAAACATTTAAAATGGTATTTTAGTTAGAGATTCTAACCAAAAGAGAGACACTTGAATGAAAATAATTGAGGTAATCAAAACTTTGTAATATCATGAGAATAAAGGGAATTCATGATATACTATGTCAAAGTACATTATATACACCACATAAAAGTGATTTGGTGTATATCAACAAAGAAGTCTCAATGGAATGTAAGTTGAGATGAAATCTCTCTTAAAGGCCACATCTTTAGGTTAAGGATAAATCAACAACATAATTATGTGTGAAAAATATAAAGACACTAAATATTATTGGATATTCAGTGTAAAACAATCAAAGTATATTCACACATATTCCTGTAAAAACAACACCAACGAATTGGATGTTTAACTCAACAAATGGTGAAAGAGTTAAAATTACTCTTATCAAATTCATATCAATGACTTGAGAATTTTCAATAGAGTGATGATGTGTATAAAAAGTATATCCACAGGAAGGGGAGTGGAAATTATGACATAATCAAATGAATAGTGATTCCACACATAATCTTGGGGTAATATAATCAATGAAATATGCGTAAAGCCAAATGAGTGGAAATTGAAATCTCAAATTCCCTTATTGATTAGGTAACTTAAGAAACAAAGACCCATGAAAGAAAGATCATACCATGATGATGTAAATACCCATAAAATAAAGTATATTACACACTGAATACAATCATGGGTAGTACACATACACCACATGTAATAATTAAGTGGTGATCAATGGAATTCTCACGGAATTAAAAGTGAGACAAGAAACCCCTTACCACGTTAATCAACTGAGTCGCATGGCCAAAAGTTAATAACCACCAAATGATTTACAGAATAACATGAATATAAAGTGAATCATGATAATATATATCAAATGTAAGTACACAATACACCACTTTCAATAATTTAGTAGCGAACAATGGAAATCTCACGGAATTGAAAGTGAGATAAGAGAATCCCTTACTTTGTACTTTTTCCTTGGTCGATGGTAGGTTTACCTCCTGTATAATGGTGAAATAATTGTTATTGAATAATACAAGAATCAGTTACTTTAATATGATATCATATATGATCTTTTAACATTGATTTGTTAATAATATCTTAGAATTATCGTCATTTCAGGTGTTAACGGGTTCATTTTACTTTACATTCTTTGTTATGTGAGACATATTCGTTATTAATGGGATGTATATTATTCATATCCAGAATGGTATCAAGTACTTAAACATCATTTTTAAATCATCAAATGATAATTATACTTGAATGGATACGATGGAGAATGAATCTCATCGCGTTCGTGGAGACGGTAGTCCGTACGTACGCACGAATGCTACTTCCATTTAATTTTTATTTTAAAAGAATCGAATCCAAATGATACATAGGTATATTACTATTCCAGTAAAATATAATATTTTATATATGTTACTTAAGTTCATTAACACCATCCTTTATACGTTCCATGTGTGGTATGAACGAGTCATATCATTTTAAGGGGGCGGTAGTCCGCACTTCCTCAAATGAAATTATCGTATGTATATACAACATGAAACGAATAATTGTATGAAATAAAATGGAATAACTGAAGATTATATATAAAATATATATCATTAATATCATATTTAATTACAGTTCCATCCTAATGGCCACCATGAGAGGCGGTAAGATGTATTTGAACAATCATCGTTTCGTGAGGCGTTAGTTTGCCATCCACAGAAACATTATGTTCATCATCCATAAATGGAGTTGTGTGAATGTGTAGTTTGAATCCTTCTTATAACAAAATCCTAGTATATTGTGGATACTGGTGTTGTTACAAAAGAAAGGAAATAAAAAGAGTTTGGGGGTTGGAGAAGCAAAATAATTGAAAATAATTTAAGAGAAAAAGTTACCTTTAATTTAGGTAACTCACTTTGGTTGGAACCAAAGGACTTCTTGAAATGATTTCTGCCTAAGGGGAAGCTTCAATGAGGAGGAGGGGGACGTGGGGAGCTTATTTGGGCAGAGTTTGGACGAGCCAAGTGGCTTGATAGGTGTGAGGAATGAGTAGAAGTGGTCTCCTTTTATAAGGGAGAGGAGGGGCTCTTTAGGAAAGAGTGAAAGTATTACTTTATAATATAATTATATTCGGTTTATAATGGTCCAAAAATCATTGAGGTAGAAGATAAGATGACTCATATTCTAAATAACATCAACCAATAAGAATTGGACAGGTTTTAGATAATATTTTAATCATTATAATCTTATTTATTTAAATGATTTATTAATGAGGTAAACATTGCATCATTATTGTGTCATTAATAATTTAAAATATTTGATGTCTAAAAATTATAAATAATATATCATTATGTAGGAAATCTTTTTAGCTTTCTAAGGAATATTTATAATCGAAAATCCAACATGGATAACCCTATGTAAAAATTGTTCTTTTAAAAGATGTAAGCTTATGCCATTTTTGTATTAATTTTAACTTAATTAAAATAAAGTGTCATTATCACTTACAAGTGGATCAATGGGGTCCAAAAATTGACCCAAATATGCCCATGGTCGACCATGTATCAACCAATAGGGTTAAGACACGTTTTAGGGTAATTTAGTATTATTATAATATTATTTTTTAACCCTTATTTACCGGATTTACCCTTAACCATGGTAAATAAAATATTTACCGCAATAATTATTCAAAATGTCTAAAAATAAAAGTTACCTATTTACACAATTTGAACATCCTGATTCCAAATATGGAACTATGAAAAAATATCCTTGAACTTCAAGGTAAATATTTTTGACTGAGGAATGGACACATTACATTATAATATGAACTTATTATTTGGTATGTACTCTATTAGGATTATATATCACAATTAATATTATATATAAACTATTGTCCTTTCACAATGTATGGTGTATCTATGGAATTAACTTCTTATTCATTAAAGGTACTGAGGTGTACCCTCCACAATACATTGTGGAAACCTCAAAACATTCATTTTTTAAAAAAATATATCAATTTGGGTGTTTCGCCAAGGTGTGTCTTGATGTGGTAGGGACAAATATACCTAATTCCCACAATTGAGTTACCATTAAAAACTTTTAGAATATATGAAATTGACACCCTTTATCATCTTAGTTAAGTATGATGAGAACCCATGAAGGAATATATCCTCATGTTGTTTCCACACATTAGAGGATAAAAAACATCTTTTAACTATCACATACATCATGGAATGCCTTCATACACACATGTGCTTGTATGCATGGGTTCTCAAATTCACAACCACAATGGCACACTCATCCATGTGATTCCTTGTCAATGACATAATCTTCTTTGGATTTTTTTTCAATTTTTGGCCTTGAATGTGCTTGGAAAAGGTTTTTAATCCTTCTAAACAACATTTTATCCTTATTCTTGTGTTTTACCCAAGGTTATTAAAAAAAATAGGAATCCTTCAGGTCATATACGGTGTAGTTTCTTCTAATTTACCACACAATATGGTGTAGTATCCTTAAATTCCATACATTTTATGTCATTGGGTATTAGTTGTGAAATAATATCTATATTTTATTATATATTCACCCATTAAACTAATAGACTCGAAACAAATATTCTAAGATATTTTGGATTACAATATTCCCCATTGTTTTTGTTGAATATTCTAAAAAACTTCTAAAAGATAATTCAAACACCTTTAAAATCACCACATTTAATATGTGCATCAATGAGATGTGAAAATACAATTATAATCTTACATTATCCATTATTAGTTTGAAATTAAATAATAGAGTGAAAATATTCTCATAAAATCCTATAAATTCATTAAAATACCTCATTTTAATTCATTCAACAATTATATATCTCCCAATAATTTTTAGAGACATACTATCCGCATTTTCACTTGTTTCTACCCCTTTCAAATATTATTGGAATATTTCTCTCCCTTTGTCGACGAACCCAAAGAGATCATGTATCAATGAATTTTTGAATATCGGGTTAAAAATATAACAATTAAAGATGGTAAATTTTATTTTATACAATAGAGAAACCATGGGTAGTGGGGTTTTCCTACTTTAGTAAATTAAGTTGACATATTTGGTTGGACTCTAAGAGAAACATAATTCTTCTCAACTATGAATATTTTTATTTACATTATCAATATATAGATTAGTTTATATTTATATAGTACGTACTTTAAAAATCATAATTAATTTCTCTCCCATCTCTTCTAAGAATTTTTTTTGACCTTGATGATTTATTTCTCGAATGAATTATTAAATAATTTATATGATTGATCACAAAGGATTTATCACACATTATATATATATATGAGAAATAACATCAACACCGAAATCAATAATATTTCGTTTTATCCATTGATATTTTGTTCTTTCTGAAGTGAAATTAATGTAATCATCCACCAGAGTGTTCAAGATATTAATTCCAAATTCTTTATTTTACATGATATGCATGAAATTACAATAAAACAAATATACCACTAATTTTGATTTTTGAATATATACCATACTATCCCAATCCACATTAGTATATACAAACAAATTATTCTATGATTTATTGTAATATAATAACCCATATTCAATATTATAATCGATATATCTATGTATTATTTTCAATGGTTTCCTATGAATTTATATTGAATAACTATATAAATGAGCATCATTATAGGTATAATTTAAAATATTCCATTGGGTGGACATTATATTTAGTCAAATGCCAGTGATATTATGATCAGTAGACGCATCGACCATGATTTCCTACTCATCTTTTGATAAAATCAATGTTCCATCTACAAAAGTTTCATTGGGCCTCAAATCATCAATCTACATATTTCATAAATCTACCTTGGAATATTTATTTGTAGATAAATATCACATATTATGTTTTAATACTCAATAATCTAAGGTAAAAATGACATTTCAATAATTTGAAACATCTCAAATTCACACCTCATGGGTTTTTAAAACTATATTCTTTTACTATCATCTTATCCCCCTCAAATTATATCTTTAATATAGATATGCTCCATCAATTACTTACAATTCATCTTTTGAGTATAGAGTTTGGGATCAAAATATCCTCTAAAAAAATATTCCTCTTTAGAAATTTATCTAACCCGAATTACCATATTATTGTTTCTTGTTTGATGCCACATATATCCTTCCTTGGTGGCCCCATATTACATTTATATTCATAAACTAATATCCTTTTTTATTTCATAACATACACTTCTTAAATAAGTAATCAACTAAAAAAGCGGATTTTATATGTGTTTTATATGTTCTGAAACCCTTTATGTTTGCATGGATTTTAATTACTACAAATTTTCTATTCCTACAAAAAGAATAAACCAATAATCAGTTTCAATTTCTTCAATTTATGAATACCCCATGAAAACAGTTCATGATTTGTTATAAGCGAATTTTCTATCAAAATTGTATTTATACTATAATTCCCAATTGGTTCTAATGAAATTTCAATCACATGGACTTGAATCAATATCCCATGACTCTTTTTTCACTATTTGGTTGTGCTCATCATTCATATCCATGACCCAACTCTCATCTCTTGTATTATATTTAAAGGGTAGATCTTCCACTAATGATAGAAAAGATACTAACTTTAGAGACATCATTTTTATTCTTTATATTGGGACATTCCAATTTTAAATATTTTTTTTGTGATTTCATCACTATTAAATTATCTTCTTCAGTCTACATAAATATTTACTCATTCTTCAAAATTTTATTCAAAATGATAATTCTCATAAATCCATTTAAACACTGTAGAAAATTTTTCTTCTTCATCACATTTAGAGTAAAAAATATTTTGGTTATGATGTGAAATATGCTCATGTATTTCTATCATTTTCCCATATTCAACTACCAGAATTTCATTCCTTAAAAATATTTATTTAATTCAATTTTTAACAATTATTAGATCTACTCTTTGATAAGTAAAAAATAAATATACCTCTATCACCTCGGTCATCATATTTTCTTATCTTCTCCTTATTGATAAAAAAAATCATTCACATTCCCATAAGAAATTGAATATACGATTATTTCCATACAAATTTTCAAAAGTGGTAATCATTTCATTTTTGGATAGAAATAATCTATTGAAGATGTAAAAAAATTAAAAATTGTCCTTTTCCCAATATCATTTTGGGAGAGAATTCCCAATCAACATTATCAAGTCTATCTTTTTCATTATGTAATTTCATGTTTCCAATACCCCTTTTTGTTGGGGTGTTATAAAGTCCAATACCTAATGTTGGATTCTAAATACCCAAGATATTCATCAACATGATGATTTTTATGCTCAGTTCCATTATCAGTTTCAAATTTTATAATAATATCTACATGAATATTTTTAGACCTTTTCTAATATTAAGTCACACATAAGTACCCCTTGATCCTTTCTATGATAGATATAATCCAAAACATATTTTTGATGTCATTAAATAACAAAAGATAATATGTCACACCATCTAATGCTTTGGGAGATACCGTCTAACAATGTTCAATGTTCGCAAATAACTAAAGTCTTGATTCTATCATCTTCTTAATTACAGAAGACATCTTGATAATATTTCTGTTTTAACATGAATTACAAATTAGAGTGTCATAATACAATATAAGGGGAATATCAAAGGATCGTTTAATATTTTAAAAACACTCTATATATATTTTCTTCAAATGGAAAAGAAAAATATTCCATAGCCTACTCTCCCCTTACTTTGAAATAATATGGTAATTTTTCCCTCAAACAAGGTATAACTATCCCTAGTTCCACATCTCTATAAATAATGTGTACCCTATTTAGTATTTTATAGTATAAAACATTTCATTAAACTCCACAAAATGTATACAGTTAAATATTTGACTTAAAATCAAAGTATTATGGCATTTCCATCAACCTAGAGATCATTAGTCCTCCATTCAACTGTTTCTCCAATCTTGTCCTCTCCAAGAAAAAAAATCATAATACCCCTATCATTCCGAAAATGAATTTCGCCACCAATTTTATTCTCTAATTTCACAATATGGTCTTTATTTATGGTTATATGTGGTGATAAACTACAATTGAGTATCAATTATCTCTACTATTCTATTACACCAATGAAAATATATGGTACATAGGATTTTTAAGTCTCCCTTTCATTTCCAATGTTATTGATGAGTGTGTCTCGTCTATATCTCAATCCATGAATTATTATTCTTTTTAATAAAATTAAAAATTTTTTTAGCTCAAATTAATTTTAATAAGTGTTTTGTATTTTTTATTTCATCAATATGAAGTAAATCATGATTAAATTTATCATATCCATAATGAGAATATTTTTTCATTATTCTTTAATCCACTATAAAAAATGTATCCTTTAATGCAATGTAATGAATATATTTTTTTAATTTTTTTTTTGAATTTCTATCATATAGATATCCATAAAATAGACAACAATGAGTAATTATATAATAATATTATAGAGGAAACAAAAAATAGACTATTGATTCATTAAAATTTTCAATGGCCATAATTTTTGTCTCCATTCCATTTACAGGATGATTTATCATCTTTTACAGTGATAGAGACATTGTTTAAAAAAACAGAAATGTTATTCTTTTTAACATGATTCTCCAAAAATATTATATTTTATTTTAAACACTATAATTGAAAAATAGGTATATGTTCTTCCCCAATGATTTCTTTGGCTACACAATATGAGGATTCCTTTGTATTGATTATAAATATACTATGTGTTAATAACCATTCTTGATCTCCACATTTATAACATGAATTCATAAATTTTTCTTCCAAATTATTGTCTCATTTAACACTTTTATTTATTGTTATATCAAAACCTTAAATGATTCCTGGTCTCTTAATAATCATTTTGTTTCCATTCAAACACCTTTGTAAAATATCCTAAAATTAAATAATTAATGTTGTTAATCATAAATTTTAGTTCTTAATTTTAAAAAATACATGTAGAGCATATAATCTTGAACCAATATAGTTTAATTATTTGTATTTTCACTCAAAAAATATTTTTTTTTCGAGATTCCTCAAATTATACCCCTACATTAACCATTCCTATTGTAATTTTTTATTCATCATCAAAATAAATTTCTTTATTATTACATTCAAAATAAATTAACACAGTTTAATCATTATAATTATCAACAACTTCTACATCACATTAACAAGATATATTTTTTATTGAAATATAATTTTTCATTTTGAATAACCTCAATTGAGAATTCTCTATACATTCATATTCACTATTTTGAGGATATGTTTATTCAAGGTCACTTATATGACGAGTTTTCATACATATATATGCTATATGTCCCATCATACCACACTTTAAGAAATATTGAGGAATATTACCATTAATCAATCATCTTCCTTCGTTTTAATTATTGTATAGAAATTACATATCCACATCATCTTCAAGTGCATTTGGATTATTTTTTATTGAATGTTTCATCATAGAATTAAAGGACACATCTCATGTAAATTCCATTATTCTGAATTTATTATCTTTATTTTTTATCTCATAATCCATAAGAGTGATATAGAAGTTATCATGTGAAATATTATTTAGATATAATCATTCTAAAATCATAATTTTTCATTAAAAATATGTGGGATTCTTCTCAGGATCTTATTCAAAGTATTATTTTCATTGATATCATCCTTTAGTCCTCACATTTGTTCACCAAGAATATTTATATGATTAATGAAGAAACAAACTGTTTCACTCAAATTAATTCTAAAGTACTTAAATTTATTTCGAAAAACCTACATATTTTCCTTCCAAACCATGTAATCTCCTTCATAAATATAAAAAACTATTTTCCAAAAAAAATTGAGAGGTTTTCCAAGAAATGATATTTTTTAAAATGGTCTTTTAAATAACACATACCATTCCATTTATTGATTTAGAATCCACAGTCATGTCTTATTTATCTATCCCTCTATCAAGAATCATATATGAATATTAGCAATAATCATTATTTTCCCTAACATTAAATTTATTCATTCAATCATGTTAATAACTTTATGTTTTTCAACTATTTTCATTATTGCATGATATAAAAACAAAAATCAACCCTTTTATTCAATTTTTTTCACCCATATAAAGGATTACATCATAAGCTAGAGGGGGTGAATCATGGTATATAAATTAAAAAAAATATTTATGGAAATTGTGTTCTCTAGCCTTGAGGAAAATATAGATTTCCATCCATTATAGTATAGTAGTTTAAAAAACTAATCCTATTATGCAAATAATTTTCTCTTGAATTGAGGAAAACATAAAATTATGTCTATCATTCCACTCAATGAGTGATAAATTTAGTATAAAACAGAAGGGGTTTTTCTGGGTTCACATGAACTAGGAAATTTAACAATGTATATATGAGAATGTTTCAATGCATAAACATCACTATATTTCAGTACATTATATGTATGATATTTATTGGTCTCACTATACCTCATGGTTCATTACTATGAGAAATTAAAGAACTCACCACACTCCTTCAACAAAAAACACATTTCTCTATATGTGGAGTCTTTTTTTATTTTAATAAAGACGATGAAAACATATACCAATGATGGTGTTTCTATTTACCACCAATAATATAGACATCTAGTGAAAATTTCACTTCTGTATAGACAACATATTTAACTATAAACTTTCTATATGATATATTGAATAACTGTATGGAATTATTTACCTGATATTGTATGTGTATCCATATCACTCTCTATGGTACACCCAAAATCTCCCCCTTTTCATTTCAATCAAAATGTTAGGGCTGGATAACATTTCATTAAATAATATTAAATGTTTTATCCCATGATTACACAGGTGATCATGAAATATTAAATACAATTTCTCATATACATTTCTTCCATTTTTTGGATGAGATTTATAATAACAAAAATTACCTCGTATTTGTATAATACCCCAGCCTTAATCCTTACATAATTTTGAATTAAATGAATAATTCACATTGAGGATCTTTTCAGGTTTAGGGTTTTAGAAAATTAGGACATAACTATTACATCTCAAAATATTACAAAGTATAAAATTATACTAAGTTTCCATAAAATAAAAACTCTTAAAATGAAACATGTCTAGTTCCATGTTTTATGGAGCATGACATTCCCTTGATCCCATCCTTGACCCTATTCCACGTTAAGTCCTGTGAAAAACATTTCAAAAACATGGGATGAGCATAAAAAGCTCATTAAGGGATACAAAAATAATGAAAACTGTTAGTTTTTCAAAACAAAAAGTAAACCATGTATACTTTATCAATGTAATACTTTTAAACTTTTAAAAGTAGTAGAAACTCATTACTGAATAAAAGTTCATTACATACCCTTCTGTGACCAAAAGATTACCATAAAACCCATATAAAGATCACATAACATATAAAGGTAACTTGGGACATAAACATACTTAAGTGGAATAACCATAAGGCCGACTTCCACACATATCACTTAATGGAATATCCATTTGGCCAACTTCCATACATACTTAATGCAATACCCATACTGTCGACTTCCATACCCAATGCATTGGAGGTTATAATGTAACCACTCATCCTGGTATTCATGGCACCACCTGTCATATGGTTTATCACATAACCACTTGAAAAAGGTCCATGTACCATCATTACACATAAAATATTGAAGATATAAACATTTCAATAACAACATTTAATTTGAAATCCCAATAAGTAATTCCAAGATATTGAATTAATCAATCCATTTTCAAAAACCAATTAAAATAGATTTTTGAATCAATGTTTCCCATACCACACTGAAGATTTTAATGGAATTAAAATTTTAAAACATTAGTTTCCATATAAATAAAGAATGAAAACCATTTTGAAAACATTGACATTAAATATAATGATTTAGAATAATGAATCTTTAAAATATTTAAAATGATATTTTTTCTTGAGAGTTTTTAACAAAATATAAGACTCTTAAATAAAAATAATTGCGGAATAACATTTAATCCGAACTTTATAATATTATGAGAATAAATGGATTCATGATATAATATGCCAAAGGACAGTATGCACACCATATAAGAGTGAATTGGTGCATAACAATAATGAAGTCTCAAAAGAAATGTAAATTGAGATGAATTCTATTATAATGATGGTATACTTAAATTAAGGATAAATCTATCACATAATTTGTGTGAGAAATATAAATACAGAAAATATAAGTGGAATTTAAGTGTGAAACAATCAGAGGTCATTCACACATAATCATGGAAAAACAAAACCAATGACATAGATATTTAACTCAATGAAATGAGATTGAGTTATGATTTCCCATACAAGTTCGTAAGAATTTATCAATGAGATGATTAGGTGTAGAAATAGTATATACACACAATGGTTTGTGGAAATTTCAACATATACATTCCACACATAATATTGGGCAAATAAAATCAAGAAGTAGATGTTCAACCCAAATAATTGAAAGCAGGTTAAGAAATTCCCTTACAGAAATCTGGTAGCCTAACGGCGTCACATTAAAATTCAGAAAATGATTTGATGAGAGAGAAAATGGTATCTTATCACTTGGAAATAAAATTTACATAAATAATGATATATAAGAACATATCCCAACATAATAGTATGTGAAATAAAATACATAACAAAATAAGTCTTCTATAAACAGGAGGGTGAAAGGTCCCCTTACCGAGTTGGGTAACTTTCGAAACGTACAACCCAGGGAAGAAGGGTCATACAATGAAGATTTAAATACCCATAAATGAAATTATACTACAAAAATAGTATAATTATGGGCAGTACATACACCACTCAATGTAAATAGTGGCAAACATAGCATAAATGTCACAGGAATAAAAGTGAGATGAAAAATCCCTTACGAAAACTTGGCAGCCTAACGACGCCACTTAAAACTTCAAAAAAGGGATTGTTGAGATCAAATAGGGCCTCTAATGATATGAACATAAAAAGTAAAGAATGAGGAATATAAAATAACATCCCCAAACATATGAAATATTAGCTTAAAATAAATGAAATAAATGAGAGTACATAAAAAGAATGAGAGAGGTAGGATCCCTTACGAAAATTCGGCAGCCTAACGGCGCCACTCAAAACATCAAAAATGGATTGATGAGATAAAATAGGGCCTCTCATCATATGAACATGAAATTTACAGTATTAGTAATATAAAATAACATCCCAATAATAATAAATATGATCTTAAAAGGAATTACATAAAAGAGTGTACTTAAAAAGAAAGAGAGAGGTTGGATCCCTTACCTCGTGTCGGACATGACTTGATCGTTATTTAATCTCTTGAATAATAAAATTTGGTCAATTAATAATTTCTTAAGGACATTATTTAAATATTATTATTCTATTAATACCACATATTATAATATTATAATAATTGGTTAATAAAGTGAGTTCATATCAGTAGTTTTTGTCGATGTTCAGTACATGAGTAAAAATTGAACTTGTTGGAAAAGAATTTTCCATGTAGTTATAGGTACATCCTCTCCAGAATAGAATTGATGTTTTAAATATCATATATATCCAGTATATATTCATTTTATACTATTCAATAGCATTTGGAGTTAAAAAATTAAAAGCACTGTTAATGGAGACGGTAGGCCGTACATACGCATGAACGCTACTTTCATTTTTTGTCATATTAATGGAATTAAAACAAAATGAGAGATATATATATATTATAATTCCATAATTATATCCATAATTTATATGTAATATATTAAATATATATCCATTATATATATGAACTTATAATAGTACATAACATTTGGAGATAATAAATGAAATGCACCGTTCATGGAGACGGCAAGCCGTACGTACGCATGAACGCTACATTCATTTCTATCTCATACTTCAATGGAAAGAAAATAATAATGATATAAAGTTATATTATAATTCCAGTATAAAATAATATATAATAACTTTAAATCCATCCTTCATACGTCCCACATATGTCATTAACGAATCAAATCACTATAAGGGGGCGGTAGTCCGCACTTCCGAAAATGAAGATATCACGTTTACCCATAATGGAAACCATAAAGGTATGACATAAATGAAAAATTAAGAAGATTATGTAAAACATAAACATATTATATATCATATATAAATATATTTTCATCTTAATGGCCACCTTTGAAGGTGTTATATGTGTATTGAACAATCATTGTTTCATGAGGCAGAAATTCGCCATCCACAGAAACAATATGTTCTTTAACCATTAGATAGAGGTGTGTGTAAGTTTATCTCGAATAATTAACATAACAACATCCTAGTATATTTATGATACTGGTGTTGTTACAAAATGAAAGAATAAAAAGAGTTTAGGGGGTTGGAAAAGCAAAATAAAACAAAAGGACCCAAGTGAAGACATTACCTTAAAATCGGGTAACTCCCTTTGGTTTGAGCTCAAAGGCTTCCATGGGAAGACTTATGACCAAAGTGAGTCTTCTAAGAGTTATAGAGGGATGTGGAGAGACAAAATGGTTTGTGTTTGGCCGAGACAAAGGCTTTGGAAGTGTGGGTATGGAGGTAGAGGTGGGGGCCTTTTATAAGAGGAGAGGAGGGGAACTCTTGGAAAGTATGGAAATGTTACTTTATTTTAGAATGAGTTTCAGATTTTAATGGTCCCACAATGATTTGTTTCAAGGATAAGGTGATAAGGGTTCTAATTCCACACATCCAATAGGGTTTGTACATGTTTAGGTCTTAGATGTTACATTATCTTTCCATTTTATTTAAATCGTTAAATAATGAGGTCATCGCTGCATCATCATGATGTCATAACTAAATTAATATATTTATTGTCTAAAAATTATAAAACAAATATCATGATATTTGAAATATTTTTATCTTTATAATGAATATTTATAGTCAAAAAGATGACTTGTATAACCCCATGTAAAATTTTTTTTAGTAAAACATCTCATGTTTGTGTCATTTTTACTTTAACATTAAATAAAACGTTATTTATGTCATTTCCCAACCAAAGTGGCTCCATGGGGTCCCCAAGATGACCCATGGATTTTCTTGGTTGGCCATGACACATCCAATGTGGGTAGGACATGTGTTAATCTCATCTCATATTATTAAAACATTATTTTTACCTTAAACTACACTAATTACATCTAATTGCGATTAAAAACATAAAAGATACTATTCATCAAAAAAAATTATTTTATTCCCATTGAACCACATTTTACTTATTAATGACAACTGTGTATGTCAGATTTTTGACATTCAAAACACAGAGGTGGTAAAATTTCATTTAAACGAAAAATCAGTTTCTTATGTACCACTTAGTGGTTTCACTATTCATCAAAAATTGATGTTTTCCAGAAAAAAACCAAAAGTTCACCGTAAGGTATATTTGATATTCCGAATTCAAAAATGATGTCTATTTTAAAAAATTAAAAACATATAAGTTTCATTAATTAATTTAATAATTAATTAACGCTGTGAAATCAAAAAACGTGTTTTTATGATACAATAAGTATCAAAAGATTGACACTTGTTTAAGTCCAATTTCAAAGTGAAATTAATACCAACGACCACTATTGGAAAAAATGGTAAACATATATTCTAATTTTACTTTAAAAACAATTCAAAAGATAATCTAATAATATAAATAAATTAGAATAAAAAGATGTTTTGAATTAAAATACATCATTTTTCACTATTCATTAAAAAATGTATTTTATCAAAAAAATACCAAAAATTTACACAAAGTAAATTTTGATGTCTCAATTCTAAAGAAGAATTTTATTTTGTCAAATATAACACATAAAATTGTCAAAAAGTGTATTTAAAAGAGGTTCACTATCAAAAGGCGGTTAATCGACCTTCTAAAGGATATTAGATTGTTTAAGCTTAAAATTGAATTCATTCACCTTTTTAATCCTCTAACATTTATTGTAAAAAGTAAAAATA
Organism: Viscum album; assembly: GCA_963277665.1. Lineage (NCBI taxonomy): Eukaryota > Viridiplantae > Streptophyta > Magnoliopsida > Santalales > Viscaceae > Viscum > Viscum album. The sequence goes on from OY728129.1 coordinate 316,884,334, forward strand.
TTTGAAAAACATATATAATAATTTTTTAGTTAGTTCTGTTCATTCCATTCATTACAATGGCTTGGCATTAACTACCATTTAAAAAAATATTATTTTATTATTCATGTCATGTATTTATAACATTTATCTCAATTCTGGAAATCCTAAAAATTAACAAATCACATCAAAAAATATTGAATCTTTGATGAACATGTATTCTGATTAAAACTCAACTAAAAATATCCATAACCATTAAAAGATAACATTTCAATATTCCAGTTATTCTAACTAATAGTTTAAAAAATTCATTTCCTCCCCAATAATTCCTAGGGGTACTCAATCTCTCAGTTTGTATTTATTGACATATCCAACAACACACACTACAAAGAATTCAATCACTTCAATTATAAAAAAATATCTTGATACCATAAATAAAAATCAACAATTTTTATTTTGAAAATTATATTATCCATTAGAAAATAATGTTTGACATTTTCAATTTTATGTTCTCTAACCCAATGAATTAACTCATTTAATTTGTATTAATATTTTAGAATTTAAAAAACATCTGATTTAATGAAATTAAAAAATAATGTGTTATCTATTCCTCTGCCTCTTTGATAGAAGAACCTCATGAATTTTATGCACAACCCAACATAACCTCAGAGTATTGGGTAATATTGAACAAGAATTTTCAACCTTAATATAGATAAATAATTCTTCTTACATAACTCTTGAAAACACCACAACCATATGATCCTTTGTAGATATATACTCCCACATGATATCTATAGAATCATAATTATCCATAATAATAAAATTTATTTCAATATATTTTGTTCTAGAATATTAGATTTTATTTTTCAGAGAATAATAGAACATTGATAATCCCATATAAATATCAATGGCTTCATATCAAATACTCACATATCTTATAAGTTTAATATCACTAAGAAAATTATAGGAAGGTGTCATATAAATATATTATTATTTGTCTAATATAATCTTAACATAACTTCTCTCTATTATATCTCACATATATTTCACCAAGAAATTATTTTCAACTTCATGTGGATTTTGTATCATTTTCCTAATTATCGCAATCATTATCAAGGAATTATATTACATTTAGTTCTTCTATTTTTATATTCATCAAATCATAAATCGATGTTTCCATTGGCATTCCTGAGTATTCTTTTAGTAATAACATTTTTTGATTCCATTGTATCTCTTTAATATCATGCATTAATATTCACAGTATATTCAATATATCATCTTCATGTTCTATGAAATAATAAGATATGAATGATCATATTTAATTCATTTTGATTTAAAATTATTATAAGTCAACTTTTATCAATATTATTTCAACAACTATAGGTATTTGTACATCATTGGTATCATCAATTCTTAATCCATATAATATTTTTCTTTTATATTTTTCTTAGTATAAGAATATGTACTAAAATAGATTTATAACTTGTAATCCAAGAATAATTGTCATCTCACCCGTCATTTAAATTAGAAAATAAATATTTATATTGTCCAAAATATCCTCACATATATAATATATTTCACTTGAGAAAAAATCCTGAATATAAAATTTTACTATAAGTGTAAATTTAGGCATCTCCTTCATTTATATGTTATTTGTTTTGTTTTTGATGTACAATTTCAAGATATTCTAGAAAACTATCTTGTTTTCAGTAAAAATATATTGAGGGTAGTTTTAATCCATAGATGATCTAATTAATAAATACACAATGGTTTAATCACATCGAACTACAAATTCTCTTTTTCTATCTATAAAATATCTTATATTTAGTATCCATTCAAAAAGGTTGATTTCAGTTCTATTTGAACAACATTATATTGTTAGTGTACTATGACATCCAAAATTATTGTAATATATTAAATATATTAAAAATGTGTAATAAATAATTCAAATTATGTGACTTCCACTTGATAATAAACTTGTTATGCCAATGTGGCCATGTCCCTTACCACCTCACCAATTTCAATAAGTTTGTTTTGATCTACCAATTTGGTACCAATGAAAAAAATTTCAATCAGGTAGAGAAACATTTCTATAAGTGGAGTTATTATAAATAATTTATATATATTCATTTATATACATGATCAATTCCTCAGTTTTAGAAGATTTAACAAATTTTTTTTATTTAATTTATGTAAAAATATATATTAGATTTTACCTTCTCAATCATCATTTATTCTTCACTGGATCATCATAATTTCTAATAATATTATATAGTTATAAATACTTATTCAATATTTCATCTTTCAATTTATCATATTTACTATCTTCATCCTCACCGCTAGTTTTATATAAGCCATTATCAATAAAATTAGGTTTATTTCTTTAATTTGATTCATAACTTTTTCTAGAAATAACCATATTTTCATGTCAACATTTTCAAACTATTCGTCATTTTTCATCGAACATTCAGGATTCTTTCATACCTTATTTAAAAATTACAATATACTAGTGAGGGTATCCTTTTAATATGAAATTTTTATCCTTTTAAATTTGAAAAATATCATTGGTATCTCCCTATTCAACATTATATTTTTTATTTTAGAATATTTTATTTTACTATTTTCAGGATGTATATACTACCAAAAAAATGAAATAATTCATTATAATATTCCCTATGTAAAATATTTCATATAGAGTCATGTTGGACATAGAACATATGAAAAAACTATTTTTAATGTGAAATTATGTACACACTAGATCCCTTATATTTATTTCTTATATTTTATGTCTAAGAAGTACTTTTTTCCAATATAAATCATCTCTTGTTTTTATATCCTAAAACTCCATTTTATAAGGGTGTATATAGACTATGTTTTATTATTTTATCTATTTACTATCAATAAATGATTAATAATAGTTAAATATAAACATCATTAAATTATATATCGTTAAAATTTTGATAATGACTCTTAACAAATTCTCAAAATACATTCTACAAATTATGAACATTTCTACTACATCATATTTTTTGTCACAAACCTTACATTGGTTATATTGATTTAATAATCCATAAATATAAAAAATAAATTTCAATTTTCTAGAATATAAAATATTATTTCTTGAGGGTCTGAATAAGTGTATAAAATATTAAAACAATTATTTCTTTTTGAGGACATTATTCTATCAACTTGAAGGATAAATCAGTTTCAGTAGATCAATCCCTTCAATGAGAAGTGAAAGAGGTAAAAAATGGTTTTTTTAACCCACACTAGGCTACTCCAATGAGAATACATGATAATGAGTTGGTGGACCAAATTTACTAAATCTATTACATTACATGTACAATTGGGGGATGTCACATGGACCATCCCACTTCACAAAAATGTTCAATTGGAAAACTCATTTATCTCTTAAACAATAAAATCAATATTTTATCTATTGAATCTTTCCTTTATACCTTGAAGATGATTTCAACACACACCAGCAATAGTTTTTATTTTCAACCCAATTAATGTTAAAATAAAATGGGATTATCACTCTTGGAATAAAACATTCATATACCTCCAAATATATGAATGAGATATGTAATAAATATTTTAAATTATACTCCTAAAATAATTTTATTGCATATATATCTCTATATTACATAGTAAGAAAATCCATAAATTTTCCACCATTTATAATTTAATATGTTATCTTTTTGGGTTTTTGTTAGTGTCCCACATGATTTTCTGGGTCATCATCAACCTTTTATTTAAAATTTTAGACCTCCCTTTCAATTTTTTCTTGGATGAAACTACATTGGACTAAAATTTTATTTCATGTGTTAATATTGGTTACTTCCAAATATTTTTTATTTTTTTACATCTTATGGCATGGACACGTAAATCATATTATAGACATAAATTATTTTTGTCTTCTTATAGAAAGTTAAATATCACTATGACATGGAGAATTATAGTCGATAAGTTCCACATCACCTAAAGTACAAACTCCTCCATTATCCCATGTAGGAACTATGAAACAATATCCATGAACTTCATGTCAAATATTTTTGACTGAGGAATGGACACATTACATTATAATATGAACTTATTATTTGGTATGTACTCTTATAGGATTATATATCACAATTACTATTATATATAAACTATTTTCCTTTCACAATTTATGGTGTATCTATGGAATTAACTTCTTATTCATTAAAGGTACTGAGGTTTACCCTCCACAATACATTGTGGAAACCTAAAAACAATCATTTTTTTAAAAAATATATCAATTTGGGTGTTTCACCATGGTGTGTCTTGATGTGGTATGGACAAATATACCTAATTCCCATAATTGAGTTACCATTAAAAACTATTAGAATATATTAAATTGACACCCTTTATCATCTCAGTTAAGTATGATGAGAACCCATGAAGGACTATATCTTCATGTTGTTTCCACACATTAGAGGATAAAAACATCTTTTAACTATCACATACATCATGGAATGCCTTTATACACACATGAGCCTGTATGCATGGATTATCAAATTCACAACCACAATGGCACACTCATCCATGTGATTCCTTGTCAATGACACCATCTTCTTTGGATGTTTTTCAATTTTTGTCCTTGAATGGGCTTGGAAAATTTTTTTAATCCTTCTAAACAACATTTTATCCTTATTCTTGTGTTTTACCCAAGGTTGTTAAAAAAATAGGAATCCTTCAGGTCATATACGGTGTAGTTTCTTCTAATTTACCACACAATATGGTTTAGTATCCTTAAATTCCATACATTTTATGTCATTGAGTATTAGTTGTGAAATAATATCTATATTTTATTATATATTCACCCATTAAACTAATAGATCTAAAACAAATATTTTAAGAGATTTTGGATTAAAATATTCCCCATTATTTTTGTTGAAAATTCTAAAAAACTTATAAAAGATAATTCAAACACCTTTAAAATCACCACATATAATATGTGCATGAATGAGATGTGAAAATAAAATTATAATCTTACTTTATCCATTATTAGTTTGAAAATAAATAATAGAGTGAAAAGTTTCTCATCAAATCCTATAAATTCATTAAAAAACACATTTTAATTCATTTAACAATTATATATCTCCCAATAATTTTTAGAGACATACTATCCCCATTTTCACTTGTTTCTACCCCTTTCAAATATTATTGGAATATATCTCTCCCTTTGTCGATGAACCCAAAGAGATCATGTATCAATGAATTTTTGAATATGGGGTTAAAAATATAACAATTAAAGATGGTAAATTTTATTTTATACAACATAGAAACCATGGGTATTGGGGTTTTCCTACTTTAGTAAATTAAGTTGACAGATTTGGTTGGACTCTAAGAGAAAAATAATTATTCTCAACCATAAATTTTTGTATTTACATTATCAATATATAGATTAGTTTTAATTTATATAGTACCTACTTTAAAAATCACAATTCATTTCTCTCCCATCTCTTTTAAGAAATTTTTTTTTCACATTGATGATTTTTTTTTCGAATGAATTATTAAATAATTTATATGATTGATCACAAAGGATTTATCACACATTATAGATATATGAGAAATCACATCAACACCCAAAACAATAATGTTTCATTTTATCCATGGATATTTTGTTCTTTCTTAAGTGAAAATAATGTAATCATCCACCAGAGTGTTCAAGATATGAATTCCAAATTCATTATTTTACATGATATGCATGAAATTCCAATAAAACAAATATCCCACTACTTTTGATTTTTGAATATATACCATACTATCCCAATCCACATTAGTAGATACAAACAAATTATTCTATGATTTATTGTAATATAATATCCCATAGTCAATATTATAATCGATATATCTATGTATTATTTTCAATGATTTCCTATGAATTTATATTGAATCACTATAAAAATGAGCATCATAATAGGTATAATTTAAAATATTCCATTGGGTGGACATTATATTTAGTCAAATTCCAGTGACATTATGATCAGTAGACGCATCGACCATGATTTCCTACTCATATTTTGATAAAATCAATGTTCCATCTACAAAAGATTCATTGGGCCTCAAATCATCAATCTACATATTTCATAAATCTACCTTGGAATATTTTTTTTGTAGATAAATATCACATATTATGTTTTAATACTCAATAATCTAAGGTAAAAATGACATTTCAATAATTTCAAACATCTCAAATTCACACCTCATGGGTTTTTAAAACTATATTCGTTTACTATCATCTATTCCCCCTCAAATTATATCTTTAATATAGATATGCTCCATCAATTACTTCCAATTCATCTTTTTAGTATAGAGTTTGGGATCAAAATGTCCTCTATAAAAAATATACCTCTTTAGAAATTTATCTAACCCGAATTACCATATTATTGTTTCTTGTTTGATGCCACATATATCCTTCCTTGGTGGCCCCATATTACATTTTTATTCATTAATTAAGAACCTTTTTTATTTCATAACATACACTTCTTAAATAAGTAATAAATTAAAAAATTGGATTTTACATGTGTTTTATATGTTCTGAAAACCTTTATGTTTGCATGGATTTGAATTACAACAAATTTTCTATTCCTACAAAAAGAATAAACCAATAATCAGTTTCAATTTCTTCAATTTTTGAATACCCCATGCAAACAGGTCATGATTTTTTATAAGCGACTTTTCTATCAAAATTGTATTTATACTATAATTCCCAATTGGTTCTAATGAAATTTCAATCACATGGACTTGAATCAATATCCCATGACTCTTTTTTCACTATTTGGTTGTGCTCATCATTCATATCCATGACCCAACTCTCATCTCTTGTATTATATTTAAAGGGTAGATTTTCCACTAATGATAGAAAAGATAATAACTTTAGAGACATCATTTTTATTCTTTATATTGGTACATTCCAGTTTTAAATAATTTTGTTGTGTGATTTCATCACTATTAAATTATCTTCTTCAGTCTACATAAATATTTATTCATTCTTCGAAATTTTATTCATAATGATAATTCTCATAAATCCATTTAAATACTGTAGAAAATTTTTCTTCTTCATCACTTTTAGAGTAAAAAATATTTTGGTTATGATGTGAAATATGATCATGTCTTTCTATCATTTTCCCATATTCAACAACCAGAATTTCATTCCTTAAAAATATTTATTGAATTCAATTTTTAACAATTATTAGATCTACTCTTTGATAAGTAAACAGTAAATATACCTCTATCACCTTGGTCATCATATTATCTTATCTTCTCGTTATTGATAAAAAAATCATTCACATTCCCATAAGAAATTCAATATATGATTATTTCCATAAAAATTTTCAAAAGTGGTAATCATTTCATTTTTGGATAGAAATAATCTATTTAAGATGTAAAAAAATTAAAAAAATGCCCTTTTCCCAATATCATTTTGGGAGAGAATTCCCAATCAACATTATCAAGTCTATCTTTTTCATTATGTAATTTCATGTTTCCAATACCCCTTTTTGTTGGGGTGTTCTAAAGTCCAATACCGAATGTTGGATTCTAAATTCCCAAGATATTCATCAACTTGATGATTTTTATGCTCAGTTCCATTATCAGTTTCAAATTTTATAATAATATCTACATGAATATTTTTAGTCCTTTTCTAATATTAAGTGACACATGAGTACCCCTTGATCCTTTCTGTGATAGGTATAATCCAAAACATATTTTTGATGTCATTAAATAACAAAAGATAATATGTCACACCATCTAATGCTTTGGGAGATATCGTCTAACAATGTTTGATGTTCACAAATAACTAAAGTCTTGATTCCTTCATCTTCTTACGTATAGAAGACATCTTGATAATATTTCAGTTTTAACATGAATTACAAATCAGAGTGTCATAATACAATATAAGGGGAATATCAAAGGATCGTTTAATATTTTAAAAACACTATATATATATTTTATTCAAATGGAAAAGAAAAATATTCCATAGCCTACTCTCCCCTTACTTTGAAATAATATTTTAATTTTTCCCTCAAACAAGGTATAACTATCCCTATTTCCACATCTCTATAAATAATGTGTACCCTATTTATTATTTTATAGTATAAAACATTTCATTAAACTCCAAAAAATGTATACGGTTAAATAGTTGACTTAAACTGAAAGTATTATGGCATTTCAATCAACCTAGAGATCATTAGTCCTCCATTCAACTGTTTCTCCAATCTTGGCCTCTCCATGAAAAACAATAATAATACCCCTATCATTCCGAAAATGAATTTCACCGCCAATTTTATTCTCTAATTTCACAATATGGTCTTTATTTATGGTTATATGTGGTGATAAACTACAATTGAGTATCAATTATCTCTACTATTCTATTACACCAATGAAAATATATGGTACATAGGATTTTTAAGACTCCCTTTCATTTCCAATGTTATTGATGAGTGTGTCTCGTCTATATCTCAATCCATGAATTATTTTTATTTTTAATAAAATTAAAATATTTTTTATCTCAAATTAATTTTAATAAGTGTTTTGTATTTTTTATTTCATCAATATGAAGTAAATCATTATCAAATTTATCATATCCATAATGAGAATATTTTTTCATTATTCTTTAATCCACTATAAAAAATGTATCCTTTAATGTAATGTAATGAATATATTTTTTTAATTTCTTTTTGTATTGAATTTCTATCATATAGATATCCATAAAATAGAAAAAATTGAGTAATTATTTAATAATATTATAGAGGAAACAGAAAATAGACTCTTGATTCATTAAAATTTTCAATGGCCATACTTTTTGTCTCCATTCCATTTACAGGATGATTTATCATCTTTTACAGTGATAGAGACATTGTTTAAAAAAACAGAAATATTATTCTTTTTAACATGCTTCTCCAAAAATTTTATATTTTATTTGAAACACTGTAATTGAAAAATAGGTATATGTTCTTCCCCAATGATTTATTTGGCTACACAATATGAGGATTCCTTTGTATCGATTATAAATATACTATGTGTTAATAACCATTCTTGATCTCTAGATTTATAACATGAATTCATAAATTTTTCTTCCAAATTATTGTCTCATTTAACATGTTCATTTATAGTTATATCAAAACATTAAATGATTTTTTCTCTCTTAATAATCATTTTGTTTCCATTCAAACACCATTGTAAAATATCCTAAAATAAAATAATTAATGTTGTTAATCATAAATTTTAGTTCTGAATTTAAAAAAATACATGTAGAGCATATAATCTTGAACCAATATAGTTTAATTATTTGTATTTTCACTCAAAAAATATTTTTTTTCTCGAGATTCCTCAAATTATACGCATACATCAACCATTCCTATTGTAATTTTTTATTCATCATCAAAATCACTTTCTTTATTATTAAATTCAAAATAAATTAACACAGTTTAATCATTATAATTCTCAACAACTTCTACATCACATTCACAAGATATATTTTTTTATTGAAATATAATTTTTCATTTTGAATAACCTCAATTGAGAAATCTCTATACATTCATATTCACTATTTTGAGGATATTTTTATTCAAGGCCACTTATATGATGAGTTTTCATACATTTATATGCTATATGTTCCATCATACCACAATTTAAGAAATATTGAGGAATATTACCATTAATCAATCATCTTCCTTCATTAGAATTATTGTATAGAAATTACATAACCACATCATCTTCAAGTGCATTTGGATTATTTTTTATTGAATGTTTCATCATAGAATTAAATGACACATATCGTGTAAATTCCATTATTCTGAATTTATTATCTTTATTTTTTATCTCATAATCCATAAGAGTGATATAGAAGTTATCATGCGAAATATTATTTAGATATAATCATTCTAAAAGCATAATTTTTCATTAAAACATTGTGGGATTCTTCTCATGATCTTATTCAAAGTATTATTTTCGTTGATATCATCCTTAAGTCCTCACATTTGTTCAACAAGAATATTTATATGATTAATGAAGACACAAACTGTTTCACTCAAATTAATTCTAAAGTCCATAAATTTATATCGAAAAACCTACATATTTTCCTACCAAACCATGTAATCTCCTTCATAGATATAAAATAATATTTTCCAACAAAAATTGGGAGGTTTTCCAAGAAATGATATTTTTTAAAATGGTCTTTTAAATAACACATACCATTCCATTTATTGATTTAGACTCCACAGTCATATCTTATTTATCTATCCCTCTATCAAGAATCATATATAAATATTAGCAATAATAATTATTTTCCTTAACATTAAATTTATTCATTCAATCAAGTTAATAACTCTATGTTTTTCAACTATTTTCATTATTACATGATATAAAAACAACAATCAACCCTTTTATACAACATTTTTCACCCATATAAAGGATTACATCATAAGCGATAGGGGTGAATCATGGTATATAAATTAAAAAAAATATTTATGGAAATTTTGTTCTCTAGACTTGAGGAAAATATAGATTTCCATCCATCATAGTATAGTAGTTTAAAAAACAAATCCTATTATAATAATCATTTTCTCTTGAATTGAGGAAAACATAAAATTATGTCTATCATTCCACTCAATGAGTGATAAATTTAGTATAAAACAGAAGGGGTTTTTCTGGGTTCACATGAACTAGGAAATTTAATAATGTATATATGAGAATGTTTCAATGCAAAAACATCACTATAGTTTAATAAATTATATGTATGATTTTTATTGGTCTCACTATACCTCATGGTTCATTACTATGAAAAATTAAAGAACTCACCACACTCCTTCAACAAAGAACAAATTTCTCTATATGTGGAATCATTTTTTATTTTAATAAAGATGATGAAAACATATACCAATGATGGTGTTTCTATTTACCACCAATAATATAGACATCTAGTAAAAATTTGACTTCTGTATAGACAACATATTTAACTATAAACTTTATATATGAGATATTGAATAACCGTATGGAATTATTCACCTGATATTGTTTGTGTATCCATATCACACTCTATGGTACACCCAAAATCTCCCCCTTTTCATTTAAATCAAAATGTTAGGGCTGGATAACATTTCTGCCAATAATATTCAATGTTTTATCCCATGATTACACAGGTGATCATGCAATATTAAATACAAGTTCTCATTTACATTTCTTCCATTTTTTGGATGAGATTTATAATAAAAAAAATTACCACGTATTTATATAATACCCCAGCCTTAAACCTTACTTAATATTGAATTAAATGAATAATTCACATTGAGGATCTTTTTAGGATTAGAGTTTTAGAGAATTAGGACATAACTATTAAATATCAAAATATTACAAAGTATAAAATTATACTACGTTTACATAATATAAAAACTCTTAAAAAAGAAACATGTCTAGTTCCATGTTTTATGGAGAATGACTTTCCCTTGATCCCATCCTTGACCCTATTCCACGTTAAGTCCTGTGAAAAACTTTTCAAAAACTTGGGATGAGCATAAAAAGCTCAGTAAGGGATACACAAAGAATGAAAACTGTTATTTTTTCAAAACAACAAGTAAAACATTTATACTTTATCAATGTAATACTTTTAACCTTTTCAAAGTAGTAGAAACTCTTTACTGAATAAAATTTCATTACTTACCCTTCTGTAACCAAAAGATTACCATAAAACCCATATAAATATCTCCTAAAATATAAAGGTAACATGGGACATAAACATACTTAAGTGGAATAACCATAAGTCCGACTTCCACACATATCACTTAATGGAATATCCATTTGGCCAACTTCCATACATACTTAATGCAATAGCCATACGACCGACTTCTATACCCAATGCATTGGAGGTTATAACGTAACCACTCGTCCTGGTATTCACGGCACCACCCGTCATATGGTTTATCATGTAACCACCTGTAAAATATCCAAGTACCATCATTACACATAAAATATTGAAAATATAAACATTTCAATAACAACATTCCATTTGAAATCCCAATAAGTAATTCCAAGATATTGAATTAATCAATCCATTTTCAAAAACCAATAAGAAGAGATTTTTGAATCAAAGTGTCCCATACCACTTTGAAGCTTTTAATGGAATTAAAATTTTAAAACATTAGTTTCCATATAAATAAATACTAAAAACCATTTTGAAAACACTGACATTAAAGAAAATGATTTAGAATAATGAATCATTAAAATATTTAAAACGATATTTTTTCTAGAGAGTTTTTAAAAAAATATAAGACTCTTAAATAAAAATAATTGCGGAATAACATTTAATCTGATCTTTATAATATTATGAGAATAAAGGGATTCATGATATAATATGCCAAAGGACAGTATACACACCATATAAGAGTGAATTGGTGCATAACAACAATGAAGTCTCAATGGAAATGTAAATTGAGATGAATTCTATTATAATGATGGTATACTTAAATTAAGGATAAATCTATCACATAATTTGTGTGAGAAATATAAATACAGAAAATATAAGTGGAATTTAAGTGTGAAACAATCAGAGGTCATTCACACATAATCATGGAAAAACAAAACCAATGACATAGATATTTAACTCAATGAAATGAGATTGAGTTATGATTTCCCATACAAGTTCGTAAGAATTTATCAATGAGATGATTAGGTGTAGAAATAGTATATACACACAATGGTTTGTGGAAATTTCAACATATACATTCCACAAATAATATTGGGCAAATAAAATCAAGAAGTAGATGTTCAACCCAAATAATTGAAAGCAGGTTAAGAAATTCCCTTACAGAAATCTGGTAGCCTAACGGCGTCACATTAAAATTCAGAAAATGATTTGATGAGAGAGAAAATGGTATCTCATCACTTGGAAATAAAATTTACATAAATAATGATATATAATAACATATCCCAACATAATAGTATGTGAACTAAAATACATAACAAAATAAGTCTTCTATAAACAGGAGGGTGAAAGGTCCCCTTACCGAGTTGGGTAACTTTCGAAACGTACAACCCAGGGAAGAAGGGTCATAAAATGAAGATTTAAATACCCATAAATTAAATTATACTACAAAAATAGTATAATTATGGGCAGTACATACACCACTCAATGTAAATAGTGGCAAACATAGCATAAATGTCACAGGAATAAAAGTGAGATGAAAAATCCCTTACGAAAACTTGGCAGCCTAACGACGCCACTTAAAACTTCAAAAAAGGGATTGTTGAGATCGAATAGGGCCTCTAATGATATGAACATAAAAAGTAAATAATGAGGAATATAAAATAACATCCCCAAACATATGAAATATTAGCTTAAAATAAATGAAATAAATGAGAGTACATAAAAAGAATGAGAGAGGTAGGATCCCTTACGAAAATTCGGCAGCCTAACGGCGCCACTCAAAACATCAAAAATGGATTGATGAGATAAAATAGGGCCTCTCATCATATGAACATGAAATTTACAGTATTAGTAATATAAAATAACATCCCAATAATAAGAAATATGATCTTAAAAGGAATGACATAAAAGAGTGTACTTAAAAAGAAAGAGAGAGGTTGGATCCCTTACCTCGTGTCGGACATGACTTGATCGTTATTTAATCTCTTGAATAATAAAATTTGGTCAATTAATAATTTCTTAAGGACATTATTTAAATATTATTATTATATTAATACCACATATTATAATATTATAATAATTGGTTAATAAAGTGAGTTCATATCAGTAGTTTTTGTCGATGTTCAGTACATGAGTAAAAATTGAACTTGTTGGAAAAGAATTTTCCATGTAGTTATAGGTACATCCTCTCCAGAATAGAATTGATGTTTTAAATATCATATATATCCAGTATATATTCATTTTATACTATTCAATAGCATTTGGAGTTAAAAAATTAAAAGCACTGTTAATGGAGACGGTAGGCCGTACATACGCATGAACGCTACTTTCATTTTTTGTCATATTAATGGAATTAAAACAAAATGAGAGATATATATATATTATAATTCCATAATTATATCCATAATTTATATGTAATATATTAAATATATATCCATTATATATATGAACTTATAATAGTACATAACATTTGGAGATAATAAATGAAATGCACCGTTCATGGAGACGGCAAGCCGTACGTACGCATGAACGCTACATTCATTTCTATCTCATACTTCAATGGAAAGAAAATAATAATGATATAAAGATATATTATAATTCCAGTATAATATAATATATAATAACTTTAAATCCATCCTTCATACGTCCCACATATGTCATTAACGAATCAAATCACTATAAGGGGGCGGTAGTCCGCACTTCCGAAAATGAAGATATCACGTTTACCCATAATGGAAACCATAAAGGTATGACATAAATGAAAAATTAAGAAGATTAAGTAAAACATAAACATATTATATATCATATATAAATATATTTTCATCTTAATGGCCACCTTTGAAGGTGTTATATGTGTATTGAACAATCATTGTTTCATGAGGCAGAAATTCGCCATCCACAGAAACAATATGTTCTTTAACCATTAGATAGAGGTGTGTGTAATTTTATCTCGAATAATTAACATAACAACATCCTAGTATATTTATGATACTGGTGTTGTTACAAAATGAAAGAATAAAAATAGTTTAGGGGGTTGGAAAAGCAAAATAAAACAAAAGGACCCAAGTGAAGACATTACCTTAAAATCGGGTAACTCCCTTTGGTTTGAGCTCAAAGGCTTCCATGGGAAGACTTATGACCAAAGTGAGTCTTCTAAGAGTTATAGAGGGATGTGGAGAGACAAAATGGTTTGTGTTTGGCCGAGACAAAGGCTTTGGAAGTGTGGGTATGGAGGTAGAGGTGGGGGCCTTTTATAAGAGTGAAAGGTCCCCTTACCGAGTTGGGTAACTTTCGAAACGTACACCCCATGGAAGAAGGGTCATAAAATGAAGATTTAAATACCCATAAATGAAATTATACTACACAAATATTATAATTATGGGAAGTACATACACCACTCAATGTAAATAGTGTCAAACATAGCATAAATGTCACAGGAATAAAAGTGAGATGAAAAATCCCTTACGAAAACTCGGCAGCCTAACGACGCCACTTAAAACATCCAAAAAGGGACTGTTGAGATCAAATAGGGCCTCTCATGATATGAACATAAAAATTACAGAATGAGGAATATAAAATAACATCCCCAAACATATGAAATATGAGCTTAAAATAAATGACAAAAATGAGAGTACATAAAATGAATGAGAGAGGTAGGATCCCTTACAAAAATTCCGCAGCCTAACGGCGCCACTCAAAACATCCAAAATGGATTGATGAGAGAAAATAGGGCTCTCATCATATGAACATAAAAAGTACAGTAGTAGTAATATAAAATAACATCCCAATAATATGAAATATGAGCTTAAAAAGAATGACATAAAAGAGTGTACATAAAAAGAAAGAGAGAGGTTGGATCCCTTACCTCGTGTCCGACATGACTCGATCATTCTTTAATCTACTGAATAATAAAATTTGGTAAATTAATAATTTATTAAAGAAAATTGTTTAAATATTATTATTCTATTCATATCACATATTATAATATTATAATAATTGGTTAATAAAGTGAGTTCATATCAGAAGTTTTTGTCGATGTTTAGTAAATGAGTAAAAATTGAACTTGTTGGAAAAGACTTTTCCATGTAGTTATTGGTACATCATCTCAAGAATAGAATTGATGTTTTAAATATCATATATATCCAGTATATATTCATTTTATACTATTCCATAGCATTTGGAGATAAAAATTAAAATAATTGTTCATGGAGACGGTAGGCCGTACGTATGCATGAACGCTACATTCATTTTTTGTCATTTTAATGGAATTAAAACAAAATGAGATATATATATATATATTATAATTCCTGAATTATATCCATAATTTATATGAAATATATTAAATATATATCCATTATATATATGTACTCATAATAGTACATAACATGTGGAGATAAAAATTGAAATGCACTGTTCTTGGAGACGGCAAGCCGTACGTACGCATGGACGCTACTTTCATTTCTATCTCATACTTTAATGGAAAAAAAGTAATAATGATATAAAGGTATATTATAATTCCATTATAACATCATATATAATAACTTTAAATACATTCTTTATACGTCCCACATATGTCATTAACGAATCAAATCACTTTGAGGGGGCGGTAGTCCGCACTTCCGAAAATGAAGATATCACGTTTACCCATATTGGAAACCATAAAGGTATGCCATAAATGAAAAATTCAGAAGATTAAGTAAAACATAAACATATTATATATCATATATAAATATAGTGACATCTTAATGGCCACCTTTGAAGGTGTTATATGAGTGTTGAACAATCATTGTTTCGTGAGGCAGAAATTCGCCATCCACAGAAACAATATGTTCTTTAACCATTAGATAGAGGTGTGTGTAAGTTTATCTCGAATCATTAACATAAAAAAATCCTAGTATATTTAAGATAATGGTGTTGTTACAAAATGAAAGAATAAAAATAGTTTAGGGGATTGGAAAAGAAAAATAAAACAAAAGGACCCAAGTGAAGACATTACCTTAAAATCGGGTAACTCCCTTTGGTTTGAGCACAAAGGCTTCCATGGGAAGACTTATGACAAAAGTGAGTCTTCTAAGAGTTATAGAGGGATATGGAGAGACAAAATGGGCTGCGTTTGTCCGAGACAAAGGCTTTGGAAGTGTGGGTATGGAGGTAGAGGTGGGGGCCTTTTATATGAGGAGAGGAGGGGCACTCTTGGAATGTAAGGAAATGTTACTTTATTTTAGAATGAGTTTCGGATTTTAACGGTCCCACATTGATGTTTTTCAAGTAGAAGGTTATAAGGGTTCGAAATCCACCAATACAATAGGTTTTGGACATGTTTAGGTCTTATATGATACATTATCTTTCCATTTTATTTAAATCGTTAAATAATGAGGTCATCGCTACACCATCATGATGTCATCAATAATTTAATATATTTATTATCTAAAAATAAAAAAAAATATCATGATGTAGGAATTCTTTTTATCATTATAATGAATATTTATAGTCAAAAATATGACTTGTATAACCCCATGTAAAAATTGGTTTAGTAAAACATTTCATGTTTGTGTCATTTTTACTTTAACATTAAATAAAACGTTATTTATGTCATTTCCCAACCAATTTGGCTCCATGGGGTCCCCAAGTTGACCCATGGATTTTCTTGGTCGGCCATGACACATCCAATCAGGTTAGGACATGTTTTAAGCTCATCTCATATTATTAAAACATTATTTTTACCTTAAACTACACTAAGTACCTCTAATTGCGATTAAAAACATTAAAGTTACTATTCATCAAAAAATTATTTTATTCCCATTGAACCAAATTTTACTTATTAATGAAAACTGTGTATGTCGGATTTTTGAAATTCCAAACACAGAGGTGGTAAAATTTCATTTAAATAAAAAATCAGTTTCTTATGTACCACTTAGTGGTTTCACTATTCATCAAAAATTGAAGTTTTCCAGAAAAAAACCAAAACTTCACCCTAAGGTATATTTGATATTGCAAATTCAAAAATGATGTCTATTTTACAAAATTAAAAACATATATGTTTCATTAATTAATTTAATAATTAATTCCCGCTGTCAAAGCAAAAAAGCGTGTTTTTATGATACAATAAGTATCAAAAGATTGACACTTGTTTAAGTCCAATTTCAAAGTGAAATTAATTTCAACGACCACTATTGGAAAAATGGTAAAAATATATTTGAATTTTACTTTAAAAAAAATTCAAAAGTCAATCTAATAATATAAATAAATTAGATTAAAAAGATGTTTTGAATTAAAATACAACATTTTTCACGATTCATTAAAAAATGTACTTTATCGGAAAAATACCAAAAATTTACACAAAGTAAATTTTGATGTCTCGATTCTAAAGAAGAATTTTATTTTTTCAAATATAACACATAAAATTGTCCAAAAGTGGATTTAAAAGCGGTTCGCCATCAAAAGGCGGTTAATCGACCTTCTAAAGGATATTAGAATGTTTACGCTTAAAATTGAATTCATTCACATTTTTAATCCTCTAACATTTATTGTAAAAAGTAAAAATATTTAAAAAACATATATAATCATTTTTTAGTTAGTTCTGTTCATTCCCTTCATTACAACGGCTTTTCATTAACTTCCATTTAAAATAATATTATTTTATTATTATAGAGAAACGTAAGATTTAAAAGGAACTCGTTGTTGCGTATTGGGAAAGTCATCAAGCATAGTGTTACCTTTAAATTAATATTAACATTTTATTCCAAAATATGGATAAATATAAAAATG
The DNA here is from genome assembly GCA_963277665.1 of Viscum album. Classification (NCBI taxonomy): domain Eukaryota; kingdom Viridiplantae; phylum Streptophyta; class Magnoliopsida; order Santalales; family Viscaceae; genus Viscum; species Viscum album. The sequence continues at coordinate 316,902,746 of OY728129.1, forward strand.
TCATATTATTTATTTACCTGGGGTGTTACATCCTTCCCCCCTTTTGGGAATTGCGTCCTCGTAATTTTAAATTTGGGCTCGGAAACATCCTTGAATGTCCCACATCGGAACAAGAGTCGGTAAAACAATCACTTTAAAATAAAGGGAGGGAATTACAGAGGTCACCCGAGATAACCCATACTATGATTCCAAGTAGGAAAATATGGATATGGAAGAAAAAACAAAGGGTCTTGTTCTGATGGAGAGTGATAGAAAACATGTCTAGGAGAAAGTTAACCATAAGAAAATCACAAACTTGTGATGGGTTATACGGTATTCGATTCCCCAGTTGGAAAAGTTAATAGACAACATTTTTGTTTTAAGTTACTTTTTATTGAGGAATTTATTCATAAGGAAACATATTCACTTATCATGATGACTTTCAACATTTACTATATTTCTTACACGAACTCATATTTTCTCCAAAAGACGAGTATTTAGGAAGACTTGTTCACATTAAGAGTTCTATAATCAAATTCTTGAGAATCAACTAATCCACAAAAGAGAACTATATATTTCCTATTTCATTAGACAAAATCCAAAACCAAAACCAAAAAGGTTAGTACAATATCAGATAATCCAGAAAAGGATAACCCTTTATAAAAAAAATCTATTCTTAATCTCCAAAATTTGTCCAACAAAACCCAAATTTCAACGAGGACCATTCGATAAACAATTTGTCCATAAAATTGTTCAATGTAAACCAATATAACATTGAAACCCAAATATTTGAAGGATTTAGTCACATATTCTTCCAAGTTAAATCGTAACATTTATCTCCAAACAACATCAGTTGCTCCTAAAGTCTCATATTGAAAAGTAATTAACCTAATCACATATCCTCTATGATAGGTTAATAATTTTCATAAATAACACAAATCAACTTACTCTTAATTCATAAAATCATCTAACTAAAAAGAATCAGTAAACCTAACCAGGGACTTCACGTCATCCAGTGGTAGGCAATAAATACCAGTCGCACTTCGGTTGTGAGTTCGAATCCCGCAGCTTTGTCCGACGCGACGGGTTGTCACACGGTCTATGTGTTGTCCTTTTTCCAAAACTATATAATTCTAAAAACATTCCCCAAAACCAGAAAAAATCTTAAAATATAATTATAACATATTTTAACCTCAATTTTATCTCATCCCTTTCATTTTCCATCATATCATATAATAACACATAATTACCTCAAAAGTAAGGATCATATAAACTCTAATGGTTACCTTTATAATTATTACATGATCTTATACATCGATTGGTCATCTCGTACATGATGCATTATAGAACATACCAAGGTTCAAGTGGTTGATCATGAATCCTTGATAGTTGGTTTAGAAAAAACAAGAGTTTCCTCATTGAATCCCCCATTTTAACTAGTATCTTAATCAGAGAACCACCACAGTTTCCATCAAACCTGTTGTCCCTTTGGGGCCTGCTTGATCCATCCATTCACTAAAAACAGAAATGTCAGTGTGAGTATATCAACAAAACCATAATGTACTAATGAGGAAGGTAAACACTAAGATATAATTACACATTCACTATATCTAAAACTAGGACTCTTTCTGAAATCCTAACCATTATGGTAATGTCACTTATGCTTAGAGAATACCCTAACCTCTAAAGTTATCTAAACCGACCTTTGATGCCAACTATAAGACCCCAGTCATAAACCATACATAATATTGAATTAAATGAATAATTAACATTGAGGATCTTTTCAGGTTTATAGTTTTAGAGAATTTGGACATAACTATTACATCACAAAATATTACAAAGTAGAAACTTCTACTAAGTTTCCATAAAATAAAAACACTTAAAAAGAAACATGTCTAGTTCCATGTTTTAGGTAGCATGACTTTCCCTTGATCCCATCTTTGACCATATTCCACGTTAAGTCCTGTCAAAAACATTTCAAAAACGTGGGATGAGCATAAAAAACTCAGTAAGGGATACACAAAGAATGAAAACTGTTAGTTTTTCAAAACAACAAGTAAACCATGTATACTTTATCAAAGTAATACTTTTCACCTTTTCGAAGTAGTAAAAACTCTTCACTGAATAAAAGTTCATTGCATACCCTTCTGTAACCAAATGATTACCATAAAAACCATATAAAGATCACATAACATATAAAGGTAACTTGGGACATAATCATACATAAGTGGAATAACCATATGGTTGAATTCCACACATATAACTTAATGGAATAGAAATTCAGCCAACTTCCATACATACTTAATGTAATAGCCATACGGCCGACTTCCATACCCAATGCATTGGAGGTTATAACGTAACCACCCGTCCTGGTATTCACAGCACCACCAGTCATATGGTTTATCACGTAACCACCCGTAAAATGTACAAGTACAATAATTACACATAAAATATTGAACATATAAACATTTAAATAACAACATTTCATTTTCAATCACAATAAGTAATTCCAAGATATTGAATTTATCAATACATTTACAAAAACCAATTAAAAGAGATTTTTGAATCAAAGTGTCCCATACCACTTTGAAGCTTTTAATGGAATTAAAATTTTAAAACATTAGTGTCCATATAAATAAATACTGAAAACCATTTTGAAAACATTTACATTAAAGATAATGATTTAGAATAATGAATCATTAATACATTTAAAACAATATTTTTTCTAGAGAGTTTTTAACAAAATATAAGACTATTGAATAAAAATAATTTCGGAATAACATTTAATACAAACTTTATAATATCATGAGAATAAATGGATTCATGATATAATATGCCAAAGGACAGTATACACACCATATAAGAGTGAATTGGTGCATAACAACAATGAAGTCTCAATGTAAATGTAAACTGAGATGAAATATATTATAAAGATGGTATCCTTAAATTAAGGATAAATCTATCACATAATTATGTGTGAGAAATATAAATACAAACAATATAAGTGTAATTTAAGTGTGAATCAATCATAGGTCATTCACACATAATCTTGGTAAAACAAAACCAATGACATAGATATTTAACTCAATGAAATGAGATTGAGTTATGATTTCCCATACAAGTTCGTAAGAATTTATCAATGAGATGATTAGGTCTAGAAATTGTATATCCACACAATGGTTTGTGGAAATTTAAACATAGAGATTACACACATAATCTTGGCCAAATAAAATCAATAAGTAGAGGTTTAACCCAAATAATTTAAAGTGGGTTAAGAAATTCCCTTACAGAAATCCGGTATCCTAACGATGTCACTTTAGAATTCAGAAAATGAGTTGATGAGAGAGAAAATGGTATCTCATCACTTGGAAATAAAATTTACATAAATAAGGATATATAAGAACATATCACAATATAATAGTTTGTCAAATAAAAGACATAACAAACGAAGTCTTTTAAAAAGAGGAGGGTGAAACGTCCCCTTAACGAGTTGGGTAACTTTCGAAACTTACACCCCAGGGAAGAAGGGTCATACAATGATGATTTAAATACACATAAATGAAATTATACTACACAAATAGTATAATTATGGGCAGTACATACACCACTCAAAGGAAATAGTGGACAACGTAGAATAAATGTCACAGGAATAAAAGTGAGATGAAAAATCCCTTACGAATACTCGGTAGCCTAACGGCGCCACATAAAACTAACAAAAAATGGATTGTTGAGATAAAATAGGCCCTCTAATGATATGAACATAAAAAGTAAAGAATGAAGAATATAAAATAACATCCCCAAACATATGAAATATGAGATTAAAATAAATGACATAAAAGTGAGTACATAAAAAGAATGAGAGAGGTAGGATCTGTGATGAAAATTCGGCAGCCTAACGGCACCACTCAAAACTTCCAAAACGGATTGATGAGAGAAAATAGTTTCTCTCATCATATGAACATAAAAATTACAGTAGGATTAATATAAAAGAACATCCCATTCATAATAAATATTATCTTAAAAGGAATGACATAAAAAGTGTACTTAAAAAGAAAGAGAGAGGTTGGATCCCTTACCTCGTGTCCGACATGAATCGATCGTTCTTTAATCTCATAAATAATAAAATTTGGTCTATTTATATTTTCTTATGGAAATATTTTTATTATTATTATTCTGTTCATATCACATATTATAATTTTATACTAATTGGTTAATAAATTGAGTTCATATCAGACGTTTGTGTCGATGTTCAGTACATGAGTAAAAATTGAACTTGTTGGAAAAAAAATTCCCATGTAGTTATAGGTATATCATCTACAGAATAGAATTTATGTTTTAAATATCATATATATCCATTATATATTTATTTTATACTATTCCATATCATTTTGAGGTAAAAAATTAAAAGCACCGTTCATGGAGATGGTAGGCCGTACATACGCATGAACGCTACTTTCATTTTTTGTCATATTAATAGAATTAAAACAAAATGAGATATTTCTATATATTATAATTCAAGAATTAAATCCATAATTTAGATGTAATATATTACATAAATATCTATTATATATATGTACTTATAATAGTACATAACATTTGGAGATATGAAATGAAATGCACCGTTCATGGAGAGGGAAAGCCGTACGTACGCATGAATGCTATTTTCATTTCTATATCATCCTTTAATGGAAAGAAAATAATAATGATATATTGGTATATTATATTTCCATTATAACATCACAAATAATAACTTTAAATCCATCCTTTATACGTCCCACATATGGCAATAACGAATCATATCACTTTGAGGGGGCGCTAGTATGCACTTCCTAAAATGAAGATATCGCGTTTACCCATAATGGAAACCATAAAGGTATGCAATAAATGAAAAATTAATAAGCTTAAGTGAAAAATAAACATATTAAATATCATATATATATATATATACAGTGACATCTTAATGGACACCTTTTAAGGAGTCATATGAGTGTTGAACAATCATCGTTTCGTGAGGCAGAAATTCGTCATCCACAGAAACAATATGTTCTTTAACCAGTAGATGTAGTTGTGTGTAAGTGTAGCTCGAATACATTACATAAGAACATCCTAGTATATTGATGATACTTCTGTTGTTACAAAATGAAAGAATAAAAAGAGTTTAGAGGGTTGGAGAAGAAAAATAAATAAAAGGACTCAAGTGAAGACATTACCTTAAAATCGGGTAACTCCCATTGGTTTGAGCTCAAAGGCTTCCTTGGGAAGACTTCTGACCAAATTGAGGCTTCTAATAGTTATAGAGGGATGTGGAGAGACAAAATGGGCATGGTTTTGAAAATCCGAAGGCTTTGGAAGTGTGGGTAGGGAGGTAGAGTTGGAGGCCTTTTATAAGTGGATAGGAGGGGCACTCTTGGAAAGTAAGGAAATGTTACTTTATTTTAGAATAAGTTTCGGATTTTTATGGACCCACATTTATGTGTTTCTAGTATAAGGTGATAAGGGTTCGAAATCCACCCATCCAATAGGTTTTGGACATGTGTAGGTCTTATATTTTGCATTATCTTTCCATTTTATTTAAATCGTTAAATAATGAGGTCATTGCTTCATCATCATGATGTCATAAATAATTTTATATATATAATGTCTAAAAATTATAAAAAAACTATCATGATGTAAAAATCTTCTTATATTTCTAATTAATATTTATAGTCAAAAATCGGACTTTTATAACCCCATGTAAAAATTGTTTTAGTAAAACATCTCATGTTTGTGTCATTTTTACATTAACATTAAATAAAAAGTTATTTATGTCATTTTCCAACCATAGTGGCTCCATGGGGTCCCCAGGTTGACCCATGGATTGTCTTAGTCGGCCATGACACATCCAACGAGGTTAGGACATGAGTCAAGCTCATCTCATATTACTAAAAATTATTTTTACCTTAAACTACACTAATTGCCTCTAATCGCGATTAAAAACATAAAAGTTACTATTCACCAAAAAATTATTTTAATCCCATTGAACAGAATTTTACATCTTAATGAAAACCGTGTATGTTATATTTTTGAAATTAAAAACACAGAGGTGGTAAAATATCATATAAACGAAAAATTAGTTTCTTAAGTACCACTTAGTGGTTTCACTATTCATCAAAAATTGATGTTTTCCAGAAAAAAACCCAAACATCACCCTAAGGTATATTTGATATTCCAAATTAAAAAATGATGTCTATTTTAAAAAATTAAAATCATATAAGTTTCATTGATTAATTTAATAATTAATTCCCGCTTTCCGAGCAAGAAGCGTTTTTTTATGATACAATAAGTATCCAAAGCTTGACACTTGTTTAAGTCCAATTTGAAAGTGAAATTATTTCCAACGACCACTATTGAATGAAATGGTAAAAATATATTCAAATTTTACTTTAAAAAAAATTCAAAATATAATCTAATCATATAAATAAATTAGATTAAAAAGAGGTTTTGAATTAAAATACAACATTTTTCACTATTCATTAAAAATGTACTTTATCAGAAAAATAAAAACAATTTACACAAAGTAAATTTTGATGTCTCGATTCTAAAGAAGTATTTTATTTTGTAATATATAACACATAAAATTGTCAAAAAGTGGATTTAGAAGAGGTTCTCTATCAAAAGGAGGTTAATCGACCTTCTAATGGATATTATAATGTTTACGCTTAAAATTGAATTCATTCACATTTTTAATCCTCTAACATTTATTGTAAAAAGTAAAAATATTTGACAAACATATATAATCATTTTTTAGTTAGTTCTGTTCATTCCCTTCATTACAACGGCTAGGTGTTAACTACCATTTAGAATAATATTATTTTATTTTTAAAGAGCAATGTAAGATTTCAAAGGAACTCGTTGTTGTGTATTGGGTAAGCCATCAAGCATAGTGTTCCCTTTAAATTAATATTAACATTTTATTCAAAAATATGGATAAATATAAAAATGACATATTCTTTATTTACCTGGGGTGTTACAATTTGTGTTACAATATATGTTATAACGTAATATTACTCATTTTGTATATTCTAAAATATTTCTTCCTTAACATTGATGTAAACATCAATTTTTAAATTGTCCATATTGAATGTTCAATAAAACTACATAATGGAATATAATTACAGAGAATATCATCATTTCCCACAGTATTAACACACCTACGAACCCATATGCAATATTTGGATCGGTCATCTCTATCCTCCTATAAACAATTACTAAATGTTGTGTGGAAAAATTACTATGTAAAGGCCACTTCTCATAAAAATTACATTCAATGGTATTGGATATCATAAATTCCAATTAAAATTAAAATTTAGTCCCATGATGGCAAAAGGATTAACGATATTGTTGAATTATTCTTATCTAAGGGTAAAATAGAATTTCAAAATTTTTATGTCATGGACACCATAAAATTAATAGATTCTATATCATTTATGAAAAAATGGAATATTCCATGGTGTTCTTGGATATGGCACTGAAAAGAATTAATGTGTCTCATATCATAATTACCTCAAAATACTGGTATCCATATGAAATTTCCTATTCTCATTATCTATGTATAGTTTGATTGGAATTGGTGTGTGCCTACAATATGTCATGCATCCCAGTAGATGAGAGGATAAGAACTACAATAATGACCATGCCATAATTTTGTAATACTTTCACAGGAACATCTTAATACACAATGTTTCTCACATATACACCCCTTCAAACATACACTTTTATTTTTTACAGGTTCCCAACCACCAACTTGTCTGGAGGATTCTCTGGAATTGTCCTTTAGTGTGCTTGTACATGTTTTTTAATTCTCCTATGAAAAATTATATCATAACCTCTAGGTTTTAGTGTATTCGTGGACATTTTTGTGTGGGAATATATTCATTTATTCCAAGATATAATACCTTAAAATTCCCCACACTATATAGAATAGTCTCCCCAAATTCACCACATTCTATTTAATGAAGAATGAGATATGACATAGGTTTTTCTGTCTCTTACTTACTCAAATTTACAATAGATATAACCCCTATAAACATAATTTGTTTTGGATAGCAGATCACCATCAAAGGATTTATGTCACATAGTACCACGTAAGTTAAAATCTATTTATTCATGTGGCCTTAGGAATTAGATCCACCTTAATTTTTGATTTCCCTAAATTATTTTCCCCTTATGAATTTTATTTAATGCAATATATATATATATATATATATATATGTCACCAATTTATTTTTTTTAGAACATATACCACATAATTCAAAAAAAAATTACTCAAACATAATTACCAAGATTTTCATGAAATTACTTCCATAATTTTTTTCATCCTTGGTAATAAGATCCTAATAATTTGAAGGGTTGTCAATTAGAAAAAAATTTATATTGTCTCTCTCTACCTTTGCGATAAAATATTATTTTTTTATAGTTGATAAATAATGGTATATTCTAGAAAATATTAAAATTTATAACATTATAGAGTTATCTTACTATAAATATAATTTGTTTCACCACATCATAATCAATAACATCTATGGATTTCGCCCTATGATATTCAATCTCAACAGTAACTATTAATATGATTTATAGATAGCCATCATTTCCCATGGTTACTACCCCTAGATCATAGTTTAAAATAATCAATAAAAACTTTGTATCACTGATAATGTGAGAGGAAAAAACCCTTATTATGAATTGTTAGATTACTGTTCTTGAATATTTTCAAAGATACATCACAATTGAGATAATATTCCTCCTCAAATTTCTAAATTTACAGGCATATGTTACCATAATATAACTATTATTTTTGAGTATCCATACAATCATTGAAAAATTTACAATGTTTTTAAATAATCTATAAATTTCATCCACATGTACATGCCTTTACATTGTGGTTATATTTGATTCACGTTATGTGAAAAATTATTAAACCACAAAACTAGTATTTTTATTCTCAGAATTATATATTTTTGTTTTAAATGTTCCCACCTTAATATATGTCCACTTTATATTATTGAATTTTAATACAATCATGAATAGGATTTATGCCCAAAATTTCAATAGCCACAGTAATATCCTATGAATATTTATCTTCCATATTGATGAATGTTTTTTCCATAATTGTTTTTATATCATCCTAACATATTGAAATAATATTTATGAAATGTGCAAATTGTTCTTATTTGAGATATCTTATTGTTTTATTAAACTATAATAGGTTTTCCTACAATTATAATTAACCCAAATACACATATTGTTTGAATAAGAACCTATACTGATAGAAATAACATATTCATTTTGATGTTTAGGAATAGAATATTTTGATATCACCTTTTCAAAGACCTTATTGGATGATTTAAATTTCTATATTTCGATTCCACTAATTTATTGAAATCATAACTATTCTTAGTTTGATAATATTTATCTTTAAGACACTTTGATTTTGTCTTATTTTACTCTTATTCTTTTGTGGGTAGTTTTCCCCTCATATCATTCATCATTTTATACTACTCATTAGAATTCAATTTCACCAATTAACCCATATCCAATTTTAATAATTGTTTCATTTCCTCTATTATTTTTACTTTTCTTTAATTGATTTCATTATTCAATTGTTGACTCTAATTAGCATCTCAATTATTTTACCAGGTTCCCCCTTAGACAAATTCTATATATATGTTTTTTCACCTCCTTTTTAATTAATTCCTATGACTTCTTCTTACAAATAAAACATCATCCCAAATTTTTATAATTTTTTTAAATATACTCATCATTTGATTGGCTACATGATGTAACGCAGACCTCCACTTCTTTTTCTCATCATGATTCTTATCATTCTTTTATGACTCATTTTAATTACGGTAGAAAAAATTAAGACATCCATTGATATTTTCCCAATATATTTTTTAAATAATACTCATTTTAGCCATCAAATTCATAGTTACCAATGTTTCATTTGGAATATTAATTTAAAAATAGACAAATCTATGAAATTTAAAATATTTTAATGTTAACTTTTTTGATTATTTACATTTCTAATGTTACTCAAGTTGAGATATTTCATTTTCTTATGCTCATTATAAATTATTCTTCATCTATGGAAACAAAATGTTTATTATAGTCTTCCTACAAGAGATTGAGTTTTATCAGGGCTTTAAAAATGATATTATTTTATTTTTTTCAAAAATATTATAACAATCATCATCTCATAAGCAAGATTAATATTAAAAAATTCATTTTGTGATAAATTTTCACTATCATCATGTTTAAAAATCATGAAATCAAAACTATTTCGAATGTTCCTCATCAACGTTTTGAAAATAATGGGGTCTTTATGTTTTTCTACATAGCCATTAATTCTCATGTCTATTTCGGTAACTATTATGATCTAATCATAATGGGGTTTATCATTTTTTATCCTCATATACTAAGAATAAAATTTTAAATATTTATACCATTTATTTTTCATCATTAACTGTCCCAAAACATATTATTTATAGTTTATCACCAACATAATTTTATGATTCATCATCCATTACATTGTAATAAACATTTTTTAAATGGAAATATTTATAGATATTATGACCTTCCCATGTACCTCCGGGGTTATCTTCTTAGAAAAAGACATAAATATAAATTTTAATGTTATGGGAATCCTATAGAAGTAACATAAATGTATTTTTAGGAAGTGGGAATAAATTAAGGAGTCATTATATTATTTAATGTGTTATAATGTTTTTAATAAAAATTTGAATACAAATACTATTAACATAGCTAAACTCTCCATTACAAAATATGATAATTTTACATTGAGAATTATGTTACTCTTGTCCCATATGTAATATATAGAAATTTGTTTCACCACAATGAAGGGGGTGATTAGTAGTACTTCATTTACATTATATTTTTTTGAAATAATAAACTATTACTATTTAGAGAATAGTCTTCGCAAATATCCCTTCATAGAATTTATCAAATTCAGTTGTGTTAAAATTAACATAATAAAAATAATAATTTCTAACAATTTATTCCCCCAAGAGCTGTTACAACGTCATTTCCATGCATTGATCGAGTCTGAGACATAACATTTTATTTAACAACATATATTATTTTATATGTTAATGGGAATATGTTATCCCAATCCCAATAGTGTTTCTCAATACATTACTCACTAAAAATGATTATATTATATCCCAATAAAAGATAAAAAAACAATACTCCATCAAGTAAAATAACATCTTCATAAAAACATTGGGACGTTATAGAGTCACCACATGAGATATTCTTTTTTCTACTTGTTATACATTGACTTACCACATATATTAATAATCCATGTAATGTAAATTAAATTTTTTTCAGTTTTTAGATTGATTAATGCATTCATATAAGAAATGATGATATCATCTAAATCGAGAACAACTATATGCATAGAATTATTATTTCTACAATGTTTTCACAACAAAATCTATCACTCTTATATTTTGATAAAATATTTAACTCTATTTTTAGATAATATTTACCTAATATATTTTATATATATTATTTTTAATGTTTTAAAATATGAATGAACTAAATATGTAGAACCTAAAATTTTTATAATTCTTAATAATGTTATTATAATATAATTCCTAGTATATAAACTTTTATATTTCCAAACTAATATTTATTAATGATATCATGTTTTATTCATTCCATTTTTAAGTAGATAATATTAAAAACTTTAATTATTGAAATGTTCAATAAAATATACAAGAATATTTACCTTCACCATGACATTTATATCAATAACATGTAAAATATGTCTAACATGTCATAGTGTGATTGAGTTCCTCACAACATTAACTTTCTAGGTGTTTCAATGTAGTATCATTGTATATCCTGTAATGGTGATCCATAGTCTACTATTTCAATAGAGAACCACACTAACTTGAATAGAAAAAAAAGTGAAACAATACCCTAGAATATTGCTCATCCCAAACTAATTTGATGAACCTTAATCATTCCATTGAAATATCTCAAACAATAGAATACTTATAATATATTCATTCTTCTTCAGAATACTTTATATCAGGAGAAATTTACTCTTTATATGTCATTAAAAATAACCTGAATCTGGTCTCACACTTCTTATAATTTTATTTACAACCTAAAAAAACAATACACATATTTAATGATAATTTATAGAATTATCTTTTTGATATTATTATTTTACTAAAATTTATATAAAAACACTCACTTAAGATTAAATTAATATTTTGTTTCTCTTTAATGCTGTGACATTTCTAAATCTTCACCTCAAAGGACGATCCTTGTATACTATTGTGATGCTTGTAGTTCATTTACAATTTCTCACTGAATTAATCTTAAATATGAGTTAAATGACTCAAATGTATGATCCAATTGATTGTATGATGTATAACATTATTATTTAGATTATTATTATATATATATTTATTACATTTATTAATCAGGAAAAAAAATTTCTATTAAGGTATATATTTGGACATTGCCTTATTTTTTTCAATTTCTAGAAAAAATGTTACATACATATTTTAGAAACTAATTCATAATAAATTCATTTTCTAATTCATTTTTTTCACCAGAGTCACATTTATGGAAGGAGTCATTTATTCTAAAGAATTCCACGTGTTTTCAATTTTTAGTATACAAATAGAAATATAGAAATTTTAAAAATTAGAATAAAATATTCTTTATTATTCTCTATACAATCACAGTCACTATAAAAAATCTTTAAAAATCTTCAAAACAATTCAAATACTACATAAAATTCTTAAAAAAATTCTTACTCATTGATGAAAACAAATATAATATCCCATCATTAATTCCATGTGTTCATTATTCAAAAAATCAATGAAATAATTTCCCCATTATTTAAATACCCAGATATTTATACATGAAGTACCACTCCTTGAACCATGTATTTAAATAAATAACTATAAGAAAAAATATTGTCAAGGAATGGATACAATGTAAAATTAGAGAAAATAAAAAGATGATAAAAAGATGAAAAAATTGAATATTGTTAAATTAATATAAATTAAGGAGACATTTAGATAATAACATGGGGATTAAAAATAAAATGAATAATGAGACACCTTTTTATATTAATTAAGTGTATCAAATAAAATAATCATATTTAGTTCATGAATATTTGATGGGACGGATAACTCAAAATAAGAATTTGAAATTTTCGGAAATTTTAAATCTCAATTTTTTTCAAATTTTATGGCTTAAGCAAACAGGTTATTAAATAATACACCAATATTGTGAAATACTTATGAGTCACATTGGAATGAAAGAAGGATCTTTATATATGGTTTAGAAAGCATTAAATATGTTATTTATATAATTGAGACACAAAACCCTCTATCACATTGATGGAATTCGATGTTAAAAAAAATTTTGTTTGAACCATTTAAATTACAATATCCACCGATTTTTTTTATTTATTAATTTATAACATTAAAAAATTTAAAAAATATGTAAAATAAAATATTTTGGATTAGATAAATAAATATTACTTATATATAAGATTTCATAATTCTCTAAACCATTCCAATTTCATCCACCCAAAATTCATTAAGTCTATTGATCAATGAAAAAATGGTGACATTTCTATTAGAACACAACCTTATAGTCCCTTATAGAATGAATATATTTTCTAATACTATATATTTTAAAATAAATAAATATATATATTATTTTTAATACATTATATTCTATTAATCAAATATGTAAAATGATTTCATATTTTTTGTGGCACCAATTTTGAAATCTATATTTTCCCATTCAACTGAGTGAAATGGATCCGGAAAATACTTCATCATTTTGTATAAAAATAATGAAACATTGATTGAAATAAATTATTTTTTTTATCCTTTCTGGTATGGTTATTTCATCGAATGTACATCTATTTTAATAAGGACTACATTCCTCAAAATACACTTCACTTACATCCCCAATCTATGGTTTCCCAACTCTATAGAGTATTTGAAGAATACCTAATCTTCAATTAAAAATTATTTGGTAAAATTTCATTGATATACTTTTTTTTTCAAATATTAGTATTCTACAATTTTTTATATATTAAATTAACATTATCAATGTCTTTTGAAAAACAATTTATCCCAAAAGAGAATAATGAGCCAATTTAATTCCAAAAAGTGAGGGCCAACGTGGTTTCCCCTAAAAAATTGAAAGTATAATTCTATATTATTTATGGATAACTATTGACGTTAGATAAATATATCAATTATAGATTTTTATCCTATGAGTATCTATGTTAAAATAAACAAGAATGTAGTATATCTTTAAGGATCAAGATTTCCAACTCAATTTTACAATATATCTGTGGGTGATAATCCAAGCTCAATATCTTATTAGAGCCCACTCACTCTTGAAGAATCATCTAGAATTGAGAATTATAGTTTACCTATTATCGAAAATTAGAATTTTTTATAGGAACACATAATGATTAAAATTACATGAAACAATTGGTGTCAATTATCTAAAAACTATTTTCATTAATAAAAAAATAATTTGGATAATTTCACTAAATTATTTATTATAACCCAAATATCATTCTTCATATAAGAGTTTTATTAAATCCAACAGTGATTTCAATAATGATAAAATTACAATACAATATAGTAATTGTGATTTTCTATAGAAATTACATTAGTTTCTAATACTCATCCTTTTTCCATTTCATATGTGATAATTCATGAAATAAATCAATAATTGTACACAATATCCCCACTACCAATATCATTTCATGTGGTCAAATAATATAATATTAGATTTCAGGTAATGTCCACATCTATAAATATGATTATATTTAACTATATATATATCCATAAAGATATTTTAAAGAACCGATATATTATGTAAATAAATGAACCAATAATGAGACTAAAACCAATCAATTAAACTTCCCCTATCATTTATAATTTCACATATATACGCACAATATAGATAAATTATCTTATTTTTTGGTATATTTATTGCTAAGATGATTTATCTTTCAAAAAATATAATGAGAAATGAATATCTTCCACCATTACGCCTAGACATAATTTAGTGAAATGTATCATCAAATTCCTTTCTTATTTGACTTTTTCATCGCTTCTAATGACAATTTATTTATTATTGATTTAGTTACCATAATAAAATTTCCTAGAGTATATTTTAGATCAATTTACAGTGTTTATATATAATTCCCCTCGTGTTTCTTATTTGGATTCAGTTCTTTATAAGAAAAATTATACATCAAAATTTTATAAAAATTTTATATCAATAAATTATCTCTAATGTGATAGTGGCATGATGTTTTTCAATGAATGCATTACTATCATTAATAACATGTATTCAGTTTGGTGATTACTATGATGGGTGTCTAGAAAATAATATTGATATACATAAATAGGATAATACCACATCAATACACACCAAAATAATATAATTTAAACATTAAAACACTATTTATCATTTAAAAAATTTAAGTAGAATCAAAATAGGTGTCGATGTCAACCTTTCCTTAAATTTTTCTAAATATTTCAGATAATTATCACTTTATTAAATATTTATAAACATTCATATGTCCCAAAAATCATAAATATTATCAATTTAAACCCAACATTATAATGATTTAATAGAAATTTTCGGTTCACTCTTATGACCTAACTACATATATATTTTTAAGAAAAAAATAATACTCTTTCATAGATTACAGGTCATAAGAATTTGACTCCCAAAATCCATAATTATAGAATATATAGATTTGAATACTAGTTATTATCAACAAATAACCTTAGGATAATATCTAGATTATTTTCATGGTCCTCCTTTATATTGGAGTAAACCATGATATTATTAAAAAAAACTATAAAATATATTAAAGGATATATGTGTCAAAAAATTCATTGTTGATGAAAATAAAATATGATAATTCATATGTCTAATGTTCATTACATGATATTCATAATTTTCATAGGTGATTTTTAAATTGATTTTATGAAAATTTCTTTCCATCACTTGTAATTAATTGAATCCTTACATGAGAAAAATAATTTAGAAATTTCTCACACCATTGGGTTGGTTAAATAGATCATCAATTTACGGAAATAAAGTATTTATTATTTATAGTTACCAGATTAAACTTCTAATAATAAAGTCAATTTCAGTTACATTCATTATCTTTTATTAAAAAAATTATTTGTTAATCTCATAGTGAATCACTAGTGTGTTTGAAACTATTTCACCCAAAATTTTAATATTTAGTTCACTTTCATGAGATCATATTCAGATATTCAATTTGCTGGTAAAGATATTGGACTTTTACCGAAGAGAAGGGTGGTTGAAAATTCCACATGTCACTCAAATGGAAACCCATGCAATTTTTTAGGATAAGATTCGTGATAGTAATGAACCAAGGTAGGAAGAATATCACATTCAATTTTTTTTTGAATCCATGTCCAAAATCAAGATTAATATGTCCTTAAATAAATAAACTTACATCTAATTTAACAAAAAAATTATTTGTTCCATCTAGGGAATATAAAATGACCATTCAATGATAATAGTAAATCTATGATTTAAATATGATCATCAAGTCCATACGAAAAATGAAATCAAATATATCTATACCAATAAGGATAAAATTCAAAAGGACATTGGAATTAGTAAGTATCATATGACATGTTTGGAAATTGAATAATTTCTCATTATTCTTTCCTAATAGAGTAAACATGCCCATCACATATATCAAAAAGTCAAATTGAAAACCCAACTATTAAATCAAATTAAAACATATGAAATAATTTGATTCAACAATATAAAATAGTTTAATGAATATTCAAGTAGTAATTATAACAACACTATATGAAACCTTCTAAACATCAGATATTGTATTTTCATTATTAGAAACATAATCTACAATATTTATATCCACATTAATATTTACTAATATGAGGTGAATTACACTAATATTTGTGTTTTCTTACCATCTCAAAGAAATATAACATGTTCACCTTGATTCAAAATAATTCACCTAGAAGTATCCATTATTGGAATATCTATAAATTTTCCCCTATGGTGTTTAACAAGTCAATACAATTATCTAACACACCTACACTAATTGGAATTATTTTAAGTATCTTGATAGTTTTCCTTCGAGTGACCATGAATCCCATATTAAAATATTTCATTATTCTTTCACCAATATTGATTGAATTAATCATGGTTAAAAAATATTGAATTACATTATTACAAACACTATAATACTCTTTATAAATGATCTAATGACCATTTAAGGAACATTGGATTCATCCATAGTCTACCCCAATACCATATAAACCAATTTACCATGTTATCTAAATAATTCATAAATTATTTATGACCTCTGTCTCTGTTGGTAGAAAAAATAGAACAATATTTGATATTATCTCATACATATTGAACATATCAAATCATCTTTCCATGACATAGTTCTAGAGAAAACAATAGATAAAATTCATCTAATATATAAAATGGAGTTGAAATTTCAATAAAAACTGATTCAATTTCATTATAGTGATAAATGTATGGTATTTATCAATATTTTGGTACTCTAAGTAAAAATTATTGCCAATCATTTATTTGAACCTATATTATTTGATATTCCCATAAACCATGGCTGATATAATTCATTCACACCCCAAACAACTAGGCCCTTCAATTATGCACATAGAAAACATTATCATATATATCTAATATATGGGGATATATATAAATTCATGTTTTATTTACATATATATTCTTATTTTAATTCTGTCCATTGATTACACTTAACAAATGTGGTTATTCATAGAGAATTAATGACCATAATCTACCATTATATATTAGACTCAATCATATTACTGAACAAAATATTATATGGTTTGAAAAAATACCTCAAAACGTATGATCTATAGGGGTTTGAATTTCATATAAAAAAACCATCGAACTATCTCTATGGTTGTTATTGTATTTTTATAATGGATCGTCACTAAAAACAATAAAATATATTAAAAATGTAATCAAATATAAAAAATATAAATAAAATTTAATAACTCACTCAATATCTCGTAATAGTAGTGATTCTAACAAAAAATGTTCATATAAAATCAAAACGTGGAAACAATAGAATTTCATGATATTAATATTTAGTAATATTTGGTTTCATGGTTTGATAATCCATTTCCCTACTATGTGAATACCACTATTGGGTATCCATAATGAGTTACATTGTAAATGAAAATACATGAATACTAGGTATAATAACTATGTGCTTTAGAATATCCCCTATTTTGGGAAAAAAATAGAAGTTCCAAAAAAACTCATATGATAATTATAAAACTAATATTGGTATCAAAAAAATCAAAGCAACTCCAAATCAGTTAGATTTAATTTCTAATTACATGTCATCATTCCTAATAAACCATGATAACTCATGGTTTAGAATGAATATGTGTTTTACAAACACTCTATTGTACCTAAAGCCTATGTATTAGTTCCCCAATAGTAATCATTAATTCATTAAAAAATAAAAGTAGGTATTTGACCCCATTTTTAATGAAATGACCAATTCAACCCCATTACAACTCTTGAGGTGATTTCTCAATTACTATAGAATATAGATACATGATAATAGTATCATATATATAATCGTGTTAAATGATTTAGAATATAATTAAAAAATCATATAGTGATAACCATGTATGAATTCCACATGATTCATCCATAGATTAGATATTTATTCAATGAAAATAAACAGTTTCAGAACCAAAAACAAACTAAATATGATATAATTGAAAAAATATGTAACATCAAAAAATTCTATAATGAATATATAAAATGATATATGGAAACATTATGATGAATGAACCAAATAAATGATATTCCAATGTGGTGGATACATATACCTTCCCAAAATATCCAAGAATCTCAAAATAAAAAACAAACAACCGCCTCTAAAAACACGGTACCCCCGTCAATATATCATCAAGTATAAAGAAGGAATATGAGGAATATTTCGAAATAATGTGGATCCTTTTTTATCCTATATTGAATATAATGAGATCCATATTCACATTAAGTCTGTATATAGGGTGACATAAATCCAATTTTAGTATTCCACCAAAACCCCACATAACATATTTCAAATGGAAAACTATTATCACCAGTTTCATATATAGATAAAGTTTAAGATGAATTATTAGTTCTATGTGAATATAAACTAAAATCATCATCAATATTTTTTTAATGATATTCACATTTTGAAATATTAAATATAATGATACTTTTAAAGAAATCAACAAAAATAAATAAAATAATTATTTGAATGTAAATAGATGATAATTGAAAATATATCTCGAAAATAACCCAAAAATATATTCCAACCATGTGAAAAACAATGTTGTATGCTTGGATACTGTTATCAAAACACCCAGGGGTCTATAATGTACTTGATATCCTTATAACTTGTCTCACCCTTTCACTAACTAGGTAGTAAATCTCTAGTAAGTGTGAAATAAAAACTAGGGGCATGGGTTAGAGTGAAATCAGAGAACTTTTAACACTCATCCAAATTAACCATGAAGTATATATGTTTTTCATATATATTCAATTTAAAATAATATCTCATTAAATTTTAATAAATATTACATTCTCCAAAATTATAGAAAATATTAAGGAATTTGAAATACAAGAGTAATAACCATTCACATTACGAAATTATATGGGTCAACATTCTGTTGTATGATGTAAACTAATATTGAACAATGACACCACATTTCAAAATATATTTATATTTTAAAAACACTTCTTGTCATCAATTTTACCAATCCAATTCTATGAGAAATATTATCAAACTCCTTATGAGTATGAAATATATCTATGAAAAAATAACACATTGTATCCATTAGAATCCACCATTATTAGATATGTATCAAGAAACATGATGAAAAATAATAAATTATTACATTAATGTTGATATAAGTTATAAATTTGAAAATTTTCTCTTTAGAAATTACAAAGAACAATAGTTGTTCTCAATAAGAGGGTTTCTTGTAGATTCACATACATAAATCTGCACGAAATTGTCTCCTTCATAAAATAAAAAATGATTGGAAGATGAATAAACCAAATAAAACATTAGGATCCAAAAATATAATGAAAATACTATCCATTTTCTTGAACATGTCCACTATATCCAACTATGCTAATGAATGGTGGATAATGTATTAGAAAATAGTTGAAGAGTAACATAGGAAGACCAAATGAAAAGAATGATAGGGATTACCATGATGATTACTGTCAAATTGAATGAAGATCCACTATGCTAACTTTGATAAAGAGTGGATTCTCATGAAGAATAAATAATAAGGTATGAATAAAAATTAGGGAAGGTAAATTTGGAATAAATCTCATAGGGTAATTTTGGGAATTTCCTATTAAATTTGATGGTATATTAGTTCAGGTTCACATGTTCAGATTCCATGTTCCAACTATTAGAATTATTATGGAGTTTTATATGTAAGAATTTATTTTTTGGTCATACAATTTGGAAAATAATGCATATACCACTAGACTCAATGACCTCTTCAAAACAACTAGGATGAACAGTTACGAAAAACTGTTCTCTAATCATGAATAAATAATTTTACTAGTTTTTCATACTTTTGAATTCCATACATCCAAAACATATAAAAATAATTTAAATATAGTAAAAAAATATTCCACTAATAATAGATATAATATTTTAATGAATAAATATAATGGACATAATATTGACGTTTATTGGGATCTATTAATTAATGATCATAAATGAGTCCATGATACGGATGTTAGGGAGTAAAATTATCAAAATAAATAATCATTTACATTGAGATCCTTTTTTTATATATTCATAAATGAAATTTATTTTTTTTAATTTTTAAAATTTTAATATTAATGAAATCTTACAATGTATTCTAATTGAATACCATATAGATTTAATTTTATTGAATATTTACATATAACATATGGTATCAATGTTGAATTATTCACATATTTAGAATAACAGCACTGAGGAGTGGTGTAATATAAATCATAAGGTGAAAAATATGATATATGTGGATAGATAAAAGAAAGAAAAAACTTATTTCCTGAAAAAATATAATAATATTCATTAATATTTGTTGTAATTAGATGACACTATAGGTTTGGTGGACTACTTACAGCCATCCTAATAGACAAACAATATTTATATTAACAATTAATTTTCACCTTACTGCTATAAATTATATTCCAATTGGAATTAATTTTTTTAACTATGTTCTATCTAGAATTAATGAAATCAATTCCGAGGAAATTGAAAATATAAATTTCGTATATTAGCTTTAATTATATCTATAATTTATAAATTAATAAAAATCAAAAAAAATATATCTTTCCTTTTTGTATAAAAAATGAAAAATAATTAAAAATATGGAATGTACTACCTTTTTTATAATATAATTCCATTTTTATATTTGATAATATAACCACAGAAACAACAACCTGGTTTTTTCTTATAAAACATATTCTCAAGAAATGAAATCTCAAAAAAAAAATTGATAGGCCTTATATAATTTAGACTATTAATTTATTACCCCGTTGGTTATTGATAAAAATGTGAATAGTGATTAGAAAAGTTGTTTCTAAAACCATTATATTAATAAATCTAGTAATAAACTCTATTTGATATAACTACCCCATTAATGGAGAATATTATTTTGGTTTTTTCATATCATAAATGCTTGACTAACCATTTCACATTTATGTTACACATTTATAACATGTAACATATTTAACTTGCACAATTAATGATATTTTAAAAAATCTAATATAATTCATACATAAATAAATACATCATCATAATATGTATGTGAAATATTATATTACAATTAATATATTGTATAATCATTACTGTAACAAAAATCTGATATATCATGCATATATCACATCATTAAATTCATATCATTGATAATGATAGGACTTATTTTTTTGGATATGAGTCTATGTTAAATATTTTTCATTCAACAAATTATCCAAAAATAATGTTAAACATTATAAAAAATCTTGCAAAAACATTTTAAATGGTATGCAAACTCATTTAAAAAAATAACAAAATGTTTCCCATTTTTTTAAAATTAGTTAAAATGAATATAAATCAACAACTTATAGCCTTATATGTAACCCCATTTATCACTGTAGAGTTGATAGTGATTATGAATTCCCACTTCACCACCAAAAGAAAAGATAAGCCTTATAAAGATTATCAATGCTATTCAATCTTTAATGTGATATTACATGATCTCTATCAATCAAATGTATCCACAAACATACATGTACAATATATTACGCTATGTAAAGGTAATATATAATCATAGAAAATATATATGTATTACATTAAATAAAACTAAAATACATGGGATCTATCTATCTCATACATGAAAAATAATGTATTCTCAATTTTCAAAAAATAGACTAACCAATATTGATGAATACCCCACTGGTCATTTATCCATGTAAATATGACTATCAAGTGCCACTAAATTGATAAATATCGTTATTTTATCCAACAATTTTCAATTTAGGTGACATATGACATAGGTATTGTGATATAAAATAATCTTAATTGGAGTGATTTAGAATTTATATATTAAAGTTAAATTATCAAACCGTTAATAAAATTAAACTCAAAAAACTAAGATTCATTTCCATACTAAGATAATGAATGATTAAAAGAGGTTAATTTGAATTTTTTTATAATCATTATAGAAAGACACATAAATTATCCCCTAAATAATTTTGAAAATATATATTGGTTTAAAAAAAATTCCCTAATATAAATTGACAAACAAAACTTCCAAAAAATTATGAAATTAATGTAAACATTTGTTACAGTAAAATTATTTTTATATTAATTTATAAATTAATAAAAAATAGTTTAATGTGAATTAATTATTACCAAGCCAAGCAAATTAAAATAATAATAATGATAAATTATATATTAATAATGTAAATTAACAAAAATGAATTTAGATATATGGTTAAAATAATAAGAATAACATAATCTTCTCTACTAAATTGAAACCATAAGTGTACAAACTCTTTCACTAAAAATATATTTTATTTAAAATATATGATCCTATATCATATACAATTCATTCAAAGATACTTCAGCCACACTCCCTCATTTCTAGATATAAAAATAATTTGAAGGTTCTACATGAAAAATAAATAGGATTACAAAATAATGAATTTTGATATCCTCAAATATATAATTGAGATATAAGTATCAATAAATTACACGGTTCCACATGGAATATAAAGAGGGTCATAAAATAAGTAAAAATAAATCAATAAATTTATAGTAGAGAGATGATTGTAGATAAAATGATAAAATTGAATATTTTTCATTGAAAAAAAATTAAGGAATGATTTCTAAAATGAAACTTGAATTCGATAATTATCCCATGATTTAAATTATGAAATCATTTAAAATAATAAATCTTCACACTCATTATGTACTCTAATATAGGAAAGCAAATGATTCCCATTTCAATTTCATAGCATTTTGAAACATTTAAATTGATTGAATAATTCTTATGAAAGAGTAAAATTCAAGTAAATGATATAACATTATACAATGATGGACATGAATGTTTTTTTCACATTTATAAACGGCTTATATTAAAAAATTTAAATTTTAAACTAATCATGAAATGAAAATAATGATTAATAATGTTATCACAACCCTAACAATGAAAACTACTCAGTAATAATTTCTGTATATATCCTTAAATGAGTTGTCAATGACTATTGTGTGAAATAAATATAAATCATTATCAAAATTATATTAAATCCCTTTTAAGTACCACACTATTACTTAAAATCCATTTCTATCTAACTTTATCTCTTTATCAAAATGACGATCATTAAAAAATAAGGACAAACTAATTTTTTCTACAAGTTCACATCACCTATAATCTAAAATTGAAATTTTTTGTTTCACATACAACATAGTCTTGGATATATTATCCGTGGTTGAATAAGATTCCAAATTGGTTTAATTCATTAAAAAACATTTTCAACTATAAAAACCCTATTGAAATATAAAATTATATAAATATTTTCCATTTTTGAGCTGGACTGTAGAGAGATATCATCTTAAAATTTTGAATTGTAAGTCAATGACTCCATATTATTCTACATGTTCAATCGAGACCTTAAAAACACAAAGATTACACTAAATTGGGGAGAAATTACAAAAACATCGATTTATTACTAGAAAATAAAATATATAATAAAAATATTAAAATACGATATAATGCATTATAAGTTAGTATTATAATAATGAATTATTCACTTCTTCCAAAAATATCATTATTTATTATATTAGAAATCATTAAAGCTTTCAATCAAATATACCTATACCATATAGCATTAAGTGCCTGATTATAAAATTCATGACTAATAATTTATTCATATTTCCCTATTAATTTCCGCTCTTTTGTGAAAACGATTATGATATCTTAATAGGAAACATAAATACTAAAATATAATAACTTATAATCCATTAATATTACAAGTACATCAATAAATAATATCACAAATCATAATTTTTTTGGATTTATATATTAAGTAAATTTATTGATTATTATATAGATCATTCAATATAAAATATTTTCATGATAACTAAAAATTAATAATGAGGATAAAATATTTCAAACATTGTATTTATTAATTAAATGTTCTTTTTATAATTTACATATATAAATAAATATTAATAATTATAATAAAAATTAGATATGAATGAAATCTATCTTTTGAAATCAAATGATCTAACATTATATGTTGTATTGGATCCCATAGAAAAATCATTCCTTTTATTTGGTTTAAACGGTTGAGTAGAGGAAGTTAAAAATCCCTTCAATTATTGTTTTAATAATTGTTCAGAGAAAGATATTTTATATTAATAATAAATTAACTATAGATATAAAATATATATAACCATAAATATTATTTTTCAATTAATTTCTAATAATTATATTAGTTTTGTTTTGATTGTAATCCATGATATAATTTATAAATCTTTTCATATAGGTGGTTAAATAGGCCCAAATGAGAACATGATATGATTGATGGATTATTATGGTTTTGAATGTGATTCCAATAAATTAATGTCATTATTATAGAATAATTGCAATAATATTTATTTTTTTAGGGTGGTGAATTTTATTTCAGGATAGTAAGAAAAGTTATAAAATACTTGAGAGATGGACAATGAACTAAATCACTTCCTCAATATTTTAGTCTTCATGTACAAAAATAATTTATTTTTATTTTCTTTAGAATTGGGTAAGGGTATGAAATGGTTTATATCTCCTTAAATATTAATCTTGATACAAATAAAATATTAGTTAATTAATTTTCTATTTTAAATATTCCAGGTAAGGTGGTTATGAAAAATCCTTATTTCTCTTAGAGTTGGTACTTTTCATCCATGCATGATCATATTTTCATTTCCCTAAGTAAAATAGATGAACGATTTTTAATTTTTATCCAACAAAAAAACAATACACCTTTACATAATTAATAATAATGTGGTCATAATATAATGGGTATGATTGAGGAAACCAAACTAAAACTCCCATGATCTGTGATAAAAATAAATACTTTTCACATAGGTTTTGATAACAAGGGAGATGATAGAAAAAATATATATTAATTTCAAATCCATATCCATTTGTTAAAAAAAACACCTAATAATACACCAATAATCAAAAGAACATTTGGTTTAGTGATTTTGAGGATCAACAAAATATGCATCTTATTTTATGATAATTTTCAATATTTATAATCAATTGATTAATAGTACACAGACATAGAATCATATCATGACCAATATTCATCATCCAAACATGGGGAATAGAGTCAAAATAACGGGGTGAACTAATATTCTCAGTTAAATGTAAAAATCATGGACATATCATCATTTATTAAATTATATAGATATGAAAAAACATGTGAATCACAGTAATAACTTCTTAAAAATCACATGGAATAATAACAGGTCAACGTAAGTCTTAATAGGAGGACTAATAATTTTAAATGAAAAAAAATAAGTACCACAAAAGAAGAGAGTGAGGTATTAAATATTCCACATGCATTATAATCATTAAAATATATCATAGAAGCATGACAAGCCATTGAAATCTTGTATTGTAATGGATTTTAAATGAAACATAATCACTAAAAAAGAATACATTGTGTTAAAATTGTGTCTAAAATTTATGTTTTGAGAAAAATAATCATGTTCACATATTATTTCATAAAAAAATATAAGCATGTCAACCCTTTATGTTTTAATCAAATATAGTCATATCTATGAATTATGTTTAGAACAAATCCAATCAGGACCACACTATATTATCTCATGACCTAAAATACAATAGAAAATACGTAGGTGGGTCATATGGGACCCATCATTCAATCATTTGTACATATGTTTGAATATTTAAATTAAACAATCATTATATCATAAAAACCCAATAGTTATAAAAATAGTATTAACAACATTTATAGATGGTATCACAAAAATTCTCAAAAAGAATGTATATTGTTAATAAATAAAATTAAATCAACCAAAAATAATTATTATATCAATATTATGAAGTTGATAGACAAAATATAATATTCAAGGAAATAAATACTATATATAAAAAGTTGAAATTGAAGTAAAAAATGTAAAAAAAAATTATGAATACATTATTAATACATTCATAAAAGAATAAGTTACAGGTCACATTCAAAAAGAATATTTTGAAAATGTGAACTAAAAAATTATGAAAAACATTCATTTAAATTTATTCCCCAATAGTTAATCCCTGATGAATATAAAAAATAATTATTATCTAAAGAGAATTTATTATGAATGGTATATCTGAGGTTCGTGGAAGGAAAATCTTTAAAAAATTTGAAAATACATTTTTTAAAACCAATATTGTATATAGGTATAAAATATATCCCAATTTAAACTAGGAAAAAGGAAATTGTAAATATCACATGATAAATAACATAATTATTTCTCTTTATATAAATGATAACACTTTTGGGAAAAGAAAAATATTGACACATAGGTGAATCCATTATTAAATATGGTGGGACTAATTCTCAAGACTGATAAACATTTTTAGGATTAAATTCACCATGTTAAAATAATTGAATTAAAATATAATTTCCCCACAAAATGGATGAGAAGGTACCCAAAATAAGTTCTTCAAGTATAATATACTGTTATTGGAAGAAATAATTATAAGAGGACCATTTTAACATAATGAAGATAGTCGAGGTAACATATTCCATTAAATATGTTTTATTTTCTAGATAAAATCCAAATATCTTTAAAATGTGAGATAAATTTTTAAGTTCCACAATAATTTCGAAAATTAATATAAAATAAATACATTTAAAATTTCTACCCCACAAAAATAAAACATGTGGTTAATACATGTGATATATCAATGAAGAAAAAATGATATTCAAAAATCATTACATAATAATCTAATTCATTTTTTGTTTGAACCTAACATAAAGATTAATATATTTATATTTGTAATAAAATTTAGTTAATTTCATAAAAATATATTTCATCTTCTTGATGACAATTTTTATTATATTATTTTATTTAATTAATTAATTTTATTATAAAATATACATGATTTGGTTTGATCTATTTCACAAAAACGACGTAGATATATTCACTGTGATAAAAAATGATAAATAATTGTTTAATAATCCATATTCATATATATATATATATATATGTTAATATTTAATATTCATTTAATTTATATTATTTCATAATCCATCCTAAAATGGAATATAATTAAAATTGGTTCTTCGACATGTTTATTTTATGTGATTATGTTTACAAAGTATGGTTATTATTAATATCACCTTAAATATGTAATATACTATATTTATAGAATATTAATAGTATCTTCAATATAATTTCTATAAATTATATATATTTTTATTTTTTCCCAATGTAATAGGTAATGGAAAAATATTGATCAAAATTCATGGAAACTGTAGACCGTATATCACATCCTAGAGTCTTCAATTTCGAATTATTTTGGAGGATGAAATAAAAGTAATGTACCATTATTGTTATAACGTTAAATATTGTAAATAATTAATATTATATCATAATTTCATTGATTATAATGAATTTTATGGGCAAAGTAATGAAATAATTATATAGGGTATGTTGGGAACATTACATCACCCTATAGATGTTCTCACATGGGTAACCACTTAAGGATCTATATCATGGTCTTTTGTAACATATGATAATTCTAGGACATGTGTAATCAGTTTATTAGTATCTAGGGCTGTTTTTTCATAGATATAATGTTTTTAATGGGTTTAGAAATACGGTGGACATTATACCTTCTTATAAGTGTTAAAATTTTAATGTTTTTAAATACCGATAAATGATTAAATAATTGTATGAAACTATTCATGTGACTGTGGCTCAATAGGGGGATAATAATGAAATATAGAGCAATATATGGTCGATAAATCCTCTTCCATTCATTTTATGATAGTTTTTAATCATGCTTCATGTCTTTTACCATTACATTTAAACATATAACCATTTTCCCATTGTAACTAATTTTATCCCAAGTATCATATATTTATTTTAAAATTGTAGGTAACCCCTATTCATAAAATTTAATATTCTAAATAATAAATTATAAATGATAAAATCCAAACCAATTTTTATATAAGATATAATTATCATTGAAATATAAAAAAAATATTATTAAAAAGAATCTTCTTTAGAAAAACACAATTCAAGTAAATGTTAAGTGTTCTTAATGAAATATATAATTAATTAATAATTAATTGATGGAAAATGAATTATTATAAATCAATAAAAAAATTATATAATAATTATATAAAATATATCAATGTAATTGTTAGATAAAATTTACAAAACAATAATAAAATAATTCTCTAAAAATAACCCATTCTCCATTACATTGGAAAAAACATTAGTATCTTTAATCATAATTTTATGCATAAATGTGAAATTAAAATTATTAAATATATATTAAACAAAACTAAAATAATTATATGTTTTTTGATAATACATATGTCATTATAGAGTTAAAATAATTACAGTGTTAGTACAATTGGTATTTTTTTTATTATTCATAAAAGATCATTTATTTTATGAAAACACAAAAAATTAATATCAGGAAAATTTTGGCAAATAGAATACAAAAATTATTTTATTTAAAAAAACAATGTTTTAAGTGTGGTATAAGAATTCATTAATAAAAAAAATTCAAATTTTGAAAATAAAATTATTTTTATGAAAATATAGGATTCATCTATTACTATACCATTTACTTTTTATCAACAGTAGATTCATTATATATATACCCACAAATTTCAAAGCTATAAAAATATGTTGTATTATTACATAAAATAAATCATGTGAAGTTATTTTTGTGTCAATATTTTCTTGGGTTCATGTTTCTGTTCTTCCAATTTATGATTCCTCTAATGAAAATTCTATCGATGAGTGGTATTTATCAACAATTCTTTACCTCTTTCAACTAAAATATTATATTATTGTTCCTCATATAATTGATCATCTTCCCATTTCAAAAATTATAATTTAAATACATGGTATTATTTTGTTATATACTTTCCTAAATATGTTATATCAAACACATCATGTACATGGTAGAGGTCAATAGGGGTGACAAGTGATA
Organism: Viscum album; assembly: GCA_963277665.1. NCBI lineage: Eukaryota > Viridiplantae > Streptophyta > Magnoliopsida > Santalales > Viscaceae > Viscum > Viscum album. Next base: position 316,932,607 of record OY728129.1, read on the forward strand.
ATTTATTACCCCAAAGTGATCAATGATCTATAAAAACTAATACACCCGTGTTACAAGACCTGTTTTCAGACTATTAATATGAGAATAAAGTTGATTTTTTCTTTGAATTCTTATAAAGGATAAAGTGATAATTATCTTTTGAATATGAACTCAGATAATATTTCTAACCCCTCATTTATTCCTATAATCAGTTATTTACTCTAGGATAAGAGTTTGGTGGAATTACGACTCCTTCGAGTTACTGGGGAATAATTAACATTTAGTTTCTATTTAATTAAATATAAATTTTTTATGGCATGTCCTTCTGTGATATATTTTGAACAAACTATTGTATTGATATTTCTTCTCCTCTATTTTAACTGAAACTAGGTGTTTTTCCTATACCTGGTTTAAAATCATGTTAGACACTTGGTTTGATCCCTTTTTTCTATTTCTATTATTTTATTTCTTTTCATTTTCAAAATTTCAACTACGATCCCCCACTATATTCTATCGGAAACACTTATAGACATTCACATGATGTGAAAAATTGGGAAAAATAACTAGGAAAAGTGATAGATAGAGAGAGAGATGGAAGGATGGAGGTAAAGTAAAGGAGGAGATGCATCGGAGCTCAGGAGGATTTGTATCATTAGGTGCTAGTGGTTGAATGTGTATCAGTGTGAAGAATCAGATAATTCCATTTTAAGTTAGAATTATTAATATTTTATGTCATTTTTTTATCATATATTTATCTTGTTTTAGTTTTAAATCTTGCTTATGGTTTCTAAAGACCCCATGATGGTCGATTAATAATTAAATTGGGAAAACATGTGCTCTAGGATGATTACAGGGGTCTCTGATAAATAAATCCAAATTACACGCCTTGTGGTCCCATGAACACACATCGTGTGTTCTTAATTTTTTTTGAAGATTAATATTTGGAATTTAAACACAGTTTACTTTGAATACACACAATGTTGTAGTACATGGACATTTACTTGGTTGTGTAGAGAAGTATATGGGTAGATGATTTTTTGAGATTACACATTGTGCACTATTAACTATATGTCATTTAATAGTACATAGATCTATAACCATTGAATTTGAACATAAACCATTTTTAAGGGGGTACATGGACTTTTATTATATACTTGTCTGTAGAGAGTGAGAATTGGGAAGGAACACCCCTCCAGGAGGAACCTTAGATAGATTTATCAATGGATCATACTGCTTATCGATTATGTAGATTGTATTCATTATCTACAAATTTTACCTTTTCATTCCCATATAGGATTTATATTACAAGGCTTGCATGTAGTCCAGGGTTCCCCAATCATATTTTTCCATATGGTTCTACCAATTTCAATGGTTGATTAATTTTTCCCCTCATCATGATCGACCATCTTTGGCCATTTGGGTACATCTTCCTTTCTTACCACTACCCTTTCTGAATCTCTCCATCCTTTTGTTCATATCATGTTTTATTTGGTTTTTTATCATTAAAAAATATAATACTCATGATCATTTATATCCAATTTCACATCATATTTTATAGAGGTTGTTATTTGGAATGTACAGCTGGATTTATTTTAGATTAAAAATGAAGGGGGGTAATAATTCTGGTTTGTGGTTTCTTATTAATCATTCACCAATTTTTATGTTATCTTATTATAACTAGGATATGTGGGTCTACATTTCCAATAAAATTTTTGGGATGAAATTTCTTCCAGAATCCATATTTCATTGAATATTAGTTCACTGGGAAGCATTGAGGACTAGTGGAATGATGACCTTAGTAATGTAAATGATGATGTTCTGTCTCCTCTATATAGTGATCTTTGTGTTTTCTATCCTACACATCAATATACTAAGGATATTGAGTGATCCCAAGATAGTTGTCCTGGCTGGATAATGGATTCCAATATTTTAAGTTGCATGATGGCATAGAGTATTTTGAAAAAGGGAGATGATATGGTTCCAAATGAAGGTATTTCTATTTTCATTTCAAATGTGATGAATCATGCATTTCATAGGTCACTATAAATCCTTTTTAGGGCTGCTATAGACTCCAAATAATTGGATTCCATATTTATCTGACTTCTAATAATCCCATTGTGAAAATAGTTAGGCAACAATAACATGGAAGAAAGTATGGACATATATATACGGAACTATTTTTCCTTATTGAGTGATATCTCCAATATTATGTTCATGAGAGGAAAGTGGACGATTTTTTTTCCAAGAATGAAATGAAATTTGATAAATCTAGAGGAATAATAGGATATTGAGAGGCAACTTTGATAGAATCACCACTGATATTATTATAAGGAGTGTAACAGTATAGGATGAGTGTAGAGGTATATGGGAGTCTAAATGAATATGGAAATGAGGAAGGGGAGTATACCAAGATTTAACTAGCACATTATGTTATTCATAAAATTGATTATAACCTTATAATGGATGTGGGTAGTGTAAAAATGTTTCTCTATAAATTAGGGTAATTCCAAGTGTAACCTAGGTAGAAAACAATGCCACAAAATGACTACACATATCTACCCATGAAAGCGACCACTAGATATTCTTCATGAAAATTTAGATATGAGGATTATTAAGGATCCCCTAAAATGGAAAAGGGGTACAAAAGTTGAAACAACCCACAATATTTGTAACTCAAGAAATTTTTAATGAAAATGTAAAATCTATTATGCAATAAATGTTTAGTGCTTCACTGAAAATGAGATAGAAGCTCAATATCCTAATTCTACTACTATTCTTGTGAAACAAAACCCAATAGTCTATGATTCCTTGGTATAGGTGAAAAAAACATGTCCCATTCTCCCTTAATGTATTTGATATAAGATATTTCTAATTCCACCAACATATTTTATAGAGAAGAAGAATGAACTTATCTCCAAAAATATAGCACGAAAATATCAATGGTAACTATTAGGATAGACACAATTTTTTTCATAAGGTTCATTTTTTATGGTTTTATATATATATATTGAAGCATCAAGTTTCTAGTTCCCACTCAACCCAATGTGGTCTACATGGAAGTCAATAAAAATGGATTTATTGGATGAATGTTCTGGAACTACCTCAAGTGTATCTAAGCACTATTATAGTTCCAAGTTAGACCCTATATATTCTTTGGTCATGTTGTAGTACAAATATACCCCCCATGAGGGCCATCCCATATAGAAGTATATGGGGAAGAAAGAGGATTTGTATTACTCTTTTAATACATTGAGTACATGTCATGTACTTCCCTTGTGTTATCTATTTTAGGGTTCTTCAAGATTTCATTCCCCGATGTGAAAATTAGGCACATGAGTATTCCATTTATGGTTTTCTATGTATATCATTATTTTACAACCATTCATGCAATTTTAGGACTCCTAATTGAAATTTTTAGGGTGACTACGAATTTTGTGGAATGTTATTCCTCCAGTAATAAAATACAACCCACTCCTGATTGTGGGACCCTTATCTGAGATTCTCCAACACATGTATCCCTTGAATGATGACTATGTCTATATTACCATTAGGATTTTAACCTTTATATATGCTCCCTTTTATCCTAGGATTCCATGAGATGATAGATATTGCGATTCCGAACGTGTCACCCTGATAGTTTAATTATTTTCAATGACCCCATATAATATTCTTTTATTTTACTACTTTTAATCAAACCCTTTTAGGATGCCGCTAAATATGTTTCAACCTAAAGTATCCCTTAAATGAATCCTCTATTTGATTACACTTTCTAATAGATTAATTTATTTCACCTATGATTATTTTCTTTCTCTAAATATCTCATGTAGGATTCCTCTCTTGTTCTTTGACCAAGGGGTCCAAATTGGTGACCTAGAGTTTGACATTCCATAGCTAGTGCATTATATATTTTGGTGGATATGGTAGCAGGTTTCACCTGAGAACCTATACCAAATTTTTGAGCCTAATAATATGAGGAAGTATGGGTGAATATTATATTTTAGTCACCATAACTAATTTTTTATACATTAATTTTATAACTATAGATATTAAAAATGACTTTCATATGTGCATCGTATAATTTTTCCTTATGATCCAGATGTGAATAAAATATTTGATAGGGATGCCTTAAGGTTATAATAGGTATCTATATTAAATGCATATATGATTTATTGTTGATCCTAGCTATTTATTTGTATTCCCATATATACTTAATCGGATACAACTATTGATCTTACTTATTATTTTAGATTCCTCTTTGTACATACTAGGATATGGATTTTGATATTTCTTGTTTTTTAGGATTATCCAATTTACTAAATGGGATATGGTATTTTAGATTAAATATTTATTGGTATACATAGACATAAATTATGGGATATATATATTTTTCCTAATTGATTTGTTTTATTTTCAGATGTACTTCCTAGAATCCATCTTACGAACATTTCGAGGTATTACATTACCATTTCTAGAATTCACATTTTTAACTAGGATTCCCAACATAATGTGGGTTATGGATGTATATTATTAAGGATGTTTCCACCAACACATTTATATATTCTTAAGGGTAACTCTACTCACCTTAAACAATTCATAGGATTCCCCTAGGATCAATGGACACACCATTTTTATACTCATAAGTCATGTTTGGGAGTGGGAGGGTAACCTATTTTTTATTGGATTTCATGCATGTACTTATATCAAAAATTCATTCCGTAAAGGTCACCTATGGTTTATCCCTCTTTGGTATTGTCTAAGTCTCAATTCCGTGATTTCTATGTGAGAGTAATTGGTAAATAGATATTGGTCTAGATATACACATGAAATTTTAACTATGAAATCCAACTAGGTGACATGTTTATAAGATGTCAGGTTATTTCTTGGAATATTTTATTACAGTGATTGTAGCTGAAAAAGAGTGATACTACGTATAGAAAATGTGTTCCCCTTTGGTGAAAAATATTATTCAGAGGAATTTCTAGAACTATTGAATGATGTGATTGTTGATAAGGTTCATCTACCCAATGAATGACTAAATTAATCAAGGATGTCGTGATATAAAATCTAACTCATTGAATTTTTCATATTATGTCTATTTGATTCGGAATCATGGAATCAAGGATTTTATTTGGATTCAAATTTTTTTTATTATTCAGTTATCGCTCATTTTAGAAGTTCATATTACAGGACTATAAAGTTATTATTTCAAATTAAAGGTTCATATTTTTGGGTAGCCTATAGAGACTTATTTATAAACTCTTTTATAATCACCTTCATGTTCCTGAATAAATTTTTTCTACTTTCAGCATGAGAATATATTTTCATGATACATAGTGATTAGGTGCAGGGTTCTATGATCGATCAAATCCACTCTTGCCAATTATTATGATCTGGATTGAGCAGCTCAATTGTTCTATAGAGACCAAATACATTTATTGGCTTAGAGTTTGTGATATATCCTTTTACATTTATTTATATTCATTTTATTGAATCATGAATATGATATCGGTCATGTTTGAAATCATTGTTGTCGGTGTGAAATTCTTTTTTAGGCATCCACTACAATAATTTTTTTTCAAACTTGTTTATATCCACTAATTCTACGAACTAGTTTTTTCTTCTATGGATTATTTTTGGATAATTTTGTATCCTACCACTCTTATATGAGGGTAGAGTCTCCAAAAAATCCAACCAAATGGACTCACTCCCATTTAACATCATATGACCTACAATGAGGCTCTATTAATGCTATATAGAAAGTTATCCTAGAGTACTGATTCATGGAATAAATCTTATGGTGTAATAAAATGGTATCAGATCATTTTATTTTCTTATTGTTCACTATATGGGATATGGTAGACGTGAATATAAAGAATTTTTGGGAATTAATGATATATTTTGTACATCTGTATTAATAACACTTTTTTTATAAAAATTATATGTTTCCAAGGTTATGTGATTACTAAAATGATCTCTTATTTTATTGTTTTATTTGATTTTCATTATTTGGGATAAACTTGTTATGTGTATTTTGTTTTTATTTATTATATATTTATGGCCCTCGAATAATTTTCATGTGGCCAATAATGGAATTCTATATCTCAGTTCCTTGGAAAGATATCTTTAAGTAATTTTTTTGTATTTTATAGTAATGTAAATAGACATCTCACGCATTATATTGGGCACCTAGGATCCACATGATATTTTCCTACTTTTGTGTAATTACTAAGAATAATAGATGAGAATTCATTAATTTTTTTTAATTACCTAAATAGTGTATTCTCTTATCAGATCTTGGTGGAATTATACTCAACCGTTCCAAAATGGGAATGTATTTATTTCTAATAGATGTCTATGGGAATATTAATTGAACATTTTTTAGTCTGATGAGTCCGATCTCAGGAATTAGATGTGAATTAGATCATGCCAAATTTAACAACCTTTTGTACTTCCCATGAATATATTCCACGAACCTGCGAAATATAACTAAAAAAGAGGGCCCCCACCCTCAGATGGCCAATGGTGAAATCCCCACAATAAGGCTTCGCTTATAGCTATCCATGAGTGTGACACCTTTGGAACACATAAATAGACACCAAACATGTTATTTTTAAATAATGAATCTTAATGTATAGAAAAATATCTCTTAGTGAACTCGAGATTATTTCAAGATATAATGTATCACAATATATAAAATTAGATTATGCTACGATTTCATTTATATGCATGTACAACTACCCATGGGAAAGGATCAAATCAAACCCGCATATACATACCTTTAACAAAGTATTAACACCATGTCCCTCGATAATGTGTGTCCCAGACCAACCACTGGTCAATTGTTTACTGAAAACCAACCATATATCAATTTCTTTTCACCAATATAATAAAAGTCATCATTTTATCCGATCATTGGGCATACCATATAGATATAATTTCATTAAAAACATTGATCATTGTATTGAACATGAAAAATACCTTATTTACGATTTGAATGATACCATGTATAACCAATGTGTACCATAATCACCAGAATTAATCACACATGTGTCATCTATCATAAGAAAAATATGTCTATTGTACACAAAATTGAAATCTCAGTAACATTAATGATTCCTTGGATTTCCTATTCATTATCAAGAACATCACATATTCAATGATTAATTACATGACTACCCATGACATGATCTAATTATAACAATGAGAATCTACCCATTTTGTAACAAGTTACTAAAAACCATAGGTCAAAAAGTCATGTCACTCTAAAAAACCTCCCTATCACACACAATATTGATAGATAAGAACCCTAATAACATCACTAAGAAGAAAAATACATCATCATTAATATATTTCATAACCATAGCATCTATCGTTTTTTAGTCTCAACACGGGCGTACCAAATAAAAAACTGCTTAAAAAAGAATCTAAAAAATCCCGAAAACCCCATTATAGTGTTTTATAAATAAAAATGATCATTAAAATTAAAAAGTTAACTTCATTTAACTATGAAATTGATGTACAACACACATTGTTGATATGATGCTATGATTGAATTTTTGACTCTATAGGGTTGTCTAGTCATATCCCCCAATATAATATTGATATGAACATGGATGTTTATATTAGAATGAATCCTCAAAGGTTTATTTACATGTATGAATTTATAATGATTATTATATCACTATATCTTTTCTTCATATCATGACACATCCACGAGTTGTTCTTAATGAGGATATGTAGAAAGGATCATTGTCGATTGGACTTGCTATGTAGTTTTTACACAATTATATTGATATTTTCCTTTCCACAATTAGATATGGTTTAAATGAATTTTAGATATTGTTTCTTGATATGGTTGTGAGGATAAAACCCCTTGAGATGTGACCTTGGTGAGAGGATTGATGTATAGACTCAGTGGTAGGACCTTGGGAACAAATTATGAGACTTGATTAGTAGTGAATAGTGGAATACCTATAAATTATTAGTTTTCACTAATATACGTTTAGGTTTGATGATCATTTTTATTTATCAAACACTATAATGGGGTTTTCGGGATTTTTTAGATTCTTTTTTAAGCAGTTGTTTCTTTGGTATGCTCGTGTTGAGACTAAAAAACGATAGATGCTATGGTTTTGAAATATATTAATGATGATGGATTTTTCTTCTTAGTGATGTTATTAGGGTTCCTCTCTATAAATATTGTGTGTGATAGGGAGGTTTCTTAGAGTGACGTACCTTTTTGAACAATGTTTTTTTAGTATCTTGTTACAAAATAGATAGATTCTCATTGTTGCAATTAGATCATCTGATGGGTAGTCATGGAACTAATCATGGAATATGTGATGTTCTTGATAATGAATAGGAAATCCAAGGAATCATTAATGTTACTGAGATTTAAATTTTGTGTAGAATAGACATATTTTCCTTATGATGGATGACGCGTGTGAGATTAATTCTGGTGATTATGATACACATTGGTTATACATGGTATCATCCAAATCGTAAATAAGGGATTTTTCATGTTCAATACAATGATCAATGTTTTTAATTAAATTCTATCTATATCGTTTGACCAATGATCTAATAAAATGAGGAATTTTTTTATAGTGGTGAAAAGAAATTGATATCTAGTTGGTTTTCAGTAAACAATTGACTAGTGGTTGGTCTGGGACACACATTATAGAGGGACATGGTGTTAATACTTTTTTAAGGGTATGTATATGTGGGTTTGATGTGATCCTTTCCCATGGGTATTTCTACATGCATATAAATGAAATTGTAGAAAACTCTAATTTTATATATTATGATACATTATATCTTGAAATCATATCAAGTTCACTAAGAGATAGTTTTCTATAAATTAAGATTCATTATTAAAAATTAACATTCTTGGTGTCGATTTATGTGTTCCATAGGTGTCACACACATGGATAGCTATAGGAAAAAGCCTTATGGTGGGGAGTTCACCATTGGCCATCTGAGGGTGGGGACCCTCTTTTTTAGTTAAATTTGGTAGGTTCATGGAATATATTCTTGGGAAGTACAAAAGGGTAATACATTCATGGTTCATGTTTAACCTTTCAAACATTAAGTTTCAAGACACTCAAATCATTTCATTTTATAATGGATGTATGGTGGACCATAGATCTTAGATATTCATGGTGAGATGGAGATAAGCATATTCATTTAGTGGGTGTATAGAAGCAGTCATTATTAAATGTCTCTCATGTTGGGAAAATCATGGAAGTTGTCAAACTCGTCATTTGAAATTCTAGATAGTATAGTTTTTCAGATGCTCTGGATGAGAGTATGGTTTTTTATACCACCATGGCTTCTCAGGTACAAAAAGGGTAAAGTGGGGATGTTGAAATGACTGGTGATTTTTTAACATTAAATTGGTTCCGAAATTTAAATTTTTTCCTTCTAATGTATTTAGTTTTTTATATGATAACATTACCCATATGATTTCTGTACATAATTTTTTTTAAAAACTATTGATCCCGGAATAGGGTGTTTTCCTGAGGACAAGAGGTTGGTGTAATTTCAAGTTGTTATTGTATTCATGTAATTATTAGTATATAATATTTAATTAATTAAATGCTAATTTATTTGTGTTGGGTAATTTACTAGTTTATTTTAAAAGGTGTTTCAAATTGATATTGTTTCCCCACTGATGAGTCTGGAATGGGTATTTTTTATTTGATGTATATATACAAGTAGGGTTCGAGGCCCTGTCATGGGCCCCATTGTCTTCTTCATTTATTTCTTCTTTTTCCATTTCATATTTTATTTTCTTCTACTCCCCCATTATTGTAACACCCCAGGTAAATAAAGAATATGTCATCTTTATATTTATCCATATTTGTGAATTAAATATTAATATAACTTTAAAGGGGATGCTATGCTCGATGGTGTACCTAACACACAACAACGAGTTTCTTGGGAATCTTACGTTGCACTCTAATAATAAAATAATATTATTTTAAATGGTAGTTAACATGTAGCTGTTGTATTGGCGGGAATGGATATAAATAACTAAAATATGATTATATATGTTTTTAAATGTTTTTACATTTACCCAATAAAAGATAAAGGCTTAAAATACGGAAAGAGTTCAATTTTAGGCATTTATACCCTAATTTTCACGAAAGGTCCACTTATCACCTTTTGACGGAGAACCGTCATTAAATATAGTTTTGATCGATCTTATAAATTCTACTGGACCAAATATAACTCTTCTTTAGAATCAGGACATCAAAATTAACTTTGTGTAAATTTTTGGTACCTTTCTCATAAAGTTCATTTTTTTAAATGAATAGTGTAAAATGTTGTATTTTAATTCGAAACCTCTTTTTAATCTAATTTATTTATATGATTAGATAATCTTTTGAATTGGTTTTAAAGTGAAATTAGAAAATATTTTTACCATTAAATCCAATAGTGGTCGTTGGAATTAATTTCACTTTGAAATCGGACTTAAACTAGTGTCAATCTTTTGATACTTATTGTTTCATAAAAACACGCTATTTGCTCTGACAGCGGGAATTAATTATTAAATTAATTAATGTGACTTATATGTTTTGAATTTTGTAAAATAGACTTCATTTTTGAATTCGTAATATCAAATATAGCTTAGGGTGAATTTTTGGTAATTTTCTGAAAAACTTCAATTTTGATGAATAGGGAAACCACTAAGTGGTACTTATAAAGACTGATTTTCCGTTTAAATGAAATTTTGCCATCATTGTGTTTTGAATTTAAAAAATCCGACATACATGGTTGTCATTAATAAGTAAAATGTTGTTAAATGAGATTATAATAATTTTTTGGTGAATAGTAACTTATTAAGTTCTTAATCGCGATTAGAGGTAATTAGTGTAATTTAAGGTAAAAATGATATTATAAGAATGTGAAAACACCATGACACTTGTCCTACACCTATTGGGTGGGTCATGACCGACCAGGACAAGCCATGGGCAACTTGGGGACCCCATGGAGACACTTTGGTTGGGAAATGACATAAATAACTTTTTATTTAATGTTAAAATTAAATTGACACAAACATGAGTTGTTTTACTACAACAATTTTTAAGTAGGGTTACACAGGTCCATATTTTGATTATAAATAGTCATTGGAAAGATAATAATATTTCCTATATCATAGTATTTTTTTTATATAATTTTTAGACATTAAATAAATTAAATTATTTATGACATACTAATGATGCAGCGATGGCATCATTATTTGACGATTTAAATAAAATGGAAAGATAATGTAAAATCTATGAACTACACATGTCCAAAACCAATTGGATGAGTGGATTTCGAACCCTTATCACCTTATCCACTAATGCTATCAATTTGGGACCTTTTAAAACCGAAACACATTTTCAAATAAAGTAATATTTCTTTACTTTCCAAAAGTGTCCCTCCCCTCCTCTTATAAAAGGCCCCCACCTCTGCCACATTTCACACACTCCTCAAGCCTTTGGCTCGGCCTACCCCTGCACATTTACTCTCTCCACATCCCTATCCTAATCCTAGAGGATTACCTTTGGGATGAATCCTTTCAAAGGAAGCCTTTAGGATCAAATCAAAAGGAGTTACACTTTTAAAGGTAATTCATTCTCTCATGTTCATTTGTTTTATTTTGTTTCTCCAACACCCTAAACTCTTTTAATTTACTTATTTTGTAACAACACCAGTATCTTCAATATACTAGGATGTTGTTATAAGATTTATTCGAGCTAAACTCTCACAAAACTACATCAAATGGTTAAAGAACATACGGTTTCCGTGGATGGAGAAATTCTGCCTCCCAAAACGATGATTGTTCAATACTCATTTAACACCTTCAAAGGTGGCCATTATGATTTCACTATTTTTATATATGATATATAATATGTTTATGTTTTCTTTATGCTTCTGTATTTTTTATTTTTGGCATACCTTCATGGTTTCCATTATGGGTAAACACGATATCTTCATTTAAAGAAGTGCGGACTACCGCCCCCTCAAAGTGATGTGATTCGTTAATGCCATATGTGGGACGTGTAAAGGATGGATTTAAAGTTATTATATATGAAGTTATACTGGAATTATAATATACCTCTATATCATTATTATTTCTTTCCATTAAAGTATGAGATATAAATGAAAGGAACGTTCATACGTACGTACGGCTTACCGTCTCAATGAACGGTGAATTTCATTTCTTATCCCCAAATTTAATATACTATTAAAAGTACATGTATATAATGGATATATATAATAAATTATATATCTAAATGATGAATATAATTCTGAAATTAAAATATACATACCTCTCATTTAGTTTTAATTCCATTAATATGACAAAGAAATTAAAGTAGCGTTCATGCGTACTTACCGCTTACCGTCTCCATGAACGGTGCATTTCATTTCTTACCTCTAAATGATTATGTAACATTTTAAATACATGTATATGCTGGATATATATGATATATATGATATACAAATCAGGAATTTCATTCTGGATATAAAGAACCTTTGACCACACGAACAACATGTAATTGTAAGAAGTCCACTTTCGACTCAAGAACCAAATATCGACAAAACAAACATTATTAACTTAAATGGTTACATAATGTTTATAACATGGCAATAAGTGATATAAAAGGAATAATGAACTTTAAAAGGGTTCTTAATCAAGTAATAATAAACTCATGTTTATTATTCAGGACGTTAAAGAACGATCGAGTCAAGTCGGACCCAAGGTAAGGGACTTCGTCTCAATCTCCTTTCATTGAGGCATATTTCGTTTTATACACAACTTTATTTTATATGGTGTATAAACCCCTTTCACTTTTACTTTTATACAAAAGGAATCTTTTTCTACGAAGAGTTTTACAAAACGACAAAAAGGAATGTTTCTTTTAACATACGCGGCGACAACGACCTTTTCCACCGCCGCGAGTATTATTTGGTCTTTGGCTTTCTCAACAAGCCGTAATGTTTTAGAATAAAATAAATACCATATACTCTTTTATGTATTTTGGTATTGAAAATGGTTTTGAAAAAGGATTCTATTATGTCAATATATTAATGATATATTGTGATTGAAATGTGGAAATGTTATCATTCCTTTATATTGGTTTTATGTTTTATGATTTTATACTGGTACATGGACATTTTAACGGGTGGTTACATTATAAACCATATGACGGGTGGTGCCGTGAATACCAATACGGGTGGTTACGTTATAACCTCCAATGCATTGGGTATGGAAGTCGGCCGTATGGCTATTCCATTAAGTATGTATGGAAATTGGCCGTATGGCTATTCCATTAAGTGATATGTGTGGGAGTCGACCGTATGGTTATTCCACTTAAGTATGTTTATGTCCCAAGTTACCATTATATATGTTATGTGTTCTTTATATGGGTTTTATGGTAATACTTTGGTTACAAAAAGGTAAGTAATGATATATATTTCATTAATAGTTTTTACTACATCATAAAGGTGAAAAGTATTACCTTGATAAAGTATACATGGTTTACTTTTTTTTTTATAAACTAACAGTTTTTATTCTTTGTGTATCCCTTACTGAGTTTTTATGCTCATCCCAAGTTTTTGAAGTGTTTTTCACAGGACTTAGCATGGAATAGGGTCAAGGATGGGATCAAGGGAAAGTCATGCTACCTAAAACATGAAACTAGACATGTTTCTTTTTAAGAATTTTTATTTTATGGAAATTTAGTTGAAGAGACTACTTTGTAATCTTTTGAGATGTAATAGTTATGTCCTAATTCTCTAAAACTCTAAACCTGAAAATATCCTCAATGTGAATTATTCATTTAATTCAATTTTAATTAAGTTTTAAGGCTGGGGCCTTATAGTTGGTATCAGAGGTCGGTTTAGATAACTTTAGAGGTTAGGGCATTCTTTAAGCATAAGTGACATTACTACAATGGTTAGGATTTCAGACAGAGTACTAGTTTTAGAAAAAGTCAATGAGTAAGAATATCTTAGTGTTTATCTTCCTCATTAGTACATGATGGTTTTGTTGTTATACTCACACTAACCCTTTTTGGTTTTAGTAAATGGCTGGACCTAGCAGGCACCAAGGTAACAGTGGATGTGAAGGAAACTGTGACAGTTTTCTGAGCGAGCAACTGAATGATATGGGAGCTATAATGAGAACTCATGCGTTTATCCTCAACCAACTATCTAGAGTTATGATTGACCACCTAAACCTTGGTGACTTCTATAAGGCATCTTGTATGCGAGAAACAAATCCCTACGTAACTACAGGTAATAATCATAAAGGTAAGTGTGTTCAAAAACCTATGTGTCAAAGATGTGGAAAGAAACACCTAGGAAAATGTTTCAAAGGGACAGAAATATGCTATAGATGTGGAAATGAAGGTCATAAAGAAAGATCCTGCCATGGAAAAATGAAGCATCCAGTTGACTTGAGGAAAGCGAAAGAAGTTCATTCTGTGGGATCAATTGAATGTTTTAAATGTACTGTTCATGGTCATTATGCAAACACATGTCCTATGAAGAAGTTTCGTGAATGAGGTCACCAAGAGCGTACAAATGTTTGTTTACCACTACCTAATTCCATTCCGATTGAGGATGAAGAAACGGACAATGACCAATCAAAGGTATGTATTATTTCATGACTATTGTTTTCCTATTTTGGAATCTTAGGATATGATTCATGATTTTGTTTGTAGGAAAGAGGTATTTCGGAATAAGATGGAAAGGAATGGTTAATGGATCATGAAGAATGTTGAATAAGTAAGATCTCAACATATAAGGGATTCAAGAGTTATGGTGAAATTCTTAAGAGTATTAAGTCTCTTTTGATGATGGGGTTACATTAGAAGGATTTTTATATTATGTGTAACCCTAATGTTTAATATATGAAATTTTATACAAGGAATAGTTATCCCTTCTTTTGTGGACATAGTTATAAAGAACCATTTGGGTTTATATGATCCTAACTTTTGATGTAATTATGGGTTAATATATGGTATGATTGAAGTGAAAGGAGTGAGATAAAATTGAGGATAAATTATGTTATGGTTATTTTTGATGATTTTATCCCTTTTGGGGAATGATTTAAGAATTATATAGTTTTGAAAAAAGGACAACACGCAGACCGTGTGACAACCCGTCACATCGGACAAAGCTGCGGGAATCGAACCCACAACCAAAGTGCGACTGTTATTTATCGCCTACCACTGGACTACGTGAAGTCCCTGGTTAGTTTGACTGATTCGTTCTGGTTATATGATTTTATGAATTAAGAGTAAGATGATTTTGGGTTATTTATGAAAATGATTAACCTATCATGGAGGATATGTGATTAGGTTAATTACTTTTCAATACGGGACTTTAGGAGCAACTGATGTTGTTTGGAGATAAATGTTACGATTTAACATGGAAGACTATGTGACTAAATCCTTAAAATGTTTGGGTTTCTATTTTAGATTGGTTTAATTTGAGTAATTTTTATGGAAAAATTTGTTTATCGGATGGTCCTCGTTGAACTTTGGATTTTGTAGGACAAATTTTGGATATTAAGAATAGATTTTCTTTTTATAAAGGGTTATCCTTTTCTGGATTATCTAACCTTGTAATAACCTTTTTGGTTTTGGTTATGGTTAAGGTCTAATGATATGGGAAGTATATAGTTCTCTTTTGTGGATTAGGTGATTCTCTAGAAGTTGATTATAATACTCTTAATTTGAACAAGTCTTCCTAAATACTCGCCTTTTGGAGAAAATATGAGTTTGTGTAAGGAATCTAATAAAAGTTGAGAGTCAACATGATAAGTGATTATGTTTCCTTATGAATAAATTCCTCAATAAAAAGTAACTTAAAACAAAAATGTTGTCTATTAACTTTTCCTACTGGGGAATCGAATACCGTTTAACCCATCACAAGTTTGTGATTCTCTCATGGTTAACTTTATCCTAAACATGTTTTATATCACTCTCCATCAGAACATGACCCTAAGTTTTCTCCTCCATGTCCATGTTTTCATACTTGGAATCCTAGTATGGGTTAACTCGGGTGACCTTTGTACTTATCTTTCTTTATTTTAAAGTGATTGTTTTACCGATCCTTGTTCCGATGCGGGACTTTCAAGGATGTTTCCAAGCCCAATTTTAAAATTGCGAGGATGAAATTCCCAAAAGGGGGGAAGGATGTAACACCCCAGGTAAATAAAGAATATGTCATCTTTATATTTATCCATATTTGTGAATCAAATATTAATATTACTTTAAAGGGGATTCTATGCTCGATGGCGTACCTAACACGCAACAACAAGTTTCTTGGGAATCTTACGTTGCACTCTAATAATAAAATAATATTATTTTAAATGGTAGTTAACATGTAGCCGTTGTATTGGCGGGAATGGATATAAATAACTAAAATATGATTTTATATGTTTTTAAATGTTTTTACATTTACCCAATAAAAGATAAAGGCTTAAAATACGGAAAGAGTTCAATTTTAGGCATTTATACCCTAATTTTCACGAAAGGTCCACTTATCACCTTTTGACAGAGAATCGTCATTAAATATAGTTTTGATTGATCTTATAAATTCTATTGGTCCAAATATAACTCTTCTTTAGAATCGGGACATCAAAATTTACTTTGTGTAAATTTTTGGTACCTTTCTGATAAAGTTCATTTTTTTTAATGAATAGTGTAAAATGTTGTATTTTAATTCAAAACCTCTTTTTAATCTAATTTATTTATATGATTAGATTATATTTTGAATTGGTTTTAAAGTGAAATTAGAAAATATTTGTACCATTAAATCCAATATTGATCGTTGGAATTAATTTCACGTTGAAATCGGACTTAAACTAGTGTCTATCTTTTGATACTTATTGTTTTATAAAAACACGCTATTTTCTCTGACAGCGGGAATTAATTATTAAATTAATTAATGTGACTTATATGTTTTAAATTTTGTAAAATAGACTTCATTTTTGAATTCGTAATATCAAATATAGCTTAGGGTGAATTTTTGGTAATTTTCTGGAAAACCTCATTTTTTGATGAATAGTGAAACCACTAAGTGGTACTTATAAAGACTGATTTTCCGTTTAAATGAAATTTTTCCATCATTGTGTTTTGAATTTCAAAAATCCGACATACATGGTTTTCATTAAGAAGTAAAATGTGGTTCAATGAGATTATAATAATTTGTTAGTGAATAGTATCTTATTAAGTTCTTAATCACGATTAGAGGTAATTAGTGTAATTTAAGGAAAAAATGATATTATAAGAATGTGAAAACACCATGACACTTGTCCTACACCTATTTGGTGAGTCATGGCCGACCAAGACAAGACATGGGCCAACTTGGGGACCCCATGGACACTTTGTTTGGGAAATGACATAAATAACATTTTATTTAATGTTAAAATTAAATTGACACAAACATGAGTTGTTTTACTAAAACAATTTTTAAGTAGGGTTACACAAGTCAGAATTTTGATTATAAATAGTCATTGGAAATATACAAAGATTTACTACATCATAGTATTTTTTTATAATTTTTAGACATTAAATAAATTAAATTATTTATGACATACTAATGATGCAGCGATGACATCATTATTTGACAATTTAAATAAAATGGAAAGATAATGTAAAATCTATGAACTACACATGTCCAAAACCAATTGTATGAGTTGATTTAGAACCCTTATCACCTTATCCACGAATTCTAACAATGTGGGACCTTTTAAAACCGAAACACATTTTCAAATAAAGTAATATTTCTTTACTTTCCAAAAGTGCCCCTCCCCTCCTCTTATAAAAGGCCCCCACCTCTACCTCATTTCACACAATCCTCAAGCCTTTGGCTCGGCCAAACCCTGCCCATTTACTCTCTCCACATCCCTCTCCTCATACTAGAGGATTCACTTTGGGAATAATCCTTTCAAAGGAAGCATTTAGTCTCTAATCAAAAGGAGTTACACTTTTAAAGGTAATTCATTCTCTTATGTTCATTTGTTTTATTTTGTTTCTCCAACCCCCTAAACTCTTTTAATTTACTTATTTTGTAACAACACCAGTATATTTAATATACTAGGATGTTGTTATAAGATTTATTTGAGCTAAAATCCCACACAAATACATCAAATGGTTAAAGAACATACGGTTTCCGTGGATGGCGAAATTCTGCCTCCCGAAACGATGATTGTTCAATACTGATTTAACACCTTCAAAGGTGGACATTATGATGTCACTATTATTATATATAATATATAACATTTTTATCATTTCTTTAAGCTTCTGTATTTTTCATTTTTGGCATACCTTAATGGTTTCCATTATGGGTAAACATGATATCTTCATTTAAGGAAGTGCGGACTACCGCCCCCTCAAAGTGATGTGATTCGTTAATGCCATATGTGGGACGTGTAAAGGATGGATTTAAAGTTATTATATATGATGTTATACTGGAATTATAATATACCTCTATATCATTATTATTTCTTTCCATTAATGTATGAGATAGAAATGAAAGTAGCGTTCATGCGTACGTACGGCTTACCGTCTCCATGAACGGTGCATTTCATTTCTTATCCCCAAATTTAATGTACTATTAAAAGTACATGTATATAATGGATATATATTATGAATGATATATCTAAATGATGAATATAATTCTGGAATTAAAATATACATAACTCTCATTTTGTTTTAATTCCATTAATATGACAAAGAAATTAACGAAGCGTTCATGCGTACGTACGGCTTACCGTCTCCATGAACGATGCATTTCATTTCTTACCTCTAAATGATTATGTAATAATATAAATACATGTATATGCTGGATATATATGATATATATGATATCCAAATCAGGAATTTCATTCTGGATATAAAGAACCTTTGACCACACGAACAACATGTAATTGTAAGAAGTCCACTTTCGACTCAAGAACCAAATATCGACAAAACAAACATTATTAACTTAAATGGTTACATAATGTTTATAACATGGCAATAAGTGATATAAAAGGAATAATGAACTTTAAAAGGGTTCTTAATCAAGTAATAATTAACTCATGTTTATTATTCAGGACGTTAAAGAACGATCGAGTCAAGTCGGACCCAAGGTAAGGGACTTCGTCTCAATCTCCTTTCATTGAGGCATATTTCGTTTTATACACAACTTTATTTTATATGGTGTATAAACCCCTTTCACTTTTACTTTTATACAAAAGGAATCTTTTTCTATGAAGAGTTTTACAAAACGACAAAAAGGAATGTTTCTTTTAACATACGCGGCGACAACGACCTTTTCCACCACCGCGAGTATTATTTGGTCTTTGGCTTTCTCAACAAGCCGTAATGTTTTAGAATAAAATAAATACCATATACTATTTTATTTATTTTGGTATTGAAAATGGTTTTGAAAAAGGATTCTATTATGTCAATATATTAATGATATATTGTGATTGAAATGTGGAAATGTTATCATTCCTTTATATTGGTTTTATGTTTTATGATTTTATACTGGTACATGGACATTTTAACGGGTGGTTACGTTATAAACCATATGACGGGTGGTGCCGTGAATACCAGTACGGGTGGTTACGTTATAACCTCCAATGCATTGGGTATGGAAGTCGGCCGTATGGCTATTCCATTAAGTATGTATGGAAATTGGCCGTATGGCTATTCCATTAAGTGATATGTGTGGGTGTCGACCGTATGGTTATTCCACTTAAGTATGTTTATGTCCCAAGTTACCTTTATATATGTTATGTGTTCTTTATATGGGATTTATGGTAATACTTTGGTTACAAAAAGGTAAGTAATGATATATATTTCATTAATAGTTTTTACTACATCATAAAGGTGAAAAGTATTACCTTGATAAAGTATACATGGTTTACTTTTTTTTTGATAAACTAACAGTTTTTATTCTTTGTGTATCCCTTACTGAGTTTTTATGCTCATCCCAAGTTTTTGAAGTGTTTTTCACAGGACTTAGCATGGAATAGGGTCAAGGATGGGATCAAGGGAAAGTCATGCTACCTAAAACATGAAACTAGACATGTTTCTTTTTAAGAATTTTTATTTTATGGAAATTTAGTAGAAGAGACTACTTTGTAATCTTTTGAGATGTAATAGTTATGTCCTAATTCTATAAAACTCTAAACCTGAAAAGATCCTCAATGTGAATTATTAATTTAATTCAATTATAAGTAAGGTTTAAGGCTGGGGCCTTATAATTATTCTCATGTAACCATATATGGGATTCCCATTTGAATCAATAATATAGAAAAATCGGGAGATATATAGGGAGACATGGGGAATAGAGAGAAATCGAGTTTTCACCACAAAGCTCAAGAGGAGACGGATATAGGGAGATGGCCTTCTGAAATTACACACCATATACATTGAGTGCACATTGTGTTGTAGTGATTATCCATATACATGGAGATGTTTCCATGAATATGGGAATGTTAGATTTGAAAATTTTACAAAATTTACTTTTGAGTACACATCATGATATAGTATATAGCCATGTTTACTGGGTACTTTGATCGAAATCTTATATAAGGGGGACATGGACATGTAGTAAGTACATGACCAGACTCCAAATATTTTCAAGACATGTAGTAGTAAATGACAGGACCTTTTATTTCCCAATCCATTTAGAAGTTAACAGTCATCCCCTGTATACACTAAGCTGTGTAAAATTTCAAGGGTAGGTATGAGGTTTTGAAGTACACAATGTGTCCTTTTACTTAAATCCATGTAACACCTCAGTGTTTCAACATGTAGAGTTTTTAATGTTTTTAAGACCTAAAGTTATAATCGGTTGTTGTAGTAGTCAATTTTGTACATATCACTATAAATATCATCATAGTGGGATTCCTGGGGTGATTTGATGATTCTTAATAAGAATTTCAGGATGAATGATAATTAATGGACGTGTTATTCATCTAATGATTGAATACAACTATCTCCTGAGAGTGATGCCTTTACCTTAGACGGGCCTTGATCTATCTCCCTTGATATATTTTTATATATATTTTCCCATGAAGAAATCTCCCTTTCCAGATGTTCCCATATTGGCGTAGATTCCACGAGTTGTTAGAGATAGTAATACTGAATGTGTTACCCCATGAACAAAATTCATTATGAGGATATGAGGTGGGATGCCTCATATATCTATATTTTCTGAGGATCTCATATAGGTTACCAAAAGATATGTTTTAGCCTAACAGATCCCTAGTGGGATAACACTATTTACATAAAAATTCTCATAATCATATGTTGGATTTCTATAAATTTTTACTACCACTAAGGCACCCATGTAGGATTCATCTTTTCTGAATTAACCATTGGGACATTATGTTTGACTAAATGAAAGCTAGTTAATTATATATTTTTATTTAGATAGTAATGGGTGTCACCTTTATACTGTAATTTAACATGTTATATTAATTAGTTGTGTCAGTAATTGTGGTTTTATAAATTCTACCTCCCTTACTATTTTATTTATATATTCCTTTGACTACAATTGATGAAGATATAATTTCCAAATGTTCTTCCTAACCGCATTGATGATGGAACTAGCATGAGGTGATATATAATACATATTTCTATATGTCCTACCTTGATCGATCTCCTAAATTAATTTGTTTAGACATTGGGAGTAGGTTTTTATTGGGATTCACATACAGAATTCTATGATTTTTTGTTGTTGAGTATAATTTTTATTAGGGATTCCAATATATACTTCCTATGATCTGGATACAGAGAATTATTGTTTATTTGGGATTCCCATATGTACTTCTTGATATCCAATTTTTCATCATTCTTTTTTATGATTATTCCCTATCTTACATCTTCATATCTGATTGTTCACCCCGCATGATTGTTAGGATTCTTATATGTACCTCTTATGCTCATTGTTACTATATTTACATGGTCTGAGGATACCATTTCACGAATTAGAATTTTTCAATGGGATTTCCACCTTTTTTGGGTAATAGTGTAGGTTAATGAGCATGCATTGGACACTTATTTGAAATATTTTCTAGGATGACTCTACTCCCCATGACCAATGCCAAGAATGCTTCACAGGGTTGGGAAGATGCATCACCATTGTAATCAAAAGTCTTTTCATGACGTTTCTTTTTCGATTCATTTATTGAATAGGTCTTGAGCATGTTCTTGGATAAGGTAAGTATTCTTTATAGTTTTCCTAAGGGTCATACCCTATAGTGAATATAAAATCCCCATTATCATGATAATATATAGATCAGAACCTAGGACACAGATATTAGACTAGGTTTAAACATGAAAGGAGAGGTATGACATCCAGATCATTTCCATATTAATAGGATGAATGGTTGTTAACTATAGTCCTTCAATATAGTGATTGGTTGTTATTACAGGTGATCTCAAGGCTAGGACATGTATCCCTCATTGGTGATATAGATTTCATATAGTCTTATTTGGATCTTCCTAAAGATGGTATTGTCATTAAAAATACTATACAAAAGGATTGAATTAATTATATATTAGTTGAGTTGTATGAAATCCATCTAACCACCTTATTCAAAGGATTTTTAATATTTTGGGATTCTTGGACCCTTGAAATGAATATTTTTTCACATTATTAATCTAATTTAGTTGTGTCTCAGATAGGATGATCAAATTATAGGTGAATGAACATATGAAATCATATTATAGGATCAACATTTTGGGTGTCCTACTGAGTTATATTTATCAACCTTGTACGGGAAACAAATTATTTGTCATGATCATATGCCAACATTTATGTTCATTATAGATGTATGCGATGAATATGGATAATTTCTATGGTTTCATGATCGAGTGAAGATTCCCTTGTGGATAATTGGTTTATCTAGACTAGCATGGTAGTGAAATTTAAACTAGGTATGTGGTTTGGCTCGATGTTTGATGTATGGCCATGTACTATTATTTCTGCACCAATTATTTACAATAGGATATTTGATCAGCCTAGTGGCCAATAAATGGTGTATGTATGATATTTTCATTCATGAAATTATTGTATTACTTTTTTAATATCCTTGTTCATATTTAATTCATCTGAACACCTATAGATTAAAAATATTTATTATTTATATTTATTTATGTAACTACTTACTAGGATAGGTGAGTGTAGTCTCCCCACAATCACAAAGATGTCCCTCACTCATAGGCAGCATCCTCTAGCATATAGGGAGGCATGCATGAATTATTATGTTGATCACACATATAGAACTGGTTGGGGGAATCTATTTTGTTATCTTATATAGTAAATAAATTTAATTTATCCCAAAATATCAAATCCCAATTCTAAAGATATATCACAAATAAAATCCTTATCACCAACATCAAACTCTATATCTCAATGAATCTTATCTACATATCTACTTTTTAAACATTGTGGACCATTTATTTTTCTTTTATTGGTATATTATTATATATCATCTAATAGAAAAGGAAGGGTTATATCATCTTCCGTTATTTATAATTACACATGGATGTTATTTTCCTGATTCTCTTCGAAATT
Organism: Viscum album; assembly: GCA_963277665.1. NCBI lineage: Eukaryota > Viridiplantae > Streptophyta > Magnoliopsida > Santalales > Viscaceae > Viscum > Viscum album. The sequence goes on from OY728129.1 coordinate 316,956,172, forward strand.
GAAGCCTTATATAGTGTCATCTGAATGAAATAATGGATACTCATTTTATAAGAAAACTCTATTAAAGGAACATTTTTTCCCACATCCTCAATAATTCATTCAACAAGACCATAGAATAACTTTGTGAGTTTTAATTCTTATCTCAAAATGAATATCTATCTGAGAGTGCTATGAATGGATGATATATAGTTAAATTTCTAATTTTTTCTAAATACTTCTCTAGAACCTAGAGAAAACCCTCAAATATTGATAAAATAAAATACATATTTGTACTCTATGAAACCTCACTACCTCCGTTATATGCCACATTTCTAGATGGTCATGAAAAAATCGGAATTGATGGTAATGTAAAGATGAAAATTTTTATAGTGGTTGATGACAATATAAATGGAATAGTGGCCTTTAGATGTCCTAGGGTAACTTATGATGAAATCCTTATTGATATTTTCTTATTTCTATATGGGTATGAAATTTTTTTTATCATCCACATTGAATTTTTTATTCATCCTTGGATTAATACCATATAAATCCCCAAGATATATATTTTATTATCTCTCATTTTAGGTTACCCACCATAGGTTTTGCATTAGTTCTCTATTAATCATCATGATTCCAAGATAAATAAAACATTTCAAGATATATGCATCATCAAAATGTTTCCACATTATTTCGTATCATGTATGGACACATATTTGATCTCCATACCTTATAACATCAACATTATTAATTCTAATCACTGTGATATTCCTTACCATTCATTATAGATCTGTATCATATGCCTTTTCTTATTTGGTCATTAAATGGATGAATGGTTGAGTGGTAAATTTAGAAAGAAATTATTTCTCGCATTCCCTCAATAATTAAATATTCACTATTTTCAAATTTATGATTATTATTTCATTTTTACCCATAGAAAGGATATTGTAAAATGATATTTCATGTTCAGATCCTCAAAAACCTTACCAGCCTTCCCTGGGTGGTAAAATGTTGATAAGTATTTCTTCTTGATCAATTTAAATGTTCTATTATAGTTGAATGTCTAACTCCATTTGTGTGAATATATATTTCATTCTATTGTGGTATGTATATATAGCAGACTTTTAACTATAAAGTTAATTCCACACAATCATTAATTTAATAGTCAATGGTACCAGGTCCAAATCATACATCAAATTATGTATTACATGAGTTGTAAATTGTACTGAGGCATAATAATTTAGCTTAAAATTTGGCATGAGGATGTACCTCATACCCCTTAATAAGTCATAGATGAATATTTCAAACCCTTCTCCACCATTTTGTAATGTAACCACATGTGTGATGTAGATCTCAACCTATACATCATGATACTTTCTACAAAACCTGATATTTATAGTAACATTGATCCATTTCGTGTTATGTTTATTAAATTATATTTAAAGGATGAAAAATTTCCAAAAAAATCTTAAGGTCTATCATGATAACCCAACAAAACTATTAATCTTGGTTACTATGGTATGTCTTGGCCATTGATTAGTAAATTCTGTCATTAATGGATATATAGTTATAGCATTTCTATTGATTATGTGACCAAATAATTATAATTTCAATAGCCGAAAATCACACTTTATAAACATGGATTATTAAATATCCATTCTTATTGTCACCAATACAACCGAGAAATAATCATCTTGTTATTACATTCTATTGGAATATCTAAGAATATCATCTATGAATACAACCAAGTATCGATAAAAGATGTCTCCAAAGATTATTTCAATTATATACATGAATATATTGTTATAATTCATATGTATGTATTGTAATACGTCAAATTCATAATTTCCATACATCACATGGAACGGTGTATTCAAAATATCCTCTATTTCTTCCAATAACTATAGATATCTAGGTCAATGTTCAATATTTTATTAGTATTGATATCCATATAGTTTATCAAATATATCAATAATAAGGGTTATAGGTAACATATTTTATATCATGATTTTATTATTCCTCTTGTAATCAACAAAAATAAAATTAATACATCCGTTATTTTGAGAAACATTGCTCAAAAACACCACATCCTTGAAATAGGGAATATAAAGATGATTTCGAGATTATCATGTATTTATCTCATTAATTCATAAAACTCAAAGGAGCATTTCTAAAAAATATTCATAGAGTCATGTATCCAGTTTTTGATTCAATCAAAAAATCAACCTAGTTATCTAGGGGGAAGACCATAAATTAAAATAAAAACAAATTTAATATTCCCAAACATGTAACCAATGTTGATTTCTAGAAAATTCATTTGATATGCAAGTGTCTTTTTATTTGGTATCATTGACCATATTATTTAATTATGATTTAATGGTAGTTCATGGCTATTCATAAGATGAAATTTGATAATAGGATGATTCAAGAAATGAAAAGATATTTATTTATCCAAACAATTGATTGGGGATTTATTCTGGTAATGACTATTCATCCCCAATATTATTTCAAATTAAAATAAAATGAGATATAATATATCCATAAGAGGTTTCTTCACTAAATATTTTATATTGGAAGTGTTATATATTATATATCACCTTCATACCACTGGGTGTTTTCAAAATAAATGTTTAATAACCTACATTAACGGTGGTGAATCAGTATTAAATGAAAACAACCATTAAACAAATGAACATGAAGTGATGCAATAAAATAAGGTATTAACATCTCCCTAATAGAGGATGTGTGTACACTCATCCTTCACTATTATGATCCAAATAAATGATATTGATAGGAAACATCATTTTACCGTTCATTTAAGAGGATTCTGGGACATATTTTCTATATTTGAACAACAGTTATAGAATTGATTTATTTAATTATAAACGTTTGTTGGCATGAGGTATTTATGTGTTGGTGGTGAATTAGTTATGGAATTTTTTCCCTCCAAATTATTTACTAATTTTTTCATCACACAATGATAGTCATGGGATTTGTGGCTAATAATTATACACACAAAATGTTATCTTATTACCCTGAGTCATTTAACCATGAAATTTCTCCAATGATATTTATGTATATGAAGTTTAACATTATTCCCTCAGGTGACTTATCATTGAATGTCCCATGATACTCCACATTTAATTTCATACATCAAGAAAAATGTGGGTCCCCATATTCCATTTCCACCTTTATTTTACGTCAAAAAATTTATTTGTAACATCCAAATTCATTTATGGATATTTAATTTCAAAGACAAGGATTTATCAACTGATAAAATAATATATTTTACTCCTAGGGTTAGAGAAAAATACAAAGGACATATTATCAGCAACTTGATGTTGTCTCTTTTATGTACCATGGAAATTTCCCTATTCTGTTTCTGATATAAGAATTATATCCCCATATTTATTTGAAGAGTTCAAGGAGAATACATGGTGAAGAATATTTTCATGAAATAATTCTATATCATTGAGTTTATATCATTATTATTTGTTGTATTAATAATTATAAACTACCTATGAGCATCCACACCAACTATATTATATACATAAAGAAAATCTATCTCATTTTTCAATAACGAGAGAATAAAAAATATATTTTTCCCTCACATTCTTCCATTTCATGACAATAAGTTTACTTAATGATCCAATAAAAGATGGGAGATGTTGTATTATGAAACCACAATTAAATATTTCTTCTTACATGGATTATTTATAGACTCAAAATCATTAGTTTATTATTTATATCTTAAGAGAGATCAATGGAAATCACAAAATTATTCTATACTCATTCCCATATCCTATTTTGTCATTTATTTTTACAATCATCATATCAACCATCGAACCCATTGCATACATGGTTTCTCCTTGACCTAGTGATTTCTTTAAAAACAAACTATTTAATTATTAGAATACATTACTAAAATAGGAAAATAAAATAAAATATAAGGGATAATAAATAAATGACACATATACGCTAACTCAAATATCCAGTTATGTTTCTAACCATATGATAATGATGTACCCAAATCATATTTAATTGTTCATAAAGAGTATATGATAAAAAAGATAATATCCCCAAAGAATTTCTACCTAGTTTTGTAGTCATATTCTAAGAACATTTAAAATTATTGTTGATTTAGTTGATAGTAAACATGTAATTTTTTGATGTGATTACCCCTATATGCATTTTTACCAAATATTCCTCAAATTTCTATTATTCCAAAATCTATGTGACATATAAAAAACCATATATAAAAAACTTTTATAAAAAATAAGTAATTATACCCTTTACCAAGACTAACCCAATTTGTTTTCCCTAAATTTATTTAATCTTTGTCACCAAAACGTGAAAAATCTAATATTCAAAAATAACTAAACCACATTTTTTTACCATTTGAGGCCTGATACACCTTTACTCTCAATCCCAATACTAAAAATAGACACTTTTAACATAGTATTTTATAATAGTTGAAATAATGCAAGAAAAAAATATTTATTTTAAAAAATCTTCATAATTGGAATATTACATTTCCAAATAAATACCCAATCCAATGAATGGAAATGTTAGTGTCTTTGATGATCATAGAACAGTATTTTAAAGCACTTTTAACCATTATCACATAATTAATCTACAATATAATTCTTTCCAGACATCCCATGGGTATTATTCCACTTCATTACGGATGGAATGGAAACACATTAAAGTATTTATGTTAAACTCTCAGTAAGAAGAAAAATATATCGACAAGTCATCAAGGTTTAACCTATATGAATTTTAGAAAACATGAGGTGGGCTGAAATATGTAATTAAAAAGAATATTTAATAATAAGTTTTCTCAAGATGTTTTCATAGAGATAGATATAATCTAAAATGAAAAAATGGTCCATGTCTCAAGAGTCTAAGATACTATGCATGGCCTATATAAAATAATAATAGGAAACTAACACAGAAGCATGAAATTTCATTACATCATAGCATGACAATGAATTATTTCATATACATAGTCAAAGAAAACTAATATTTAGATAGAATCCAAGTATTTACCCTCATTATGATGTTAAAAATCATTTTATATCCACCCTTAATGTTGTGAAGTTATCCAAGCATGTCAATCCTTCATACTATTTAAAAATTAACGAATGTCCATGATTTATGTTGTGAACAAATAAAATCATCTAAATACTTCATTACATCATGTGATATAAAAATTTTACTATTGAAATTGAAGTATATATAGGACCCAATCCACAAATCATCCAAATATATGTGTTTTAACAAAATTTAATCATTCATCTCATTATAAATAACCCCTAAATTGAGAAATGGGTTCCATAATATTTCATTATGGTGTCACCAAAATTTACATGATGAATGTAAATGGTGGATAACAAAAATTCAATCCCACAATAAAATTAGTACATATATACAAATAAATTGTTATTTATGAAAAATAATTACCATATGAAAAAATTAATTAGTGATAAAGATGAAAATTGTACTGAAACTATATTTTTTTATAAAACATTTCGTACATTATTAAAAAATAAGATGTTATGTGTAACAAACAAAATACATTCTTTTATGGGGGATGTGATTTTTTATTTTATGTTTTTCTTCTACAAAATTTTTCAATAATCGATACCCAAAAAAATACTTAATGATTATAAAAATTAAACATGAGGTGGAATATAAAGAAAATGATCATGAATATGACCATTTAAATATTTTAATAGACCGTAAATGAAACTGAAATCATATAATGGTATTAAATTTTTTTTAAATTTATCAATTGAAAATGTAATGGAAACATGATATAACATATAATATATTGTCCAAATATATAGGATAAAATTATAATTAAATACAAATATTAACATTGCATGGAAACCATTGATAAAGAAAATGATAAATGTTTTAAAAAAATTCATCAATTTAATATATATTAAATAAAAAAATATGTTTTCCTAAAAATAATTTTATAATGTATCATAAATTCAATCCTTATGATGTATGAAAATAATGTCATATGAATGATGTTTAAGAATAATATTTTTAACTCATCGAATGGTGTTGACTTAATAAATACACATAAAACATTTATATCTTTTGAATTCAAAAAATATAAAAAATAAAATGATATATGTATTAATAAAGACCATGTATTTAATAGAAATTATGAAAAAATAAATTCATTAACAATATATAAATCCAAAAAACAAAAAAAAGTGGTCAATACACATCATATAGAAATGAAGATAAATTGAGATGAAAAAATACATACACAATGTATTAATTTATTCGGAATGTGTGCCTAACATCCTAAATAATAAAATTAAATTTATGAAAAACATTAATTAAATCATTTTGGATTGATATTTCATTTTTATGTTCTATTTATTATTATATGTAATTTATTTATTGAATAGTTTATTTATATGGTTTTTAACTGATGTGGTTCGTTTGATTTCTCTAACACATCCATGGTATATTGAATGGGGTTAAAAGTTTTTTTGAAAATGTTCTTAATACAAATAAATTATTATAGAAGTTATTTAACTATGACATTAGATAATATATAAAATAGTGTCATAGTTTTTCCCATCATGGACTCAAAAAAAGAATTGTGTCTTTATGAGTTTTTCATTTGCAATTAAGAATAGTGTAGTCATTTATTGATGATATAAACTGTAGAATGTGTGATATTATATATATATATAGTATTATAAATAAAATTGTTATACGTTATAAAAATTTAAATTCCACCATGTTTGGTGTTAATGGAAAATATAACTAGTTGTTCTTGTATGTTGTAGTCTGTATGTACACATGACGATGTCATCCTTTATCAAATGTTTTTTAGAGGAAGGTATAAAATTGATGATCCATTAGTTTTATAACATTTAATAATATAAATATTACATATTTTATCATAAATTACTTTATTCTAATTAATTTTAGGGCTAGATAATGTAAATTATTAAGAGTGCTTCGTTGAGAACATTAACATGCCCATTGGTTGTTCTCTAATGGAAAACACATTAGGGATACTTTTATTTGTTTTTAAAAGTATAAATAATTAGTGGACAAGGGTAGAGTGTGTTTTTTTGTATATGGTATAATTTTTAGATAAAATACTTAGAAATTGGTGGATAAATTCAGAGGATGTGAAATCTATTTATAAGTAAATAAAAAGAAACATCATTAAATACCCTTTACAATTTCCATAATGGTAAGACACTATTAACATGTATATAGAACTAGAATGGGTAAATAATTATATTATTATAGTGTGATTTTTGATAATTCATCTATTATTTTCCTTCATGCATATTTTAATCATGTTTCAGGACTTTTAGTATATTATTTTAATATTTTAGCGTTTTCTATTTTAACGTAGATTCTAGATGTGACCAACTAAATTAAATTTCTTAAAAAATATAACATAACCCGATTTTAAAATTATACTATTATAAAAATAAAATATATAATTATAAAATATTTATCAAATTCAATTTAATATACTATTAATTTTCAAATTAAAACATTTAATATAATGAAAAACAACTTTGTAGAAATGAATGTCATTTTCCACATTAAGTATTTTTAGTATTATATAACATTGACAATTAAATGATTGATGATTTTTATATAAAAATTTACGAAAAGTATATCAATGTATTTATATAAAATTGTTCAATTTATTTTGTTAAATATTAATTAAACCTCATTAATATAACAAATATTTGAAAATAACTATTTTACTATTATCGTGGTTATTATCTTAAATCTTGGTAATATCACTATAGGAAAAAAAATTAAGTTAACTATACTAAATAATAGAAAACAATTTATATAAAATTGTAAATCTATTTTGAAAAATTTAATTTATATAAATGAATAAAATTACATTTTTAATACAACTGAATATAAATAGTTTTTTATGTAAAAAATTACTTCTAGAACATTAAACATGGGTTTTATAATTCCTATATAGTAGTTTAAAATGAAAAATTTTACTCATTAAGTATGTTTTTTTTCTTATAAATAGTTATTAGATTCAATGTAATACATAATATATACCAGAGTTAAAAAAATTACATTGTATGTCAAAACAATATATTTTTACTATTTATAAAATATCATTTATTAATGAAAAACTGAAAATATTCATCATATGATTGTTTCTATATGTGGAATCAAAAATTCAGGTTATTTTTATCAAAAACATATTCAAAATGTGTTGGAATTTAATTTTAATATAAGAACACATATCTAAAAAACAAAAATATTTTTAAGAAAAAATTAATTATTTATTAAATATAACATTCTTCCTTTTTTTTGTAAATTGGAAACATCTACTAATAAAATCCAATTTACGACTATAATATATCAATTATATTTTATAAATTTATTTTATCAAATAATAATTGTTTTTGTTTTAATGTTTTGTTTAATATTAAATAATCAACATATCATTATATTTATTTGAGAAAAATTCATAATATTTGTAAGAAATTTTTTTTCACTCTAAACCAGAAAATAAATCCTTTTTTAGAAATCACACAAATTTATCATAATAAAATAAATATATTATGGGTAAAAATTTAATTTTCACTCTTTCAAATTAAAATTCACTTATTTAAAAATAAAATATTAAATTTAAAAATAAAATATTTATTAATAGACTATTATTATAAGAAAATAAAATTTAAAAGTATAAATTTATATTATTCTTATTTCACATCGATTAATATTCAATTTTTTTTTTAAATATTATTATATATTATCCATAATATTTTTTTTAACCATCGATCATAGATAAAATATAGTTTCTATGTTAAATAATCTTGTTTATTATTTATTTATATTAATGGAATTTTATCAATGAATTGGTATTAAAAAATTATCATTATTTTTTTATTAAAGTTAAATATCCATGATGTATATAATAAATGATAAATATAAATCCTTTATTACATTTATAATTTCATATTTTTATCTTCTTAATCTGTACAAACATTGATCCTCATGATTTCCATGTACGATGTAAAAATGAATATATGCTTTAGTGGAAGTCGTGTGTTATACTTCATCATTCTTAGATTAGATAAATATTTTTTCAATCTAGAAATTATCTAACTTAAAAAATTTCATACACTATAATTTTGGGTATTAGTCTTGGTCTTTCTATGGGTATAACTATTATAAAGATACCTCATTTAAAATATGGAATGAATTTCCCTAGTAATGAAGGCATCTACTACTTGATTACATATTTTTTACATACATTTATTAATGGGTTTAATTTTTTATTCCTTTTAAATCATTTATTATATTATAATTTTAAACTGTAATAATTTTATGTTATGATACAATAATTTGATTTTAGTGTTGAGTACAATGTCAAGAATGTTATTGAACAACTTATTTATTTAAAGACAGATTAATACTAAAGTATCAAGTAATTAAAAATTATTAGGTATGTATAACTCATTCATAATTTTTTATCCACCATATTTTTGGTGGTATGTTTCTTTTTATATTATTCATACATATATTTATAGGATTTCATTTAGGCCTCCACTTCTAACAGAAATTGAATTAGTAAACAAATTCAATTCATTTACGGATGATATATTTTTCTTGTACCTTACTATGTCATTATCATAATTTGATCACAATTTTTCTTTTTTACTATATTTAGAAAATCATAAACATAAATCCTTATCTGGTATTTATGTGTTAGTATAATGTTTTGCCTCATATTCTTATGAATACATGGATTGAGATGCTTTCATATTTACAACATTAATTTCATTGTAGAGTCCATTCGTGTTTAAAATGATTTTATTATTTTCAATTGACTCATATCCATCCCCACACTCCTTCATAATTCATTCAAATGAAGCATCCTATATATTTAATTTTTTTGTAATAATTTCTCATATTCCCTGATACTATTGGATTTACCATTAAATTGTGAATTATTAAAATCAAAATGGTTTATTTAATTTACTCAAATGAAACAATATTACTCTCATATACCTTTACCATTAATTCTCAATCCTTATTGGAGATGTTCTATTCCTCATCCTATTATGAGAAATTTCCTTAAATGAACACATTCACATCATCTTTGGATCTAATATTTTTAAATAAATTTATAGATGATAATATTGATTCATAATAATCCTTCTCCATTTTCTCTAAATCATCCTCATACAATGTAATATTTTTTTGTTATCATTAAAATTTTGAAAAATATAATAAATTAATTCCTTAATAACATAATCTAGTTTATCATTCTATCCACTAACTGAATGAAAATTTATGTTTTCTATTTAGATGAAGAAAAATGTTGGGAAAATGACAATGGGGATAAAATGATGTAGATAAAGTGAATCCCATTGGATAAATTACTAAATCTCTTGCAAAAGTGACCAAAAATTGACAATCGTATCATCGTATCTACATGGATGAATTTTGAAGAAAGAATATTGGCTTCTCTATTTACATTCAACTAGATGTGCATGGTCTCCAAAACTGGATGAAATATAATTATACAATAATTTATATAGTAGATAAATTTTAATTGGAAGATGAATGAAACCATAAAAGAATTGATCACAACAGATGACTCTAATTGAATATTATAGAGTTCATGATTATTCATCCTAAAATGGGTGACATAAAAGATCATTTCATGACTATACACCCATACAGAACAATCATTAAAATATAGACCTAAGAATATGAAATTAAGATAACCAAAATAGGCCTATATGATTCCACAACTGAGCATAGATCATTGAAAATATGATCCATCAATATTTTATTATAAAATATTTCTTGTAATATAATTCATGCTTATCGTCCTTACACTATAACATGTTTATATAAAACAACTTTGATATAGAAAATATCATCCCATCATCAAAATTAGAATGATCAAATTCTTAAATATAGAACCAATAATTATGATTGGATACAAATAACTACCTTTTATATCTGAATTATAATGATTGATTTCTTGATTTTTAAATTTATTAAGTACATCCTACAACATGAAGAAAACTATATAAAGTAGATTATGTTTTCATTATGGGATAGATCCCAAGACCGATTAGTTATCTGATAATGATTTCACGATATCATCTACTAAGATAAATGAATGTTCAACTCCTAAGAGACCCCCAATATTTTCCATATAAATTATGCATAAGAGATTTCAGAAATTAGTTAGAGGACTGATTCAGTTGGATTATTTACAAAAAATAAAAATTTACGGACCATTTAGATACCTTTTTTCATGAATATTATCAAGTATAGATATGAGATTATAGATCCTATAAATTGGAATGGTATTTTTGGTTTTATGGGATTTAAAAATATTATTTTCCATCTGGCTCACCAGATATTTTTTTATAATAATGTATATTGGGAAAAAATAAACTTTTAAATAAGAGAAAGGGGGTGGAGTGAATATATAGTAGTTGGGAAATCATCATAGTATAATATATTAAAATTTTATTTTATTAATCATAGTGATCTTATTTCATAAATGATTAGTGGGTTTTTCCTTGGTGAATCAAAAATCTATTGTCATTTGGTTATAACCACCAATTATCAGATTTTCATGAGTAAAATTTTAATGTAATTTTGATATAAAACATAATATACAGAGTTTCATGAATCATTTCATGATTTGTGGTTTTCCAGTTACCAAGTTTTAGACTTAACCACCTATTATAATCCATCCAATTAAGATAATTATTCTTTTTTAATAGTGACTAAAACTTATTATTTTATCTAGAAGGTAGTTTTATTTAACCCCTTATCACAATAATTATATAATTCATCACATTATTATAACACATATTATAGTGACCTAGGATTAATATACATAGACATTAAATCATTTTCGCAGAACATGTATTACAATACATAAGCACCTTTCCCAATCCGGTCTTACTTTAGTTCATTAGGAAACATTGAAACATAAACCATATTCCATAAGTGAACTATATTATCTCTAATTTGGTTCTCTAAGACTATCATCCTTCATAGACACATTATACAGAATAAATATCTCCATATCCTGGGGAATGGAAACATAAGAAATTGTAAGCTCCAATTCTTAGTAAGGATAAACAAACGAGATGTGTAACAATAACATGAGACATTGGGAATGAGAACATGATCAAAAAAACTAAAAAAACTTGTATAAAAATGATCATAATCTTGAATGATGGAAAAAATATTAGCAGTTTAGAAGATAAGAATCATAAGTAAATCAATGAGTAAGATCTATGAGAACATAACATTGGAATAAGAAATGGATTTTCTAGAATACCCAAATTAATATAAAATCATTTAATTATTACATAAGCCTCACTAACAACACCACTATAGTGTAAATTTTCATTAATTGAACTCGGTTAACATCCCAAAACAGTTTTATATTACAAATCTGATTTCGAAACCCATTCATGCCAATTATTTCTACTCTATTTTAAAATTTTGGTCTCATTTTTTATATCTCATTGGATATATAAATTTTTTCCAAATTCATTGTAGGGAGATATAGGTACCTCCCATCATATAATTAAAAAATTCATATTTTTTCCATGTGATTCTAATTATTTATTCATATAAAAACCCATGAAATTAAATAATAATCATAAAAAATTTATCCAATCTTAACATAGGGAAAATATCTAGAATTCACAATAATATAACAATAAATTAAAATAAGAATATTCTATAAGCCTATAATGCAAGGGAGATAAAAATGTTTCAAAAGAATATAACCCACAGAATAGAAATTAATTTCATATACATAATGCCATTGAATCATAAAACATTAAGAGAAATAATATGAATGGTAACATTTGATCATATACTCGATAAGGCATGAGTAACACCCATGGATTATATCTACGATGGAAAATAATATTGAAGGATCCTTTAAAACATTTCTTTTTGAAAAATATCCCTTTTGGTTAAAAATTACATTTTAGAAACATTAAATATATTTGAAAACATTTTTTGTTGAAATTTGCTATAGAAACTATGAATTTCTAAAATATTAAAAAAGTAGTTTTCATTTAATCTAACCCTGAAAACATGGAATGTAGTCTTCTATGAAATGAAGGTCAGGTGTGGGTATGTCTATACATGTTTTACATTATAGAAGAACAATCATTTTTCAGTGTAAAATGTATATGAAATATCATTGATCTGGATACACAAAATAGATTCCCTTAAAATAAAATTCACAAAAAATGTGGGTACAAATTTCAAAAATAAGTAAATTTCAATAGTAAAAAAAGTATTTAAAATATTTATAGAAATTATTTTTTGGAAATAAATAAGATTTCTAACCAAAGAAAAAAATAATTTTTTGTTTTATTAAAAAATTATAATTTAAATTATTCTATAAAGAGAGGCAAAATTGTACTCGTATATGAAGATATCATGAATAACCATAGGGTAATAAAATTCAGGGTATTTATTGATAGATGGATCATAATATTTTATCAACAGAAGAATAATAATAAATAATCACAAAAAACAATTATATTGTCATAATAAATGATTATATGACTCATGAATTAATAGATGATCCAAACATAACGTTATTCTCGAATAAAAAAACTGTGCAAAAATTCACTTAAAAATTTTTTAATTTTTGAACAATAAACCCATGAAAAACAATTTCTAAGATGGATATGTAAGGCCCAATAATTCCCCTTATAAAAACCATAAAATGATTCCATCAGAATTATATGCATCACATGTAATAAATAGGTGCTGAAAAAGGGTTGAGTCACCCCTAAAATAAAAGTAAGATTAAAATCCCTTGCCTTATGTCTTTACATTTTTCGTACTCATTAATACAAACTGTATAGTCAAAATGGGTTTATCATACATATATCACAAAACTGTATTCAAATATATCATATTATATATGATATTATTATGAAATTTTATTAACCTTTTATAGAAAATTCCATATTAAAGATACATTTTGGGTAATTATAGTTTTATTTTTCATATAGGTTGTAATTTGTTATATTTTTTGTCCTGTTAATTTGATATGGAATTAATCACCTCCTAAATGATAAACATGAAATATATATCACCTATTTTATATTTATATATTTATATTGATTCATATAAGAGATTGGTATAAAATTAAATATATTGATGATGAAGATGGTAGGTCGTACGTACGCATGTACGTTGTTTCTAATTTTTTTTATTGATAATTTTTTTGATATATTATCATTATTGAATAATATTAATTTAATATATTTCTCATTTTATTCATTAAACATTAAATAAATGAATTCAATATGAACCGTTAATGAATCACATCGCTTCATAAGGTGATATTCCACCGTATTAAGGAACAACATTATTGTATTCCCTGAAAAATTTATGCATAAGGCTATATGAGATATAAAAGAAAAAAAATTAAAACTAACATCTTAGAAACAATTTATATCATATATAAAAAATAATTATATCATTATTTCCAACCATTAATGGTTGAAATAGGGGAATGAACGACATTAGTTAGTGTGGCTGTAGTCAGCTATACACAAGAATGATGGTTGCATATCCCATTTGATGGATGTGTGTGAAGTTTGAGGTTTTATCCATAACGAAAAAATAATTATATTGATGGTAATTATGATAATTTTAATCCATATATAAAAATATTGGAAGAGGATTGAGTATGAAAAAAAATATATTGATTAATGTTACATATTCTTCGGGTATTTCTCTTTTCTTTTCGCCCATGGAATATGTCAGTTGGATTTATTTCTAAAGGATTTATTATCGGATGAAAAGAGGGATTTATAGAAGTTATTTTGGATGGTATTGGATAAAACATTTTTCTATGATGATGTGGATATATTATAAGATGTAGTGACATTAAAATAGTGGGGGAGGGGACAAACAAAGAAATTTTGAAAATAAACATAGTTATACCAATATTTTTGCCTAAAATAATACTTCAACAATAAAATAATTAAATAGATGAAGCGGTATTTTTAAAATATTTTAGGCCAATGGGTGTTGTACATATTTTTTGTCATTTATATAATTAAGTTTAATGATTTATTCACTGTTATACTCATTTTTATTTTAATCATTTTGATTAATTTAAACTATATTCATAAATTATTTTTTTCCAAAATTGTGATGACCTTATTAGAAAATATAAATTATTCTGATTCGAAATGTGGGATACAATTTTCAATGTTCCAATAACATAATTTATAAAAACCTATGAATTTATGAGATATTTTTGAAAGAAATAAATTTTCATTGATGTATCGTGTTTTTTAACACACTAATTTCAACATTCATTATATATGACACCATGATAACCTTTTGATACATAAAACACAAACCACTATTTTGTTAAATATGGCATTAATTTTATACATAACATATTTTAATTATTATTTTTATTTAAATTGATAGAAAAAACCTATCCCATAGGCATAGTAATATCAATTGTACAACTTTTAAAATATTTTTATATAATGGTTTTATATAAAAAACCATTTAATAATAAGAAATAATATTTTTGATAACGTATTTATATGATTGAAAATACAATTTTCTCAAATGAAAATTTTCTATTTAATTTTTTGAACAATAATAATATTCATTTTATATAATTTTAAAACATTTATTTCATAAAATAAACATTATGTTTTTAATTCAGAATATCAAAATTTGATTAGTGTGATGTTTTGTGATTTTTCTAAAAAAATCATCCTTGATGAATAGTGAAAAAAAAATTAATTTAAAATGTCATTTTCATATATCTTGTATATATAGATAAATAATATTTTCATTTTTTTCACATTTAATTATATCAATAATACTTTAATTAATCCAATTTTGTTCTTTGGAATCAATTTCACATCAAAATTAGATGTAAAAAAATTTCAAATTTATAATTATTTTCTCTTGAAAACCTTATGTGGTGACATGTATATGGGATTAATTTTAATTGAATTTATTACATATATGTGTTTATAATTTAATAAATATATATTACATATTTGGAATCATAATAATATGTAATGTCATATATGTTAAACATTTTTTACCATAAAAAATTACTGAATATGATTAAAATTATTATAACAATTAAGATAAATCCTAGATTACTTAATAAATAAACATTTACCATTAAAGGAAAATTTAATTAAATACATCACCAAAATCAATTGTATTGATATTTTTTTATAATGTCACAACATTTAAAAACATTTTTCATGTAATTTAATCACATGATTTAAAGGGGACATCTCAAATTTTTTTGTTTTATATATTTTCAAGAATTACACTCCTCCTTTATAAAATGGAACTCAACCATCCACTTATTCAAACCTCTTAATCCCATTTAGTTAGCCAAAATATAACCTTTTATACTAAAAAATAACCAACCTTCATACTATAATATCCTCTTTTTGATGCAATACTTCTAATGATTCCCTTTTGTGAAAACCAAATGGACATGCCCAAAGAATTAATAACATCCTTCCCAATGCTCTTCAATTTTATTTTCATTATCCACCCCCTCAAAACCTCTTATTACATGATTTTTTAAAATATATTATATCATAAACATTCATAAAAGTTTTTCATATTATTTTCAATATACAATTATGCATGCATCCATCTAATGGGATTAGAACATACAGTTCATGTGTATGGTGAACTACCGAATCATGAAATGATGTTATCCGTTTTCCATTTACCACCTCTCATGGGAGGTAAATATGTTATAAAATCATTATTTATATGATATATATGGTATTTATAGTGTCTTTTTGACTTTAATAATTATTATTGAAACATAACATTATTATTTCCATTTTCTGTAATTACAATAACTCCATTTTTTGGACCTACGCATAACCGCCTCCAAAAAGTGATTGATTTGTTCACAATTTATTTGGAATAAATTAAAGAAGGATTTAGTGGTAATATATGATATATATAATAATATTTCTAATGGGACTAGTTTATATACATATATTCATATATGTCATTTACTCTATTTCATTAAATACAAAAATAAAATAGAAAGAGTGTTCATGCATATGTATGGCCTACCATCTCCATGAACAGTGAATTCCATTTCTTAATTTTATATTTTATATATTACTATAAATATATAAATAATGAATATATATAATATTTTTGTCATTTTTTACAATTTTTAATTTATTAAATCATGACCAAAATTAGAGGATAGTGAATAAAAATTCAAAATAAGTTTGAAAAAAAAGAGGATATTACCTGAATAATAGAACTAAAATTGATTTAGTAATAAAAAATAAATATAAAGTCAAAAGAAAATCATATATGGTGTTATATATACGAATAAATTTCATTTATATTTATAATAAACTTATATTTATTATAAATTATTTTTGTTTTACTATGTTGAGATTCAAAAAAAGGAAAGTGTTTTCTCATCCAATTTTTCTTTTACTGAAATTTCTACATTATTATCCACTCATTAAAATTGTGTGGTTCATATACTAAATTTGAATATATTCCTTTAAAATTATAATTAAATTTATGGGTATTTTAATATCCATTTTATTATCTCAATTTCATGTATTTTTATAGTGAAAAATTACAAAATCAGTCAGGTAGTTTTGTCTCAAGTTTCCTTCTTAGATGTATATTCTTTGTTTGGAAGTTGTATTCTTGTATGGTGAGTATATACTTAAATATGACATTTTATATAATTGATATCTTTATTTTGAACATATTATAGGCTTTATATTATTTAATTTTTGATATGTGTATTATTATCCAATTTTAGCATGTCGTATGATTTTATAGCAATAATTTCATTGTTTATCAGGATGGTTTATGGTTATGATTCCACTGAAGAAATATAATGATCCACCACTAAAAAATAGTACTGAGTTTTATCATCCAATTTTTATTCATTATTTCTTCATGTATTAGTATTTTTTCTGCTCTTTGTTACTTTATATAATAAAGTAAACGTTTTTAATAAAATAATATCACATTTCTCTTTTTGGTCATAAGTTACTTTATTCCCAAAACAATATTCTCAAAAATCTTTTCACAATTATATTTATAGAAAATTTCCAAGGGAAAGGATTTAAAATATTAAATGATTTTTAATGCATAATTATATTTTTAAAAATTAATTCCCAAATAAAATAGTTTTCAAAATGTTTTCAATATTCCTATATCTGTTTTCAAAAAAAATGTTTTAAAATGATTTCAATTTTAAAAAGTATTATTCGAATAAAAAATAATGTTTTCCCTCAGAAATGTTTTCCATGATACATTAAAATTTATTTTTCATATACTATTACATCTGTTGGTGATTCTCATGCCTTTATGGGAAATGGTCTAATGGATCCATTTATATTATTTAACTGAATGGTTTTTGATTTTTTGGAACGATGTTTATGAAACATGTTTCTCTTTAATGAGTTATAAGTTTTGAAACCAACTTTTAATGAGCATTTTATATTCTCATAAATCATTTTTTAATTCACGGTTTATATTTTTTCGAAACTTTCTTCTTTTAACGGGTTATATTTTGATGAGGTGATAATCACAGCTGTATATTTTCCACATGTTATGTTACGTTAAAATTTTATGGATACCCATTTCATTACTTGCATTATAATATGAATTTTTATGATATTTTTGAACATCTATATATGATATCATTATGATATTGGTGGGTGATATATCTACTTCCAAGGCATTGGGGAAATATTTATATCTCATGAGATAGACATGGCGGGAACGGGTAGGGAACTCAATTCAATAAAATACATTTTATGCTAAGATGGTGTTGGGAGTGAACATTGACTACTAATTTTGTCATTTGAGTGATCCATGACTATTAATATGATATGTGTAGTGAACCCATAATACTAATACATCACTTTTATTCATTCCTTGATTACTATAGAAATTATTTAATATAAATATGTGTCTTCCACAATTCCACATCTTACTCCAATTTTATTCTTTATTATATTTTATCTTGATTCACTTATGATTTTTCTCTTAGAAACTAAAAATATTTTTTCCTTGATTTGTGTTTATGATCTTTGATATGAAGGTAATGATATTATACTATCATGATCACATTATCATGCCCTTATTCTCATATTTATGGTTATTAATATCCCTCGATTACCCTTATTGATAATATGTTCTCACCCAATTTATATTCTCCATATCCTATGATATGAACATATGTATTTTTTATAATGGTTCCATTAATGGTTCTAGTCATGGAGGAACATGTGGGAGATAATGTATCTCACTTATGTACCAGTGCTTATGTTCCTATATTTCTAAAGTCAATAACTAATATGGCCTTTCGACATCTATTTGTGTTATGTATTTTGAATTCCACAAAATATGATGTAATGTTAATATATGAAAATAAGTTTTTCTAGATTTGGAATGAAAATTTTTTTAGTAATCCACTGGAAACTATTATGATAATTCACTAGTGATAACCCAAAGACATATCGAAGGATAATACTACGGTTTATAAACAACATTATGAAATTTTATTTGAGTATTGGAAAAGTATTGATTGAGTGATTTCCTAGAAATAAATATATATCTGAATAATATTAGTGTATATGGATATGGAACATATGTAAAAAAATTTAACAACCTAAAAATCATTGTATTGATCTAGAATTAGTCATAAACTGAAGCACAATAATTGACCTTTCTACAAACTAAGATTGACACTCCCAGTGATTATTCCATTGATATTCACAGAAAATCCATAATTAATCATCAAGGATTTAAATAGAAGTTGGATGTGTATAACCTTGGATACACCTCATGATTCATACATTAAATATTTTTTCATAATTTAGGAATCCTATATGTTATTTTTCATGATTCTTTGGTTCCCCACTATGTTTATTGTTTCTTACTCTTTGTATTTCACTTTTAGTCAACTGATGGAACCTAAAGGAACCAAAATAATGCTGAGCGTGATATAAAATTCAATGATTGTTTTCATGACTATGTGATTTCTATGGGATTTGGAATGAAAAAAATCATATTTCAATGCTAAATCATCTATCTCTCACATCTGAATATAAATTTTCATTAAGACACATTAAGGAAAAGTGGGAAACCATATTACCAAAAATATAGATATCACAACGTTCTAAAGGAGATCAAAAATTGATTACACATAAGACTATAATTACTATAAGTATAATCTATAAAATAACCATTTTAGTGTACTAATCTGTGATCCTATATCCTCACTTATAATTTCTACAAGGTGGGTAGCTAGTCATTCCATTATCTCTATAAATTTCATAGATTTTATTTTTCATCGGTTGAAACCCAGAGCTGAAATTCAGCATTATTTGCCTAAAAATTCCTCATACTCATCATTTTATTCATCTGAAAACCTTATTTCATATATTCTTTTGATATCCTATTTTTTGGTGTTGAACTGAAAATATTTTTCATTCATTTCATCCTTGAAATGAATAATGAGATTCAGAAACACCCAATCCTCTTCATCAACCACTCCTATTTTCCAATAGTGTTTTCCACTTTCCCCATTTTTAGGGATTTCCTTTCCTTATTTATACCATTCTTGGTTGTCGTAGTATCTATCGTTTTAAGAATGTGTGAGTAATGTTTGTGTCCCTTTAGTTTTTCCCTTTGACCACAATACATTTCCCTAAGTCTCCTTAGTCAACTATATCAAGATAAGAATAATGATGGGCTTCCAAATGAGAATAGGAGGGAATTATTCTATTTATAGTCCTTCATCAAGAAATTTCAATGTCAATTTAGCAAGGCTTCTAACCCACTTATTAATCAATAAAGGATCAGAACAACGGAAAAGGAATAATCTTTTCTCCAGTGTCTGGAATATGAGAAAATAATTTGGGTGGTTTATTATCATAATGATAAAGGGGATGAGTTATGGACTCTATGCAATAATATGAGTATTAAAGGAAAAATTTAATCCATGGGCAGGGATGAGTTCAAGAATATATTTTCCAATTATTACTTTAATTTTATTCCTCACAAAAATATGGGGAAAGAATTCCTAGAGATAAATCAAAGGGATGATGATCTTTTTGGAAACTATGAGGATAATTTGACAAGACTTATGAGGTATTTATCGTCTATTATCCTCCAACCTGATTGTAATGTTGATATATTCTTTAGTTTCATAAATCCTAGTCTCATAATGGTGTTGTCCAAAAGAGAAATTAGTAGCTATGAGTAGATTGTGAATTATGAAATCATGGTTAAAATGGAGGTTGTAATTACATAACAATCTTAGGTTTCTGTTAAAAAAAGAAGACAAAGTTAAATAGAAAATCGAAAATACATGATTATATAAATTTGAGCATTTCATTGTTCTCTAAATATAGAATGAATCAGTAAGGGGATTTTATTACAGGTTATACTAATTTTTTAATTGTATACAGAAAACACAACGCCCATTTGATTTCAAAAGTGAGGTGAAGAAGTCAACTAATCATGTGAATGAATGGAAAACTATACAGAATGAAACTACCCTACTTCAGTTCTACATGTGTAAGGAGAATGTGCATAATGATAACCAATTGCCAAAGAAGATGGAAAATGATGATGACTAGCCTTGGAAACCTCTTAAGACCGGGTACAAGGAGAAATCTCATTTAGTGCCTATCTTTTTTGAGGGGTGTGACAATGAAGTGATGAATGGTACACCTAACATCAACTCTAGAATTGAAAATTACTTATTTTAGTATAGGTTATTCCCATAATTAATATCTAATATATTTTTTTGGCATACCAGGATTCCACACAAATGATATGATTTTTAATTATTAGTGAATGCCCTTAATTGTAATATGATTGCAACTCAAGTCTATGAGTCCTCTCTGTTTGATGTTTTACCGAATGTCTTTCCGAAAAATCATTTCATTCATCCTTTGGTTGTGTTTGATGTAATCTTAAGCATGGATTGGATTTAACTTCATGAGGCACAGATCAATTATCAACGAATTAAAAATACCTTTAATATTTAAAACTAGCATATTATCATCTATCAATGTGATAATATGTATGAATATATTATGGATATTAAATCTATTAAATGGGTATTAATTTCTATTCCAAAGTTTTATTTATCTCAAATGGTTAGGGAGAAAATTGAAATAGATAATACACCATTTTTTTGTGATTTTGTTGATATCTATCTAGAAGAGATTCCTAGTCTTCCACTTAAACCTGAAGTTGATTACTTGATAGAACACATAACTAGTTCCACAAAAATTTCAATAAATCCTTATTTAATTTCCTCAATTATGTTTTTGGAATTGAAGAAGTAACTACAGAAACCCTTAAAGAGGGATTTATTCGCCCAATTGTGTCCTCTTGGGGTGCACCTATTTTTTTTGTGAAAAATAAATAAGGATCATGGAAACTATAAATAGGTTAATTAGAGTCATACAAGATCGTAATCAGTAACAAGTATCTTCTTCCCCGTACTAATGACATGATGGGTCAATAGTGAAGTGCTCAATGCTTCTCCATGACTAAAGATAGTTTGGGATGTCATCAATTGTGGGTTAATAAAAAGGATATACCAAGACAAATATTATTTATCTGGTATAGACACTATGATTATATAATGATGCCTTTCGGTCTTACTAGGTGCATAACTATCATCATGGAATTGACGAATGGAGTCTATAGATATTTCCTCAATCAGTTTGTGGAAATCATTGTGGATGATATTATATTCTATTAATATTGAATGGAAGAGCAATATTACCAGATGAGAATACAAATGAAGTCACTAAGGTAAGATAAATTCGAAGATAAATTTACAAATAATGAATTTTGGAAGAAAAAATGTTTCATTTTTATGTCATATAATCTCAGGGGATGGTATTGAAGTGGATCATTGAAATGTGGAGGTAATTGAATGGTTGACCTAACTAACCATGATGAATGTGATCTGTTTTTTTCTTTGTTTAGATAGATATTATTGACAGTTTGAGGAGAATTTCTCATCACTATGTAACCCACTAAGCATGTTAACTAAAAAGGGTGAATTGTTCCACTAAATAAATGAATTTGAGTAAATTATCAAGGAACCAAATAGAATATTAGTCAACACACTGGTGAAAACATTACCCTATAGTAGAGAGTGGTTTTTAATCAATAATGATATAGTCAAGAAACAATTCTGATGATTTATTATGTATAATAATAAAGTTATTTCATATTCCTCATGAAAATTGATGATTCATGAGATAAAATATCAAACTCATGATTTCGAGTTAACAGTGGTAATGATTTTCATAAAAGATATTGAGGAATTATAAATATTGAGAAAAGTGTGATATATATACCAATCATAAATTTATGAAATGTATATTCAAAGAAAAAAAATTGAGCAGGTTCCAATGAATATGGTTAGATCTGATAAGTTATTATGATTGCACGACACATTACCACCATGGGAATGAGAAAAATGAGTATGCTTATTTGATTCAATGCGATAATGTTAGCATATCCCTCATGAGAGTAAAAAATGATCTCATATTTCTGGATTTTACATGAATGTATGTGGAAATATTAATTGTAGGTGAAAAATCTTATCTTACAAAATTTAATGTCCAAACCTCCATCCAAATGAATATTAATGAGGTGTAGAAGGTTGATGTGAAATTTAATAAGCTAGTAATAATTCTTCCAGAGATCAACCTTGATCGGGATATAATGGTAATGTTTAAGAACCATGTATGAATTCCAACCATACCAAATTTGAAAGAGTTACTAGATGTGCCTCATTGTTCATCCTTCAATAATCATCCTTGATATAAAAATATGAATATATACTTGAATGAGTACTTATGGTGGTATGAAATAAAGAAGTATATAACAGAGTTTTGATCTAGGTGCTTGATATGCGATAAAGTTAATGGTGAAAGACAAATGTCTATGGAGATGTTTTATCCAGTACACATACTTGAATAGAAACGGGAGAACATCAATATATATTTTGTCCTCGACCCCCCCCCCCCCCCTACACACACACACCAAACTCTAAAGGGTTTAATGATATATGGGTGGAATTTTATCACATTACTAAGTCAAAAAAGTTCATTGGCATCGGGGAAGTCTTTATGCAGGATTATCTTTATAGAATAAGAACCAAGGAAGTGGAACAGTTACATAGGGTACCACATTCTATTGTATATAATCAGGTTCTAAGGTTTTACTCAATGTTATGGAATGTTTTTCATCAATCACTTGATAGAGAATTGATGTCAAACATTTTTTATCATCCTCGTACATATTACTAGTATGAATGAATGATTCTTACATTAGAGGATATTTTGACATCTTGTTATTAGTATTTTAATGGTGGTTGAGATCAACACCTTCCTCTAGTTTACTTTTCTAATAATAATGTATTTTACTCATGAATTCAGATGGAGTATTATTAATCACTCTATTGGAATAAATATATATATATAACATGTTTTCGTGATGTGGGATGTATAGATCTACTAGTTCCTCAGATAGTTAAATAAATGGCATAGACGATTAATGCCATTTAGTAGTATACCAAGGTAGCCCAATGTTGGATGAAAATTTATGTAGATAATCATTGGCATGTTATATAATTTTATGTTATTTATAATATTTTGCAGTTAATACCTCCCCAGAAGAAGGTTATGAGATTCATAAAAAAATAATATTAATATATCGGTATATCAGTTCCTCTGAAACTATTGATATTATCTGGATACTGGCCAATCAGTTTGGACTGACTCCAAATCTTTCTCATGTCCACAATGTGTTCCATGTATCTCTCCAGAGGATGTACATATCTTACCATCATTTTTACTAAACTCAGTGGTTATAACGATATCGTATGGCCATTAATATGAGGAAAAACTAGCAAAACAGTGGATCATACAGAGAATGATCCATGAAATAAGACCACTCACCATGTCATATTTTTATAAAAAATCTACAAGTTAGAGAATGTTATAGGGGAACATTAGGATGTGATGTCGAAAAAGTATCCAAATATATTTTAGAATGAAAAATATAAATGGAGAAATTCATTTTATGAGGGGATAAAATGTAATACCCATGGTGTTTTTGAACCTTTTTTTTCAAATTAATTAATTTTCATTGATATATTTCATTTCATGCTATTGAATTTTAATCATTCATTATATTCTATAGAAAAATAATTTTTCACTACATGCATCATTGACTTGGCCTGCATTACACACAACACTGGGTTTCTTCGAAACATTATTTTTTATTATAATTACATAAATGAGATAGTTATAACCTTGATGTTAAACATAATAATAAAAATGTTGGAAACTAATTTTAGAAATATTACTTATAAATATTTTATATAAATAAAATATATAGATGATAAAACTTATAGTTTTTTGAAATTTCATTATAAGATTGAAAATAATATTTTCTCAAATAAAGAGGTTTTTATTTCCTTCTTTGAATAATATTAAAATTAATTTTAAAAACATTTAGAAATTTAAATTTAAAAAAATATATTTATATTTGAATTCCAATTTTCAAATTTATCGTAGGGTTATTTTTTGAGATTTTTTTCTGGAAAACATCAGTTTTGGATGAATAGTAAAAAAATATGAACTTTCAATTGAGAACTCCTTTTTTGTTTAACATATTTATATAGTTAAATTATATTTTAATTTTTTTGAAAAGATTAATTGCATCAGTAATATTTTAATTTAGTAACTTTTGGTCCTTTGAATCAATTTCACATTGATGTTTGTTATGAATCATTTCAAACATTTAAGAAACTTCTATTAAAAAATGAAATCATAACACATTTACCAAATAAATTTTAAATTATTTATTGCCACATGTATATTTATATTTTTTCAAAATGGGATCCCCATGATTAACGAAATTTTATAGTATCTAATTATCTAAACTATTTTTTTGAAAAAAAATGATTAGTGAAATTGATTAAAATTAATTATAGTGAATAAGGGAGAAACATGATTACTTAATGGTTAAAATTTAATCTTAATATTCCAATGTCCTTAACATATGACCAAAAGTAATTTTATGGAAATATTTTTGAACAACTCAAATCTTGGATCTAATTTTATCTATTATTGGAGTCACATGATGTATCAAACCTAATTTTTATTACATTACAATGACAACATTTTAAATATAAAAAATATATGAAGACTATATAACCAATATACAATGGTGTAATGTCTTGGGAAAATTATTACCAAACACATCAACTAAATATTAAAACACCCTCATTAATTTAATTCTTTATTCCCTAGCTTCTTATTCTCCCTCATGCTTTTCTATGTATAAGTAGTCACCTTAGGATATACATTAATGAAAGGGGTTATCTCAATTCACTATAAGAGGATAAGAACATTATAACCTGGGGTGACCACAATCATCATCATAATAACATAAAAAAAATTATCATCTTAATAACCATGAGAGTAAGAATTATAAAAAATCACAAAATATATAAATGCATAAAATTGTAACCTCATGTATTAGTGGTCAACTGCAACACATTTTTTGACCAAATATATCATCTTGTTCATGAATAACAAATGATCATAATCATAAAATCCACATCATATAAAAATATAGTAGCATTATCATTCAAATTTCACATTATATAATGATGTAAGACACTTTATCCAATTAAGTATGGGGATATTTATTTTTTGGCGCAACTGTTGCATCCTAACATATAAATAATTATGTAAGCCACAAATATCGTCTATCAATATTAGACATAAAATACCCTATAGAAAGGAAATAGGTTTCAAGAGAATTATAGAAATGATACTTTCATGAATATATAATTTTTATCCAAAAATAATAATGGAATATCATACTTGGTAAATGAATCATCAACATTGAGGGAAGAAGAACAGTCTCAAGGGAAGTAAAACAAGTGTTTTTAGAAAGAAGAGTTTTTTTAAAAATTATGTTCATTTTTCATAAATTTAAAATTGTATCATGAATATAAAATAAATTAAATTTTATGTAAAATTAAATAGTATTTGATTAAAATTAAAACAAAATTGTTACAAAAATGTGGCATCAAAGAGGATTAACCCAAAGAAAAGAAATTGGGTTCGAGATTCCCCTTACCTAATGTCTGAGTGCTTTGTTCACATTAATATCCTAGATAACGAAATTATAATCATTAATTAATAAATCCATAAATTTATAGAGATTTATTTATATAATTATAATATTATTTTGTTTTCTTTGGTCTATTTGGAGGACTAACAATGCTCAATTTTATAGTTTGATTGTGTTCATTTTCTTTGTTTTCATGATTGGTTCAATTTTATACATTTATGAAAGATCATGTAAGATAGATATAAACCTCTAGAATAAATATTTTATAATATTAATTAATATCAATATGAATAATTGGTATTATTTTTTAGTTGCTTTTATATAATAGGGATTATTCAGTACATAAAACGGTAATGATAATCATTTAGATTAATTGGGTGCTTTTTCAATTGTCATAAACTAGTTTTGATTTAATATTTAATGTTATGTATATAGGATAGTGTCATAACATAAAAAAAATTAATCCAAATATATTCTATAATATGTTTTAACCATTATAATGGTTTTATGACCATTCTTGGGGAATGTATTGTAAAATAAAAGTGCATCATTCACGATGGCAGTAAAGCAACACATCACAGACAATGATATAATTTTTAGAATAAAATGGATAAAAGGAAGTGTTTGATGTTCTATCATTACATTAACATAACCAAATTATATTATATTTAGTATACTATTATTATCATGAAAATCGGATAATAAGAGATGATGATAGAATAAAAAAAGAAAATAAATTGAAAAGAAATTAAAATAGAAGACCGATGATTTTTCCTCTTTAGTTATTCTTCTTGTGATGATACTCAGGGAAAGGTTTTTGTATTTTTTTAGAAGAAATACTCATATACATAACTTAGGGTATTGGGAAGATTATTGGATAGAAATTAGAAAAGCTTCAAGGCTTTCGAGTTCTGAGTAGATGAAGTGTTAAGAGGTCGTATTTATAGGGTAAAGAGGAATGTTTTTTTGATTATTTTATACATTATTATATTATTTTGTCTCAATTCTATAAATACTTTTGATTAAAAAGAATAAATAAAGTAATAAGAGAAATAGTATTTGAGATTATGTATTTACATCAACTATGACTCAAAAATTCATGATTTTTTTAAATACTATAAATTCTTGTATTTCATTATTCAACAAAACAAAATCTATTATAGATAAATACAAAATACTAAACCATAACATTTTTCAATGTGAATAATTAAAAAATTGATTCCATTTAGTGAAAATAATTTTCTTTTTTTAGGAAATTACTTTTTTTAAAGATACATTTAATCAAAAAATATGTTTTAAATTGTCACTGATTTTATAATCCTTTGAAAAACATAAATAAGTTCTCATAAAATAATCTTATACTTATAATAAAAAATAATACTAATTTTGGAATATAGTTCATGAAAATAAATATTCTATTAAATCGTTATTTTTATTGTAATCTAGCAAAAAACAATGGTCTTTTACGAAAATACCCATACCTAAATTATCATTTCAAAAACACATATATACATATACTATGATATAACTATAATACATTTTCATCTATAAGATGCCTCATTTTTATTTATACATTCAATGTAATCGTAACTATACTATTTTTTAGATTACTATTCTTAAGGGTCATGTTAATATTCCAAGGGTCATTTTACTATTCTAGTTGGATAGGTTCTTAAATTTCATTAATTATAAATTATTTCATTCTTCTTTTTTTAGAATAATGTTTTTCAATGACACTCTATGTTTTTGTACATTTTCTACCATATAACATAACAATAATAAGGGGAATAACAACATTCGTAAATGTTTTGGTTATTATATTATTCTCCCCTTTTAAAAATTCACTTAAAAGGTTTCTTTTTCGATAATCTTGTTATGTTATATCTCCTTCATTACTTCAAAATGATCCAATTATTATACTTCATACATATGTTTATTCCATAATAAATTGACTTAGTAATTAATTGATTTTCCTATAAATTGTATCCATAGTTCGAGACCATCACCTTCTACACCTCATTCGAGATGTCATTTTCCAAGAGTGCCACCTCTGGATGTAGTATGTGGGAGGGATATGGTATGAAATTACTCTGTAAGGATACAATAAAAACATCATGTACGTGAGATATGGTAGGTTTCAGTTCCATTGGATAGGCTACAACTCTAACATGATCAAGAATCATTAAGGGTAATATTTTCCTAGGAATTATCTTTCCATTAATCCCAAATCACTTGATCCTCTTCCATGGAGATGTGAGGATGAAAAAATTGTCTCTAAACTCAAATCCTAGGTACCATCAATTATTTTCTGTGTAGTTCTTCTATCGACATTAGGATTCCTTGATGTGCTGATGAATTTGTTTCCACATTCTCTTCAATTTCATCATCTATTTCAAGTCCGAGAATGTTATTTTAACTAACTATATAATATAATAATGTTTTTTTGCATAGTTTTTCATAAATGTCTTCCTATAGGTCCATTTGGTTGATCATGTAGAAATTATTGTCGAAAGATAACTCTAACAAAGGTAGATGTTGGTGTCATTAACCATTGAATCTTGTATAACATGCTCTAAATATGTCTCAAACTATCGGAATAGTACTATCAGTTTTTCCATTAGTTTGAGGGTGATAGGGTATGATGGGGATCCGATGATTTCTTATATCATGATGTATACTCATTCGACACATTGAGACTAATCTTAGATCTCTGTCAAATAAAATTTAGTATGGTACTCCATTTAACATTGAAACTTATCTAATTATATCCATGCATGTTGATTTAGTTTTAATTCCTCTTTAATTGAGATAAAGTCTTTCTACATTTTAATATGGTTCACAATAACCCATATTGTATTGCTTCCACTATATGGCATCAGAATTCTAGTGATAATTTCTATGGTGATGTTTTTCCATTTCCAATTTCATATGGGTAATTTTTTCATTGTCCCATTAGACGTTTTACTTTCATTATTCACTTTCTGACATGTTAGAAACATTGATGTATACTCATCAATATCATTCATATTATCCCACCAGTAGTTCTTTCAAAGGTATCAATACAACTTTTTTTCTCCAAATATGAATAGCGAAGGTTGAGATATATTAATCATTTAATATATATTTTTTTATCTCTGGATTAGATGGTACAGATATCTATACCCAAATATAAAAACACTTTCTTCTTCCATTTTGAACACTATATATTTTCTATTTCTGTTTGTTTCTACCTTTTTCCAAATTTTCACATCATTCCTTTGAGCATCAATTTTTTTTCAGGAGAGATTGTTTAGAAATAATTTGTGAATTGATTGATGAAGTTCCTTTCTTAATGACTCTGATATCCTTTGTGCAGGACCATGATTGACGTACATGGAAATTAAATTAATTTTTTGGATTACATAACACATGAAAAAAAATCAGACACCCAAAGACAATATTAGTTTACTGTTTTTGGAAACATAGAACCTAATGTTCTATCTTGGAGAAAGATCTTCAATGTCTCTCATAACAATATTTCCCATTTTTTTCTTAAAAAATATTTCATTTTATCATTAGTAAAATAAAACATAAAAAGTGTGTGATCAAATTATCAATCATAGTAATCATTGGGAACATAAAACAATCCCTAATAATAAAAATGTCAAAACATGAAGGTAAAATTTATATATCAAAATCATGAGTCTTCAAATAAATCTTGGCAGTACGTAAGTCATAGATCATAAAGGAACATTAACCATGATTTAATATCATTTTCATAAAACATGGAATTGTGGAAAGCTAATAAGCATATAATAATATTTCCCAATTATCTAAGGAATTTCTTCCAGCACCATCATAGTGGATAAAGTCCATTATTGAACCAAGTTTACACCTCCTCCCAACCCTATATTACAGAACATTATTTACATGATGTTCTAGTCATGTCTATCTCATGAGAAAAAAATTATTACCCAATGAAATATAGGGGGATATAGGATCCACTAATCTCATAGTGAAATCATTCTTACATGTTCCACAAAACTTAAAACATTCACTATAGCATAACCCAGTGAAACAAATTTGTTTCATAAACATTATTCCATCATAACATCATCTATATATTATAAATTTATTTTATACGAATAATTACATTTTAAACACAATCAAATATAATTAATAATTGTTATAGAAATATAATACTATGTTATCTTAGATGAAAAACTATTTTGATAAAACACTGATGGTTAATTCCTGAGGAAAATACCCTTTATTCTTAAAAAACATATTCCTTCCAAAAAATCTCACAAAAATTTAGAGGATATTATTTTATGTGAAATTAAACTTGTATGATTGTAGGGAAATATTCTGAGAAATAAGGAATTACAAAGGTGTAAAAATTTATTCATGTTGTACTAGTTAAAAACATTATTCTCGTTCTTTTATCAGAAAAGTCCAAATATACCTCATAGAAAAAATGAAAATTAAAATATATTCATACCATTTAGTAAAAATTCACAAATGGGTAAAATTCACATTAAAAATTTATATAATTAGATAAAGAATAATTTAAAATAAATATTTAGATAACATGGATGTGGATTATAACCACCCATTATTTACATACATTGTTATTACGTAAAAATTTAATAACACTTATTACCAAATATAACAAACCCATGAAAGGACAATATAGGTATAGTGTCTTTAGAAACTGGTAAAGATAAACAACGAGTTCATAAATCATCTACACTGTCTCCCTTTTATATTATCAAATCTAGAGTCCCTCTTTGGCATATCCTACTTAATACTCTTCTTCCTGACCTAGGGAAAAGAAAAAATACAAAGGGGTGAGATGAATGCTCAGTAAGGGTAAACAAAAGAAATATCAATCACATCATATTCATAAGAACAAAACATTTTGGAAATCTTAACCTGCAAAAGAGGTCATAATATAATAACATGGGATAAATAATAGTAGTGAAATGTAATCCCAATAATCATAACTTAAAACATGAAACTTTGTGGCATAAACACATAATCATAGAGAATAATTTCTTAGTAGTCAAGACTCATTTCCTGGACTATCTTAGCAGACAAAGTCCATTTCTGAACTGAGTTCACTCCTCATTTCAGTCCTGTTTCACTAAACCGGATAAACCTCCCATTCTAGCCATGCCTATCTCATGAGATATAAATATTTACCCAATGCATTGGAGGGAGATATAGGTCCAACCCATATCCTTATGATACCATAATTTTGTGTGCCACAAGTTCATAAATCATACATCATAGCATAACCCATGTAATAAAAATCGGATTCTTAAACATCATGCCATCATAACATAATTCATATAAGATAAAAGGAAATCATAAAAATAATTCCATCATAACATAATCAATTCAATGTAAAAATATGGATAGAAACATAACCCTTTATTATCTTAGATGGAAAATAATTTTGATAAAACACTTGAACTTCATTCTTGAAGAAAATATCCTTTCTACTTCAAAAATATTTTTCTATTCTTAACAAGTCATAAATTTTTAAACTAAAAGAAGTTGATTAAAAATAAACATGAAAACATTTAAATGAATATTCATTAAAATAATGTTCTAAAAATCCATTCATTCCGTATAAGTTAAAGAAAAACATTATTTTCGTACGTTGGCCGAAAAAGTCAAAAAAGTACCTTGTATTAAAAATGACAAAATATTGCATTCATATATTTTACTAAAAACTCACCAAAGGGTAAATTTGGTTTTAAACAATTGTAGGAGGATAGAAATAATATTACAAATTGAGGAAACATGGATGTGGATGATTAATATTCTCTAGTAAATTCTGAAATATAAACAACCTCAGATTAAAATGAGATTGCGAGATTTTCCCTTACCTTAGGTCTGATTTGCTTCGTACGTGTCCAAACCTCCTGTATAATTATTTAAATAATGTTATTGATTATTCCAGAATTTTAATCATTTTATGATATCATATATGGTCATATTCTTAGCTTCTTATTGGTAATATTTCATTGCTACTTGTTATTCAGGTGTTTATTGCTTTTTGTTCTTATGCGTGGTTTGTCGAATAAATTATTATTATTATTTTTATGTTACAGATACCTCATTTACATAATGGTATTAGTGTAATATATATCATACTTATTCATTCAATTCATTTATATAATCTTTATGCAATGATGATCATGTAGAACGAGTAGCATCACATCGTGGAGATGGTAGGCCAAACGTACGCATGGGTGATGATATCGTTCCCATGATCGTGGAATTGTATTGAAGTGTATGTATGCTATTTAAGAATAAATGAAACTTTAAAATAATCATGTATAGTTATTCCTTACACCAATTTATCCACCCAAGTAAGGTGGTGGAGGAAAATAGATTATGCCACGGCGTGGAGACGGTATTTCGTACGTTCACACGCGCGGTGATTTCATTTTTCGTAGGATGGATAGAAGGTGAAATATGGTTGTTACATATTTATAATAATATATCAGTATATGAGTGACACTGATGTTATTAATTCATAATGAAACAACTAAATAATAAGAAGTATAAGAAGAAATAAAGTTGAATGAATCGGTAACGGACATTACCTCTTATTTGAAGCACCTCTTCTTAACCATCTATTAGGGCACTAAATATGGTATTTGAAGAATTCCAAGACCTCTAGGATGTTTCTATAGAATTTTAGAAGAGAAATTGGCAGGGGTTGGCCGAGCTTGAAGGATCAATGTAGTGTAAGGAGGAGAGGGAGGAGGTGCCCTTTTATAAGGGAGGAGAGGGGCACGTTAGGAAAACTTAAAAAATTATTTTATTATAAAGTCATATTCGGTTTTTAATAGCTCAAAAGTTACTTATTTAGAAGATAATGTTGGGATGGGTCTAAATCCTCTCAACCAGTAAATTTTAGACAAGTTTAGGTTGCTATTTTAACCTTATCATTTAGATTTAACTCTAAGTTATATAATTTTACATTTACTGTGTCTTCTTCTTTTCTGACACTATATGGTTAATAAACGTACTATAATAATCCAAGAGAACGCCAAGTGGTTCATTATTAATATATATAACCATATATATGTCATTGGTCTAAACAGTAGATTTTTAGAAATAACATAACAATTAATAATATAAAATTTGTATTAAAAACTATTTTATGTCAATTTTGACACTATTTGGTACTTGATTTTTTGTGAAACCTATAACAACATTATTAGTTCTAAAAAAGCTAATTAAATCAATAATAACATGTCATATTAACCTATAAAATTAGTGTAATTTTTAAAAAGTATCAAATTACATTTATTTGGGTATTTATAATATCAATTATGTTAATATTTATTAATAAGGTAATTACTACATCATCATTGTGTCATAAATAAATTAAATTATTTAATGTCTAAAAAATTTAAATAAACTACCATTATGTAGGAAATATATTTATCTTTATAATGAATATTTATAGTATAATTTATCATATTCATAACATTGAATTAAATTTTTTTAGTTATTAAACTTTGATTTTAACTATTTTAACTCCTCTTTAAATAAAATAATATTAAATGTCCAAATCTAATCCATGTGGACCTAAATGGTCATATTTTATTCCTAAGGTTGTTTTTCGTCGAATTAAACTAATCCAATATAATTATGACATATGTTAGGGAAATAATAATACCATTTTTACCCTTAATTACCCTATTTACTTTTAACCGTGGTAAAAAAATGTTATTATTCACCAAAAATTATTTTTCTCTTATTGAACCACATTTTACTCCTTGATATTAACTGCGTCTCTCATATTTTTGAAATTACACTCATAGAAGCATTAAAATTATGATTTATGTAACTTTTCAAACTCTCTAAGGTGGTGGGTAAAAGACGGTGAAAAGTTCAATAAAATTTATATATGTCTAAAATTATTATAAAATTACACCAATGAATTAAATTGAACCCGTATAGGTATTAAGTATCAATTTTGGCAGAAAATAAATTTAAATAAAATAAATAATTATTAAAATAAAAAGTCGTTTTTAAATAGTAACCCGGTGTTTTCACTATTCATCAAAAATTGAATGTTTTCAGAAAAATACCAAAAAATCACCCTAGGCTATTTTCGATATTCCGAATCCAAAAATGAAGTCCATTTTGAATGATAAAATTTATAAAATTTCAAAAATTGGGTATTACTATTCATAATGTCTAGTTTAAATAATATTTTAATAACATATAGTTCTTTAGTGAAACTCAGAATTACGTACGACACACGCTATCGAGGAAGGTTGTGATTGCGTGTAAAGGAAGCCAAGATAGTGTTCTGTGTAGTGAAAGAATCCTTTTATGATTTATATAACATAAAAACAAATTATTTCTCATAAAATCTTAGGTGTTACATTCTACCCCCCTAAAAATGAATTTCGCCCTCAAAATTCGTCACTTTGAAACAAACAGATGAGGATACCTCTTCCTCGCCATGCCCTCAAGTTCCCATGTAGCTTCATCTAATTGGTGGTTCCCCCATAAAATGTTCACCAAGTGAGTGGTCTTGTTCCGTAGGATATTTTTACTACAATCCAGAGTCTCTATCGGTTGTTCTTCATAAAAAAGATCTTACTCCAGTGGTATAACTTCTGAGCTGAGTACATGTGAATGATCAGGTATGTACTTTCTCAGGAGAGATACATGGAGAACATCCTGAACTTGAGAGAGATTCGGTGGAAGTGCCAATCGGTAGGGGACCTTCCCAACACGATCCAGTATTTGAAAAAGAAAATATATACCTAGGGCTCATATTTCCCTTTTTTCCAAATCTCATTACTCTCTTGCAATGAGATATCCTAAGAACACTTTATAAACCATTTCAAAATCTAGGTATTTTCTTCGATAATAGGCATAACTTTTTTGTCGTCTCTGAGATGCTCTTATGTGTTTTTGGATAGATCTGACCTTTTCTGACATCCCATCAACAAGATCTAGTCCTAATAGCATTTTTTCCCCAACTTCATCCCGAAAATATGGAGTCCTGCATTTTTTCCATAGAGAGCTTCATAAGGAGCCATCTGAATACTACAGTGAAAGCTATTATTATTAGAAACATCCACCAAAGGTAGGTGTTGATCCGAACCACCTTTGAAATCTATAGAACAAACTCTTAACATATCTTCTAGAGTTTGAATTGTTCTCCCAGACTGACCGTCTGTCTGAGGATGATAAGTAGTGTTGAAACTCAACTCTGTATCCAGTGTATGCTGAAGACTTCGCCAAAACTTTGAGTTAACCTCAGATCCCGATCAGATATAATGGAAATTGGTACTCCATGCAATCTTACCACATCTTTCACATATATCCTATCAAGATGATCCAGAGAGGAATCTTCTTTAATAGAAATGAAGTGTGCAGACTTTGTAAGATGATCAACTATGAACCAAATAGCATTATTGTCGTTGGATGTTAAGGAAGTCCGGTGACAAATTCCATAGTTATTTTTTCCCATTTCCATTTGGTTATGGGTAATTGTTGTAACATCCCTTAGACTTCTGTCTCTCAGCTTTAACTTGCTGACAAACCAAGCATCGAGAGACATATTCAGTAACATCACTTTTCATGGAATCCCACCAAATGTACTCTTTTAGGTCTCTATACATCTTCGTGCTTCTAGGATGAATAGATAATGAATAACTATTAGCCTCATCCAGTAGATCCTTCTTTAATTATGGGATGGGGGGAACACAAACCTGATTCTTGAACATTATTATCCCATCACAATCAAGGCTGAATTCAGAAACAATTCTCACCTTCTTTTGTAACTCTACATCTTCTTTTTGTGCCTCTTTAATCTTCACATGTATAGATGGTTGAACATTAATTTGAGAAAGATAATACTTTTCCCCTTTCATTATAATTCCATGATCCATCCTTTGTAAATCTATAAATATTGGATATTTTGTAATCCTCACCATGGATAAGCTAGCATGGTCTTGTCGACATAATGCATCTGCCACCTTGTTTGCTTTCCCAAGGTGGTAGAGAATTGAGTAGTCGTAATTCTTAATCAGCTCCAACCATCTTCTTTGGTTCATATTCAACTCCTTTTGTGTGAAAATATACTTTAAACTTTTATGATTAGTATAAATATCACACCTTTCACCATAATGATAATGACTCCAAATATTTAATGGAAAGATTATTGCAACTAACTCCAAATCATGAGTTTGGTAATTTTTCTCCTGGATTTCAACTATCATCAGGAATAAGCTATCACCATATCGTTTTGCATGAGAACACACCACAATCCCTTCTTGGATGCGCCACTATATATCACAAACCTTTCTCCACTACAAGGAAGTGTGAGCACAGGTGCACTGGATAACCTTCTTTTCAAATCCTTGAAATTCTCTTCGCACTCCTCCATCCACACGAACTTAACTCCTTTTCGAGTCAACCTGGCGATTGTATTAGATAATGGTGAAGAATCTTTCAAAAAACGTCGATAATATCCAGCCAAACCAAGAAACATTCGGATCTCAATTATTGTTGTTGGTCTCGACCATCTTTTGATAAACTCTATTTTTGCTGGATCCACAGATATCCCATCTTTTGAGATTATGTGGCCCAAAAATGAATCTTTTTGAAGCCAAAATTCACACTTGGTAGATTAGGCATAAATCTTATTCTTTCTCAAGGACTTCAATACAATTCTCAAGTGATCTTCATGTTCATAATTTCTCTTTGAATAGACAAGAATATCGTCTATAAAGACTACCACAAACAGATCAAGATAGTCTATAAAGACTCTATTCATCAGATCCATGAAGATAGCAGTGGAATTAGTAAAACCAAATGGCATCACTATAAATTCATAGTGTCTATACCTTATACGGAAAGTCGTCTTTGGTATATCCTCCCATTTGACCCTTAATATATGATACCCTAAATGAGGATCAATCTTGGAAAAGTATTAAGCTCTTCATAGTTGGTCAAATAAGTCATCAAAACGTGGGAGAGGATATTTATTCTTGATAGTGATGTTGTAATGTTCTCGATAATCAATGAAGAGTCCCATTGATCCCTCTTTCTTCATAACAAATAGAAAAGGTAATCCCCAAGGTGACGCACTAGGGAGTATGAATCCTTTATCAATATTATCTTGGAGTTTCTTCTTCATTTCCTATAACTCAATTGGGGCCATTATATAATGTGCCTTTGAAATGGGCATAGCACCCGGAATGAGTTCAGTTGAAAACTCAACTTCACGATTTGGTGGAAGACATGGAAATTCCTCCGGAAATACATCATAAAACTCCCATAGAATGGGAATATTCTTAATCGTGAGTTTCTCTCCAAATATTTGAGATATTTAACCTTCATTTAGTGGAATCAAGACCCATTAGATGGAATGAATTTCCACTGGAAGGATATGTTCATACTTGCATTGATAAACAATCATAGATTGATCTGAAATATGAAATGTGACTTCCCTTATTTGGAAATTGATATGAGCTATATATAAAGAAAGCGAATCCATTCCACGAATCACATCAAATTCCACTATACAAAGGATCATAAGATTGTCATCAAGCACATTCCCACAAACATTAATCGGAGAATAATAATAAACTTTTGATGCGACTGTTTTCCCATTAGGGGTTTTCACAGCTAACTCAACATCTAATTGTTGATGTAATACAGCGATACCCTTAGAAAATTCTTCCGAAATAAAATATTGGGTGGATATAGAATCAAATAGAACATTTTCCACTTAAAGTGTATGGTAATTGTACCTTTCACCACTTCGATATCATACTCTTCATCGCTTATAGAAATTGAATGTGACTTTCCTTTTTCTTCATCCTTAAGAGTTTGTTTACGGCGATCATCATCAAAAACCCTTGGATTAGGGAATTGATTAGAATAATGCCCTATTTCCTTGCACATGTAACATTGAATTGTAGGAGGTGCACTCTGTGTAGCCTTTTATTTGTTTGCATCACTAGAAATCTTCTACCCATCATTGCAGCATTCAAATGCCTGATGACCTTCCTTTCCACATTTGAAACATTTACTTATCTCATTAAGACAACCCCCTACGTGTTTCTTTACACACATTGATCATATAGGAAAAATCTTATTCTTTTCAGTGTGCTCATTAGATTTTCCTTTGAATACCATTTTCCACTTCTTATCAAACCCATACGACTGATGGGTTACTCCAATATTCATCTCAACCTTGAGAGCACATCGAACGATTTCCTCGTAGCTATTGAAGTCCCTTATGGATAACACCCTTCGAAGACTTGGTTTTAAGCCACTAAATAATGGATCGATCTTACTCTCAGGTTGGATAATAATCCCAGAAGCGTACCTTGCATGTCTTGTAAAAATTGCTTCGTAGGTACCAACAGATTCATCATCCTTTTTATTTAGTTAAAGAATCTCCTTCTCCATATTTGTTCGAAGAATAAGAGGGAAGTACTTATTGAAAAATAAGTTTCTGAACTTGTCCCATTCCATGGATTCAATTTCATCCCTTTGCCTCATATTCTTGATAAGATTACACCATTGATCTGATTCACCTTCCAAATGAAATACTGATAAGATGACTTAAAATTGTTTAGAACATTAAAGAAGTTAAAATATATTTTCAGAGGTACTGATCCATTGTAATGCCACTAATGGATCTGTAGACCCGCTGAATGAGGGTGGACACTGCCTTATGATGGATTCAACAGAATGTTTCTCCTTTGCTCGTTTGGAAGTCCTCCATGATTTATATCTTGAGAAAGTTGTGTGAGCATGGCTATGAGATTTTGTATTCCAGATCCCATAAAGTTTGGTTGCTCAGGGGTATAATCATTGCATTTCCCGTCACATTTTTCATTAACATGGTTCCTTCGGGTTCCAGCCTTTGACTAAAACCAATAAGAATAGTGTGAGAAACACTAATCATAATAGTAAAACCACATAATCAAGAAAAAAATTTCACTCTTTAGGTCTTATCATAGGTTATGCATGGCCATTTCTCAAAAAATAATATTTTTTCCTATTCTTAGACATATCCTTAGGGTTTTTACTATGGCTTTAACATCCTAGTTTCCAAAGGAAGACTATACCCTTCCTCTGTGACCAACTATAATGGTCTGTAATTACTTCTAGTGGAATATAATTGATACCTATTTGGGAACTCCATGGGTGGCTACACCCCCTGGGTGGGATACACCACCATCCCTAGTAACAGGCATTTCCTCATGAAGCCCTTGGGCAAAGATCCATGCTTCGTCCAATGCTCACATGTGACAGTTCCCAAGGATCAGATTCATTCCTACCTCCTTTGCCACTAATAACAAATATAATGACCCGTACTTTACATACATTGTTATTTCTTTAAAATTTATGCAAAATTATTAAAACATATAACAAAACCATGATAGGATCGTATAGGTATAGTTTCTTTAGAAACTGGGAAAGATAAAAAAACTAGTTCATAAATCATCTACACAGTCTCCCTTTTATTTTATCATATCTAGAGACCCTTTTTGGCATATCCTACTTAATACTCTTATTCCTGGCCTGTGTAAAACAAAACATATAAAACTATGAGCTCAAATGCTCAGTAATGTTAAACAAATGAAATACCAATCACATCATATTTATAAGAACACATCATTTTGGAAATCATACCCTGGAAAAGAAATCATAATATCATAACATGGGATAAATCATAATAGTGAAATGTAATCCCAATAATCATAATAGAAAACCTGAAATTTTGTCTTATACACACATAATCATAGAGAATCATTTCTTAGTAGTCAAGACTCATTACCAAAACTATCTTAGCGGACAATTTCCATTTCAGAACCGAGTTCACTACTCGTTTCAGTCATATTTTACTGAACCATATTAACATGACGTTCCATCCATGTCTATCTAATGAGATATAAATATTTACCCAATGCATTGGAGGGAGATATAGGTCCCACCCATATCATAATGATACCATTCTAATGTGTTCCACAAGATCATAAATCATACATCATAGCGTAACCCATGTAATAAAAATGGGATTCTTAAACATCATGCCATCATAACATAATTAATATAAGATAAAAGGACATCATAAAAATAATTCCATCATAACATAATCAAATCAATGTGAAAATAGGTATAGAAACAAAACCCTATATTATCATAGATGGAAAATAATTTCGATAAAACACTTGATCTTAATTCTTGAGGAAAATATCCTTTCTACTTCAAGAAAATTTTTCCATTCTTAACATGTCATTCAATTTTAAACTAAAAGTAATTGATTAAAAATAAAAATGAAAACTTATTAAGGAATATTCCTGGAAATAATGTTTTAAAAATCCATTCATGCCATATAATTTAATGAAAAACATTCTTTTCGTAATTTGGCAGGAAAAATCAAAAAAGTACCTCATACTAAAAACGATAAAAGATTCCTTTCATATATTTTTCTAAAAACTCACCAAAGGGTAAAATTGGATTTGAAAAATTTTAGGAGGATAGAAACAAAATTAAAATTTTGGGAAAATGGATTTGGATGATAAATATTCCCTAGTAACTTCTGATGTATAAATAATCTTGGATAAAAATGAGATTGCGAGATTTTCCCTTACGTTAGGTCTGATTTTCTTCGTACGTGTCTGAACCTCCTGTATAATTATTTAAATAATGTTATTGACTTATTCCTGAATCTTACTCATTGTTATTATATCATATATGGTCATATTTTTAGCTTCTTATTAGTAATATTTCATTGCTAGTTGTTATTTGGGTGTTTATTGCTTTTTTTTCTTTTGCTTGTTTTGTCGAATAAATTCTTATTATTATTTTTAGGTTATAGATACCTCATTTACAGAATGGTATTAAGGAAATATATATAATATTTATTAATCCAATTAATTTATATAATCATTATGCAATTAAGATCATGTAGAACGAGTCGCATCACATCGTGGAGATGGTAGGCCGTACCTATGCACGAGTGATGATATCATTCCCATGATCGTGGAATTGTATTGAAGTGTATGTATACTACTTCAAAATAAATATCACTTTACAATAATCATATATAGTTATTATTTACACCATTATACCCATC
The DNA here is from genome assembly GCA_963277665.1 of Viscum album. Taxonomy (NCBI): domain Eukaryota; kingdom Viridiplantae; phylum Streptophyta; class Magnoliopsida; order Santalales; family Viscaceae; genus Viscum; species Viscum album. The sequence goes on from OY728129.1 coordinate 316,998,536, forward strand.
CAAGGATGGTGGTGGTGGAAAACAGATTACACCACGGCGTGGAGACGGTATTCCGTACGTACACATGCGCAATGATTTCATTTTCCAAAGGATGGATAGAAGGTGACATAGTGTTGTTTCATATTTATAATAACATATCATTATATGAGTGATACTTATGTTATTTCTTCATAATGAAACAACTAAATAATAATAAGTAGAAGAATAAATAAAGTTGACAGAATCGGTAACGAACATTACCTCTTCTTTGAAGCGCCTCTTCTAAACCATCTCTTAGGGCACTAAAGATGGTTTCTGAAGAAGACCAGGACCTCTAGGATGTTTCTATGGAAGTGGAGAAGAGAAACTGTCAGGGGTTTTCCGAGATTGAAGGCTCAAAGTTATGTGAGGATGAGAGGGAGGAGGTGCCTTTTTATAAGGGAGGAGAAGGGCACCTTAGGAAAAACATAAAATATTATTTTATTATACAGTCATTTTCGGTTTTTAATAGTTCCAAAGTGACTTATTTCAAAGATAAAGTTGGTATGGGTCGAAATACTCTCAGACAATATATTTTAGACAAGCTTAGGTTACTATTTTAACCTTATCATTTAGATTTAACTCTAAGTTAAATAATTTTACATTTACGGTGTCTTCTTGTTTTCTTACACTATATGGTTATTAAACTCACTATAACCAGAAAAAAACACCAAGTGGTTCATTATTAATATATATAACCATATATAAGTCATTTTACTGAACCTTAGATTTTTAGGATTAACGTAACAATTATTAATATAATATTTGTTTTAAAAACAATTTTTTGTCAATTTTGACACTATTTGGTGCATTATTTTTGTGAAAATAATAATAGCATGATTAGTTAAAAAAAGTTAATTAAATCAATACTAAAATGTCATATTAACCTTTAAAATTAGTGTAATTAATAAAAAGTCTCAAATTACATTTATTTGGGTATTTATAATATCAATTATGTTAATATTTCTATAATAAGGTAATTACTGCATCATCATTGTGTCATAAATAAATTAAATTATTTAATGTATAAAATTATAAAAAAATATAATTATGTAATAAATATCTTTTTTTATTTCAAATGAATATTTATAATCGAATTTATCTTATATATAACCCTATATAAATAATATTTTAGTTATTAAACTTTGATTTTATCTATTTTAACTCTTCTTTAAATAAAATAATATTAAATGTCCTAGTCTAATCCAAGTGGACCTAAATGGTCATATTTTATTCCTATGGTTTTTTTGGTCGAATAAAACTAATTCAATAGAATTAGAACATGTGTTAGGGTAATAATAATACTATTTTTACCCTTATTTACCCTATTTACTTTTAACCGTGGTAAAAAAAGTTATTATTCCCCAAAAAGTATTTTTATCTTATTGAACCACATTTTACAACTTGATATTAACCGTGTCTCTCAGATTTTCAAAATTCCACTAACAGAAGCGGGAAAGTTATGTTTTATGTAAATTATCAAACTCTCCTAGGAGGTGTGTAAAAGAGGGTGAAAAGTTCAATAAAATTTTTATATATCTAAAATTATTATAAAATGACTCCAATGAATTTCATTGAACTTAAATAGTTATTAAGTATCAATTATGACCTAAAATAAATTTAAATAGAATAAATAACTATTTAAATAAGAAGTCATATTTTAAATAGTAACCTAGTGTTTTCACTATTCATCAAAAATTGAATGTTTTCAGAAAAATACCAACAATTCACCCTAGGCTAATTTTGATATTTAGAATCCAAAAATTAAGTTCATTTTCAATGATAAATTTTTTAAAATTTCAAAAATTGGGTATTACTATTCATAACGGCTAGTTTATATAATATTTTAATAACATATCGTTGTTTAGTGAAACTCGGTATTGCGTACAACACACGCTATCGAGGAAGGCCGCGATTGCGTGTAAAGAAATCCATGATAGTGTTGTGTGTAGTGAGAGATTCCTTTGATGATGTATATAACATAAAAACAAAATATTTCTCATGAAAATATCAGGTGTTACATGGATGATAAATATACACTAATGAATACTTACGAATAAACAATCTTGGATAAAACAAAATTTAGAATGTTATCCCTTACCTTAGGTACGATATGATTTATATGTATCTAAACCTCCTATATAATGATTTATTCATTGTTACAGATTTATTATGAAATCATAATCATTTTTATTATATCATGTATGATAATATATTCATTCGTTTATTTGTAACGTTTCATTGTTTCTTGTTATTTGGGTATTAACTGCTTAATGTTCTATTTCATGTTTTGTACGATAAGTTATTATTCATAATTTTATGTTATAGTTATATCATTTTAATTATGGTATTAGTATAATATATATCATATTTATTCATTCAATTCATTTATATAATCAAGATTTAATAAGGATTTTGTAGAACAGATCGAATCGCACCATGGAGACGGTAAGTCGTACTTACGCACAAGTGATGATATAATTATAAATTTTTTTGAATGGTATTGAAGTAGATGGTTCATATTATCTTAGAATAAATTTATTAATTCCATCATTATACCCAACCATGTATGGTGGTGGTGAAAAATAGATTACACCATGGTGTGGAGATGGTAAGTTATAGAAACGCACGTGTGGGGACTTCATTTTTCATATGATGGGAAGAAGGTATAATATGGTTTTTTCATAATCATGATTACCTCTAATTATATATCTACTACTATAGTTATTAAATTATATTGAAATAAATCATGATGAGTATGTAGATGAAAAATGTATTTTTAAAGATTCAGTAAATGATATTACCTCTTCATCGATGTGCCTCCCAGAAATATCCACATAGAGAAATAGAGTTGTTCGTTAAAGAATATGAGAATGTATAAAATGTTTATAGGGATGTATATAAGTTAAATTTTTAGGGGATGGTAAATCGTGAAGGCTCAAAATGAAGTGAATATTTGAGGGGTGAAGTTCCCTTTTATAATAGAGGTGAGGGGCACTTTTAGAATCCTCAAAAATATTAATTTATAATAAAATCAAAACCTACAAAGAAACCTAAAAACTTCCCAATTTATAAGGTGATATGAGATATCAATGAAATATCATCAACCAGTAAATTTCAAAAAAGTTTTATGTCACATCAATCTTTATCATTTTAATTATCAATTAGTAATTCTATTTATTTTTTAACTAGGGTAAAAAGTAATTCAATACTAAAAGGGTGAAATATTTACATAGATGATGTAAATTAAACTATAAATGAATATTTCAGAAAATAAAAATTATTATATATTTTTGATAATGTTATATGATTATTAAATAATTTAATAAATCATTATTTTGGAAATATATCTATTGTGTCAATTTTGACACTATTAATTTAATATATTTTTAACAATATCATTATATGATTTTATCCTTCAACAAAATATTTTAACATATCTATAACAGGTCTAGGGAATATATAAAATTTATCATTCAAATTAATTATCCTAAAATATATTTATTTTAACAGTTTTATAACATTTTATTATATTTTTATTTATAAAATAATTACTACATCAATATTGTTTAATTATTTAATAAAATTATTTAATGTAGAAAATAAAAAAAAACTAAATGATATTATCCATATAAGTTTAAAATATTTCCGTGTAACATATACATTAAAATTTATCTGCTTGAAAATCCAACGTTAAACAATTTATACTAATTAAAGTAAGAAAGTGACAATTTTAAAATTATAGTAAATAAAATAATATTACTGTCCTAATATATTCCATATAGATCCAAAAGGTTCATATCTTTACCATTGGATACATATGGCTGATATATACTCGATCAATTACATTTGTTAATTTTTTATTCCTTTAATGGTTATTATCATTTTAATAATAACTGGGTTATTAATTTTTTATCAATTAAATAAATTATGCATCATCCATATATAAAAAATTATGGAAATTATTTCATTTCTAAAAAGTAAAAATAAATTACCATGGTAAATATAATCATTTTATATTTCCCGTATGTATTTATAGTCTAATTATTCTTTGGTATATCCTTATTCTATTAATGATATATTATTTAAAACATGAATGTTGAGTCTTTAAATATTTATTAAATAAAATATTTTAAATACCATAATACATCTCAAATGGCACCAAAACATCAAAATAGATTTTTATTAGTGAAATATATTTATTAAGTTAAAATTTAAAATTTATATCTGTTTATACCACCCATTTTCTATATGTGGATACATAATAGATATTTTAGACAATGAAATGAAAATTTGTGTCTTTCATTGATTATAATATTATTTCTGTTATTCTCATAGAAAAGTGTCCATTAAATGACATAATTTCAATAATTAAGAGTTAATGGTCGAATTATATTCATCAAATAATTTTTTTTTCAATTTTTTTGGTAATTTATAGTCATTATATTTTTTTAACCTTAATTTCATAATTTACCCTTAACCATGGTAATAAAATTTACCATGGTTACTATTCATATTGGTAATAACTAAAAGTGACCTACTTAACAAATTGGACGTCTGAAATTTTAATATAAATTCCGTTTTTCAAAATTATATACACATAAGTATTTTATTTAAATTTAAAATAAGACATTCAAAATCTCATGAAAAACATTTTTTTTAAATCCCCTTTTTAAATAGAAAATGATTAAATAATAAATTCAGGTATAAAATAATTTTAAAAGTCCATTATTGGATAAAAATTAACTTATTAATATTTAAAACTAATCCAAAAGATAATTTTAGTATTTAATGGCTTTAAAATAAATATAGTATTTTTATAATACATCAAAAATTGAAACTGTTTAAAAAATTAACAAAAATTAATCCCAAGTAAATATATATATTCCTCACTAAAATAATAATTGTTTTATTTAAAATTAAATATAATATGTTTTTAAAAAAATATTTCAAATGGGTGGTCCATTAAAAGGTATAATATTTTATTTTTTTTAAATGTACTTTTATCCGAATATTTTATTTTTTTTCTTATATAATGTTCTAGAAAATATATAAGTTGGATTTTGATGTTATATAAAATTCAAAATGAGGTTAATTCTATTCATAATGGATATTTTATATCCCATTAGATAATAATATTTTAATATTATATTGTTGTATTGTGAAACTCGGTATTGCGTACAATGAAATCTATTAAAGAAGGTCACTCTTACCTTTAATGAAAGCCATTTCAGTGTGAAGTTTAGTGCAAGATTTTATTTGTGTTGTGAATAAAACAATACAAATATATTTCTTTCTTACAATGAGAAAAAATTATATATTCAGTGTTGTGTGAAATGAATTCTATCAAAAGAGCAATAAATTTTGTGTAACACCATCCAAGTATAGTGTTGCGTATACTACAAGCTAATATTGTGTTGTGTATAGCGCAAGATAATATTAGTGGACTATACAACACAAGTAATCATTAAAATATCTCTAAAATTTCCAGGATATTACATTATACACTCCTTGAAATGAATTTCTCCCTCAAAATTTGTTAGGTTTAAAAAAGGATCACCACTTGAATGTTTCGTTCATGGAAACACCCATAGTAAAAATGAAAACTAAAACCTCATTTTAAACAGGAACGATAGAAACAAAACAGTTACCCAATGAAACTCAGTATTGTGTTCTCACATAGAAGAAAATAGGTGGGAAGTGAAAACACAGATATGGAAAAGAAATCTGACCAATACTTTCTAATGGATAGTGATATATAAAATGGTTCGAAGAAAGTTAAAAACCATAAAGCCATTAATATTCAACGATTTAAGGGAACATATGATTCAACATATAAGAAGTTACTAGGATAACCTTTTTTGTTTTTAGGATCCTTTTCCAAAACCTGAAGAACATGAGAATAAATACATACTTGATTTATGTATAATCTCACCGTCTGTTGTTCCTTGAACAATTTATAATTCATCTCTAATTGAACGAAATTATGTTACATTTTTCATTAGTGAAGTGTTAATATATCATTTGATTCATAAAGATAATGATATTTCATTCCATCTATCTCAAAAAAATTTCTATTACAAGTAATGAAACATGCATAAGTCCACCAATAGTGATATAATACATATATCTAAAAAAATTCAATCATAATATTACTTATACTATCCATAATTGTATAACATTACAACACTTCTAAAACTAAAAAAATGAAAATTTAGATACATGTGAGCTAATTTGATATAACATTTATCTCTCATATCTCATAAGGTAATTCATTTTTGTCACATTCCAGACATATGAATACCTTAATCATGTATTCTCTTGAAACATTATAATAACATGAATTACCAAATAACCTTAGTAAATATATGTATTCTTTAAAAAATTTATTGATCAACATAGAAATAATAAAAAATATATACTCAATCCATGATATAACTTTTAAATTAAATCATTCATGAGGTTGTTAATATTATCAATCATCTTAGTATATCACTATCTAATCATTATGAACATACTAGGAATTTTCCAACAATTTATGTATATTTTTATTATTATAAATATTGATCAACATATATATTCAAATATTTAAGGAAAACCAGTAGTGTGACAATCCATAGATGTTACATTATTCTATAATACTGTAAAATTAATTATATAACATTATCAATGATAATCATGTAATCATTCTTCTATCTTCATAAACTGTTGACTGAGATTCATCATTTTATTCCTAAACACATCTTTTATCTCATATATCATTTGTTGTCTCTTCATTGTTATCTACATAAATACTACCCATTCAACTATGTTGATTCAATTCATAATATTTTCCCTTAGGGAATTCATTTTCCTAATGCACATACATTTCACAATTAAAATATTTAATCAACGTTGATGTCTTACAAATACCATTGTATTTGTATATTGTGATAACAGAATATATTCCTTTTCAATTACTAAATTTATGTTCTTGTTTTCCACACCCCAACAATCTTCCATTTTTTGAAATATATTCCTTGATTCTTATTTCCTCATTATTTACACGAGGAAAATTGAACTTTCATTCCTTTCTGATCACCATAAAACACTCCCTTTATATTGTTAGTTGGGTAAGGAAACTCACCAAAGAAGATATTATTGACCATATTATGAGATTTTATTATAAGGAATAACAACTATGTTTCACCTTCAAAATTTCATTTCTTTTAGATTATCATGATTAATATCATTCTATTGTCCATGGCATTCTCTATTAACATGAATCCTCAAATTTTGAGCCATTATCTAAAACAAAAAAATTATAGTGTTATAAGAAAAAAAATACAAGAAAAACTACATAATCACATAGGAGTACTTTCAATATCCAAAATTTTATGTTTAATCCTCGATTATTTAGGATTATCACAAAAACTCTGGGCCTATAACCTATACCTAAATTATCTTTAAAACAAACATATCCTTAAAAATATCTCATGGGATCTCACTAAAGTATATTCATCCAAGATTACAAAGGATAACTCAACATTCCATTTGAAACGAACCTTAATGACCCAATCTTTACATACATGGAAATTAAATTACTTTTGAGGATTACTTAATACATGACAGAAATAGTCACATAAAGACTATATTAGATTATTATATTATGAAACATAGAACATAATCATCAATCTTGGGGAAATATCATCAACAAAACCCATAACTATCTTACTTTTTTCCTACCCAAAACAGTTATTTATTTCCTAGGGAAAACAAAACCTAAAAAGGGTGATCTCAAATACTCATTAAGGGTAAACATTGAAAAAAATAGAAACCATAAACATAATAATGTAAAAACATGAACATATAATGTAAATATAAAAAACCATGAGTTATGAAATAAATCTTGGTAGTACTTAAGTCATATATAATAAAGAAAAATCAAACAAGATAAAATATAATTTCCATAAAACCAGGAATTGTGGAAAACAAATAATCACAAAATATGATTTCCATAGTAGCCAAGGCATTGCTGCCCGAACAATAATGGTGGACAAAGTCCATTTTTTTGACGAGTTCACTACCCACTCCATCCCTATATTACTGAACCATTGGTACATTTTGTTCCATTCATGTCCATATCATGAGATTTAAATCATTACCCAATTAATTTGAGGGAGATATAGGTCTAACCAATCTTATAATTAAATAATTCTTACATGTTCCCTAAAACATAATCTATTCCCTATAGCATAACCCAATGGATACAAAAATGGGTTTCATAAACATCATTCCACCATAACATAATTTATATATGATAAATGAATTTCATAAGAATAATTCCATGATACACTCAATAAAATCAAAGTAATAATAGTTATATAAAAATAATCCAATTTTATCTTAGATGGATAATAACTTCTGATAAAACACCTGAGCATAATTCCAGAGAAAAATATCCATTCTTCTTAAAAAAAAATTTCCTCCATAAAAATTCCACAAAATTTTAGAAGAAATCATTTAATATGAAAATAAAACTTTAATATTATAGGGAAAGATTAATGTAAATAAATCATGATGAAAATGTAAAAATATATTCATGTTGTAAAGTTGAAAAACATTATTCTATTACTTTTTCCGGAATACTTAAAAGTTCTTCGTACTGAAAACCAAAAAAGATCCCATTCATACGATTTAGTAAAAATTCAACTACGGTAATAATTCACATTAAAATTTATATAAGGATAAATAGAATATTTTGAAATATTTATTTAGGAAACATGGACACGATGATAAATATACCCTAGTAAATACATACGAATAAACAATCTCAGATAAAATGATATTCGAAAAGTTATCCTTTACTATAAGTATGATATGATTCATATGTATATAAAACCACTATATAATGATTTAAATAATATCACTGATTTATTTTAAAATAATACTAATTTTTATGATAACATATATGATCATATAGTAATCCGTCTCTAAGTAACATTTCCATGTTAGTTGTTATTCAGGTATTAACTGCTTTATATTCTTATGCATGTCTTGTAGGATAAGATCTTATTCATCATTTTAGGTTATAGTTATATCATCTAAATAATGGTATTAGTATAATATATATCATAATTATTTATTGAATTAATTTATAGAATCAGGATTTAATGATGATTATGTAGAACGAATCACATCGCACCATGGAGATAGTAAGTCGAACGTCTATAAGAGAAAAGATATATATCCAAATTTTTATGAATTTGGTTGAATTGAATGGTGTATATTATCTTGGAATAAATTTATTAATTCCATCATTATACCCATCCATGTAAGGTGGTGGTGAAAACAGATTTTACCATGACCTGGTTATGGTAAGCCTTACCTATGCCCGCGTGGTGATTTCAATTAACATAGGATGGGTAGAATGTGGACTATAGTTGTTTATTAATCATAATAACCTATCATTATATATGTACTACTATATTTATTACATTATAATGAAAATAAACCTGATGTGTAAGTAGATGAAAAACTATGTTTGGAATAATTGTTAAATTATAGTACCTCTTTTTCGATGCACCTTTTATAAATCTCCTCATATAGAACTATAGTTGGTCATTGAAGAAGAGCAGAACCTTGGGAATGGTGATAGGGAAGTTTAGAAGGGAAATTTTCAGGGTTTGGTCAGGATTTACCTATCAAAATGACGTAAAGAGTTGAGGGTGGATGTTAGCTTTTATAATTGAGGTGAGGCGCAATTTTGGAATCCTCAAAAAATATAAATTTATAATAATATCAAACCCCACTAAAAACCAGAAGAATTACTCAATTAAAAAGATGAGATGATGTAGTTTTGTAATCTCATCACCCAATAAATTTTAGAAATGTTTTTGTGTCAATTTTAGTATTACTATTTTTAATAACAGAAATAAATTCTATTTAATTTTTAACTATGGTAAATGTTATGTCAATACTAAATGGGAGTAATGCTTAACTAGTGGAATTAAATTAGACCATAAATGAATATTTTAAAATATAATAATTATTATATATTTTTAAATTTGTTTTATAATTTTTAAATAATATAACAAATCATTATTTTTAATATATATCAATTTTGTCAATTTTGACACAATTAATTTCATGAATTTTTTAAAATATCATGATAAGATGTCATACAAGAAAAAATATTTCAAAATATACCTAATGGATCAAGAAAAATATCTAAATTTAATTAGGAAAATTAGTTTTCCTATATTATATTTATTTTGATATTAGTAATAACATTTATTTGATACTTCCATTAATTAAATAATTACTACATCAATATTGTTTAATTATTTAATATATTTATTTAATGAATAAAATTTAAAAATAAAATACTATTTTGAAGATAAATTTACTATATTTTAGATGAATATATTTAGTCAAATTTATATTATTGAAAATGAAATAATAAAAATATAAGACTTATTAAATTATGAAGGTGACAATTTTAGCATTAAATTAAATTATATAAAATAATTGTCCTAGTCTATTCCATGTAGATCCCAATGGTCCATCACTCTCTAATTGGATGATAAAAGCTGATATATAAATGACTTATAAAATTTGGTAATGTTTTTTGTTGATAAAATGGTTATTATAATTTTAATAAAAATTAGTTTATTGGTTTTTTATCAATTAAATAATTTCTTCGCTGTCCATATATAAAACATTAAGGTAATTATTTCATTACTAAATAATAAAATTTAATTAACATGATAAATATAAATATTTTATATTTAAAATAAGTATTTACTGTCAAATTTATCTTCTTTATAGCCATAATTTAAAAATGATATGTTATTTAAAACAGGAATGTGACATCTTGAAATTTTCATTAAATAAAAATATTATAAATAACATAATATCTCTCAAATTATCCCAAAATGTCAAATATAAATTTATATGATAGATATATTAATATAATGTTAAAAATAATAAATTTATATTTGTGTATACCACCTATTTGTCCATATATAGATGCATAATAGATATTACAGAAAAAGAAAATGATACTTTGTGACTATCTTTGATTTAAATAATATTTAAGTCATTTTCATGGACATGTGTCTGTTAAATGACATAATTTTTATCGTAAAGTGTTATGGGAAGAATTAAATTCATTAAATAAAATTTTTTCCTTTGTTTTGGTCATTTTAAGGTCATTGTAATTTTATTTTTAACCAAAACTAACTATTTTACCCTTTATCTTGGTAATAAAATTTATCATAGTAAAAATTAATATTGGTCAAAAATAAAAGGGAAATACATACCAAATTTGTACCACCTAAATACCAATTTTATATACATTTTAAAATTTTCAATACACAATATTTTCAGAATTAAATTTAAAATAAAATCTTTAAAAAGTCACAAAAACAGTTTTTGAAAAAATGATACTTTTTAATGGAAAATGTTTTTATAATAAATTAAGTTGTAAAATAATTTTAAAAACTGTAATTAGATAAAAATGACCTATTTAATATATAAAAATATAAAATCATAATTTAGGTATTTAATGACTTTAGTATATAAAAAATTAATTTTTTACTATTCATCAAAAAATGAAACTTACCAGAAAAATAAAAAAAAAACTCAACATAAGTAAATTTTAATGTTAATAGAAAATGACAGTTATTCTTTAAAATAGAATATATAAAGTGTCCAAAATAAATTTCCAATGGTTAATCCATCAAAAAGAGGTAAAATATCATTTTTTAAAGTAGGTTTATCCACAAAAAATATTTTGTTCTTATATCATGTTCAAGAAAATATATATGATTAATTTTAATGTTATTTAAAATTAAATATGTGTTTAAAATTATTCTTAAATTCCTGTTTATATCCCAACAAATAAAAATATTTTAGTAATAAATCCTTTTTATTGATGAACTTAGTATTGTGTACATCACAGTCTATCGAGGTAGGTCGCTCTTGTATGTAATGCAAGCAATGATAGTGTTGTTTTTATAGTAATATTCCATTGGTGTTGTGTATAATATAACCCAAACATATTTCCTTCATATATTTAAAACAATATATACTCAGTGTTTCATGAAATGAATTCTATGAAAATAATGTGAAATTATATTTAATCCAAGACAAGTATAGTGTTCTATATAATGCAAGCTAAAACAGAGTTGCGTATAGCACATAATAATTATAGTGTACTATACAAAACAATATAAAAAAAATCTCATAAAATCATGGGAAGTTACATCCATCCTTCCTCGGTCTAAAAATATTTGATTCCTTTCAATTATAATTATTTATAATGATGTTGGATCTTTCTACTTAAATCATATACAACAATATTTTCTTTACCCTATTCTTAGTATATTGAGTGTTTATAATACATGATGATATTTAATAATCATCACTAGAAAATATTAAACTTCATCATTATAAATATATATATGAGGCTCTTATGATTAGTATATATTTCAAACTTCTCCCCATAGAGATAATGCAGTTAGATTTTTAATTCAAACATCACATCTTATAGATCTACATCATGAGTGGGATGTTTTTCTCGTGATTTTTTAAATGACTTGAGATGTATGCTATCACATTATTATTTTTCATGAGTAAACATCCTAAGATATTCTATGAAGATTTTTTATACACCATAGATAATTCCCCAATTTTTATATGTGTGAGTAATGGAAAAATGATTAGAATCATTTTAACTCATTAAAATAGTATCTAATTTCTACAGTCTAGAAAAACCATTCTACCTTCTATGTCTACTTGGTTGGTGGGTTTTACAATTGTTATTAGTTCATCACGATTCGCTAGAAATACTCAGCTAGATTAAACTATGGATCTATATTATATATGTTTTCATAGGCCAATCCTTTGATTACCATTTTCCTGGTAGGTTCCACATACATTCTTTTGTGGGTGATAACATGTCCCAACAATGATACTTCCTCTATCTAGAAATCACATTTTCGATAGTTCGTCTAAATTTTGTCCCATTATAAAGTCTTTAACATGGTATTCAAATTCACTTCATGTTCCCCAATTCTATTAGGGTATTTTAGAATAACATAAAAAATATAACCAAAAACTACTCGAGGTAATATCTAAAGACTCTAGTAAGACCTCCGCTTTTCAAAACATTAGAATTGCATAACATTTGTGGGATAATTATATACTATAAAAATAGATTCCAAAAGACCATAGTTGGAATAGTTCCTTTGGAATCATGGATACATAACACTAATATATAAAAGAATTACATAATCATCAACTATGTTCTTCTTGAATAGAACCCTTCTTATATAGATAAAACATAGTAAATATCATCATAACCTACAGGATGTAAAAAATAGGTGAGCTCAAATTATTTGTAAGGAAAAACAAGGGATACATATAAGAATAATCATTAGTATAACGGTATAAGAATGTGAACATAAAAAATATAAGATCATACCCTTCATATCAAAGATAATACCACAATTAAATACATAATTATTGGTATTTCATAGGTTGTAATTCTTAATTAAATAAAGTGCATAATCCAATAAAACATAAATTATGAGTAACACAGGGAAGTTTATAATACATTATATGAAATAATTATTTCAATAGTATACAAGGGATAACTTTCAAGAACATATTATTAGTATGGGTTCACTCACCATACCATCATAGTATCATGAGTTCACTCCTCATACAATATTAGTTGTCATGGTTCACTCCCATGGTCGTCTTTGTAATCAAGGTTCACTCCCAAGACCATATTATTTTATCTCATGAGATATAAATACATCCCCAAAGCATTAGAGGGAGATATAGCTCCCACAAATATAATGTTAAAATCATAAATACATGTTTCGATAAATCATTAAATAACATAACATATCCCATGAAATGAAATGGGTTTCATAATAATTTAAACATATCAAAAACTATGGAAACATATAAGTTTTCATAATTATTTCATCATAAACATAACCCATGAAAGAAGCTATTTTTAAAATAATATAACCCATGAAAGAGTGTATAGAACAAAAGTTGATGTACATGGACATTACATACCTTTTTATGAATAATTAATACATAACAAAAAAATGACACCAAAGGATGGTAATAGATTCATGTCATTGGAAACTTAGAACATAGTCTTTTAATCATGATGAAAGATTTTCAACACCACCCAAAAATATCTTCCACTTTTTTTCCTTACCTAAAACCTTTTTTTATATCTTTTGGAAAAGAAAACATAAAAATTGAGAGCTCAAATTATTAGTAACGGTAACCATGGAGAACATAAAAACAATCCATTAACATTTGAATATAAAAATATGAACATAATAAATGACATAAATCATGGCAGTACATAAGGAATAGATCATAAAGGATCATTAATCATGATAAAATAACATGGTAATAAAACATGTAATTATGGAAACCATTAGGCACATGATATTATTTACATAGTATACAACGCTTTTCTTCCAAGACCATCATAGTGGACAAAGTCCCTTATTAAATCTAGTTCACTCCTCGTTGTAGTCCTGTATCACTGAACCAGATAAACATGTCATTCCAGGGATGTCTATCTCATGAGATATAAATCATTACCCAATTCATTGGAGGTATATATTCGTCACACCCATCTCATAATGAAATATTTCTTACTTGTGCCTCAAAATAAACATAATTCATTCATCAAAAAATAAAATGGGTTTCATAAACATCATACCATTATATAGTAATCCATATAAAACAAATGGATATCATTTCATCATAAGAAGAATCAGAACATTTAAATAATAGAGACATTATAAATGAAACATAATCATTCTAAATAATGACATCTTTAATGGAAAATAGTTTTCACAAAACACTAGAAAAGTATTCTTGAAGAAAACATTGTTTCTTATTCAAAATAATTTTCTTATTTCAAAATTCCATGAAATTTCAAAATAAAATGATTTTCTATAAAATAATCATGAAATATTTTAGATGAATCATCATGTCAATAATGTATTATGAAACCATAAAAATCCATTCATGTCGTATAAGTTAAAAAACATTCTCCTTGTACTTTTTCCGGAAAAGTCAAAAGGTTCCTCGTATGGTAAAAAAAGAAAGATTCATTTCATAACACACTGTTAAAGTAAAATAGGGGTAAAAATGACTTAAAAAAACAAGAAAGAATATTAAACTCTTTATGAAAAACATTTTTATGTACATGAATGAAAAATATAACCCTAGTAAAGACTTATGTATAAGAAATCTCATATAAAAATGAGATTTGCAAAATCAACCCTTACCTTAAGTCCAATTTTATCCATATGAATCCGAGACTCCAGAATAGTGGTTTTAAACATATTATTAACTTGTAACATAACCATAATAATATTTATGATATCATACATGATTCAATTATTACTTTATATTACCTGTTCTTTGGTAAATTCAATGTTGAAGCAACATTTTGGGTAAAATTGTTTCATTTATTATACGTGTTTCGACTTGTTGTTCATGATATTATTACTTATATCCTGATTTACATAATTCCAGAATGTAAAACATGATTTATATGTAATATATATTCAGCATATAAATATATATGATAGATCAATAAATGGAATGAAATACACCGTTCATGGAGACGGTAGGTCGTACGTAAGCATGAATGATGTTTTCATTTCCTTATAGAATTGAATGGAATTAAGTAAATGAAAAAAATATGTACATAAATCCAGTATAATTATTATTTTATATATTTCATTATTATTTATTATATATACTTTATAATCATAATTTAATGGTTAATCAAGGTAAATGAATCTCATCGCGTTCGTGGTGACGGTAGTCCGAATGTACGCATGAGCAACAATATCATTCATTTGATATTAAAATCATATATAATTAGATGGTATATCATATATAATGAATAATCATAATGTTATATTTTTTATTTACATCATTTATAATTTTTATTAGACCCATTCAAATGATGAAATGTTTGAATAACAAACTACACAACGACGTGGAGACGGTAATCTGTACGTACAAACGTGTGGTGAATTTTTCATTCATAGGATGGATAAAATAACTAAATGGTTGTAAACTTTTTATAATAACATCATATTATATAGTATATAATGTATTAATTATTTTATAATGTAAATAATAAATAAGTAGGAAGTGGAAGAAGAAAGTAACTTGAAATAGGTGGTGAGATATTAACCTCTTCTTCAGGTTCTTCCTTTTGATTTGATCAAAAGGGGATCCTTAGGATGGATTTATGACTAAATGAAGGCCTCTATTATGATGGGAGGAATGTTGAGAGGGTATTTGGTTAGGGGTTTGCTGATTCAAATTGCTATGGAGGTGTGAATTATAGAGAAGGGGGAGTACCCTTTTTAAGAGAGGTGAGGGTCACCTTAGAAAAAACATAATATATTATTTTTATAATAAATTCATATTCATTTTATAATGGCTAAAAAGTGACTTATTTCTTAGATATGGTAGGGATGGGTCAAACTCATATCATCTAATAGGTTATACAAGTTTATTTTACCGTTTTAACCATATCTGTTAGATTTACCTCTAAGTTAAATAATTTAACTTTTACCGTGTCTTCTTTTATTATTTCACTATATGGTTAATGAACATTCTATAAACATCCAATAAAACCCCACTTGGTTCATTAATGTCATATATATTATTATATAAGTCTTTTGAGTGATCCTTATATTTTTAAGACCAACATATCAATTAATAATATAATATTTGTTTTAAAAACTCTTTTATGTCAATTTTTTCACTATTTGGTATTTTGTTTTTCATAAATTCAAAATATAATTATTACATCGAAAAAAATTCATCAATCCAACCCTAATATGTTATATTAACCTGTATAATTATTTTAATTCATAAAGTGTCAGAAATTACATTTATTTTGGTATTTATAATATCAATTATTTTAATATTTCATTAATAAGGTAATTACTGTGTCATCATTGTGTCATAAATAAATTAAATTATATATTGTCTAAAAATAAATAATAAACTAAGATTATGTATTAAATATTTTTATCATTCTAATAAATATTTATAGTCTAATTTATCTTATGTATAACCATATATTAAAAATGTTTTACTTATCAAACATCGATTTTAACTCTTAACTTTTCCTTGAATTAAACAATAATAAATGTCCTAATCTAATCCAAGTGGACCCTAAGGATCATATTTTATTCGGAATTTTTTTTGGTCGAATTACACTTATCCAATAGAATTAGGACATGTGTTAGGGTAATAATAATATCCTTTTTACCTTTAATTATTCTTTTTATTTTTAGTCGTTGTTAATAAATGATAAAATTTGCTATTCACCAAAAATTATTTTCATCTCATTGAACCACATTTTTCTTACTGATATCAACCATGTCTCTTGGATTTCTGAAATTCCACTCATAGAAGAGGTAAAATAATGTTTTTGGTAAATTTTCAAATTCTCCGAGGAGGTGGGTAAAATACGGTAAAAAGTTCAATAAAAATTGTATATATCTAAAATTATTATAAAATGACTCCAATGGATTTTATTGAACTTATATAGGTATTATGTTTCAATTTTTACCTAAAATAAATTTAAATAAAATAAATAATTATTAAAATAAAAATTCAGTTATAACCAATAACTCAGTGTTTTTACTATTCATCAAAAATTGGATGTTTTTAGAAAAATACAATGAATTCAGCCTAGGATAATTTCGATATTCCAAATCCAAACATGAAGTCCATTTGGAAACATAAGATTTATAAAATTTCCATAAGTGGTTATTACTATTCATAATGGCTAGTTTATAATAATATTATAATTATATCTCGTTTAGTGAAACTCGGTATTGCATGCATCACATGCTATCTAGGAAGGTTTCTTTGGCATGAAACACAAGCCTAGAATAGTGTTTTCTAATACAGGGTTGTGTATAGCAGAATCTAATCTTGGTGAAGTGTACAACACAATATGTCAAAGAAATTAAATAGAATATTTCACATAAAATCTCGGGCTGTTACATTCTTCCCCCCTTTAAATGAATTTCGCCCTCGAAATTCATCGAGGTTATAAATCGTTTACTACTTGTAAGTTTCTTTTATAGAAACCCTCATCGTAATAAGGGATACCAAAACTTAATTTTAAAAACTAAAGTATAAAACGTAATGGTTACCCAAATTATCTCATCACTGGGGTTCCACATAGGTGATAATATGGATGTGGAAAAGATATCTAACAGTAATGTTATGATGGAGAGTGGTAGAGGACATGGCTATGAAAAAGAAAACAATCACAAAGATATAAATTTTTGATGATCTAAGGAACCATCTGACTCATTAGATATGAGGGAGTTAGGACAACATTTTTGGTTTTCAAGATCATTTCCCTAATGTTGAAATTTTTTGGCATAAGGATTAAAACTTACTTGATTTTAGTATAAAATCATTGTTTGTCATTCCCTGAACAATTTACACTTCATCCCATATTAAAGCAATGAAGTTGAATTTGCCATTCTTTATGTGTTTGTAGATCATGTGTTTGTTTATTCCATCTGTCTCTACCACAAATAGAATAGGATAATTTTTTAAATATACATAAGTCCATCAACGCTGAGATTAATCATATATGGTTCATAAAATGGACTTATACTTCATCTATCATACCTATTAATAAAATAAAACTAGTTTCTACTAACCAGGGACTTTCTGTAGGCCAGTGGTAGGAAATAAAGGCATGTCTCACTTCATTTGTGGGCTGGATTCCCGCAACCTTGTTCGACGTGATGGGTTATCACCCGTCCTGCAGTTTGTCCGTTTTCTAAAACTACACTATTATAACATTCCAGAAATAATAACGAAAAAATGTTCTATCCATAAATAATATTATCTTATATCCAACATAATCCATTTCAAATCATTTGGCTTATCCAAAATAATCTATCCAAACTCAAAGTATAAAGAAAACAATTACTAGAAATGTCATCAACCAAGTTTGTGAATGCCCACATTTATCATACAATATAACTTGTTGTTCACATTCCAAATATGTGAATACCTTAATCATGTATTCTCTTGAAAAAATGAATACCCATTTAACTTTAGTGAAAACATGAATGATGTCAAAAGTTAACTCCTTCCACATACCAAAATCCCAAAATTTCTATATACTCAAACCATGATATCACTTTCTCTTTATATTAGTCATGAGCTCATTAATACTATCAAAAATATCATTTTCCTCTTATCCTATCATTATGTGCATATAATCTACTATCCAAAAATATTTCAATCACTTTTCATGGTTACCGATACCATATAATTATTGAAAACCACAATAAAACAGTATATAGGTATTCCAATATCCCGCAATACTATAAATGAGATTCCACAACATTATTTCAGAATCTCATTACATAAACACATAATCATTCCACTACATTGTTATCATACTCAACATTGCAAAAAGTGATCACTGGTGACTTCCCTTTTTCCTTTTTCTTTAAGAGGTTGTTGAGGTCGATCATCATTAAACCATGGATTAGTGCATTGGTTAGAATAATTCCCCATTTCCTTGCACTTGAAGCATTGATGTGTTGGTGGTGAATTCTCTGTAGTATTTTCCTCATTCTTATCATTAGCTACCTTTCTCACATTATTTCGACACACAGCTACTCGATAACCTTATTTTCCACACTTAAACCATTTTCCAGTTCCTTTAAGGAAATCTCCACCATGATTCTTTCCACACGTTGAGCATAACAAAACAATAATCTTCTTTTCACCTTTGTTTAGATATTTTTCCTTGAAATATATCCTTCATTTCTTGTCAAAAGCATGAGATAGATATGTTACACCACCATCTAGTTCTGCCTTGATAGATAAACACACAATTTATTCATATCTACTGAAGTCTCTTATAGTTAATTCCCTTAAAATACATGGTTTTAAGCCACTAATGAATCGGTCAAATTTACTTTCAGGTTGGCTGATAAAGCCAGATGCATACCTTTCAAGCATTGTAATATTAACCTTGTTTATAGCAACAGATTCATCATCCATTTTCTTAATCTCAAAGAACTCATTTTCCATATTTTATTGAAGAATACAAGGGATGTACTTATTTAAAAACAAGTTCTTAAACTCATCCCATTCCTTGGATTCATTTTCATCTTAGGTCCTTGTATTGTTAATTAGAGTCCACAACTGGTCTGCTTAAACTTCTAAATGGTAAACAACCAGAATTACTTTTTAATGTTCCAAAAATAAAATTATTGAAAATATATTTTCAATTGTACTGATCCATTGTTCAGCAACAAGTGGATCATAAGACCCACTGAAAGAAGGTGGTTGTTGCCTCAGGAAAGAATCAATAGAATATTGTTCCTTTCTCTCCTCATTTGGATGTCCATAATGATTCATAGCTTGCGTAAGTATAGAAATAAGATTTTTCACTCCATTATCCATAACATTGGTTTGTTCAGGTGGAAAATCATTGCATTTCCCATTACATTGATCATCACGGTTCCTTCGGGTTCCATTCATCATCTAAAACCGAAAAAGAATAGTGTGAGAGAGAAAAAACCATACTAGGAAAACAACATAATAAAGGGGAATTACCTTCAATATATAACTTATTAGTTTTAATTCAAAGATAATTACCATAATTCTTGGAATATCACCTATACTTATACTTAACTATAGAGACATATATATATATATACCTTAAAAATATCTCTAGGGATCTCACTAAAGTTTTATATCCTAGTTACCAAAGGTCAACTAAACCTTTCTGCTGATACCAACTGTAGAGACCCAAGCGTGATATACATAGACATTATATTACTTTTGCGAAATACATAATACATAGAAAAAAATGACACCCAAGGACCGTAATAGTTTAGTGTATCTGGAAACATTTATCATAATATTCTAATCATGGTGAATGATCTTCAACATCTAACATAAATATCTTCCCCATTTGATTTCTTACCTAAAACCATTATTTTTTTCCTGGGAAAAGAAAACATAAAAAGGGTGAGCTCAAATTCTCAGTAAGGGTAAACATGGAGAATATAAAAACAATCCATAAACATTTGTAAGTAAATACATGAACATAAGAAATGACATAAATCATGGTAGTAAATATGGCATAGATCATAAAAGAACCTTAATCATGATAAAATAGAATGGGAATAAAACATGTAATTGTGGAAACCATTAAGCACAAGATATGATTTCTATAGTAGCCCTGGCATTTCTATCAAGACCTTCATAGTGGAAAAAGTCCCTTACTGACTCGAGATCACTCCTCGTTCCAGTCCTGTATCACTGAACGAGATTAACTTGTGGTTCGAGCCATGTCTATCTCATGAGAAAAAAATCATTACACAATTAATTAGAGGGATAAATAAGTCCAACCAATCTCATAATGGAATCATTCCTACTTATTCCACAAAATAAACGGAATTCATTCACCAAAGAATAAAATAGGTATCATAAACATCATCACATCATAATGTAATCCATATAAAACAAATGGATATCATTTCATCATAATAAGAATAAAAACATGTAAATTATAGAGACATTATACTTGAAACATAATCATACTAAATAAAGTCATTATAAATGGAAAATAGTTTTTACAAAACACTTGAAAATACTTCTTGAGGAAAACATCATTTCATATTCAAAATAATTTTCATTTCTCAAAATGCTATGAAATTTTTAAAGAAAATGATTTTGTTTAAAATAGTCATGAAATATTATAGTGTAACATTCATTTAAATAAGCCATTTTGAAACCATAAAAATACCTTTCTTCCATATAAGTTAAAAAACATTCTCTTCGTACTTTTTCCGAAAAATTCAAAAAGTTCCTCATATAGTAAACAATGGAATGATTCCTTACATAAAAAAATGTAAAAGTAAAAGAGGGGTAAACATGAATATAATAATACAATGAAAAATATTAAACTCTCTATTAAAAACATTTTTTTGAACATGAATGAAAAAAATAACCCCAGTAAATACTTATGTATATGCAATCTCAGATAAAAATGAGATTTGAAAAATTATCCCTTACCTAATGTACAATTTATTCCATATATATCTGAGACTCTTATATAGTGGGGTTAAACCAATTATTAACTTGTAACATAACCATAATAATATTTATGATATAACATATGATTCAATTATTACTTTATATTACCTGTTCTTTTGTAAATTCCATGTTAAAGCAGTGTTTTGGGTAAAATCGTTTCATTTATCGTACATGTTTCAAATTGTTGTTCTTGATATTATTACTTATATCCTGATTTAATTAATTGAATAATGTAAAACATTATTTACATATAATATATATTGATCATTTAAATATATATTTTAAATAAATAAATGGAATGAAATACATAGTACATGGAGACGGTAGGTCGTATGTACGCATGAATGCTGTTTTAATTTCCTTATTGAATTAAATTGAATTAATTAAATGAAACATATATGTAAATAAATCCATTATCATTATTATGTAATATATTTAATTATTATTTATTATATATACTTTATAATCATACTTTAATGGTTAATCATGGAAAATTTATCTCATCGCGTTCATGGAGACAGTAGTCCGTACGTACTCACAAGAGACAATATCATTATTTTGATATTAAAATAGTATATAATTGGAATTTATATCATATATTTAAAATCATCATAATGTTATATTTATTATTAATATCATTTATAATAATTATTAGACCCATCTAATAGATGAATGTTTTGAATAACAAAATACACCACGATGTGTAGATGGTAAGTCGTACGTAAGCACATGTGGTGAATTTTTCATTCATAGGATGGATAAAAGAAATAATATGGCTGTAAAATATTTATAATATCATAAATGTATATGGAATATACTGTAGGTGTTATTTTAGAATGTAACAACAAAGAAGGAGGTAGTGGATGAAGAAAGGAACATGAAATAGGTGGTGATATATTTACCTCTTCTTTGAGTTCTTCCTTTTTCTTTGATCAAAAAGAGCTCTTTAGGTTGGATTTCTAACTAATGGAAGGCCTATATGATGAATATATGATAGTTGAGAGGGTATTTGGGCTGGGGTTGGCCGATCCAAATGGAATTGGATGTGTTAATTAGAGAGAGTAGAGAGTGCCCTTTTATAAGAGAGGTGAGTGGCACCTTAGGAAAAACATAAAATATTATTTTATAATAAATTCATATTCGGTTTAAAATGGCTCCAAAGTGACTTTTTTAGAGGCAAGGGTGGGTATGGGTCTATCCCCTCTCAACCAATAGGTTTTAAAAAAGTTTAGGTTACCATTTTAACCTTATCATTTTGATCTAACTCTAAGTTAAATAATTTAACGTTTATAGTGTCTTCTTATATTATTAAATTATGGTTGATAAACAAACTATAAACTACCAATAGAACCCCAATTGGTTCATTAATATCTTATATGTTAATATATAAGTATTCATGATGAACCTTAGATTTCTAGAACCATTTTATCAATTAATAATTTAATTTGTTTTTAAAAAACACTTTTTGATCAATTTTGACAGTATTTGGTATTTTTTTATAATTTCATAACAGAATTATTACTACAAAACAACTCATACAACCAACATTAATATGTTATTCTAACCTAGAAGATAAGATTAATTCTTAAAATGTCTCAAATTAATTTTATTTGGGTAATTATAATATCAATTATGTTAATATTTCATTATTAAGGTAATTACTGCATCATCATTGTGTCACAAATAAATTACTTTATTTAATGTCTGTAAATCATAAATAAAATATCATAATGTAGGAAATATTTTTAGACTTATAATGAATATATGTAGTTGAATTTAACTTATGTATTACCCAATATTAAAAATATTTTTCTTATAAAACATTGATTTTGACTCTTTTAACTCTTCTTTAAATTAAATAATAATAAACATCCAAATATATTTCAAGTGTACCTAAAGGGTCATATTTTATTCCTAAGGTTTCTATTGGTCGAATTACACATATACAATTGAATTAGGACATGTGTTATGGTAATAATAATATCATTTTTACCCTTAATTACTCTATTTATTTTAAACCGTTGTAAATAAAAGTTAAAAGTTACTATTCACCAAAAATTATTTCCATCCCATTGAACAACATTTTACTTACTGATATCAACCTTGTCTCTTTGATTTTTGAAATTCCTCTAACAGAATTGGTAAAATTAGGTTTTATGTAAATTTGATAATTCTCCTAGGAGGTGGGTAAAAGAAGGTAAAAAGTTCTATAAAATTTTTATATATCTATAATTATTATAATATAAATATAGTGAATTATATTGAACATATATTGGTATTTTGTATCTATTATAACCTAAAATAAAATTAAATAAAATAAAAAATTATTTAAATAAAAAATCGGTTTTAACCAATAACTTAGCATTTTCACTATTCATTAAAAATTTTAATTTTTTAAAAAAATACAAAAAATTCACCCTAGGATAATTTCGATATTGAAAATCCAAAAATGAAGTGCATTTTGAAAGATAAAATTTATAAAATTGTAGAAAGTTGGTAATACTATTAATAATGGTATGTTTATAATAATATTATAATAATATATCGTTTAGTGAAACTCAGTATTGTGTACATCCCATGCTATCAACGAAGGTTGCTATGGCATGCAACACAAGCCTAGAATAGTGTTTTCTAATATGGTGTTATGTATAGCGTAAGCTAATCATGGTGAAATGTACAACACAAGTTTTCAAAGAAATCAAAAAGAATATTCATCATAATATCTCGCCGTGTTATAAAGAGAAATGGACTTCATCATAATAATTTCATGAAAACATAGTCCTTTCATAGAATTAATATGTATGAAAAAATTGAAGAATTTCCCCATAATTTTATGAGTATCAACAGTAAAAGTTATCTTTGATGAAAAATAATTTTAAATGATCTTTTAAATATATTTTCTAATGAAAATATCCTTTCTTCATTAAAAATTAATTTTTATAACATAAATATCACGACCTGACCCCCAGGGCTCGTTTCCTGAATACCCCAAGTCTGCCTGCCAAAGGATAGGGAATAGAAACTAGCGCCGAAGGCATCAACCTAATTGTCGAATGCATTATCCTGAGTACATGTATGCACACACTTTCCCAAAAAGTCTCATACAATGATCAAGAAAAAACTAGTATATCAAAACAAGAATAAGTGCAAAGTACAGCTGAAAGCAAGTGGGCCAAAATTCAAACCCAACGAAACGACTGAAAACTAAAAACTACAAAAATGAAACCCTGATGGAAATATATGAAAAACACCACCTTGTTCAGATTGTAGTGTTTCTATAGGAATCTGATGTAAAATATCTTGACCACCCAGTCCTACTAGGCCCCTCTTGGTCCTAGGACACTATGTCCACTGTCATCGCATTCATTGATTTCATCCCCCCTGAGAACCTCTAGTTTATGGTCCACTAATGTCTCTGTAGAAATGGTGATCATTTGCACCATACACAACAAGTGCAGGTGGTGACCACGCATGTTTTAGTATCAAAGTACTCGGTAGGGACCAAAAAACAAAAAGGAAATACCACACAACAATCCTCAATGTAAGGCACAAAACTCAAGAGAGATCACACCATGTATATGTTTCGGGTAGTGATAGTGGAATCATTATTCACATCATTAAACACCTCAGCAGTTTGAGATATTTTCATATAACAACTATAGTGGGTCATCCAATTCCCAAAAATTGATTCCCACTAACCTTGGACTGCTTAGGTACACCTTCCCACCTAGTACTGTGGGCCAGCTAAGTCCTAGAAAAGTTCTTCCCGCCGTTCTCCTACAAAGTAATAGTGAAGTACATTCCCATAGTCATGGACAACTAAAATACTCCTCATCATTTCGTACCATGGGTCTTCAAAGTCACTAATAATTTATTCACTCCATGGGCCTAAAAAGTCATAGATAAGTGCTTTCCAATGGGCCATAGTTGAGTCTTACAGAGGTGAAAGTAAGCAGTCCTTAGGTCTCTTACAACTAAGGCGTTCTGTAGGTAGTGTGCATGGGCTAATCTAGCCTCAAGCCATTGGTTTAATCTTAACCTAAATTATCGTCACCATAGAGATTTCCAAAATATCATCCTCATCGAGAGGGTCCCAACACCGCAAACGGCTCAAAAATCTGATGTGCGGTTTGTAAATTATGGTCATGTTAGTAAAAATGGTCTAGTTGGATTCGTGTCTAATCCATCCCAAAAATATGATAAATCCAAACAAATCAATCATATAGTTTCTTAGAAGGACCACCTCATCGCATGGTTTATTTCCCAAAGA
The DNA here is from genome assembly GCA_963277665.1 of Viscum album. NCBI lineage: Eukaryota > Viridiplantae > Streptophyta > Magnoliopsida > Santalales > Viscaceae > Viscum > Viscum album. The sequence continues at coordinate 317,024,982 of OY728129.1, forward strand.
CCGGGCATCATTCAGACACCTGATCTGCGAGTTATTAGTTTTTTTGTAACTAGTGTCCGGTTGCGTCTATACAATGTTCATACTTATCAAACAATATGCATATCATCATTATCGATATTATCACAAACCATTGGAGATAAAGATCCATTTTTAATGAGAATTAATACACATACACTGGATGTAATCTCTCTACAATCTTCATACTTATCATCACATTGAACGATGATCATAGGTAGGTTTGAAATATCGAACATAACATCCATTTCATTGAAATTTTATTTGGGATTTATGTAGAGAAATCCAATACATGCCTATGATGACATAAAATTCAACCAATGGAAATTTGATAATATTGTCAGGAAGTACATCCCCTTAATCATAAATAGTATATGAATCATAGACTTGAGATTCAGTCATCATTCCATTTGGGGTTTTCATATCTAATTCTGCATCTAACACTTCTAGTGGAATCATAAAACCAATAGAAAATTCTTTAGATATGAATGAGTGGGTAGATATAGAATGAAATATTACATTATGAGTTCTATATTGGATTTTATGTGTACATTTCATCATCTCACTATCACACCACTCATAAAAAATATTTATTTCAAGTTATTTACATTTTACCCTTGTCTTGAGATGTTGTTGACATCGATCATCATCACCAGCTCATGGGTTTGGTTAGTGGTTATCATAATTATCATTTTACATAAAATTTTAGCAATGAATCATGGGAGGTGAATTCCGTGATTTTTTGTCCACATTCAAAACATTATCTAATATCATCCCATAAATTTATAAATCAATGCCCCAGTGACCTTCATTTATGAACTTAAAACATTTGTTATACCACATAAGGAAATTTACTCTATGTTTCTTCCCATAGTTAAAGAATAAAGTAAATTCATCTTCTTTTCACCATGGTTTTTAGAGAATCTTTTAAACCACATAATCATATTCTTTTTAAATCCCTGAGATTGATATGTGACTATCACTTCTATTTCCACCTTGATTTCAGAATGCAAAATATCTTCATAGCTACTAAATTCTCTTATTTCCAATTCCCTTTTGGGACTTTTCATTATGCCACCGAAGAATCTATCAACATTACATTCCTGATATTTGATAATTCCTAAATCATACCATTCATGTCATTTGAAATTTCCCTCGTAGGTACCTAAAGGTTGATCATCCGTTTTCTCCAACTCAAGGAAGTCTTTCTCCATCTTGGTATGATGAATCTGAGGGAAGTACATACTGAATAATAAGTTCATAAACTCATCCCAATCCATGGATTCAATATCATTTTTTCCTCATCTTTTAGATTAGAGTCCATCACTAATCTTCTTCAAATTATAGCCAATAAATAGCTAGAATGAAATTATCATCCTCTAAACACTCAAGAATGGAGAATATATTTTCAGTAGTACTGATCAATTATTCAGTAACAAATGGATATGAAGAGCCTCCCAATAAAGTTGGATGTTTCCTCATGAAATAATCATTATAAATTTCTCCCTTATTTTTATTGTTTGGATGTCCGTCAAGAAAAATAACTTCAGAAAGATGTGTGAGCATAGAGACAAGGTTGTCCATTCCATCTCACAAAGAATTCAGTTGCTCAGGATAACATTCGTTGCATTGTCTACTGCAATCTCCATTAACATGATTCCATCAGGTTCTTTTCAATATATAAACCAAAAGAAATAAATTAAAAAATAGTTATCATAATGAGGAACGAATAAACCAAGATAAATCATTGATAGGATGTATATCTTATAATGCCTTCCCTAATCCATGACACATTATGTTTATCCAAAGTTATTCATACAAAAATTATATTTAAATCCTTCATAATGGTTCATAAATTGTTTTTGAATTCCCAATGCATATCCCCCAGGGAGTGTCAAACCTGGTGTGCAATAAAAACTATTTTTATGTACCAGATAACCCTATCGTAGTCTCTAAACATCTTGTCAGAGATAATACTTTTAGGTATATCTGCACTGGAGTCACATCCACTTGTAGTATCTAGACTGGTATGTATTATGTGAATTCCACTACTCTATCCTTCCCCAAAATTATAGGACATTTTCCTATACTTTTCCTTACCCTTAGATTTATCCTTTGGCATGTCCTTATAGTTTTCACTGAGGTTTTCTCATCCTATGTTCTAATTATTAACTATACCTTTTCTCTATTACCAACTATTGTGACCCTCAATTTACCAAAAATGAACATTCCATATCATTTACAATATACATAAACATTATACAAACAGATTTCATAAGACCACAGTTGGTATAGTGCCTTTGGAAATATCAAAATGTAAAACCTGTACAAAAATGAATGGCATAATCTCACACTAGGTTCTTAGTGGCTAGAACCCTTCTTTGATACAAAAAAAATAGTGCATATAAACATTACCTGGTGGAATAAATCATAAAATGTGTGAGTTACATTTCCCAGTATGGGTAAACAAGGGATGCATATATGCCTAAACACGATTATAAGGGTATGAGAATGTGATCATGAAAAACAGAAAATCATACCCTACATATCAATTATCATAATAGAAATCATGCCACCAACAATAGATGTTCCCAAAACATAAATCTTAATTAAATAAATTATATAAACTATGAAAACATAACATAAGAGTAAGATATGAAATTGTGGGAAACACATAAGCATATAATAATTTCCATAGTAGCCAAGTCATCATAAGAAAGACAATGTTATTAGTATGTGTTAACTCACAATACAAACTTTGTAGAATAAGTTCACTCATAATACCATCATAGTTGTTAGGATTCAATTACAAGGCCATCATTGAATTTAATGTTCACTCTCAAGACCATATTAGTTTATCTGAAGAGATATAAATCATTAACCAATTAATTGGAGGGAGATATAGCTCCCCAATGTATCATAATGAAATAATACATACATGTTCCACAATATCATTAAAAATAATAAAATAACCAATGAAAAAAATGGGTTACATAAAGATTTAAACATATCATAACCTGTTGAAAGAGTCAAGTTTCATAATTATTTCTTCATAAATATAACATGGGAAATGAAGTGGGTTTCAAAAGCATGTATCTTGTGAAAGAGAAACATCCATCATAAAACATCATGAAATCAAATCATAATCCATTAAAAGAAAGAATATGAATGTATGAATTAAATAATTTCATTATAAAGGCATGAGAGACAGAAACTGATTTTATATTATTTGGAAAATAATTTTGAAATATCATTTATAAAAATTCGGGAGGAAAATATCCTTTCTTTGTTAAAATTTTATTTTAATAATATAAAAACATTCAAAACATAATCCCCATGGAATAAATACCATTAATTAGATATGTGAATACCCATAAATTTAATTAAATGAATAATTTGATATGATAATGTTAAGTATATGCACTATATAGATGGAAATTGTAGCAAATAAAGCATGTATCTCACTGAAATTTAATGTGAGTTGAAATCTCCATACCTTCTGTCTTGAATCTCTCTATACTCAAACATGATTCTGGTATAATAAATATAATTTCTTCATAAATCATATAAATAAACAAATTATTATATCTAATACCATGTATGTTATTATTTTAACCTTATATTTCGTTCATGTTAATGATCCTTTGTTAAGGTTTCAGTTTGGGTAATATTCGCTTTGTTATTCAGAAGTGTCTAAATTGCTTACATAAAATTCTCATTAAACTTATATTATGATTCCAGAATGTAAAAAATTATATAAATACCATTTATATCAAATATATGTACATGGTAATATTTTATATCATAAGTATTTATGAAATAGAATACACTATTCATGGAAACTTTAAGTCTTACGTTCGCATTAACGATGTTTCTATTTTGATTTTCATATGGAACGAAAGTATGTAATTGACATATAGTTTTATGTGTATATATAATTATTCTATTATCATAATTAAATCAAATATATTACATACTTATTAATAATATATATATATATATATATATTTTATAATCATCCTAGAATGGTGAATGTTGAATATGGATCAAATCGGATCTTGAAGATGGTATGTCATACTTATGTACGAGCGATGATATCGGTTTATATTGGTAAAGGGTAAGAAATGGGATGGAATATGAATTATAAATAAACTATATTATTTCATTTTTATTATTTATGTCCTTTATATTGATCATCATACCCATATAAATAATGTAAACATGAGAAATAGTTTACACCACGGCCTGGAGACGGTAAGTCATACGTATGCACGCAAGGTGATATTGCTTTTCAAAGGATGATTAAAATGAGTAAAATCGTTGTACCATAATCATAAAAACATATCATAATATATTAGATTCTTTATTTATTAATTTTTTAAGGAAACTACTTATAAATAGAAAGTAAGAGAAGAAAAGTACGTTGAATGAGGTGATAAAACAATTACCTCGTTTCCATGTGTCTCCATTTGATTTGTACAAAATGACTACATATGACGTATTTATACCAAATTTATGGCCTATAGGATGTAGTAATGGATGTTGGAAGAGGAAATGGGAAGGTATTGGATTATTTGATGGCATTCAGTGGTGTGAATTAATGATATGGAGAAGTTTCCTTTAATAAGAGATGGGTGGGGAACTTTAGGAAACTCTTAAATTACTAAATTAATGAAATTTAATTTTCAATTAAAAATGGATCCAAATTGAGTTGATTCTGGTATGAGATGTGTATTGGTTGAAATATCATCATCAAATTAGATTTATACATTTTTAGGTTAAAATTATAACATTATCATTTGGCTTTCCCACTTTGTTTAACAATTTAACTTTTACCATGATAGCTTTTATTTTTTCAATATACTGTTACTTTAGTTACTATAAAATGACAAAAGTACCCTAATTGGATCATTTATTATATATCTGAAACAATACAATTTATTTGGAAGAAATATAGATATTTATGAATTTTTTATCCTTTAATGAAATAATATTTATTTTACTGTATCATATATGAAAATTTTGATACTTTTATATATTTGAATTTATGAAAATATCAAACCAACATTATAATTTAGAAAACAAATACTTCCAATATGTCCCTAACAATTCTATGTTATTTATAAAATTCATAAATTTTGTTAATTATGTAATATTATATTTATTTTAATATTATTAAAAACATTTATTTGATATCACAATTAACTAAAAAATTATTATATTATTATTGTAACATATTTTAATTAATTTATATATTAAATAAAAGATAAAAATAAAATATTAATTTTTAAACAAATTTCTTATCATGAAAATTAATAGTTATAGACGAATTTATTTTTTATATATATCTATATAAATATAATTTAGTTGTTAATTTTTGAATATGACTCTTTTTTACATTTTTTTAAATAAAATATAATAAATGTCTTAATTTAACACAAGTGGCATAAAATGGATAACATTTTTTGACCAAAGGTTGATTTGGGTAGAAATTCATTATCCAATTAAATTAGGATAACTTTTGGGATAATTTTATGTTATTGTAATGATATTTTTTCTTAAACTACCTTCATTACCTTTAACTGCGGTAAAGAAAATTTAAAATCTATTATTAACCTAATATTATTTTCATCTCGTGAGACCTTATTTTTTTCTTGATTACAACCATTTACATCTATTTTTTGAAATTCATTCCATAGAAGTAGAAAATTTTGGTTTACTGCTAATCCTGAAAATCTGGCTAGAATCCATGTAAAAGAGATTTTAAAAGATCAGTATTTATTTTTATATCTAATTATATTTTTAAAAATTAATTCCATGCTCTAAATTGTTGAAATATATATATAATTTATCATTTATGAATTTAAAATGAACTTAATGTACAAATAATTATTTAAAATAATTGTTTTTACAAATTTACCAAAAAATCACCCTATAATAATTTTGATATTATATTTTAAAAAATGATATTTTTTACCAAAACTGAATTTCATGAAGTGGTTCATTTGATAAAATGATATTTTTAACCACAGAAGGACACTACCAATAATCATATCTTTTATTATCAATTTTTGAAAAGTAGTTATAACTTTTTATATAACTATTATTAATGACTATGATAGAATTATATCATTCAAATTATAATAAAAAAATATGTTATGTAGAAACTCAGTGTTGTGTTTATCATATGAAATTTCGATGTTTCTTTAAAAATTCACCCACTTGGGTACATTTGAATAAAATAATTGACTTAGTGCAATGAAAGATATAAATGAATGTTTTAATTTTTTTCGAATGAAAAAAAGGTCTATAAAAACGCATGGTGTTACAACACTATTCATTATGTCTCATGATATTATTGGATAATAACTGATTCCTAATGAAATCACAATGAACCAATAGTTTTCCTACCTAATTTAAAATGGAAATCCTGTAAATATCTTCATTACTCACCATTAATTGGTGATATCCTAACCAAAGTTCCTCCATAGAGATATTCTTGTCCCCATAAATTTCGTCAAACAATACATCTATCCATGGAAGGGGATATTTGTTCTTTATTGTGATTTTCTTGAGTACAAGATAATCAATTTAGAGGTGCATTGATTCATTAATCTTCTGGATGAAGACGACATGTGCACCCTATGGAGGTACACTCTGGCGAATAAAACCCTTTTCTAGATCCGCTTCTAACTTGTAAAGACTCGGAAATTTCAATGAAAATGTTTTCTTAATTTTCTTTCGAATTGTACATGAACGCATTTTCTGACAGCGCCTGATTCCAAGGCCCGGTGTGACCGGAATCATTTTCTGAAGTTTGGATCGGGTACGTTCATTGAACGAACGAGCAAGAATTCCTATCTTTTGAACCGGGGCTCGGAATCAAATTCTGAGGGCACAGATGGAACCGTAACACCGGTAATTTCTTAGGAATGCCATTTCCGGAGTTGCGTTTTCACAAGAGAAGATGATAAAAATTGTTGAAGTTTAATTTATAAATTAACTACAATTATTATTTTCTTTTATTGGTTTAAGGCTTTGGGTGGAAGTTGGGTAAATACCCAACTTCCCAAGGAAGGTTATGAGGGTGGTAGGGCCCACACGAACCCCACCCCTTCACATTCCATAACTCCCTCAACTTTTGTTTAAATTTGCTAAGTTATGAATTAATAACTTATGTTATTAATGATGTGAATTTAATGTGTGTGTGGGTTCGAAATTCAAACTCATATCTTGTTAATAAATTAATTGAGAGCTTAATTTATTTTGGGTTAGTTTCTTGTGGTAGAGTCTTGGGGAGAAAAAGGATAAGGATTGAGGAAATTCTTCATCTTCGACGAAGAATGCAAAGAACACATCGGTCTCCGACGAAGAACGTCGAGTTCTCAGAAACCAAATACGTGACACTGTGTACCGCGACGGTTATTCCGCGACGTCTCCTTCTGCGACATCTCTACCCACGACGAATCCTTATTCGACGAACCTTCATTCAATCTCGCACGAGGTAGGGGAATTTTTTTTTTCTATTATCTTTTGAGAAAAGAACGATGAGCGCGGACAAACCAATTCCAGGTTCATCTGTGGATCGTTTGTTCATGTGGATTGATCTTGAGGATTATTGTTTTTGTCCGTAAATTATTTCTTTGTCGTACGTCGACTTCTATTAGATGGCCGCATGCTATCATTATAACGGGAGGAGGTCGGACCGCACAAACATGGTCGACCCTCCTCCCCCCTTGTTGTATGAATTTTTTGTGGTGCGTGAAAGGTGGTGCGGTGCCGTTGCACCATGCAGAAATTATGAGTAAGGTCTAAGAAGTGCAGCGCCGTCGCGTCATGCCGATGAAGTTTAACAAGCCACGGCGCCGTCGTGCCACTACGGAAAATGATAAATGAATCTGAGAAGGCGTTTTGAAGGCTTTACGGTGATGGTCGGGTCCCAAGATGATCTCTGGCGAAAACTTCAGGCGAATCGGACCACCGGAGCGCGACCAGTGGTCCGCGGAAGCCCCAGCCGGCGCACCAGCGGTCGGGGGCGGCGGCGCTCAAAGCGCCGCCAGAAAAATCCACCGTGGATGAATCCGCGGCGGCAGAGCGTGGTCCCGCGACTGCGTAGGGGCATAGGGGAGCGGCAGGACGCGGCCGGCTGCCGCGTCCGCTTGCACGGGCGGCCCCACGTGGGGTCGCAGTTCTTCACGCGGGGGCAGCGCCCCGCTCTGCTCCGCTCGGCCGTAACCGGTCGAGCCGACCAACCGGCCGGGCCGGGTCACGCCCAGCCCGTGCCGGGCCACCCCTGCTGGGCTGTGTCGCGCTCTCTGAGTCGGTCCCGGACCCGGTTCAGGCCTACCCAGGGGGGTTGGGCCGGGTCGGTCTGGGCCCAGACCCCCCCGTTTTCGGACCCTTTTTGGTGTTTCTCCCATATCGTTAGTTGTAGAGCTTTGATCGACGCACCATCAGCGGCGATGTGATCCTTGGATCGAGAAGGTAGTTTTGGTATATCTCACTCAAGGTTTTGGAATACTTTGGGTTCGTCCGGGTTGATTCGAATACGAAAGAAAGTCGGGCCCTCAGAGCGGAAATGCTTATATCTTGAGTTCCGGATTTCCGATTGACGTGCCGTCGAATTTGATGGATTCATCTAAGTGAGACTGATCTTTTGGCTTACTCCGCTCGAGTTTTGGATGCCGTCGGAGTGCGGTCAGGTTGGTTTGCTCACAAAACCAACCGGTCCCCTGAAATGAAAAAGCTAATAACTCACGGACCGGGCGTTCGATTGACGTGCCGTCTGTGTCGTTGAATTCCTCTTGATTAGACGGAACTTTTGGCATCCTTCGCCCGAGTTTTGGATGCAGTTGGACAGTGTCCTGGTTGGATTGCACCCGAAATCCAACCAGGCCCCTGGAACGAAAAAGTTGATATCTTTCAGACTGGACGTCCGTTTGACGAACCGTCATCGGCGTTGGTGATCACATTGAGAAAAGGTCCCTATGAGTTTACCCTATGAGAGTTCGGAGTACAGTTGAGATACGTCCGGATTGGTTCGCACACGAAACCAACCGGGTCCCGGGGACGAAAAGGCTAGTAACTCACAGGCCGAGCATCCAATTGACGCGCTGTCTGTTGCGATGAGACCCCTATGATGAGGCTCTACATTAAGATACTTCTTCATGGGACTTGTGATACTTGGAGTATTGACCTGTAGCTCGTGGGGAGGACCCTCCCAGAGGCGATCTTGCGGAGTATGGAGATCATTTAGTCGACTGAGACCTGACGACTGCTTGACCGACACGACTTTGAGTGAGTCGACTAGCCCAGTGGACGGAGCACTACATTGTGAGGTGCAGACCCATGGTGGATGGAGCACTACCTGTGTGACAGTGCAAACCCGTGGTACTCGTCCAGAGAGTACCTCCGGAGGCTACTAGGGGGTGTGCACTACTGTGTTTGGGTGGCATACCCCGGCGGGAATCACTATTGTGTTTCGGTGGCTGACCCGCGATACTCGACAGGAGGAGTACCTCAGCAGTCTTAGGTTAGTGAGCAGTAACTCGAAGTCGTGACAGGACCACTGTACACTCCAGAGATGGAGCTCTTCAGCAGTTACGGTTTCGATAATGAAAATCCTAGTTTGAGCTGAGACTTTTAACCTTTCTGTTTACCTCATGATTGAGATGGGTCACTTGATAACTTAGGTATATGTATGGGCATATACCAGGATAGTGGTTATCTGTTGATTTCATGATCTTGGTGTTTTCCTCATGATTGAGATGGGTTACTTGATAACTTAGGTATATGCATGAGCATATACCTAAGTAGAGGTTATCTGTTAAGATCTTCTTTGTGGTTATACGTGTTGTTTTTAGTGATACCTTGAGGGTCTCGGGGTCCCTACTAAGTATCGTTATACTCACCACTGCACTGGCTATGCCCGCACCTCGTTGTGTTGGTTGTAGACGATGGGAAGTGCTGACGGAGGTCGAGTGTTCGGGGACTGGACCGTACCCGGAGGTGGACTACATGATGAGTCAATACCCAGAGGTGGACTACACGACTAGTCAGTATCTGGAGGTGGACTTCACGGTGAGACGACACTCAGAGGAGGTTGATGGGCGAGAGCGTTGTGGAGGTTATCTATACCTACCCTTCTGGTAGGATCCGTGATGGATGATCTAGGAGTTGCGCCATCTGTACCTACCGTTCAGGTAGGATCCGAAGAGGATGACCTAGGAGCTGCTTCCGTTCTTCCAGCTGGTGTATTTTTCTGTTGTACTTTGTTCAGTTGTAGTTGTACTTTTATTTGGGTTTGTATTCTGGCACATTTACCTTTCATTACTTCTATTTGTACTTCGTGTTTTACTTCCTCTTGTACTCTATGGTGTTTTGTTTAGTTTTATAAAGGAAATGCCTTCCCAGTTATCTAGATTTACGCCTTTGGTGTAGTCGCCAACCCCTGGCCTATGGAAGGAGAGCTTGGGGTAGTCACGGCACGTGCCCCGAGGATGGGTCGTGATAAATTGGTATCAGAGGAGTCGTTTCTACCACAGAACATATAACTCTGATATTTTATTTTTGTGAAGTAATAGTGTTAAGGGTACCGAGTGTGGTCTTCAGTTCAGGGAGTCCAGTTTATGGTGAGGGTGGTCGACGTATCCATACACCAGGACCCTGACAACTGATTTCCGACTTTGTGCACAAAAACACTGATTGCGTTTCTGTTTTCAAATGTTTTCCCTTAAAACAGCTCAAACCAAGTCAGCTCACCAGGTATAATCATTTAACCCTGTCACGTTGTTTCTTTCAGGATGCCTTTTCAAAGATGACCAGCTAGATCCCAAAGGGATGTGCGTTCTGATAGCCTGTCAAGCGACGAGGCTTCGGTACAGGGCCCTCTTGTAGTTGAGGCACCATCGGAGGAACCAGCAGTACTACCATACGTTGGGCCCCCGATGCCACCCACCCCAGTAGTAGGCGATGCATTCCACTTGAGTGCGCTGCACGAGTTCCAATGCCAGAGGCCACCCAGGTTCCGAGGAGAGATGGACCCGCAGGCGGCTGAGGAATGGCGGGAGGTTGTGGTGAGAGTCTTCAAGCTAGTGGGGATGCCATAAGACTTCATGGTGATCTTTGCTGTTAGCCTTCATCAGGCAGAAGTAGGCAGGTGGTGGAGCAACTTGTTCCAGTTTTGTGATGGAATGACTTTCCCATTAGAAGACTTCAAGACCTTCTTCATGGTGGAGTTTGTGCCAGTAGCACTACACCCCGAGCGTGTACAAGAGCTTCTGCCTTTTCCACAGGATTTTCGATCAGTAGACGATTCATCTATGGGTAGTAGAAAGACGATGTAGAGGTCCAGGAGGACCAGACCCACAGTTGGGTGATCTCGAGTTTTAGGATCGGCGGTGCGGGGAACCCGTGGTGGGGTTAGAGCCTTGCGTGTCAGAAACGGACAGTGTTACTCCTACGGCAGGAAAGGTCACATGGCACATGACTGTATGTCCCCCCGCATAGTTGATCCGTAGGTGTTGGATGAGCCACCGAGATAGAAGAAGCGGTTGGTTCTTGAGAAACAGCCGAGCTGTGGACAAGGCATTAGAGCTCTGCGAGAAGGTGGACAGGAGATGAACTAGTGGATACGTCCCTTGTACTTCTAGTTCCATGTTTTTGTTATATTCTTGTATTTTTACTATGAGATGAAATAATAAAAAGACACTTATCTTTGTGAGGTTTTCTTTCCTGCCCTTTTGTTTGGTTGATACTGAGTGGTACCGGTTAAAACTATTGACTTGACCCTCACTTTCAAGATTTCTACTAGAGGAGACCTAGTGACCTCACACTGATGCCGATAGTGTGACTCGACCCTTGGAGGTGAGAGTAACAGTTGGATCTCTTGGTAGTTACGTCGAGGCCTTACGACATCATCCATGGCATGAATACATCATTCATGTTAGGATTGAATGTATTAAGCAATGTGTGTGGTTCATCCAGGGGATGAGATTGAGTTTCTCTTTTCGGTAATGATGAACTTTTTAGCAGCTCTTACAGATCGTAGGCAAAGAAGGTTCAGATCATCCAGGAGCAGATGAAGACTACACAGTGCAGTAAGAAACAGGAAACTGGCACTAGTCTTAGAGACTTAGAAATGTTAAATGTTTCAAGAAGAGGAAGATTAAAGGAGATATGATTCTGGGAAGTAGAAGACATGGAGGCAGAGCCAGGAGAATAGCATGATCTGGTGTACATATTAACATGCTACAACCACCCACCTTTGTTATCCCCGCCAGGCTCAGGGAGCTGGAGGGCGGAGGAAGAGAGTAGCTGCATGCGGTCAAAGAGTGAGACCCAATGGCTCTAAAAATTATTCAAGGGACAATCTGTGTCCACTAATAGCTATCATAGTAACATATGTTGATACGAATCATTCCTTATTTCCACAAAACTTGTTTCAGACCTAGAGTTTTTGGTAAGCCGTGGACTTGACCCTCACGTCTGGAGATACCTTGGGAGGAGACTCGATAATCACACTTACGCCGACAGTGTGTTCAGGCCCTCGAGGAGAGAGTTTCAGTTGGAAACTCTTGGTGGAAATGTCGGGGACATACGACGATTGTTTGAGAACAGACTGGGAAATCATAGTTCATACACAAATTGACGGTATTAGGAAAAAAGGTTGTGGTTTAACTACGACGTTGTAATGGGTTTTCCTTGGTCGGTGAAAAGGAAACCCCAGGAAGCACAGGGTAACTCATGCCAGGAGGGTGTGACTGATCACTCTTGAGTCGGTCAACCTTACCCTCGTGGCAGCAATCATTTTGAGTTCCAGTTCTAATAGGAATTGGAGACCTATGGAGTTCGAGGATGACGATCATGTCCTTATACGGGTCTCACCTCGACGAGGTTTACGGAGATTTGGCCAAGGTGGAAAGTTATCTACGAGGTTTAGCGAACCATCTTAGGTCCTCATCTGGGTAGGAAGGGTGGTTTACCACATGACCCATCCTCCTCAGTTGCACCGGGTGCACGACATTTTCCATGTATCTCAACTGAGGAGATATGTGCTCGACCTTTCGCATATCATCGACCATGAGGAGCAGGACGATGACGATGGGGTTACTTCCACAGAGGTTCTAGTGGGGATCGAGGATTGATAGAAGCGGATCCTATGAGGATGGTCGATTCCTCGGGTGCGCTTTCTTTGGCAGTATGGGAATCTCTTGGTAAGCACATGGGAGCGGAAGGCTCAGATGCGTGCTCAATACCGCTTTTGTGACCATTGTTTTTGTTGAAGCTTTACGGGGATGTAAAGCCCTGTGGTGGGATTAATGTAAAGACCTGAAAATTGCAAGGAAAAGTTTTTCTTAATTTTATTTGGAATTTTACAAGAACTCAATTTCTGACAGCGCCTGATTCTGAGGCCCGGTGTGCCTGGAATCATTTTCCGATGTTTGGATCGGGTACGTTCAGTGAACGAACGAGCGAGAATTCCTATCTTTTGAACCGGTGCTCGGAATCGAATTCCGAGGGCACCAATGGAACCGTAGCACCGGTAATTTCTTAGTAATGCCATTTCTAGAGTTTCTTTTTCATTAGAGAAGATGATAAAAATTGTGGAGGTTTAATTTATAAATTAACTACAATTTTTATTTTCTTTTAGTGGTTTAAGGCTTTGGGGGAAGTTGGGTAACTACCCAACTTCCCAAGGGAGGTTATGAGGGTGGTGGGGCACACACGAACCCCACCCCTTCACATTACTTAACTCCCTAAACTCGTGTTTAATTTTGATAACTTAATAATTAATAACTTATGTTATTAATGTGGGGAGTTTAATTTGTGTGTGAGTTTGAAATTCAAACTCATGTCGAGTTCATAAATTAAGTGAGAGCTTAATTTATTTTGGGTTAGATTCTTGTGGTAGAGTCTTGGGGAGAAATAGGCTAAGGATTGAGGAACATCTTAAACTTAGATGAAGAATGCAAAGAACACATCGGTCTCCGAAGAAGATCATCGAGTTCTCGGAAACTGAATACGTGAAACCGTGTACCGCGATGGTTCTTCCGCGACGTCTCCTTCCGCGACATCTCTACCCACGACGAATCCTCGTTCGACGAACCTCCGTTCAATATCGAACGAGAAAGGGGAATTTATTTTCTATTCTCTTATATTTTGAGAAAAGAAAGAAGAGCGCGGACCAACCAATTCCAGGTTGATCCAAGGATCGTTCGTTCATGCGGAATGATGTTGAGGATTATATTTTTTCTCAGTAATGTATTTATTTGTCGTACGTCGACTTCTATTAGATGGTCACATGCTATCATTATAACGGGAGGAGGTCGGACAACACGAACATGGCCAACCCTCATCCCCCCTTGTTGTTTGAATTTGTAGTGGCACATGAAAGGCGGCGTGGTGCCATTGCACCGTGTGGAAATTATGAGTAAGGGTTAAGAAGCGCAGCGCCGTCGTGCAACGCTGATGAAGTTGAACAAGACACGGTGCCATCGCGTCGCGTCGGAAAATGATAAATGAAGCCGCGAAGGCGTTTTGAAGGCATTGCAGCAAAGGTCGGGTCCCAAGATGATCTCTGGCGAAGACCGCATGCGAATTGGACCACCGTAGCGCATCTGGTGGTCCGCGGAAGCCCCCGCCGGCGAGCCACGTCGACATGACGGCGCCCAGAGCACCACCGGAAAAATCCTCCGTGGCTGAAGCTGCGGCGGTGGAGTGCAATCCTACGACTGCGCGGGACCGGAGGGTAGTGGTGGGACACGGTCGGCTGCCACATCCGCGGGCACGGGCGGCCCCATGCGGGGCCGTGGTTCTTCACGCGGGGGCAGCGCCCCGCTCTGCTCTGCTCGGCCGTAACCGGCCGACCCGACCCACCGGCCGGGCCGGGTCGCGCCCTGGCCGGGCCGGGCCACCCCGGCTGGGCTGCGTCGCACTATCCGGGCTGGACCCGGACCCGGGTCGGGTCGCCCCGGTTCCGGCTGACCCAGGGGGGTTGGGCCGGGTCGGTCTAGGCCCGGACCCCCCATTTTCAGACCCTTTTCGGTCTTTCGCCCATATCTTGAGCTGTAGAACTTCGATCGATGCACCGTTAGCGGCGATGCGATCCTTGGATCGAGGTGGTCATTTTGATATATCTAACTCAAGGTTTCATAATACTTTGTGTTCGGACGGGTTGATTCGGATACGAAACCAACCGGGCCCTCGGAGCGGAAACGCTTATATCATTAGTTCCGGATGTCCGATTGACGTGTCGTTGACTTTGATGGATTCCTCTATGTGAGACGGATCTTTTGGCTTACTCCGCTCAAGGTTTGGATGCCGTCGGAGTGCGGTCGGGTTGGTTCGCTCACGAAACCAACCGGGCCCCTGGAATGAAAAGGCAAATAACTCACAGACCGAGCGTCCGATTGACGTGCCGTCTGTTTCGTTGAATTCCTCTTGATGAGAAGGAACGTTTTCCATACTTCGCCCGAGTTTTCGACGCAGTTGGATAGTGGCCGGGTTGGATTGCACCCGAAATCCAACCGGCCCCCTGGAATGGAAAAGCTGATATCTTTCAGACTGGACGGCTGTTTGACGAACCGTCAGCGGCGTTGGTGATCACATTGAGAAACGGTCCCCATGAGTTTACCCTATGAGAGTTCGGGGTACAGTTGAGATACGGCCGGATTGGTTCGCACACGAAACCAACCGGGCCCCAGGGACGAAAAGGCTAGTAACTCATAGATCGGGCGTCTGATTGACGCGCGGTCTGCTGCAATGTGACCCCTACGATGAGGCAGTCCTTTGAGATACTTCTTCGTGGGACTTGTGATACATGGAGTATCGAACTATATCTCATGGAGTGGACCCTCCCAGAGATGAGCGTGCGGAGTACGGAGACCATGTAGCCGACTGAGACCTGAAGACTGCTTGACCGACTCGACTTGGAGTGAGTCGACTAGCCCAGTGGATGGAGCACTACTTTGTGAGGTGCAAACCCATGGAGGATGGAGCACTACCTGTGTGACAGTGCATACCCACGGTACTCATCCGGAGAGTACCTCTGCAGGCTACTAGTGGGTGTGCACTACTGTGTTTGGGTGGCATACCCCGACGGGAAGCACTATTGTGTTTGGGTGGCTGACCCGCGCTACTCGACAAGAGGAGTACCTTAGCAGTCTTAGGTTAGTGAGCAGTAACTCGGAGTCGGGACAGGACCACTGTACACTCTAGAGACGGAGCTCTTCAGCAGTTACAGTTTCGATAATGAAAATCCTGGTTTGAGTTGAGACTTTTGACCTTTGTTTTTACCTCATGATTGAGATGGGTCACTTGATAACTTAGGTATACGTATGGGAATATACCTGGATTGTGGTTATCCATTGATTTCATGATCTTGTTGTTTTCCTCATGATTGGGATGGGTTACTTGATAACTTAGGTATATGCATGAGCATATACCTAAGTAGAGGTTATCTATTAAGATCTTCTTTGTGGTTATCCTTGATGGTTTTAGTGATACCTTGAGGGTCTCGGGGTCCCTACTGAGTATCGTTATACTCACCCCTACACGGGCTATGCCCGCACCTCGTTGTGCTGGTTGCAGACGACGGGCAGTGCTGACGGAGGCCGAGTGTTCGGGGACTGGACGGTACCCAGAGGTGGACTACACGACGAGTCAGTACCCGGAGGTGGACTACACGACGAGTCAGTATCTGGAGGAGGACTTCACGGCAAGACGACACTCAGAGGAGGTTGACGGGCGAGAGCGTTGTGGAGGCTATCTGTACCTACCCTTCAGGTAGGATCTGTGGTGGACGATCTATGAGCTGCAAAATCTGTACCTACCCTTCAGGTAGGATCCGAGGAGGACGACCCCGGAGCCGCTTCCGTTCTTCCAGCTGTTGTATTTTCATGTTTTACTATGTTCAGTTGTATTTGTAATTTCATTTCGGTTTGTATTCTGGCACATTTACCTTTCATCACTTCTCTTTGTATTAGAGTTTTACTTCTTCTTGTACTCTGTGGTGTTTTGTTTAATTTTATAAAGGAAATGCCTTCCCAGTTATTGGGATTTACGGCTTTGGTGCTAGTCGCCAGCCCCTGGCCTATGGAAGGAGGGCTTGGGGTAGTCACGGCACGGGCCCCGAGGACGGGTCGTGACATAACTGCTTCTTAATTTCCTCTAACTAAATAGTGACCACTCTATATGGTGTCATTCTTATAGTAACAAATCCAAGAATAAGTTTAATGAAGAATAATCCTCTCAGTCATGAGGTAGACCATGATTTTTTAGGGAACACGTTAGTGTATTCCATGTCAATGGTAATGTATTCAATCATTATTATATCATTTGTATAAATATTTTATGTTGGATGTGATTTATTAAAAGTAAATAATATCAATAATTAAAAATATTCTTCTGAATGATATTATTCATCATCCTTATACTTATACATAAGTGGAGGATGCCCCGTGATGTGAAGAGTCATCTCTCTTTCCCATCAGTTGAATTCACATGAAAATAATGATATCTAATCCATGCCAAATATAGCATCTATGTCTACAAAAGGATGTATGAAAATATTATATAGGAGATTCAGTTCACAAAAAGTTATCATGGTGGTCTTATAGGCTTTGGATGTAGTAATTGTTACATTTTATGTTCTCGCATTATACTCCACTACCATATTATAGGTTGGTGTTTGAATAGGTATGACAAACATAAATGATATGAAGAGATATTTAGAACTAGAATCATGTAGTATGTTTTCTATTCCAAAATGAATAACTAGTGTACCATTCACCACATCATTATTGGCCCCAACCTTAGTAGTAGGAATATAATAAGTATTTTCTTTCATCTTTCACTTTGGTGGATGATGATGGTGATTAACCTTAATAAAGCAAGGTTTATTACAGTAAACACATTGTTCCCTTTATCCCTAAAGTTGAAGCATATGTTCTTGTACGGTTCTAAATATTCCTCCATCATATTAGCTAGATTTTACTTGTCTCTATGATATTCATGAGCATGGTGGACTTCTCTTTTATTCATGAATCATTTTCCCATCCCTTTGAGGAAATTAATATGATGCTTATTCTCATATTTTTGACATGAGAGCGGTTGAGTTTTATTTCCACCTTATTCATCAGATCCTCCTTCTTTCATATATTAAAACTATATCAACATGACCCTTCCTAAGATTCCATATTCACTTTGAGAGAACATCAAAAAAATTCGTCATAAATCTCAATGTCCCAAATTTTTAGATCTTTTCATTGGTGTAGTTTTATAATACTAATAAATATATCATTTTTACTTTTTGTTGATATCAAAACTCGATTCATACCTTGAATAGCTTGTGAAAGATTCGTTGTATTCTAAGAGAGATTCATCTTCCTTTATATTTAGCCCTATTAATTTTCTCTCTATATTTTTACAAACTGTTCGAGGGTGATACTTATTGTGAAATATTATCATAAAGTCTTCTAACTCAATCTCTTCAATTACTACCTCTATCATTGGGTTCTTATTAGACACCCACCATTGATCAGCCTATCTATATAAATGATAAATGGGATGATTAACCTTCTCTGTATCAAAATAATGATTCATAGATAATATATTCATTATTATGTTCACCCACAAATTGGCCACTAGTTCATCAAGGGATGCACTAAACATTGTTATTAATTTTCCTAAAAAAGACTAAATTTCTAGTTTCTCCCTTCATGTGAAAGAGGTCATTAAAAATAATTTAGTTTATTGTTAATATCATGGGATAGCTAGGTAATCATTGCCTGGAAATTTTGAACTCCACCTCGAAATACATTGGGACGTCATTCTAGAAAACACTACATTATCCCTAACATTGTTTTACGACATGATTTATATTCCTTCAAACCATTTTTTTTATTGAAAAGAATTTTTCAACACATAACTCAATAAGTCATGTAAAAATAATTTATTACTTTGTTCAATTAACATTAAAATAATATCTTATGGGGTGCCTATGTATATCATTTTTCTAAAATAGACCATATTGGGTGATTTCGTATAACTATTCTTTCACTAATGTTTTCTTATCCTAATTCCAAAATTATCAAAACCGTGTACTAATCCCCAATATAAAGACCCTTATTTTTCTTACACGACTATGAAATCATTATAAAGATAATGAATATAATATTGTTACATAACATGGATGAAAAAGATTACTTCATTGAAAAAATTTGGACAAAACACATGATTTTCATAATAAAACATAAAAATTAATATAATCCCTTCTACTGTAGATTATAATTTTTCCTCATGTTCTCCGTAGTATAAGTAGTCACTTGATGATATACATAAAAGAAAGAGGTGAGATATGTTAGAACCTGGGTCTTCTTTTTAGGTACGCTTTTCCTTTTTCTAGAGTTTTTTGAGAAAAATGGACTTTCTGGAAATTTTTGAAGTACACGCCGTGTACTTTCTGAGTACACACCGTGTACTCTTTTACTACCGAAGCTGTGTGCTGGCCGTGTTTGGGACACACACATGTTGTGTAAGGGTGACGTGGAGGCCAATTTTGGCGGAGTATGGAAAGGACCTAGTACACTCCATGAACTCTAAAAGTTCACGCCGCTTACTTTTTTTTCATTAAACGGACCGGGGTCGCGCCTGACGCACATAAGCTTCTTCATCTCCAGGTTTCCTTCATTCAAGAGAGACTATATGACTGAATATTCTCTGATCCTCCGCGCCTCCATCCACCCTCCGTTCCAGCCGCCATCGATTGCGTTGGAAGTGCAGTAGTGAGCTCTCTGTTCTTCTTTAACCTTGTTTCTCAATTCCTCCTCATTTTCAAGTTATCATAGGTTGAGTGTTTTGTGCGTTTTCTCAGATCCTTGTCGTTCTAATGGAAATCTGTCATCGTGGTTCACATATATCGATCTAATGGTATCGAGGTAGGTGGTTTGTTGCACTACGTTGAATGTCTTTGACTTTTTGGTGCAAAAGTGACGGATACCCATGTATCGGGTGTCTTGGGTTAGGGTTTTGATCATTTTTGTTATCTGCCATAGATTTCTTGTATGATTGAGGTTATTATATGATTAATAATTGCTTGTTATCATGTTTTACGATCACCCCATGGGTGTTTCCCCTTGTTTTGGCTGTTGATTTCCATTTGGCACGGTTTGCCTACTAGGCAACCCTTTTTGCACATTTCTAGTATGCATGTTGTCTTGATTGCATGTATTGCCTCCTGTTTATATACTTGTGGATTCATTTTTAGCTATTATCCAAGTAGTTACTGAACCTACATAGGCTTCTAACAGTCGATCACGCATGACTAAACTGGTCAGTGTTGAGTGAACCTGGTGTGGTATACTAAAGGGGGAATTGATGATTAGGGCTTGCCTAAAGAGTCTGTTATAATTAGTATCGATCGCATGACCTATGGTAATGGGAATTTGTGCTTCCTCATACTATCCAAAGTTACGTAGCGAGACTATAGGGGGAATTAGATGAAATTTATTACTCAGAGAGTCTATATCTTTCTTTGCAAGACCACATGGTAATTAACGGTGAGAGCTACCCAGAGTGTCTGTTCCTTTGTACATTTACTTGACTAGAGGGGTTTTACTAGCAGGATCCACCTAGAGAGTCATTTCTTTCCTTTTCGTTTTGTTGTGACGAGTCCACCAAGCCAAAGAACAAGCTTGGGTTTGTACTGCTTTCTGGTAGGTAGACTTCTGAGTTACCTGTTGTGATTACTTGCATGCCTTGGGAGTATAGAGTTGTTTCTAGGTTCCATGTTTGATAGGTAAATGATTTTACTGAAATAATAAATAATTGTGAATGGAGTTTGTTCGGATTTCTTACTTTAGTGTACAACTGCTTCTCTACTGCATTTATTTTTTTACTTTTTCTATATTACTCACTGACAGTAGGGAATTGATCTCGTGGTGATTACTTACTGGGATTAGTCTCACACCCTGTTTGGGTCCTGCTTTTTTCCCAAACAGGTTATATGGTTGTAGGTGTGGACATGGATTTTGGCCCTTCTACATCAGGTGCATGATTGCTTGTTGGAGATGGAGAGCATATGACTGTGCTTATGCTTGCGACGCTGCTAGAGTTGCTGTTTACTTTTGTTCTAGTTTTCAGTTGTATTTCAACACATTTATGTTTTTGCTGCTTTCCATTAAATACATGTACCTGTTGAATCATTATCATTATCATTATATGTACATGGATTCCACTGTTTAGTTTCAGTTTTTGTATGCTGCTTACTGCTTCCGATATTGACTATTGTTTTCATACCTTGTATACCTTACCAAATGAGGGCATAGTTTCCCCAATAACTTAACAAGGCCCTCATTGCTAGACGGCAGCCTCTCGCGTTTGGGTAAATGCGCTTGAACACATGTGGCGAACCGGGTACAGGGCACCAGTGGAAGGGCTCCAGATTCGGCTCGTTACAAAGTGTTATTAGAGGGTGTTCTTTCGTTTTTCAATTTACTTACTATTTAGTGACATTAGACAGGGATATGATGGAATAGGTAAATGGTAAATAGATGTTCCCGGGCTTCTAGACCCGTATACAGGGAAAAATCCAGATTACCTTGAATATTTCCAATTTTGAGTTTTGCGAATGTTACTGTTTAATTGATTTCACCATTGGGTGATTCACTTATTTTGTGATGTTACAATTTATATAATTGTGGTTCTATTTTGTTGTAACCCGATGAGATGAGGGTATTCCATCTCATGCATCATATAGACACATGTTAGAAGACCACATGCCATGCATCTTTCCATTCCATCTTGGTTGAATTAGAGATTTCATGCTATTGTGATAGGATTTTTGATAGACAATGCATGCGGTTGTGATAGCTGCTGTGATATAATACCTTCTACGTTGATAGGGTATCGTTGTTGGAGATTTCATATCATGAACACCAAACATTGATCATAGAGGTGTTATGGGCCCTCAAGGATCAGAATTTGGTGGGTCGTGAGTTATTATATTGTGGCTTCTTCTGTGCATCGTTATGATTCCAAGCTTTGATTCACGGGGAGTATGGGACCCCACAGATTGGAATTGGGAACTTTAACCCTTGTTTTTCTGTGTTTTCTGGCCTCCGGTGCAGTTCTGAGGCCACTACCCAGAAAAACCCGAAATACACTGCGTGTACTTTATGTATACACCCCCTGTATTTTTTGGCTGTGTCACTGACCGTGTGGACAGGGACACGGAGCTGTAAATGGTTTTCATGAACACGTCATGTACCATAGGTACATGTCGTGTAGAGGATAACTAGGAGCCCGACCATGTAAAGAACAACACGAGCCAGTTAATACATGTTTAGTACACGTCGCATTCGGTACGCACACACCATGTATCTTATCCCAGGTACCCGTCCATGTCTTGAAAAGCACGGGTTGGTGTTATACTCTCTTATACACGCCGTGTTTGTTCGGAACACGCTGTGTAAAGATTAGTCGAGTACCCGACCGTGTCACGAACAACACGGGCCGAGGTTTCCCTTCAAGTGAACGTTGTGTCCCTTGGGAACACGCCATGTAATGTTGACCATGGGCCAGGCCGTATCGCTAAAAACACAGGCCAGGAAAGGCATGTCTAGTACATGTTGTTTCTTCCTTAAACACGTCGTGTAGTCTTCGGTTGGGACAGTCCGTGTGACTTAGTCGTGTAGGAGTAACCGGGCAGGGAGAAAAGGGCCAGTAGACGACGTGTAGTTTAATAACACGCCATGTAGTCGGTTTGTTTACACAGCCATGTATGTCCAAGGTACACGCCCAGGGTAGGGTTTCTGGAAACACGCCGTGTATCGGTATTACACGCAATGTAATTATGTTTTCCAGATTTAATGGTTTTTCCCTCATGTTCTGTTTTACTTTCTTGTGTTGAAACTATGTTCATAATTAATGAAGGTGCAATTTGGTCTTTTAGAGCTATGGTACTGAGACGTCCTCCCGTTGCACGCCAGGAACTAGGCAGCGATCGTATGCCTGATACGACCAATCAGGGACTGCCAGTAGTTCTGCCCATAGTTCCGGACATGGAATGTGTAGTGATTCCAAACACTGGTGTCGATGCTCAATTCATAGATGGTTTCATGAGATTCATGTAGACCTTCTAGGGAGTTCAGCGTCCTGCCCCGACTATGACAGAGCTGACGCGGGTCGTCCAGCAGTAGCATCCTCCCACTTTCACAGGGGATGGAGGACCTCAAGCTGCAGAGTCATGGCTGGAAGCCATGCCCTCCATCTTCGAGCATCAAGATACACCTCCAGAGAGGAGGTTGAATCTCGCGACGTATATTCTACGATATTCCACCAAGAAATTGTGGGACGTAGTCTCTCAGACAGGGCACCTGCAGCCTATGGATTTGGATGAGTTTCAGCGTACGTTTTACGAATACTTCTACCCAGCGACGATGAGGGCTGACAGAGCTAGGGATTTCATGAGCTTGCTGTAGTGTACCCTCTCCTTTATGGAGTATTCCTCCCACTTCACGGAGTTACAGTGATTCACTCCCGTTTTGGGGAATGACGAGCTTTTTCTATCAAGGATGTTTGAGAAAGGCCTCAGACCGGAGATCAGATCGTAGGTGAAAGTCTTTTAGTTGACTTTTATTACTCTGATAGTCAATCAGGAACTCATCATGAAGAGGATACTGAGGGAGAGTGGATCTATGGACCAGGGCGGTTCAACATCCAAGGTTGATTCCCTCTAGTCAGACTGCAGGATGCGCCACCGAGAGTCTACCCGAGGCGACCTAAGGAAGCGTGGTTTTCTTTCTGGTAGACGAGATCTCTCTTATGGCACCCTAGTGGTGTGTTATCAGTGTGGAAGGAGTGGGCATAAGAAGCCCCAGTGCCCGAGGGACCCAGTAGAGTGACGATCCTTGGGCAAGATGGGTCATCTACAACGTTTCTTCAAGGTTCCCCTTCCAACTGCTAGTGAAGGAGTATAAGTTTCGACCCCGCGTACGAGAGCTGGATTTTCAGCTCCGCAGCAGACTGGGGGAAGGGGTTCTACATGACGTTCAGGTAAGGGTAGAGGCTATGGATGCAGTGGTCATGCTCAGGGAGGAGTGGCTTAGGGTTTTCAGGACGCTACACAGGGCTGCGTTACAACCCAGACTTTTGCTGTAGAGCAGATTCATCAGGAGCAGGATCCCAGACCCTCTAAAGTTTGAGGTATGATCTTAGTAACCTCAGTTTAATATTTATCCCTTTTCGATACTGGTGCTTCACATAACATAATCTCTGTTCCTGTCAGGGAAAGTCTTGAGCTCTGTGTCTTTTTAACTTCTGACATGTTGACTCTCGACACGCCCTTGGGAACGAGGACATCTAGCATACATCAGTGCAAAGAGTTCCCTCTCTAGGTCGTAGAGTATCGTTTCATATGGGACCTCTATGTCCTGGAGATGACGGGTTATGACTTCATTATCGATATGGATTGGTTGGTTCCCTTCTAGGCAGTCGTTGATTTTTATCGTCATAGGGTGAGTTTCATATCACTAGAGGGTGAATCTTTCCTTCATAAAGGCAAGTGGGCTGTTTTTTCGAGTCGATCCAGACTCAAGCATCATGGGCTAGGAGGAGTTATAGCCCAGATTGCTAGTCTTTATCTGGATGACCTGAGGACTTCATAGTTAGATTTTCCTCTAGAGGTTGATGGATTTCCAGATGTCTTTCCAGAAGACTTTTCAGGTTTGCCTCCGTATCGTGAGGTTGACTTATTGATTGAGCTTGTTGCAGGAGCAGCATCAGTGTCCATTCCTCCTTATAGGATGGCTACACCTGAGTTTCAGGAGCTCAAGAAGCCATTGGAGGAGTTACATACAAAGGGTTTCATCCGACCCAGTACTTCTCTTTAGGGTGTTCATGTCCTGTTCGCGAAGAAGGCAAACGATACCCTTAGGCTTTGTGTGGATTATCGGATATTGAACCAGTTGACGGTGAAGAAACAATATACTTTTCCATTGATTTATGATCTCTTTGATCAACATCGAGGAGTTCTGGTGTTCTCGAAGATCAATTTGAGGTCCGGTTATCATCAATTGTGCGTTAGACCTACAAATATACCTAGGACGTCCTTCAAGAGCAGGTATGGCCTCTACAAGTATACAGTTATGTTGTTCGGTCTTACGAACGTTCCATCAGTTGTCATGGCACTGATGAACCGAGTGTTCCATCCTTACATGGATTCCTTATTTTTGGTCTTCGTGGACAATATCTTTTTGCACTCTAACACTCGACAAGACCATACAACCCATCTTGAGGTCATTTTGAGTACTTTTTGGGACCATCGACTTTATTCTAAACTATTAATGTGCCACTTTTGGATGGACGAGATTCACATCCTGGGTCATCTCATCTCAGAGAAAATAGTATCAGTATACCTAGAGAATGTGAGAGCAGTAGTTACCTGGGAGCAGCCGAAGAACGTCTTCGAGGTACAGAGCTTCTTGGGGATGGATGGTTACTACATGAAGTTTATACAGGACTTCTCACACCTAGAAGCACCGTTGAAGGGGAGATTGACTACTGCACTGATCCTAGTCATGCCGTAGTCGGGCAAGAACTATACAGTTTTCTGTGATTCATATGGCATTAGACATGGAGCAGTGCTTATGTATGAGGGTCGAGTGGTTGTGTATGGATATCAGTAGTTGAGGCCTCATGAGAGGAATTATCCTACCCACAACCTAGAGTTGGCTGTGGTTGTTCATGCTTTACGATGATGGAGACATTACCTTCTGGGAGAGCATTTTGTGGTGTAAACTGACCAAAAAAGTATTAAGTACATCTTCATGCTGTGTGACCTGAATCTGAGATAGCGGAGGTGGGTTGAGTATCTCTAGTCCTTCAATTTTGAGCGTTCCTATACGTCTGGGAAAGGCAACACTGTGGGTGATGCACTGAGAAAGATAACTCAGATACAAACTGTTCAGGAGGCTAGCAGTGAGTGGCAACTGATGACTCTATTCTCGTAGATGCATTTGGAGGTGCACGATATGTTGGGGCAGACATTCTTATCATCTATGGCTATTACCTCTACACTTTTGGACCATGTTTGATTGAGGAAGCTGGAGGATTCAGAAGGGCTAGTCCTATGGAAAAGCGTGTTAGTAGAGGAACCTCTTCCCGGGTGGACCATTGGAAAGGATGAGATCTTGCGTTTCCAGGGACGTGTATGGGTGCTAGCAGATATAGGCGAGGAGCTGATGTGATCTTTCCATTCCTCGGTTTGGGCAGTTCATCCTGGCGTCACCATGGAGTATCGGGATCTTCATCTCTAGTACTGGTGGCCATGTATGAAGAAGGATGTTGCTAGCTTCGTCATGAAATTCTCTACTTTTCAGCAGGTCAAAGGAGAGAATCATAGACCAGTGGGGCTTTTTCAGTAGCTACCCATTCCAGAGTGGAAGTGCAATGATGTCGTGATGGACTTCATGACTGGTTTGTCGAGGTCACATCGAGGGACCAATGTTGTTTGGTTCATTGTTGACAGGCTTAAGAAGGTTGATCACTTCTTGCAAATCAAGGAGACTTTCAGTATCAATGATCGGGGACGACTTTACATCTGGGAGTTCGTTCATCTGCATGGTGTTCCACATTCCATTGTTTCATACACGGATGAGCGCTTTACCTCTTGGTTCTGGCAGGGACTCCAGAAGGCCTTTGGTACACAGGTACTTTTGATTACAGCATACCATCCCCAGAGTGATGGCGAGTCTGAGCGCACGATCCCTTTGCTTGAGGATATTCTCCGAGCTTCCATCCTAGACTTTGGTGGTTCTTGGGAGAAGCATATTCCTCTGGTGGATTTCTCCTACAACAACAGTTTTCAAGCGACCATTCAAATTTCACCATACGAGGCTTTGTATCGTAGGTCATGCCGATCAGCTTTATGCTGGCTGGAGGCAGGAGAGGCAGCTTTACTGGGACCTTGTCTTGTTCAGGAGACATCAGAAACGATAGAGCTGATTCAGAAGAGAATGTCTACAGCATATTCTTGACAGATTTCTTATGCTGATCAGTGGAGACGACCTCTGGAGTTCGAGGTCAGTTACCAGGTTTTCCTACATGTTACCCCGAGGTTGGGACACAAGAGGATTTGGAGATAGGGTAAGCATTCCCCGCGGTACGTCAGGCCGTTTGAGGTCTTGGAGAGAGTTGGGCCAGTTTCCTATCAGTTGTAGCTACCTTAGAGGTATCAGGCCATGCACGACGTCTTCCACGTCTCTCATCTCAAACACTACTTTTCAAATATGTCTCACGTCTTTCAGCCTGAGGAAGTCGAGCTTGAAGCGGATGTGTCGTTCGAGGAACATCCTATCGGGATTATCGATCGTA
Source organism: Viscum album (assembly GCA_963277665.1). Classification (NCBI taxonomy): domain Eukaryota; kingdom Viridiplantae; phylum Streptophyta; class Magnoliopsida; order Santalales; family Viscaceae; genus Viscum; species Viscum album. The sequence continues at coordinate 317,052,369 of OY728129.1, forward strand.
GTATGAAGGTTTTCCGCGGACGGTCTATTCCTCTGGTACGGGTGTTATGGAATTAAGGTCAAGTACAAGACGAGTCTTGGGAAAGGGAGGCCGATGTACGATCGCAGTGGCGGGAGCTATTCAGGGTTTCTTCTTCTTCACCTCGTTAGGGAAATTCGGGGATGAATTTCATTAAGGGGGGAAGTTTTTATGAACCCAGATCTTCTTTTCATTTACGCTTTTCGTTTTTCTGGAGTTTTTGAGAAAAATGAACTTTCTAGAAATTTATGAAGTACATGCCATGTACTTTCTGAGTACAAGTCGTGTACTCTTTTCCTGCCGAAGTCGTGTGCTGGCCGTGTCCGGGCCACACACATAGTGTGTAAGGGTAACGTGGAGGATGATTTTGGAGGAGTATGGAAAGGACCTAGTACACACCATATACTCTAAAAGTACATTCTATGTACTTTATTTTTTTACATTAAATGGACTGGGGTTGTACCTGACGCACAGAAGTGTCATCTTCTCCAGGTATCGTTCGTCCGAGAGATACCGTATGGCCGAATCTTCTCCAAGCCGCCGCGCCTCCGTCTGATCTCCATTCCTGCTGTCGTCGATTGTATTGGAAGCGAAGCGGTGATCTATCCATTCTACATTATCCTTGTTTCTCGTTTCCTCCTCGTTTTCAAGTTATCGTAGGTTGATAATTTTTTGCTTTTTCTCAGATCTACGTTGTTATAAGGGGAATCTATCATCGTGGTTCACATATATCGATCTACTGGGATCGAGGTAGGTGGATTGTTTCCCTACATTTAATTTCTTTGAGTTTTTTTTTGCAAAAGGGATGGATACCCATGTATCAGGTGTCTCAGGTTAGGGTTTTGATCCTGTTTGTTATCTGACATAGATTTCTTGTATTCTTGAGGTTTGTTAGATGTTTAATAATTTCTTGTTAGCATGTTTGAGGATCACCCCATGGGTTTTTCCCCTTTCTTTGGATGTTGATTGCCGTTTATCACGGTTTTCCTACAAGGCAACCCTTTTTTCACATTGCTAGTATGCCTGTTGACTTTATTGCATGTATTTCCTTCTATTTATATGCTTTTGGATGCATTTGTAGCTATTATCTAAGTAGTTTCTAAACTTACTTAGGTTCCTAACAGTCGATCACGCATGACTAAACTGCTCAACGCTATGTGAACCTGGTGTGGTAGACTAAAGGGGGAATTGACGATTAGGGTTTCTCTAGAGAGTTTTTTATAATAAGTATCAATTACTGGACCTATGGGAATGGGACAATGTGCATACTCAGAGTGTCCTTAGTTACGTAGGAATACTATAGGGGGAATTAGATGTATGTTCTTCCTTAGAGAGTCTATATATTTCGTTGCAAGACCACAGGGTAATTGATGGTGAGTGCTTCCCGGAGTGTCTATGCCTTTGTATGTTTACTTGACTAGAGGGGTTTTTCTAGTAGGAGACACACAGAGAGTTAGTGCTTTACTTGTTGGTTGGTTGTGACGAGTCCACCAAGGCAAAGAACAAGCTTGGGATTGTACTACTTGATGTTAAGTAGACTTCTGAGTCACCTGTTGTTATTATATGCTTGCCTTGGGAGTATAGAGCTGTTTCTAGGTTCCGTGGTTGATATATAAATGATTGTACTGAACTAATAAATAACTGTGAATGGAGATTGGTAGGATTTCTTACTTTAGTGTACAACTACTTCTCTGTTTCATTTATTTTCATTACTTTTTCTATATTACTCAATGAAAGTTGGGCATGGATCTCAAGGTGATTGCCTACTGGGATTAGTCTCACACCCTTTTTGGGTCCTACTTTTCAGCCCAAGCAGGTTATATGGTTGCAGGTGTGGACAAGGATTGTGGACCTTCTACTTCAGGTGCATGATTGCTGCTTGGAGATGGAGAGCATAGTATAGAGCTTAGGCTTGTGATGCTTCTGGAGTTGCTGTTTACTTTCGTACATTATTTTCAGTTGTATTTTAGCACGTTGTTGTGTTTGCTGCTTTCCCTTAGATACTTGTACCTACTGCATCATTATAATTATCATTATATGTTCATTACTTCTGCTATTTAGTTTCAGTGTTTGTATGCTTCTTACTGCTTCCGCTATTGACTGTTTTTTTCCTCTATACCTTACCAAATGAAGGCATAGTTTCCCCAATAACATACCAAGGCCCTCACTTCTTGTCGGCAGCCTCCGGAATTTGGGGAAATTCTATTGAGTTCATGTGGAAAACCGGGTACGGGGAACTAGTGCAAGGGCTCCAGATTCAGGTCGTTAAAAAGTGATATCATAGGGTGTTCTTTCCTTTTTCTATTAACTTACTATTTAGCGACATTAGACAGGGATAGGATAGAATAGGTAAATGGTAAATAGCTGTGCCCGGGCGTTCTAGAACCCATGTACTGGGAAAAATCCATATTACCTCGAATATTTCCAATTTTGACTTTTGCGAATGATACAGTTTAATTGATTTCACCATTGGGTGATGCACATTTTTTGTCTGTAACTATTTATATGATTGTAGTTCTATTTTGTTGATACCCGATGAGATGATGGTATGCCATGTCATGCATCATATAGGAACATTTTAGAAGATCACATGCCATGCATCTTTCCATTCCATCTAGGGTTGCATTAGATATTGCATACTGTTGTGATAGGATTTGTGATAGACAATGCATGATGTTCTGATAACTGCTGTGATAGAATACCTTCTATGTTGATAGGGTATCTTTGTTGGAGCTTTCTTGTAATGAATGCCAAACTTTGATCTTAGAGGTGTTATGGGCCCTCAAGGATCAGAATTTGGTGGGTCGTGAGTTTTATATTGTGGCTTGTTCTGTGCATCGTTATGATTCCAAGCTTTGATTAGAAGGGACTATGGGCCCCCACGGATCATAATTTGGCACCTTAACCCTTGTTTTTCTGTGTTTTCTGGTCTCCGGTGCAGTTCTGAGGCTACTTCCCGGAAAAATCCAGAAATCACATTGTGTACTTTATGTATACACGCTGTTTATTTTTTGGCCGTGTCACTGACCGTGTGGACAGGGACACAGAGCTGTAAATGGTTTTTAGGAACACATCGTGTACCATAGGTACATGTTGTGTAGAGGTTAACTAGGAGCCCGACCGTGTAACTGACAACACGGGCCAGTTAATGCATGTTTAGTATACGACGTGTTCGGTATGCACATGTTGTGTATCCTTTCCTAGGTACCCGGCCGTGTCTTGAAAAACATGGGTCAGTGTTATCCTCTCCTATACATGCTGTGTTTGTTTGGAAAAAATCGTGTAAGGATCATCCGAGTACCCGACCTTGTCACGAACAAAACGGGATGAGGTTTCCCTTCACGTGCATGTCGTGTCCCTTGGGAACACACCGTGTAGTGTCAACCGTGGGTCGGACCATGTCTCTAACAACCCAGGATAGGTGAGGCATTTCTAGTACACGTCATGTCTTCTTTAAACATGTCGTGTAGTCTTCTGTTGGGACAGTCCGTGTGACTTAGTCGTGTAGGAGTTACCGGGTAGGGAGAAAAGGGTCAGTACACGCCGTGTAGTTTATGAACACGCCGTGTAGTCGGGTTGTTTACATAGCCATGTATAGCCAAGGTACACGCCCAGGGTTGGATTTCTGGAAACACGCCGTGTATCGGTATTACACGCCGTGTAGTTATGTTTTTCAAAATTAAAGGTTTTTCCCTACGGTTCTGTTTTTCTTTCCTGTCTTGCAACCGTGTTCGTCTTTAATGAAGGTGTGTTTTTGGTATTTCAGAGCTATGCCCCCGAGACGTCATCACGTTGCACGCCAGGAACAAGGCAGCGATCGTACGCCTGATATAACTGATCAGGGATTTCCAGTAGATCAGCCCATCGTTCTGGACATGGAATCTACAGTGATTCCAGACACTGGTGTCGATGCTCAGTTAAGAGAGGTTTCATGAGATTCATGCAGACCTTCCAGGGAGTTCAGCATCCTGCCCCGACTATGGAAGAGCTGACGCAGGTCTTCCAGTAGCAAGATCCTCCCACATTAATAGGGGATGGAGGACCACAGGCTTCAGAGTCATGGCTGGATGCCATGATGTACATCTTCGAGCATCTGGAGATGCCTCCAGAGAGGAGGGTGAATCTCGTGACATATATGCTGTGAGATTCCTCAAAGAGATGGTGGGATGTAGTCTCTCAGACGGGGCGCCAGCAGGCTATGGATTGGGATGAGTTTCAGTGTATGGTTTACGACTACTTATACCCAGCGATGCTGAGGGCTGACAGAGCTAGGGAATTCATGAGCTTACAGGAGGGTACTCTCTCAGTTATGGATTATTCCCCCCGCTTCAATGAGTTACAACGATTCACTCCCGTTCTGGGGAATGACGAGCTGTTTCTAGCAAGGAAGTTTGAGGAAGGCCTGAGACTGGAGATCGGATCGCAGGTGAACGTATTTCAGTTGAATTATATTACTCTGATAGTCAATCATGCACTCCTCACATAGAGGAACCTGAGGGAGACCAGAGCTATGGACTAGGGCGGTTCAGTATCTGAGGTTGATTCCCTCCAGGCAGACAACAGGAAGCACCACTGAGAGTCTACCCGAGGAAACCCAAGGAAGCGTGGTATTGCTTCTGGAAGACGAGATATCTCTTATGGAACCCATGTGGTTTGTTATCAGTGTGGAAGGAGTGGGCATAAGAAGCCCCAATGCCCAAGGGACCTAGTAGAGTACCGATCTTGCGGCATGATGGGTCATCTGTAGCATTTCTACAAGGTCCCCTTCCAGCTGCTAGTGAAAGAGGATCAGTTTTGACCCCATGTACGGGTGGATGATTTCCAGATCCACAGTATATTGGGGGATAGTGTTTTGTAGGACGTTCAGGTCATGGTAGAGGTCGTGGATGTAGTGGTTAGGCTCAAGGAGGAGCCGCTCAGGGATTTCAGGCTGCTAAAAAGGGTCACGGTATAGGATAGACTTTTGCTGTAGAGCAGATTCATCAGGAGCAGGATCTCGGACCCTCTACAGTTCGAGGTACGTTCTTAGTAGCCTTAGTTTTATCTTCATCCATTTTCGATACTACTGCTTCACATATCTTTATCTCTGTTTCTATCATGGAAATTCTTGAGCTCTGTGTCTTTTCGTCTTCTGACATGTTGACTCTCAACATGCCCTTGGGAATGAGGAAATCTAGCATACGTCAGTGCAAGGAGTGCCCGCTTGAGGTCGCAGGTGATTGTTTCCTATGGTACATCTATGTACTGGAGATGACGGGCTATGATGTCATTATTGGTATGGACTGGTTCGTTCCCTTCCAGGCAGTAGTTGATTGCTATCGTCATATGGTGAGTTTCATATCAGCAGAGGGTGAATCTTTCCTTCATAAAGGTGTGTGGAATGTTCAAGTGAGTCGAGCCGGAATCTAGCATCATGGGCTAGGAGGAGTTACGGCCCAGATTTGTAGTCATTATCTAGATGACCATGGGACTTCACAGTTATATTTTCCTCCATTTTTTGATCGCTTTCCATATGTATTTCCAGAAGACTTTTTGGGTTTTCCTCTGGAGCATGAGGTAGACTTCTCGGTTGATCTCGTACAAGGAGTAGCACTGGTGTCCATTCCTCCTTATAGGATGGAAACACCTGAGTTTCAGGAGCTCATGAAGCAGTTGGAAGAGTTCCATGCAAAGGGTTTCATCCGACCCAGTACTTCTCCTTGGGGTGCTCCGGTCCTGTTCTCAAAGAAGGCACATGGTACCCTTAGGCTTTGCGTGGATTATTGGATGTTGAACCAGTTGACGGTCAAGAACCGATATCCCTTACTGAGGATTGATGATCTCTTCTATCAGCTTTGAGGAGACCAGGTGTTCTCGGAGATTTTTTTGAGGTCTGGTTATCATATCCTGCGTGTTAGACCATCAGATATACCTCTGACGGCCTTTATGAGAAGGTATGGCCTTTATGTGTATAAAGTTTTTCCATTCGGTCTTACAAACGCGCCAGTATTTTTAATGGAACTAATGAACCGAGTGTTCCATCCTTACTTGGATTACACCGTCGTGGTCATCGTGGATGATATCTTGGTGTACTCTCACACTCGACATGACCATGAAACCCATCTTGAGATTATTTTGAGTACACTGAGAGAGCGTCAGATTTATGCTAAACTCTCAAAGTGCCACTTTTGGATGGATGAGATTCACTTCCTGGGTCATGTCTCTCAGAGACATGAGTATCAGTAGACCTAGAGAAAGTGAGAGCAGTAGTTACCAGAGAGCATCTGAAGAACGTCTTCGAGGTACAGAGCTTTTTGGGGATGGCTGGTTATTACAGGGGGTTTATACAGGACTTCTCACGCCTATCAGCACCATTGAAGGGCTTGACTAAGAAGGTGGTGAAGTTTGTTTGGTCAGAAGCCTGTGACTCAGCCTTCCAGGAGATGAATGGGAGATTGACATCAGCACCAATCCTAATCATGCTGGAGCCGGGCAAGAACTATACAGTTTTCTATTATGCATCTGGCATCGGACTTGGAGCAGTGATTATGAAGTAGGATTGAGTGGTTGCCTATGGATCTCAAAAGTTGAGACCTCATGAGAGGAATTATCCTATGCATGACCTGGAGTTGGCTGCGGTTGTTCGTGATTTATGTTGCTGGAGACATTACCTTATGAGAGAGAATTTTATGGTATACACTGACTACAAATGTCTCAATTACATCTTCACACAGTATGACCTGAATCTGAGCCAGCGGAGGTGGGTTGAGTATCTCCAGTCCTTCGATTTCAAGCATGCATATACTCCTGGGAAAGGAAATGTTGTGGATGATGCACTGAGTAGGAGAACTCAGATACAGACAGTTCAGGAGGCCAGCAGTGAGTGGCAACTGATGGCTCTATTCACATAGATGAATTTGGAGGTTCACGACAGGCAGGTGCAGACTTTCCTATCTTCTATGGCTATTACCTCTGCACTATTGGAACGAGTTCGAATGAGGCAGCTGGCAGATTCCAAAAGGCCTAGTCCTACAGGAAATCATGTGAGGAGTGTACCTTCTTCCCAAGTGGACTGTTGGTGAGGATGAGATCTTGCATTTCCAGGGATGCCTATGAGTGCCGGAAGATATACGTGAGGAGATGATGTGAGTCTTCCATTGCTCAGTTTGGGAAGTTCATCCCAACGTCACCAAGATTAATCCAGATCTTCATTTCCAATACTGGTGTCCATGTATTAAGAAGGATGTTGCTGGTTTCGACATAAAATGTTCTACTTGTCAGTAGGTGAACCCCGAGCATCAGCGACCAATGAGGCTATTAGAGCAGCTACCCATTCCATAGTGGAAGTGGAACAATGTCACGATGGACTTCATGACGGGTTTTCCGAGGTCTCCTCGAGGTAAAGATGCTGTTTGGGTCATCTTCGATAGGTTTACAAAGGTTTCTCACTCCTTTCCAATCATGGAAACTTTCAGTGTCGATGATCTAGGATGACTTTATATCCAGGAGATCATTCGTCTTCATGGTGTTCCACACTCAATTGTTTCAGACAGGGATGCGCGCTTTACCTCTCGTTTATGGCATGTACTCCAGAAGGCCTTGGGTACACATGTACTTTTGAGAACATCATACCATCCCCAGAATGATGGACTGTCCGAGTGTACGATTGAGGTGCTTGAGTATATGCTCCGAGCTTGTATCCTAGACTTTGGCGGTTCTAGGAGAAGCATATTATTCTCGTGGAGTTTTCCAACAACAACAGTTTCCAAAAGACCATTCAAATGGATCCATACGAGGCATTATATGGTAGGCCATGCCGATCACCTTTATGCTGGCAGGAGGCAGGAGAGGCAGTTTTACTGGGACCTTGTCTTTTTCAGTGGAATTCAGAGCAGATATAGCTAATTTAGAAGATAATGGCTACATCCCAGTCTTGACAGAAGTCTTATGCTGATCAGCGGAGACGAACTCTGGAGTTTGAGGTCGGTGACCAGGTTTTCCTACATGTTACCCCGAGTTTGGGACACAAGAGGATTCAGAGACAAGGTAAACTTTCACCAAGGCACGTCATCCCGTTTGAGGTCTTGGAGAGAGTTGGACCAGTTTCCTATCAGTTGCATATACCTCAGAGGTCTCGGGCCATGCACAATGTCTTCTATGTCTCTCAGCTCCGACGCTACTTTTCAAACCTATCTCACATCTTTCAGCCGGAGGAAATCGATCTTGAAGAGGATGCGTCATTCAAGGAGCATCCTATCCGGATTTTTGATCGCAGTACGAAGGTTCTCCGCGGATGGTCTGTTCCTCTAGTACAGGTGCTATGGCCGCACGGGCAAGTACAGGACGAGACTTGGCAAAGGGATGCTGATGTACGATCACAGTAGCCGGAGCTGTTCGGGGTTTCTTATTCTCCGCCTCGTTAGGGAAATTCTGGGACTAATTTCTTTAAGAGGGGAAGTTTGTATGAACCCGGATCTTTTTTTCAGGTACGCTTTTCCTTTTTCAAGAGTTTTTGATAAAAATGAACATTCTGAAAATTGTTGAAGTACATGTCATGTACTTTCTGAGTATACGCCGTGTACTCTTTTCCCACCTAAGTCGTGTGCTGTCCGTGTCCGAGCCACACACACGGTGTGTAAGGGTGGTGTGGAGGCCGATTTTGGCGGAGTACGGAAAGGACCAAGTTCACGCCATGTACTTTCTTTTTTTCATTAAATGGACAGGGGTCACGCCTGATGCACAGAAGCGTCTTCTTGTCCAGGTTCTGTTTGTCCGAGAGCGACCGTACGGCCAAATCTTCTCCGAGCCACCGCACCTCCGTCCGACCTCCGTTCCAGTCGTCTTCGATTGCGTTGGAAGCGCAACAGTGAGCTCTCCGTTCTGGTTTAGCCTTTTTTTTCGATTCATCCTCTTTTTCAAGTTGTCGTAGGTTGATCGTTTTGAGCGTTTTCTCAGATCTACGTCATTATAAGGGTAATCTATCACCATGGTTCACATATATCGATCAACATGGATCATGGTAAGTGTTTTGTTTCCCTACGTTGAATGTATTTGAGTTTTTGGTGCAAAAGTATCGGATACCCTTGTATCGGGTGTCTCGGGTTAGGGTTTTCATACTGTTTGTTATATACCGTAGATTGCTTGTATACTTGAGGTTATTAGATGATTAATAATTGCTTGTTATCATGTTTTAGGATCACCCCATGGTTGTTTCCCCTTATTTTGGATGTTGATTTCCGTTTGGCACGGTTTGCCTACGAGGCAACTCTTTTTGCACATTTCTAGTAAGCCTATTGACTTGATTTCATTTATTGCATGAAATTTATATGCTTGTGGATGCATTTTTAGCTATTAACCATGTAGATGATGAACTTACATAGGTTGCAAACAATCTATCATGCACGACTAAACTGCTCAGGGCAGAGTGAACCTGGTGTGGTAGACTAAAGGGGGAATTGACAATTAGGGCTTCCCTAGAGTGTCTGTTATAATTAATATTGATCACATGACCTATGGGAATGGGACTTTGTGCTTCCTCATAGTGTCCTTAGTTACGTAGTGAGACTATAGGGGGAATTTGACGTATGTTATTCTTCAAAGAGTCTATTTATTTTGTTGAAAGACCACAGTGGAATTGACTGTGAGAGCTTCCCAGAGTGTTTGTTCCATTGTAAGTTTACTTGACTAGATGAGTATTTCCTAGTAGGAGCCACCCAGAGAGTTAGTTCTTTACATGTTGGTTGGCTGTGACAAGTCCACCAATCCAAAGAACAAGCTTGGGTTTGTACTGCTTGCTATTAGGTAGACTGCTGAGTTACCTGTTGTGATTACTTGCTTACCTTGGGAGTATAGAGCTATTGCTAGGTTCCATGGATGATAGCTAAAAGATTATACTGAACTAATAAATAAATGTGAATGGATTTTGGTAGGATTGGTTACTTTAGTGTACAATTGCTTCTCTACTATATTTATTTTCTTTACTTTTTCTATATTACACAGTGACAGTATGGAACAGATTTCGTGGTGATTGCCTACTGGGATTAGTCTCACACCCTGTTTGGGTCCTGCTTTTCATCCCAAAAAGGTTATATGGTTGTTGGTGTGGACAGGGATTGTGGCCATTCTACTTCAGGTGCATGATTTCTGGTTGGAGCTGGAGAGCATTGGTCCGAGATTAGGCTTGCGATGCTGTTGGAGTTGTTGTTTACTTTCGTACTTTGTTTTCGGTTGTATTTATGCACGTTATTGTGTTTCCTGCTTTCCCTTAGATACCTTTACTTACTGCATCATTATCATTGTCATTATATGTTCATTGCTTATGCTGTTTAGTTTCAATGTTTGTATGCTGCTTACTGCTTCTGCTATTGACTGTTGTTTTCTTGCCTTGTATACCTTACCAAATGAAGGAATAGTTTCCCCAATAACATAACAAGTCCCTCGCTACTAGTCGGCAGCCTAGGGCATTTGGGGAAATGAACATGAGTTTAGGTGGAGAACCGGGTACGAGGCACCAGTGGAAGGGCTCCGGATTCGGGTCGTTAAAAGATAAAATCACAGTAACAATATAAGTACAACATTACATGGGGTGAACTTAATATTGACCATTGTAAAATAATCATGGGATCAAAATCCTAATCATGAGTGGGCTCAATAAAAAATGGAATGGAATGTGGAATTTCATAAAAAGGAAACATCATGTCATAGTGGTCAACTAACATGCATATTAGTGAACAACATTTGCACAATGTTCACACATAACATATGTGCATAATCACAACATCATCATTATGAAAAAATGATTGAACCATGTTTAGGAATATTGAACCTTATCTCCTATGATATGCCACATTACTTAATTAATTAGAGAAATAGGTAATTTTGTGTGCACCTGTCACATCATAACATTTACAAAATCTTGTATACCACATAGAATATATATCAATATCAGACATAAAATAACCCACGGAATGGAATTGTGTTTCAAGAGATTTTTTTAAAGAATAAATTCATGAATTAATCATGTTGTTTCCAATAGGAAATGGGAAAAGAATACATGGTATAATAATCTTCAACCATGATTGAAAAAGAAACAATCACAAGTTAAGTAGAACACATGTTTTCAAGAAAAAAGAGTTATTTTGGAAAATTCATTGTATTTTTTTATAAATAATATTTGAATCATTTTAATCCATGAAAATAAAAAAAATGTAAAATGAAAATATATTTTAGGAAAATTAAATGAATATCTTTAATGGAATTTGGCACGAAAGAGGAGTAACCCAAATAATGAAAATTGGGTCTGAGAATCAGTTTACATTTTTTCCAAGTTATTTATTCACATTATTGTCATGTATAATCAAATAAGATTGATTAATTAATATTTATATAAACTCTTATACATTTATAAGATTCATTTTAATTTTTTAATTTTATTATGGCCATTTTTATAAGTTATAGTGTTCAATTTCATTATTCAAGAGTGTTCGGTTTCATTTTTTTCATGATCAGTTCTCTTTTATACATTAATGAAAGTTAATGTATGATGAAAATAATGATTCATAATAGATATTATATGTTTTTATTTAAATTAATGTAGTTTCAACATTCTTATATATCATTTTCTTTCGTATTATGCAGATTATTCATTAGATCACATGTTAATTATAATCGATTACATATAATTGGTGGGTTTTCAATTTTCACAAGTAGGTTTTGTTTTAATATTTAATATTTTGTATATATTATTGTTATAGAACATATAAATGGTTATAAGATAAATTTTAAAATATTTTTTAATCCATTATAATGGTTTTATGACTAAATTTTTAGGTGGTATAGGAAAATGAAAGTACCTTCTCCATGGTTGCGGTAAATCGACACATCACAGACGATGTTTTCATTTTTAAAATAAAATTTGTGTGATAAATCTTTTAAAAATGGATTATTCTTATACAACAATAAAAATATATTCTATTTAATATAATGGAGTTATCAAAAAATGTTGATAGGTATATTATGAGATAATAACAAAAGAAATGAATTTAAAAAGATATTTAATGAAATGAAAGAGGATTTTACCTCTTTAATTATTATCCTTAATGTCGTAAATAATGAAATTGGTTTTGATCTATTGAAGAAAAAGGATCTATTCCATTGGTGGGAAAATGATTTTGTAGAAATTATATGAGATTAAAGTCTTTTTAGGTGTCAAGAGATGATGTGGAGAAAGTTGGTATTTATAGGGTAGGAGAGGGGTGGTTTTGTTTATTTTATTCAATTGAATATTATTTTTTATCAAGGAAATGAATATTATATATTAAAAAGGATTGATATGGTAAAAGTATATGGATATTTTGAGATTACGTGATTATATCATCCATATTTCATTTATCACTTCAAAATTCACATTTTTCTGAAATACAATAAATTACAGTGTTACACTATTCACCAAAAATCCAAATATTTTATAAAAAATGAAAAACATCACCTTTCATATTTATCATCATTTAGAAATAAATAATGGAATACAATTTATAAAAATAATTTTCTATCTATGATACATTAAATTTTTAATTAAAATCATTATTTAGTTGAAAAATACTGATTTTAAAATTTTAACAGATTTTATGACACTTTAAAATAATAATTGAGGTCACATAAGATTATATTAAAAACATAATACAGCTAAAATTTATTTTATAAATCTATCACATGAAAATAATTTTTCTATTAAATTATTATATTTATTATAAATCTATAAATAAACATTTATGTTTTTTAAAAATATTAATACTTAATTTATCTTTTTTAAAACATTTATTTAATTATAATCTGATAGAATTATATAATATTTTCATTAATAAGATAAATTAAATTCATTTATAATTTACTATATGAGATTAGTATTATATTAGTGAGTCTACTATTCTTATTGGGAATTTCATTATTCCAAGGTCCAAGTTACCATCCAATTTGGATAGGTTCCTTAATTTCAATAATTATTACTTATTTCATTCTTAATTTATGAGTGTAGTGTTTTTATAAGAATATATATGTCATGTATGTGTATTATAAAATATTAAAAAAATATAAAAAATTTAAATAACACCAATTATAAAAGTTTGGGTCATTACACATGATGTTAGGGAGACCTCTCAATAGTGTTTTTTTTTGTAAACAACAATGTCCCTCCTCCTCTATTGTAAAAAGTCACACACCCCTCCCACATATTAACACCTATCAATACCATTATCAAGGAAATATTATATCAAAATACCCTCCCAAAAACACCTATCATAATCTTTTATGCCTCCCTTTGTATATAAATACATCCAAGGAGTCTCTTTTGTGCAAACCCAATAGAGTTACCCAAAGAAGAGTTTACGTCCTTCCTCGATATCTTTTATATTACTTTCATTATCCACCACCTAAGCTCTTATAATTCCATGATTATATCATATAATCATTAACATAAATATAAAAATATGTTTCCATTTATTGGGTTTAGCATACAGTTACACACACTTCAATCTAGTAGGTAACGAACATATCATTGTTATGTACAGAGAACAACTGCCCCAGGAAATGATGGTGTTCATTTTTCATTTTCCACCTCTCAAGATTGTTAATTATGATGGAAAATATATTTTTATATGATATATATGATATTTATTATTTATTTACACTTTTTAAATTATTAAATAATACATACCGTCATGATTTCTATTTTGTGAAAATATGATAACTTTGTTTCTAGATTTGCGGACTACCACATCCTCAATGCGAGGTGATTAATTAAAACATTAAATGGAATGTATTAAGAATGGTTTAAGTAAATTTTTATATATATATGAAATAATAATTATATAGGAGTTTATATATACACACACATATATTTCATTTTCATTCATTATTTCAATACGATAATAAAATCGAAATAGTATTAATGCGTAGGTATAGCCTACCATCTCCATGAACGATGTATTCAAATTCATATTTATATATTTTATATAATACTATAAATACATATATACTCTATATATATGACATTTATATATTGTTTTATATTATTTAAATAGTTAAATGATGATCTATGTAATAGTATAAAGAATAACAAGTCGAATCATTTATGATAAACAAAGCTGAGTTTACCTAAATTGTGCCATTTACATGGAATTGTTAATTAAAATGTAATTTAAAGTGATAATAAATTAATATAAGGTATTATATATAATAATATGGTTCATTAAAATATTTATAAAAAAATAAATTTATTATATATATGGTTATTACATGTACAATGAGTGTCAATAAAAAAGGTATGAGTTTTCTCATCTCGCATTTATTTCTGTGAGATTTGTTCATTATTCACCACTAATTTTTTGTTTGGTGAATATACTTCCCATTAATATATTATAAGACTATAATCCTCAAATTTATGGGTATTTACATATCCATTTTATGTTCTCTCATTCAAGGATTTTTGCAGTTCAAAAGATATTAAATCAGTAAGGTACTTTTGTCTCAAATTGCCTTCTTAGAGGCACAAGTTTTATTATTAACTTATACTCTTTAATAAGGTATATATTCTTCTATTTTAAATTTTATATCATGAATATATTTATTTTAATGAAATTTTAAACTTCATTTAATTACATTTTATTTAATGGTGATTATTAGTCAATGATACCATGTGGTATGAGTTCATTTCAATAATATCCATGATTTTTTAGATTAATTATTATTCTGTATCCATTGATGAAATATTATGACCTATCTCCCAAGAACACTCATTAAATTTAATATGTTATGGTTATTAATGATTTCATAATGTATTAGAACCATTTTTGTATTCTAGGGTACATAATATAATTCATAATTAATTTTAATAAAAGCTGATCTCATTTTTCATTTTAGTCAGAAATCAGTATTTTTCAAAAACCATTATTCTAAAAATATATACAAAAAATTAATTCAAAATTATATTTAAATATAATTTTCACGGGAAAATGATTTCAAAAAAATCATTGTTTTCAAGGATTCCATTAAACGTATTCAAATTTATTTCCAAATAAAAATGTTTTTGAAATGCATTCAAACATCCTTCATATGTTTAAAAAAAGTATTTCGAAAGGAATTTTATTCTTAAAAAATTGTTTTCATGTGAAATAAGATATTTTCTTATGTAAATGTTTTATAATGATCTTTCTAAATTATTTTCCATCTAATATTACATCTTTAAGTGTTAGTAAATGACTTTTTTGTAATGATTCAATGGTCCCATTTATTTTATTTCTATCAATTGATTATATATTGATAGCCTAATGTTAATGAAACCCATTTCCCCATCACATGTTTCTTTTTATGAAACATGTTTCCCATTAATGGTTTATATTTTTATGAAAAATGTTTACATTTCACATGTCATATGTTTATTAAACCCACTTCATTTAATGTGTTATCTTTGATTAAATGATTATGAACCCTATAACTTACCATCAAGTTATAGTATGATGACATTATTATGTAACCAATTTCATTAATGGGTTATGATATTATTTTTTAATACCTTTTATAATATGTATATATGATTTCATTAGGATATGGGTGGGATGAATATATCCCTTCAGTGCAATGGTTAATTATTTAAATCTAATTTGATAGAAAAGGATGGAATGGAGAGTAAACATTGTTCAAGAAATGAATTTTTATAATAATATAGTCTCAGGATAGAACCTTATCAAATAAGATAGTCATGGGAGTGATCCATGACTTCCCAGATGGTATGAGGAGTAATCACATTCTACTAAGTTGGCCTCGGTAGTGATTCCTTGACTAATATAGAAATCATTTTATATGTTTATGTCTCTTCCTCAATTCCATGTCTTATTCCAATGTAATGATTTCAATTATTTCCTATTGATTTCCTTATTATTGATGCATTATAAATTACTAACTTCACTTTATGATTCATCATTATTATCTACGATATCCATGGTATGATCTTCTAAATTCAATTTCACATTCTCATTCTATTATGCTCATCTTTATTCTTAACTATCTCTCTTGATAACCATTAATGAGCATATGAGATTGCGAGTTTTTATATTTATTTCCACACGTTATGATGATAAGTATTACTTATGAATTTTATAAGAATGGTTCATGTCATTAAGGTCTTAGTTGGAGATATTGTAGCCCACTTATGTACCGGTGTTTATGTTTTCATGTTACTTACGACACTAGACTAATATGGTAATCATGATTCTATTTGTGTATTGCATTATGTATTCTTAAAAAAATTGAATTTATGAAAATTGAGGCTCACTATATATGTGAAAGAAATTAAAGATAAATTTATTCCTATAGATGAGACAAGACAATGAGACTTGAAATAAAATAATACCAAAAGATTGAAATTATTTTATATAAAATATCAATGATAAATATATTTTAATTATATAAATTTAATGAATAAATGCATAATTTACCTTAATATACATTGAATCAAAATAAAAATTTATTATTACCATATAAATAAATTATATGAAAATGTAGTTTTCAATTAAGATTTGAAACTTTTCACTATTCATTCAAAAATGAAATATTTCATGAATACCAAAACGTTTCACCCTAAGATAATATTAAAATTTTTAATTAAAAATTGATTTTTATATTATCTAATTAAAATACTAAGGATGTAATTAATTAATTTTATCACTATTATGGAAGGACATAAAAATTGTTCTTTTGGAAATATAGTATTTTTAAAAAATAAAAAAACTTTTCTGGAAAATTTATATTTCATTACCAATATGTTTTTTTATAAATCCATTATAAATCATATTTATAATGTTTTATTACTATTTATATTTCAATTGTTAATGGATAGTTTATAAATATCTTTTTTGAATGGTTATATTAATAAGAAAAACATTGAAAATCAATGTTGCATGTAATATAAGCTATTTAGGTGTTTCCGGTGGCACAATATTAGTAGGGGGTAGAATATAAATAATTATTATCTTGGTGTAGTATGAAATTGAAGACATAAAAAAATATTTTCATCAAAAAATGTTCACAAAAACTCAGTTTGTCACATTCTAACTCCCATTAAGTGAATTCCCCCTTGAGAAGCATCACACTAATACAAAAAATGTGAATAATTATTCCTAATCATATCTTTTTTATAAAATGTATCTTATCCCAAATTTTGGTTTCACAAAAATAATTATTAAATGGTGAGTGGTGTCGTTTCACAAAACAATATTTCCATAATCTATAATTCAAACTGATTGTTCATCATATGAATAATATTACTCTAATTGTATGACCTATGAGTTCAGTTTATGTGAAGGTTCAAGTACGTGCTTCCTTAAGAGATATATAAGGAAGAAATCATGGAATTGAGATATTTATTTTGGTTGTATCATGTAATAGTCTACCATCATGATATGATCAATAATCTTAAAGGGACCGATATACGTATGGTTTAATTTCCCATTCATGCATAATCTCAAAACCTTATTCCAAGGATAAATTATTAGAAATACCTTGATTCCAAAATCAAATTCATCATCACATCAATGAATATTAGAATAACATTTATCCCATATTTGAGATACCTTGATCTTTTTCTGAATAAATCTAACCTTCTCTTCCATTTCATTAGCTATCTCAAGTCCCTATATTTTTTTTCTCTAACTACATTCCAACACATTGGAGTTGTACATTTAATCCCATAGAGGGCTTTATAAGTATCAATAATAATACCTGATTTAATTAAATTGATTTATTAAAACTAAAATAGAGGAAGTCATTGATACCAACCACATATGAATTCCATGGAACAAGATCCCAACATATACTCAATGGTTGGTATTGTTCTTTCATAGTGACCAACTATCTATAGATGATAAGAATTGATTTAACAAAATAATATATGAAGGTCTTAATAAATAAATCTCACGAATTTTTTGGTAAAACTTTCATCCCTTTTAGATTCAATGGAATTTGGTACCCCATCCAACCTTACCTCTTCATAAATATAAATCCATGAAACAGGATATAGAGAGAATTATTCTTTGATAGGGATGAAATGTGTTGAAATAGTAAGGTAATCAATTACCACCCATGTAGCATTATTCCCTCTAGATTTTTTTAGTGAATGTAATGAAAATATCTAAATTGATGTTCTATCATTTTAATTATAGTATATCAAATGTATGAAACATACCCCTAGACAACTGTCTTAAGTTATTAACGTGTTGACATACCATGAACTGAGATACAAATTCTGGGATAACACTAATTATGACATACAACCACATGTATTCATTCCCATTTATATACATCTTCACATTTCCATGATGAATAAGGAATTAATAGCTATGAGTTTCCTCTGAAAATTCATTCTTCATGTATGACAAGGAGTGATCACATACATCGTTATTGATCCTTATCATAATATCATGCTCAATGTTAAACTCAATGAAATTTCTAATCTTCTTTTGAAACTCAACATCTTCCCATTGTGACTCTTTAATATTAATCTATATATATGGTTGAACATTAAATTAATTAGTGTGGTATATTTTTCATTGCTTCATTATATTAAAATCCATCCGTCCAAAATACCTAAATATTGGATATTTTTTTATTCTCGCCATGGATAGTAAATCATGATCAATTCTATTCAAAGAATCAGCCATCATTATTTCATACCTAGGCTGTTAATGTATTGGGTTGTCATAAACCATTATCTACTCTAACAACCATCTCTAGTGATTGTTCAAATCCTTCTGTTTTAATATACACTTCAATCAATTATGATCCATATATATATATATATATATCACACTTTTCTATATAATGATTATAACTCAATATATATAATGAAAAAATTATGACTGCAAGCTCTTAATAATGAGTTGGGAAAGATTTCTTAGGAATATTCAATTTTTGTGTGACATAAGGTATAACCATGTTATTCTATATAAAGAAAAAATCCAAATCCCTTCTGGGATGAATCACAATAGATTAAATACCCTTCTCTAAAACTGAGTTTTATAATGGAAAGAACTCTTATTAAACTTCCCTTCAATTCCTTGAAATTTTCTGCACATTCATATAACCACATTAAATTGTTTCCCTTATAAGTTAACATAGTTAACAGATTTTATATTCATGATATATTTTCCAAAATCCATCAATAATATCTAAATAAACCAAGAAAACAATCGATCTTATTAATTGTGTCTAGTCTAGGAAAGCATTCAAAATCATACTTGTTTGATTGATCTACATATATACAATCGCATGAGATTATATGACCCATAAATGAAATATTTTCCAAAAATAAATTACTCTTTGTTAATTTCTCAAATAGATTTTTCGTTCTCAAGGACTTTAATAAAATTATAAAGTGATCCTCATGTTCATCCTTTCTACATGAATAGATAAGAATATAATCTATAAAGACATCCATAAACTGATTAAGGTAGTCTCTAAAGACTCTATTAAATAAATTCATTAATATGTCAATGGAATTAGGTTGATATATTGAAATCAAATCATATACATAGTCTACATACAATTGATGGAAAGAATTCGTCGGTATATCCAATTTTTTAACATTCAATTGATGATATCCATAATGAAGGTCAATCTTGAATAATTATTCATCTACATTAAGCTCATCAAACAAGTCAACAATACAAGGAAAATGACACTTTTTCCAGATCACAGACTTGTTTAGTTCTTAAAAATAAATGCAGAGTCACATGGATCCATATTTTATTTTAATATAATGAACATGTGCACCCAAAAATGACATACTTGGAAAACTGAATCCCATGTCATGGTTTTCCTATAGTTTCATCTATAAATCAGGTAACTCAATCGGTGAAATTCTACATAGAGTATTTTAAATTGGTATGTTACTAGTTATTAGATCTATTGAAAACTCATACAGAAATATTAGGTTTAATATAATGAAACACTTATATAAATAAATCAATTAATTCATGTACAATGGGGATACTATCCATATCAGGTATCTCACCTACAATTTGTGGTAAAAACCTCTTCTTAGTGGGAATTAAGTTTCATACACAGGATGTAATCTTTGTTGGATGTTTATACATTTCATCACATTGATAGATTATTGTAGTTTGTTTAGGAATTTCAAATTTTACTTTATTCCATGAAATTGGATTTCGCATTCATAATGGGAAAAAAATCAATTCCAAATAAATTCCAATTTAATCCAGATGAAGAAGGACTTGAATTTTAGGAAGCACATTCCCAAAAACATCAAATATAGAGGAATTATAGAGTTGAGATTAAATCATCATAACATTAATGTTTTCATAAATAATTATATACATAATAATTTGGGTAGAATCCTGATACCCATGCTAAATTCATTACATATGAAAAAATGTGTGGATCCTAAGTCAAATAGTAAATTAGCAGTTATGGAGTTGATGGTAAGAGTACATTTCAACACATCATTATATCACCCCACAACAAAAAGAATGATCGCATGAGATGTCTATTTTCCTCTCAACTTGAGAGGTTTCTTACATTGATCATTATCATTAACTCTCTTTTCTGGTTAACTGTTTGAATAATCCCCATTCTCTATGCACTTAAATATCTATAATGGTTGTGGTTTTTACTGTTCATCTTCCATTATATTTTTAACATTATCCTACTTATTCCCTTCACTTTAGAAATAATGTTCCTGATGTCCTTACCTTATAAACATAAAGCATTTACTAGTACCCTTATGGAAACATCCTCAACATTCCTCCCACACCTTGAGAACCACTGAAAATTCATTTTATTCTCTCCATGGTTTTAATATATAGTTATGAACTACATATTAATTATCTTATCAAAACTGTATATTGATACAAATATTCAATCATCCATTAAACCATGATACGACATAACAGAACCTCTTCATAACTACCCAATTCTCTTTTTGTTAATTCCCTTTGAATACTTTATTATAATAAACAATTGAATTTATCCACCATACATTCAGGATGAATTACTATACTTGAGGAATACCTACTCAGTGTTGTTAAATTATCCACATATGTACCAATAGATTCATCATACTTTTTCTTTATCTTTTATAACTCCTTATACATCATTATATGAAGTATACAAAGAACATACTTTTTGAAAAATAAGTGCTGAAACTTATCTGAATCCATGTATTCTATATCATTTTTTCCTGTTATTCTTGAAAAGTTTATATCATTCATCCTCCTCACTGTCCAAATAGAATACATCCAAATTGACTTTTTGGGTTCCAACATTTATGAATGGAAAATATATTTTTTATGGTAACAATCCATTGTTCCAAAACTAGTGGATTTAAGTACCCCCTATAATATGTTTGTTGTTTCCTCATTAAAGACTCAACAAAGAGTTGTCCCCCATTGTTTGTTTGGAAGACCACCATGAATCATATCATGGGAGAGTTCGGTGATAATAACCATAAGAGTTTTCTTTGCGTCTATAAAAAAATTCGGTATCTCTAGAAGAAAATCATTTCATTGTTCATCACATTAAATATAAATGTGGTTCCTTTGGATTATATCCATTGACTGAAAATAAAAATAATACATTAAGAAATAATGATTATAAAGGGGAACCACATAATCAGAAAAATCACTTATAAGATGTCTAAAACATGACTACTTACTATTTAATACAGACACATTTGGTTTATTGTCTATTTTTCATAGTCATATTCTATTTGAAACCATCAGGATGGATTAGAAATTGATGATAAATTTCCAATGTGTTTCCCTCTGTAGTGTCATACTAGTTGTGAATCGAGGACCATTTTCATGCATGATTACTTGATCGGTTCAAGCACATTTCATGTTTTTTAGGTTATTACACCTTTGAACACTTGTACTAGATCCTCATCTAGTTTTAGTATATGAAAACGGATATATTTATTGGAAACCAGTCACTCTATCCTCAACTAAAATTCTAGGACATTTTACTATACTTTGACTTGTACTTAGATGTAACATTAAAAATTTCTTTCGGGATATCACCAAGATTTTACTATCCTAGATTCTGATGAATATTGAAACACTTTACGTAATACCAAATATAGTGACCCTGGCTTATTATACATAGACACTAGATTTTTTTCGATAAATATTTATTAAATTCACAAACACATTCCCAATAATCATATTTGATTTGTACATTTGGAAACATGGAGACCTAAACCCATGTCTATAAGTGATTAAAATTTATCCCACTAGGTTCTCTATGACCAGAACACTTCTTTGAAATGTTGTATATAATAAATATCATCATAACCTAGAGAAATGTAACAAAAGAATGTGTAGGCTCATATGGTCAGAAAGTTAAAACAAGGAAGATATGTAAGCATAAGGGTATAATAACATGATCATTACAACTCAAAAACATACTCAACATGTCAAGATCATAATACTAAATCATGGAATAATTAAAAGTTCATACGATATGAATTATAATTAAATGAAATAATATGATTCATATTTCAATAAAACTGATATAATACATGTAATTTTCTTCATTATTATAATCATAGATAATAATTTCCATATTTTCAATGCCTCACCTCCATGACTATAATATAGGATAAAATAATTTATCGATCTACATTGAAGCCCTCTTCTGGTCATGGGTTACTGGACCAAGTTCACTACTCATTACAGTTTTATATTAATGATACAAATTCACTTATCATTCTATTTATTTCTATCCCATGAGATATATAAATCATTACCCAAATCACTTGATATAGATATAGGTAAAACATTCACATATTAAAATCAAATACATTTGTGCCATCATATCATAAACATTCATCATATTATAACCCACAAAATCAAATTTGTATCATAAACAATGCATCTTATCATAACCATTGGAAAAGAGATATGTTTCATAATCATAACATTACATGTATAAAGAAGTTGTTTTTATAAGAATATACCTAGTGGGAGATAAATTGGTCACATAAGTATAAAACCCATTGATCTGAAACAACATTTGTAAACACCATACCAGGAAAACATAAACCATTCAAAGAAATAATATGAATGGTTCCCATGGTTAATAACCTCTATTAATAAATTAGTTACACTAACGAATATCATCTTATAAGGAAATTCATTTTAAAAGATATTTTAATATATTTTTTGAGGAAAATATTGTTTTGGATTTAAAATTGATTTTTAAAAACATAAAAAATTAAATTTTTTTGAAACCCACTTAATAATAATTTCTAGAGTTTTAGAAAAATAATTTTATTTAAAATTAATAGTGAAAACATTAAATATTTGCATAAAGGAAATGGTGTCCCTGATTTTAGATAATTTGTGCATGTCGTACATGTTCAAAGAATATTCCGATTGCACTATAAAAAATGTTTTGTGATGATACTTGATCAGAAAATGTCAGAAATATTCTTTTGAAAATATATAAAAATAGAAAAGTGGATAAAAATGTATCTATTAAATAATTGTAAACGGTTAATAAAATTTATATATTTTATGAAAATTGTTTAAAAATATATCATATTTCTTATCAATGTGATAAATAAAATCATGTTTTCTTAAAAAACATTCTTAATTATATTATATAGAAAATTGTGGAATAAGGTTAATATTATAGGAAAATATCATGAATAACCATAGTATACAAAATTTTAGGACAATTATTCACTGATGGATCATAATATTTCATCAATTAAATTTTAATAATATACAATACTGTTAATTGATGAGATTTTAGTAATAATGTCTTACAATATTGGTATGGTTAAATCATTAAACCCATGATGGAGTAAAAAAAATTAAAATTATAAAATATTTATTGTTAAAAATTTCATTATATTAAATTTAAAATGGGATGTATATACACCTCATGAAATAATATAGGTGATTAACATAACATACACCACAAAGCAGGAAACTGAGACAAAAAATACACTTTCTACATTAGAAATGATTCAACCATAAACCCAATAAAATATTTTTCCTCAAATTCATATTTAAATAAAAATAGTTATTAGAATAATAATCATAAAATACATATATGCAATTAATACACACTACATATAATGGATAGGTGGTGATCATCACTTCTTTCTCACAGAAAACAAATGTGAGATAGAATCACTTTCCATAACACTTGACTTCAATTATACTCATTAAGAAATATTTTATAATAAATTGAATTTTATTATAATTATATTATATATAAATATTTACATGTATAACATATTATATTATTTAATTATGAACTTTTTTAAATTTTTTTATTAACAATTCCAAGTTAATGATACATTTTGGGTAATAACCACTTTGTTTTTCATTAAAGTAATAATTTTAAATATTATTTTAACTCTTACATTTATTGTGATTTAATAATATTAATAAATATAACCATACTAAAAATATGATATATATTAATTATATATTTATTTATAGGTATTCATAAATTCTAGAGGAAGAATACTTTATACATCATTCATGGAGATAGTATGCCATACATACGCATGAATATTGTTTCTATTTTCACGTAAAATTGTGAGAAAGAAATTTATGTAATAAATTTTCATAAAAATTAATGTTATTTTTTTCAATCACATATTGTTTTTAAAAACTCCCTCACTATATTCCAGGAGATTTGTGATCAAATCACATCGCTTCAGGAGGAAGTAGATCATCGTACACACAAATGAAGTTATTGTATTCCAATTAAATTGAAATCATAATGTTATGGTTGATATAACAATTGAAGAATAATTTTAAAATTATAAATAATATATATATATATATATATCATTAATCTCATCCTTAATTGTGGTAATGGAATACTGAATAACATCAGTTCATGAGGTGATAGTCTACTATACACACGAACGATGAACATGTATCCAATTTGACAGAAGTATTGAAGTTTTTGGTTTTAAACATAACATAAAATCATATCTATATATTTAGGATATGTATTATTGTTTAAGAAGTAAATAAAAATAGATTTAGATGTTTGAGGAAGAAATAATACAAGAATGTTTATTGATGATCGTCACCTCTTCTTCGGGTATCTCATTTTGGTTTGCACTAAAGGTTTGTTATCTTCCCAAAGCAGGATATCATGGATTAAATGATGTAATGGGAGATTTAATTTGGTTAGGTATGTTTTCAAGAAAAATTATATGGTGTGAATAGTTATAAAGAGTTGGTTTTCTTTTACATGTGGAGTAGAGGACACATATGGAATTTTCTAAAAGAGTGTTAGGTGTACCAATGTTTTTAGTGAGGAGAATACTTAAATATCGAATAAGAATAAGTAAATGAAGGGTTAAAGTCAAAATATTTATATAAAATTGATGTTTTAAATTTTTCCATCACATTTTACTCCTTAATATTAAATTTTAGTCCCTTGGTAAACACGTATTTCTCTTAATCATTGGAATTAATTTTATTTGATTTCACTAATTATTTTTTTCAAATATTATTTTCTCTTTTTTAGAAATTATGAATTATGATGATTCCAAATATGGTATCCTATTTTCCAAATAAAAATACAATATATAGAATAAATAATTATAAAATTAAATCCCATATATTAGATGAGACAACGATTTTTAATGGAGAAAATGTTAAAAAGTATGAAATGATTATATATCCAATTTAAATGTTTAATTGAATCAAACGACCAAATTTGGATTAACAGACATATAATTGAAAAAAATACTTCAAAATAAAATTAAAATATTATTAATCTATATAAATAAATTTTATCAAAATGTAGTTTTCAACTAAAATTCATTGAAAAAAAAAATATTTCAGGAAAATCCAAAAAATCCTTGACAATCAAATAGTAAATTTATGAAATAAAAAAATAAGTTTATTTCATCAAATTGAAATTCTACAAGTTTCAAAAATTTCTTTCATTGTTGATCACATTAGGACACAAAAATCATCTCTTTTGAGAGAATAGTATTTTCAAAACCAATAAAGAGATTTTTGAAAATATATATTTAATTATCAATATGTTTTAAATATAAAAATCATTATAAATACTATTTATATTTTATTTTTTGATATTCATATTTTTAATCATTAATGTATTGCTTATAACTATATTGTTTTAATATTTGTATTAATTAAATCTAATATCATAGAAACTTAGTGTTTCATATAACAGAAGCTATGTTAGTATTGCATTTTGAGAAAGAATAGCATGGCATTGTGTACAAGGAAATATTAACATTGATTAGCATGAAATTGAAGCTGTAAAATAAATTATATTTCTCAAAATAATGTTTATAAAAACATGGGGTGAAACAGATATTATTCTAATATAAGATATAAAATCCATTACCAAAACCATACCTCAATATAAATTCTAGAAGAGATATTAAAATAATAAAAAGTGTATAAGTTAAATAATAGAGAATCTAATCAAGGGTGAACAAGACTATAATACCAATTGAAATACTAGTTTGCGATAAATTAAATATGTAGAGTTATTTGATATATATTGGTTACATTGAATCCAAATTATTGTTTTTATCACTTTTTAGTTTCCCATATTTCTCTCTTAGGTGAATGAATTTATCTACATCTTACATCACATTTATTATTTCTTGAAACACATCAGAAATTCATGCACACATGGGGCATAATGATATACATGGTTCTACTGTAAATGTGATAAGGGTAATCATTGATGTGATACATATTCCACTATGATCACACAAACCAATATTATTAACCTATGAGCATTACACAATAGCCATTAAATATTATATCAGTGTTCCTCCCACCCTATAATCCCTTTTTTCCTTTTTTCAATGCCGATTTATGGATTACCGGTAACCATACAGACACTAATCCAACATAAACACTGACCCAACATTAAACAACGGTCGTGTAACCCGTCAACCAGAAATAAAATCACAACATCAGATTAAAATTTTAAAATCAAAAACCAAACTCATCATCACAGACACGATGACCAAGGTGTCTTGATCAGTGAACTACCTCGAGCCACACCCCTGACATCACCACAAAGATGTCTAAAACACCGAGTGTGCCTCACACTAAATTTGGTTTTGGTATCCCATAAATTAATGAATCTCACAACATACTATTAATTGATAGGGGTTATAATAAAATTTATCTCTAATAATTTTGTCTTTTCTAGAATTTATTTTTTGATAAATTTTATTTTTCTTCTAATACTCATACTTTTATTTTAGACCTCATGAAACCCTGTCAGTTTTTTATTCAGAACCCTGTGTTCACTAATCCTACTTCCTCATCATAGAAAATAGTTTGAATATGTCTTTCTAGACATATAATATAGATTCATTCTTATTTAATGTATGTAACATGAATCTATACACTCTTTTTTATCTTCTTATTACTCGATGAGATACATATAAAATGGACTTTGTTCTTAATTTTTTTAATTAATAAAATAAAATTTTTCAAGTGGGATGGTGTTTCATGTCTTATATATTTTGTTGTTAAATGTGATTTTTAAATATAATATTTTCAAAAATTATTAATGATATTATGTTTTTCTAGTTATAATATATTCTAGAAAAAAATGTCAAGTCATTCGTTATATTTTTTTCCCGATTCAAATTTATGTATTCCAAACACTACATGAATACATCAATTTAAAAATCGATTATATTCGAATACTGAAAATATCCATGTAATTCTATCTATAACTACCATTAAGACTTATCTTATTCAATTTCTATAACATCTTAATACTATATATAATTATACATGAACCACATGAACAAAAATGTGCATATTCATTAAATCATTCTTCTATAAATAATAATTTCACTATTTATCTCTCTATACATGATGTAATAATTCCTTTAAACTATATTTAAAAATATTCATGCCTGTGGATATTTATATCATTTCACATATTTCTCTATGTAATGTGTTACCTAAATTCTTCCTTCATCTTACCTCAATCTAGTAAATATTTTCATTAAATTTATCTTCATTCAAGATCTACATAAGTAGCATCTGCTAGATTTAGATTCCCACTATTTTATCACATATTGTGTTGATTCCAGGATCATGACTCTAACCAAGGGATCCTAATATAAATATTAATGAAGAATGACCCACTATGTATCAGTTTAAGATAATTATTTTTAATAAAATTTATGAAATTTTTTTTCATTATATAGAATCTAAAACATTATCTACATGATAAATGAGAAATATAGTATGAAAAATGTGTCATTATAACATGACAAGTAATAAAAAATAAAGGTAAATAAAACAAACACTATATAAAATGAATCAAACACTTCTACCAAATATGAATATGTAGGGGTAAATGGAATGTACGTTAGAATAAATGACTGAGGCATTGGATAAAATGACATTTAAGTATATAAAAATGATATGTATTGTACATTGGAAAAAAATAATTTCATTGTAATTGAAATTACTCAGACATTACTACATATGTACACAATTTCCTACAACAAGATCAAAAAATCATATTTTTCTAAAATCACTCAAATTTAGTTCTTAGCTACTTCATTCAAATTCCAATAACTATCAGACATTCTAAATTATTTTAATAAACCTCTCAACATTTTTTTATCATGGTTTTACTTGAGTTTGAATATGATATATATATTTAAAATAATATCCAATATAAAAAAACATAACACAAATAATTATTTTCAAATATTATATTATTCCATATGGAATCATACTAGTATTTAATTCTTCTGATAATCATGAATGGGTCTTCTCAAATATCTTCTTCATAGAGATAAAATAATCATCATTTTGTATTCTCTATAAATCTCAAATCATCAAAATAGTTTTACAATAAAAATTAATGGATCTCCAATAATCCATGGTAAGTTAATTATCCTTTTCATATAAATAATGAAATAATTCTTCAACCCAATCTTCCAATATTTGTCTTTATATCCTCAAGAACCTAATATAATATAACTATATTCATTGGGACATATATTATTCAATAATAATTGGATTCTCCATCCAATATTAATGTTATAACATCTTGTACATATTTAAATAATCATTTTAAATCATTTTTAATCATTGAAAAAAATACATTATGCACAATGAGGGTCAATAGTACTTAATATAAGACAAAATTTATTAATAAAATTTTCAATAATATCCAATTAAATAATCAAAGACACATTATAATTATTTAACTTATAAACCATTTGAAACTAAAAACATCTAAAATACCATGTAATTATAATTTATAAATAATTAAATATAATGTATAAAAATATTATATATCATAATACGAATTAAATAATTTTATAATATTTTTAAAAATTAACATTTTCAATCAATAATATGTTGAACTAAAATGAATTATATAGTTGAAAAAATATTCAGTGTAGGTCAGAATTAGAAGAAATTGTGGGGAGTGATACTAGAATATGGTCAACTCCTGTAGGATACATAGCGGTTCCGGCCATGGCACTAAGTATGTTCTAATATATTTTAATTTAGCCTAAGTTATATCATGGAAAATAAATCAGTTCCCATTAGAGTGAAATTATGATATGAGAATGAAATATAGTGGGTATAGATAGACATTTAAACATGTGAATTGCATTCCAGATATGAAGTTACATTATCTCTAATAATTATTTCCAGAACACTCCCCACATTACACTATAACACAATGTAGTGTTATGTAATGGAAAATTCTATTATGTTTTTAACAAAAAGTCACTTAGGATATTTTATCACCAAAATGTATGTTAATCTTTGAACTCCATAATATAATAAAATCATAAAATAATTTTTAGTGGAGAACATGAAATTATATTATCAAATAATTTCATGTTAGTCAAGGTAAAATAGATTTTGATGTGACAAACATATTCTTCATTAAACATTTTAGGATTAATGTTGATCTATTGAGGAAGATGGATCTGATACCAATAATTTCTTATAGAGGATTATTGACTGATCTTCATAGTTAAAGAAACCAATTATATGTTCCTGTTCTATCTCTTTTGAATCAATTTTTATGTAACCCAAAATACATAGGGATATCTATTATTCTGAGTGAACTTTATTTTAATATTATTTTTACATTCAATTGATTTCACATAATAAGGAAATGAATACATCATACCACAAAGGGATTACATTGGTAAGATGATACATAATCATATTGTGAGGTTACCTATGAAAAAAGAGTAGGGTGAACACCTTTATTATTTGGGTTTAATGATTCAATGGTTAGAAATATAGATTTAAAAAGTATTTTCAAAATGTAATATTCATAATCATTAAAAATAAAGAAACTTCTACTCTACATATAGGAAACTGTCGATACAATTAATTCAATAAATAGAATTATCCTAAATTATATATTCTTCTCTCCACCGATATAGTATATTGAACATTATATTATAGTTTTATAAATTATTTTAATAGTCAAACACATGGATTAAAACAATATTAAAACTAATTTGGGATGATGTTTTGGTAATACCATGCACTATGATTAAATTACATTTGGTGTAACATATTGTCATGTTGCATCATATTCATACAACGCTTTATTTTTTTAACATATTCTTTGGACACTTCTTATGGAGATGTTTGAAACAATGTATCATTAAGTTATATGCACCACAAGCATATAGTTTATAGTGATAATCAATCATCATGTTAACCATTCATCTTTATAATGAAAATCCGAGTACACATTTTGTGTTGAGGGATCTTAAAATTTTGAATAATAATCCATGTGTTTTATTTCATCCATTTTAAGTAAAGTGTCTAAATAATATTTCCCAGTTATCTCTAATAATAAGACTCCACCATGTATGAAAGAGACATATCACACAATAATAAAGCTACACCTATTTATTTATGATCTTAATTCAACATTCATATTTTTTATGATATATTAGATACATTATAGGGATTATTACACCTCATTAATCATATGATAATCCTCAAAATAAAATATATGATATCATAGCCTCAATCATCAATGAATCAATATGTACTTTTATATATTTTATAAAAACCATGTTTATTGTTATCTGTTTGAGTCCATATTATAGAGCACAATATGGAATGGATGAAAATATGCTTAGGATTCCCAAATATCTCTTAATGACATTATTTTAAAGTAAAACATAATGTATATTTCTTGTTAGAGAGTATGATTAGTGTGTATTGTATAGTGTGATATACAAGAAAACATAAATTTTCTTATTTTGTAATCAATGATTGTAGTTATATTATAGGATATGGCTAAAGTCATGGATGTATGAAACTAAACCATCAATTAAATGTCTAGTTTAATATATATTTATAATTATAACTTGATATACATAAAAGTTTATCACCCCCATATGGAGGATAATTTTCTTTATATTGATGTT
The DNA here is from genome assembly GCA_963277665.1 of Viscum album. NCBI lineage: Eukaryota > Viridiplantae > Streptophyta > Magnoliopsida > Santalales > Viscaceae > Viscum > Viscum album. The sequence goes on from OY728129.1 coordinate 317,083,861, forward strand.
AAAGATAACTTATGTATAAGTCAAATAATATACACTATATTTTCCATTAATTGTTAGATTATATTAAGCATGGGATAATTAAAAAGTGTTTGTCTCTTCAATTATCCAAGAATTTAATGTATTATAAATAAGAGTGATTTTACATTGAATCAAAATATAATTTTTATAATCGATATATCAATCATAAAATAAAATTCAATTCAAAAAATATTTTACATGTAACTTTTATGCTTATATTTAATTTATTTTTAATAAAATATAATAAAATATATTTTTAATTAGGATATTTCCATTCCAATATGAAATATTTAATGTTTATCTTAATATCTCATTTTTTCCAAGTAAATAAAAATATCATATATTTTATTATTCCCTTCAATATTCATGTTTATATTTTTTTTATAAAATGTGATATTATGTATGATTAAATATATATGATATATCTTTTTTTTAATTTATATTTAATAATTATATGATGCCTACAAAAATATATGATTTGGTCTTTTTCTACATTAACCGTGGTTTTTAATTAATACTTCTAGCTTGATTTTAATTTTGGAATATACTTCATACATTTTAGGTATTATGGTTATGTTCAATTTTAATATAACTATAGAAATGAATCCTTAGGATGAAGAACTTTGTGTCTAATGGCCCACTAACCTGGAGGGTTTTTCATTATTCAATAACATGTGGGTTAACATATTTTTTCCCAAATATTACTCAACTATAAATTTAAAAATTTATATAATTCTATTAAATTATATAAAATGTCCTAAACCATATGAAAAAAATGAAATCATATATGTTTGAATATGTGTTCTTTCTATGTTTGGGTGAGAAGCCAAAATTGCGGGGTTTGTAAAGAATTATAAATTAATATATTTTCTAAACATAGTTATTTTGTGGATTAAATAGGGATTCCAAAACTACATTGACATAAAAATTATTACATAACGTAAAAAAACACTAGATAATAAAATTTTAAAATGATTAAATGATTAAAAATTTAATATTATTGTTATGTATACTAAATTGGTGAGAGTTTAAATGAAAACCCACCAAATACTATTTGTAGTATTTCATACAAATTGAACACATATTAAGTGCTTGATCATCTAGCCATGTAGGTTAGTCCAAATTAGGGTTACCATGTCTTATCTTTTGATTGGAATGGTGGAAATGGATAAACCATTGAGTTTGGAAACCAAATCCTATATGGATATTTGGGAGAAACATAGCGGTTACACCGTATGTGATAGGGTATCAAAGTAATAGAATTTTTTTTATATTAGTCTAATGGATTTAGGAAAATATTTTTCCACTCAACTACCCATGATACATTTTTGACATAATTTTAATGTTTTCCTATGAAAATAACTATGTGTTTCGATGAATACCTAGGATAACACATTTCATAGTAATATAATAATCTTGGATCACTAAATGGATGTGACGTACAGAGTTAAAATTTCTTATGGTGATAATTTCATGAAAATTCATTGATTAATATTAATAAAATGATACTACCCTGTAGATATATAATTTTGTAGATTAATGCAATCATCATGATAATCATTTTAAGATCTCCTATGGATATGATGGAATGACCTAGCCATGTGGGAAAACCCCCTAGGTTTCGAATGAATATAAGTGTAACATTATTGCTATAATATAATATGCCATCAGATAATGATTAGAACTGGGAGTTGAAAATAAATATATAGGATTAATTTCCCTCATAATAGAAAGTATATATAATAAAACCAAACAATAAACACCAAAATGAATACAAATTTTAAATAATTAATATAACATTAATACAGAAACCACTCTACAAAAAATAAAAAAAAATAAAAATAAATTATTATAAGAGAAATAAAACTAGTATCTCTAATCACCTTCATGGAATTTCCATAATGGTCACCAAATTCCAACATGAAACTGTGAAGATATATTTAAATATGATGGTAATAACATCTGGATAGTAGTTATATTCATTCTGAAGACGTCTAATGAGAATTTTAATGATGTACACTAATGACCTAGTGAATAAATTGAAAAAACAGTATGTAATTAAGATAATATTATAATCAATCTACCTAATCAAGGATCACTCACCCAATATCCCATCCATTTATATAAAATTAATATTAAAATATGGGTCCCTAAAAATAATTCTCCATTTGTTTGTTTCACTAACAACCCAAAAAAACCATTTTCTCTTATCCCTTATACATTGACTAGATCAGACATCATAACCCATATCAAAACCACATACCAAATACAATAGTTGAAACTACATACCTACAACTACGTACAACAATTCCACAACTCAAGCTCAAACAATATCCTTACTACAACCATATCCCATATCCTCTTCTCATCAGCATATCAATAACTTGAAAGGCCTAAACCCCAAGTCCTATTCATTCCATTCAGAACTCCATCTATGAATCACTACATAATCATTAGAACTATATCCATTAAACATCAAGAATTGTTTTTCATATCCTCGGGACACTATAGTTGGTATAATTATTAGAAGGCGGGGTGAGAATGATAGAGTAGTTATTCATCCGTTCCATCCCTAACAAAGATATTGGTGGTAACACCAAAAAGCCAATAAACGTCGGTGGTATTTAGGTTATCCGACTACATAGGGATACCAATGAAATAACAAGTGAATACAAAATTATTCTATAATTTCATCATTTCACCCCTAACTAATACTTCACATTATTACCTCACAGTTATTTCACATATAATTCACTACATCATTGCCAACATTCACTATGGATAATCTCCATCAATTAAAACACAAACATGAACAAACCATTATCACAAAAAAAATAATAAAAATCTCCATGATATCCCATTCAAACATATAATTATACATGTCAAAATTTATAATTTTACTAGTCACATAACAATCATTGTTCCATTTATTTATCCATATTTAATGTTATCCCATTCATTGAAAACTACCAACAATTATCCTAACAAAACTAAATCATTTACATAATTAGAAGTTCATTAATAGATCACATCTCATAATTTTTTAGACCAATTGACATTGTAATATTCTTTAATACCAACCATATTACATACCATCTGGAACCAACGACCTAACCCACAATAACCACCAAATCACTATGATAACTAAAACCCAATTTAATGAAAATGACACCATGAAGGATCAAATAAACAATAATTACACTACATAACCTTTTCCATACCAATCATATAAATACAACACAAAATACTATAGAATACCACCCTTCCACTTTCCACCACTACACCCTGACTACATAAACACATGAATTTCAACCACAACACACAAACAATTCCCCATTAAGTATACCTATTTTTTAAAATTTTATTATTATTAACCAACAATAATTTTAAATAATAAAACAATTTACTAATAACACTTCTTTAATATTTTTTCATATTAATTAGACTTATAATAATAGTGTATTATCAATTCAAAATATCATATTTGAGTAGCATCACCTCAATTCATTATTTCACCCAATTAATTCAACAATATATTTAAGTGATTTTCATTTTAGGAAAGGTTATACACTCACTAAAATAGAAAAAAAATGTTTCATCATATAAAAATCAATCCAGAATGAAAAAATTATACTAATAACATAAATTAAAATAAATTCTAGATGACCATTTCCTCACCCTATATAAATTTAAAGATTCTAGTTATAATATTATTATGTAAATCCAAAATACCTCCAAAATAGAAAAACCAATAATTCTATGATTACAAATACATAAAATAAAATCCATGAATTCCCTAACTTAATAAAAACATCAAAAAATATTGAAAAATTACATCAATAGAGAGTTAAAAGTCCCATGAATGGAAAACCCCTAAATCCCAAATCAAAATATCATCCCTAAAAACCAATATCAAAATCCAAAAAAAATTGATGCCAAAATTCTATTACAGCTGCACTAAAAAAAGGGGGAGAACCAAATAGAAGAGTATAAAACATCACATTGTGTTGAAAAGTGATTGATCTCGTTAATTGGAGGGACAAATCATTTCAAAAGGAACTCAATAATCTCACTTATAAACCTATGTTTATACTATTCTTGAGTAAAAAATAAATAATTTAGAAAAATTTGAATATTATAGTTATTTTATACTAAATCCAAAAACATAAGGAATCAATGAGTGATAATCCATCAACCTATTTTAAAAGGACTACGTAGACAACACCCCATAAACCACAATATGATCAACCTTATGGGCCACCCAAATATAATTTTAAAATCCAACATAAATATTTACACCCGGTGAAGGCTATAGAGATATAAAATTAGAAATTTCCTAATATGTGATACTATTAAAGGCAAGGTGAAAACCTAAACTAGTCCATAGTGAAATAAGAGAAACATGGTATAGTGACACCAAAAAAGAATCACCCACAATATATTCAACCTATGGTTTCGGTATATCAGAGTTTTGAGAAATCTACAATGGAAAGTTATTTTAAAAGAAAATAAACTCAGAAGAACCTTTAATCCACGATTGGATGACCACATTCTATGACTGGATAATATAAAATTATTAACATAAAACCCTAATACCCTTACATATATTCTATAGTAAATATAATAATGGAACATGAGCTATAAAATCACAACAAATATCTCTCATACCCTAACCAAAATCTCTCCTCAAAACATCATGCCTCCAAACTCTCATGGATCACAGCCAATGAAAAAACATAAGAACCACACTGAGATTCATCCCTCTTTAGAATGACACACCTATGTAAAAAAGAACTATTATTCCATAAAACCATTCATGTAGAAACATTTATGGATAGAGAATGATATTCCTCTTTCTTCTAAAATTTATTCTTTATGTCTATATCTCAACCTCTAATTTTATACTGATTCCTTTGATAACCAAAATATTTATGTTAATTTCATAAGATGATTTGTTACACCCAAATCTTCCATGGTACGATTCTCATTGAATAATACAATAGTGTGTATTGTACGTAACATCGAGTTCTAACACATGAAAACCAATAAAAATAGTCATTATGAATACTAATAACCACTTTTTAAAATTTTATAAATTTTATCTTTCAAAATTGAAATCAATTTTGGATTTGGAATATTGAAATTATCTTAGGGTTAATTTTTGGTATTTTTCTGAAAACTTTCAATTTCTAATGAATAGTGAAAAACACTACATTATAGATTAAAACTGAATTTTTATTTAATTATTTAGTTTTTTTTAAATATATTTTAGGTCAAAATAGATATATAATACCTATATAAGTTCGATGTAATTCCTTGGAGTCGGTTTATAATAATTTTAGATATATGAAAATTTTATTGAACTTTTACTGTCTTTTAATTACCTCCTAGGAGAATTTTCAATTTTACATAAAACATAATTTTACCACTTTTTTGACTTGAATTCCAAAAATCCCAGACACACGACTGATATCACTACATAAAATGTTGTTCAATAAGAAGAAAATATTTTTTTGGTGAATAATAACTTTTTACTTTTTTTTACCATGGTTATAAGTAATTAGGGTTATTAAGGGTAAAAATGATATTGTTATTACCCTAAAACATGTCCTAACTCTATTTTATAAGTGTTATTCGACCAAAAACAACCTTAGGAATAAAATATTATCCTTCAAATCCACATTGATTAGATTTGGACACTTTATATTATTTAATTCAAAGAAGAGTTAAAAGTGTTAAATTAAAACTTTAATAACGAAACAATTTATAATATAGGGTAATACATATGATAAATTTGACTAAAAATATTCATTAGAAATAGAAAACGATTTAATACATTATGGTATTTTTTAGACATTAAATAATTTAATTTATTTATTACATAATGATGATGCAGTAATTACCTAATTAATGAAATATTAAAATAATTGATATTCTAAATATCCAAATAAATGTAATTTGAGACTCTATATGAATTAAATTAATATTATAGGTTAATATGACATGTTAGTTTTGGTTATATGAATTTTTATTGATGTAATAATTCTGTTGTGAATTTAGCGAAAGTAAAATACCAAATAGTGTGAAAATTGACATAAAAGAGTTTTTAAAACAAATATTATATTATTAATTGATGTCTTTTCCTAAAAATCAAAGGATTAGAAAATGGTCTAAAATAATATTATATATTTTATTAATTAACCAATTTAGGTTCTCTTTGAAGTTTATATTATGTTTATTAACCATATAATATAAACATACAAAGAGAGGTGGTAAATGTGAATCTTTTTTACTAAGAGTTAAATATAAAAGATAAAGTAAATATAGTGACCCAAACCGGTATAAAACCTATTTGTTGAGTGTTTTTCTATCATATACACCTTATTCTTTAATTAATTCATTTTTAGCCATTGTAAACCAGAAATGAGTTTATTATAAAATAATATTTCAATCTTTTCCTATGGTGCGCCTCACCCCACTTATAAAAGGGAATTCCCCATTCTCTCTAATTCAACCCCCAAAAGCCATTTAGCATACCCAAACCCTACCCAAATAACCTCTAAACAATAATACCTTAATCTTATAGGCCTTAATTTAGTCATAAATCCATCCTATGGTTCCCTTTTGATCAAATCAATAGGAAGAACCCGAAAAATAGGTAAATATTTCATCACCTCTTTTATGTTCCATTCTTCTTACACTTCCTATTTCATTGTTATTTCCTTTATAAAATAAAAACTATAATATATTATATATAATTTGATGTTATTATAAATATTTTACAACCATATTAATTATTCTATTCATCGTTTGAATGACATGTCATCGTACGTGCGTATGTACGGCTTACCATCTCCACGTCATGGTGTAATTGTTATTCGGTACATTATTATTTGGATGTGTATAATAATGATGTTTAATTTTTGTAAATAATAAATATAAAATGATAATTATTCTGTATATATGATATACCAACCAATTATATATTATTTTAATATCAAAATAATGATATTTTCACCCGTTCGTACGTACGGATTACTGTCTCCATGAAGGATATGAGATTAATTCCCCATCATATCACTTCAAGACAAATTTTCATTAGATGATTAAAAATATTGTTAAAGAGTTAATATCATTATGAATATGAGTAATATACTTCTAATCCATAACAAACATTACTTATGTAACAAATAATATAATGGAAAATGAATCTGTTAACACCTGAAACGATGGTAATACTAAAATATTATTAACAAAGCAATATTAAAAGATCATATATGATAACATATTAATGTATATGATTCATTTATAACTTAATAAAAATTATTTCACCATTATAAATGACTTTAATCTACCATTGACCAAGAAAATGTACAAGGTAAGGGTTAATTTTACAATTTCTTTATTATCCAAGGTTGTTTTTACGTTAGTATCTACTAGGACATCATTATCATCCACATCCATGTTACATAAAAATGTATTTAAAATCATTATTCCTATTTTATAGATTATGTGTTAATGTTATTTTTACCCTTATCTAAATTTTATAAGATTTTTATAAAGGAATCATTAAGTTTTTTTCCAAACAAGGTTCTTTATAACCTTTTCGACAAAATTAAGGTAAGAATTTTTTTAACTTATTCGGTGGGTGTGGAAATTTTCTTGCATTATAAAATCATCGAAGCATCCCTTACAAACTTATAAGAATATTTTAAAAATAAATTCTTTCTTTATAATTATGTGAATCATAAATTATTTTTAAATAGTAAGAGATATTTCTATAAAAAAGATTTGATTTCATATATGTCAACATCCATTTTTGGATTTTATGATTATTTGAAGTTGAATTATTATGATACAAAACATCCATGTTGTATTGAAGGTTTTTTGATATGTTTGACTGTCGATGTGTAATTTAATACCATTCCTGGTACATGGATAAATTATTGTCATTTCTTATGCTATTTTTAATACGAATGTTTATGTTCTGTTTAAATATTTTCATATGAGGAATGCATTGGACTTAGTATGTGATGGTTAGAGCCCGGTATATCTCCTTGATGAATCGGTAGGCCTCATGAGACAAACTACTATCTAGGCACAAGGCCTTGGAAAAATATTATTTTTAGTCTTTGAACAAGGCCTTGACTATGTGGTTATGAAGGTTTGGCATTACACATTTAATCATAATGGAAGTGGCTATTAATACTTCATTTGATTATTTGACAAGTAGAATATCCTTGTAAATAAGTAAATGGAATTATTTGATTTTATCTTTCCCATACTATGCTGAAGGTCAAATATAAAAAGGCTCTTGTTTTTGTCTTGTAAATTGCCTTAAATGTTTACGCTTATTTATAAATGTTTATGCAATATTGTTAACTATACTGAGAATCTGAGATCACCCCTTTGTTTTAATCCCTCAAATGTGATGATAATGCATTTTCTGAATAGAAAATGTTCAAAATAATTTAATTTTATAATATCATAATTTGAAATAAAATTTATTACAATTACCTAATTTGTATTATTAAATAAAAAAATTGGAATATTATAACATTTAAAACATTATTAAAATAAAATATAGTTTATAAAATCTATAAATAAAAATGAATCCTTTAATACAATTCAACATATTTTTAACTATTCATCGAAAAATTAAACTCTGCAGAAAATTCACAAACATACACACAAAGATAATTTCGGCATGTAGATTTCATATATGTTAATTATTTATTAAAATTAATTTTCTAAATGTTATGAAAATTAATTTTATTATTTATTAATGAAAATTGTTTCTTTCTAAATATAATTTTTGAAAAATATAATAAATTTATTAAAAACAAAGTAATTGTTTCATCAATATGTTTTATTTGTATTAAATAATAATAAACAATATTAAAAACAATGGTCATTAATATTCAGTCCTATAATTTTTACAAATATGTTACAATATTGTTGTATAAATAAATATAAAAATTTTTCAACATCCATTAATTAATAGCTTTTGTGTGTAAAGAAATCAATCAAATTAATTAAATTTAATCCAAAAAATATATATCATATATAATGAGGGGTGTTCTATGTTGATTAAAAAAATAATAATTAAATGATGACTAAGCCCCATACTTCTTCATCGACACCTGATATAAGTAAAAAATAATACTCTAAGAGATTAAGAAAAAAACAAATAGTTCAGTTAAATAAAAGCCTTGATTAATTCTATTATCATATGTTCCATATAAATTCAACCAATGAGTGCTTCATCTTTAACTATTATCTCCATTACTTAGTAGATCATGTAGTTGTGTAAATGGGTGACCCTTCGACAAATTTAACATGCATTTATAACACCATATATGTTAATTGATATTCCAATGTATCAAATAAAAAATAAGAAGGGAGATTTAAAAAGTTTTTCCCATTAATATATTTCGGTAAAATTTAAATCTTATCTAGTAAAACCTGCTAACGTTAATATCCTTATCATATCTTAGTATGTAATCATGCATGAAAAAGTATTACTATAGGTAAATAACATGAGATTTAAAATTTTCAATCTCAGTGTGAGAACCTACATCCATTCCATAGAAACTATCATGGGTACATAGAAATTAAATATTATGAATAAATGAATAATATTTGACACAAAAACCATTAGAATCCTTATATATCATTATATGAATTATTATAATAGCTCTTATCTATTTAAAATCATTTCTTACAAGTATTTTATCCATAAAATATAAATTTAAAAAAAATTATCCAGATAACATTGACTATAACGCCAATTTGATGAACCTAGATCTATTTGTCTTAGTACAATTTTATACTTAAAATGGTCGTATTATGATGAAACCATTTCTCAAACTATAGTAACCACACTCTATTCATTCTTTCATTGTGATCATCCATTTTATGATCTTTACCACTCCGGTTATAAATCATTAAATCATCTCTTCTTCCAAAGAGATCTATATCTTTAAACATATCATAGAAACAAATTATACAGTCCTACACTTTTTTCTCTCTAGTGAATGTGTTGGAAAATATTAATGTACTATACTTATATTTATAGGTGACTCAAAATATCAATGGTTGGAAACATTAAAACCATTAAAACTGACACTAATTTCAAATATCTGAAAATCAATCTCATTTAGGATTCAACATTGACTACTTAAAACATTCAATAGATTTCTCCAAAATTATACTTCTTAAATTTAATTTTTTCTTCAATCTAATTTGTCTTCCTTAGCTTCAGTATATTTTTACATATATTAAATATTATAGAATATCATGAGCTCAATTTTATCAAAATTTCTTCATTTACTCCTTAAAATATTAAATTATAATAATTACATTTTAGTTAATATAATGTAATTTAATTATACTAGATATATGAAGAGGTTATTTGAGTAGAGAACAACAACATAATGGAACTTGATAGAGATATTGAAGGAACAATGAGAGGTTCACCCCTTGAGTACTCCTCCTTTAGAATCATCTTAAGGCCTTAATTTTTGGAATTTTGGTGAGACCAGCAGGTCTTGGAAGTGGGGGAGGTAATGGGAATTATATTTGGAAGAACTTAGGTTGGGATCAAATATTTAGTGGTGTGGGAGGAAGATGGTGTAAGGGATTGTTTATATACTAGAGGGGATGAGAGTTATTTTATTATTTTAATCAATAGTTTATAATTTTTTTTCTAAAACAAAAAATAGTGATTATTACATGAACAAAAATTGTATTACGTTAATCTAATTTAGAACCAATTTCAATATACATCACCCATGACTCAAACACGATGCAGAAATTCATTTATTTTTCATATTTCATAAATTATAAAATTTAACTATTCACAAAAAATTCATGTATTTCAGATAAAACCCAAAAATTCACCATACATATTTTTTTATGTGTAAAATCCAAAATGAAATCCATTTTTCAAAAATAATTTTTTAAATATGAAAATTTTAAATTTTAATTAAAATAACTATTTAATCAAAAAATTCCAAGACATAAAATATTCGTCTTCATTTTTAAGGTTCCTAAATTTATTAATACATTCATGGGTAATGTTACCATTCATAAGGGTAATTTTACTATTAATAAGGGTATGTTACTATTCATAATGGTATGTAACTATTCATAAGTCTATGTTACTATTCATTTAAATTAATTTGATTCTATCAGACTCCAAATATCACCCTGATCACAACCATGTATGTCCAGTTTTTCAAAATTCAAAACATAGAAGTGGAAAATTTTGGTTCAATGTCTAGGAAGTGACTATAGCCTAAATAATCAAGTAATGGTTCAAAGGGACATTGGGAATTATGAAATTTAGGATATCTAATGATTTGAAATTATTTAAGAGAAACGTGACATCAATAATTTGGGGTTTTATAAAATCCATCCCCAAATTACCCTCGCATGGGTGGTCACGATTCACCTAAGAAAGGCTTCCTCCAATAAGCACATATATTGGCCTCCCACTCCATATTCTCATACTTTAAATGGTTTTACAACCATAGTACACATAAAATATGAACTAACAAACCTCAGAGAACCATAATTCTTTTATCAATGATATAGATATGATGCTCTTAATGGATGTATCTATCTACAGGTGCACGTCCACATGTTGAAGAATGTCAGATGGGTATAAATGGTAAAATCAAAATTGAGATACATAAAAGACATCATGTCTGTCCTGGTACCTCTACAGTTACTAAAACTGATAGGCTACATTCCGAACTCTAGATAGAATCTCAAATATCCTTATATATCACGTTGAAACATTACCCAATCTCATAATCCATCTATGTCTAATCCTTGGTGAGATATGTAAAATGACCTAAATCCTGACCTCTAATTATATAGGTTGTATTTGGTAATATTAATACATTTGTTTTGGTTATGTTTTATATATCTGCATCATGATCAACTGGACATACTCATAAGTATCCACCATGAGACATTATCAAAGCAATGTTGCCTCTGTAACCTCTTACCATCACATTGGTGATTAACATGGCCTATATTACAATTCCACATAAGGTTCCATATGTATCATCACATACTAGATATTATTGAAGGTGAAATCTAGAAGGGTAATATATTTATCCCATGATCATCTAAAATTGAGGATGGATTCTCGTATGGTTTCCTCAAGCACCTGAATCATATACTCTAATTGACCTTCATTCTAAGGGTGGTATGTTGTGCTCAGAATCACATGTGTTACCAGTTACCAATCAAATATCTTTCACAAATTAGAATGAAATTATGAATCCCTATCTAAAATAATAGTGTGCAAGACCCCATGAAGTCGCACTATCTCATGGATATAAAACCTTCCAAGATTATCTACAGAGAATGTCTCTTTGATCATATGGAAATGAGAAACCTTCATGAAGCTTTACACAACAACCCAAACATCATCGCTGCATCAAGGAGACCTAGAATAAATGGCCAAAAAATTCATTATGACAACATCCCATTTTCACATGATAATATGTAACTGTGGTAAAGTCCAATTGGTCACTGATTTTCCACCTTCACCAGTTGGCAGGTGAATAACCTAATAAAAAAACAACTACATTATGTGACATATCTAGCACCAATACCAGTGATGTAAATCACAAAACATCTATATAATTCTAGGATTAACCACCCAAACTAAGTTATGTGACTCTCTCAAAATCTCTTCGCTTATATCCACTAGAACCCATTGGTGACAATAGACATCTAGGATCTCATCCTTACCCATAGTACAACTATGAGGTGGGTCCCCACCTACCACTCCCTTTCTATAATATAATTGCATCGGAATCCAAAATTGTGTCTCCTTATCACTCTATTTAGAATATTACGGGTTAGAGATAAATTAAAAATAAATTCCTTTCCCTGACCATCCTACACATCTAACTAAAAATCAGAAGAAGAAAAATTCCATAAGATTCCACTCATTACTATCCTACTGAACTACTTGTATCTGAGTCCTCTTACTCAGTGAAATAATTATTAGATTTCCCTTCCCATGATCATTATCATGCTCAAAGAAAAAATATTTTTCTTATTCAAGCAACATAAATTTCATCAAATTTATATAATGCTTTGTAAATTAGTACTTTAGTCTTTCATACTCCCCGGACACCAAAATTTTCTCTCCAAGTAAGAAATTTCTCCAATAACACAAATCATGAACCACTATAGCTATCTCGAGATTGTGTGTCTGGTAATTCTCCTTGTGTGACCTCAGGTTATGAGCCCTATTTTTCATGACCCTCTCCCCAGGAATCAAATATACTTTAATCCCAATATATGATTCATTACAATACATTGTGTATCCCTAACCATGACCTAGAAAAATTAGGACCAATACTAAAGTCATTCATCCATTAATCTTCTAAAAATCTATCTCATTGGTAACTCTCCAACCAATCATCACACCCTTCTTACACCAACCAATAAATCTTACCTTATCTATGGATCATGATACTTCTCTCTCTAAGATATCATGAATGAAAACTACCTAAATAAGATCTAGATTAGGATGGAAGACTTGATTCATTAGTGACATGAATTCTGATGGCATGTTCAAGAGTCCAAATTTCATAATCAGATACTCATATATCCATAAATACTATGAAAAGATATATAATATATGTCTCCAATTATAAAATGAATATGTTGATAACAAAATCTCAAATCTATTTTTCAGAACACCCTATATCCTCTAAGCTAATAAAGTAGTTTATCTATCCATGGAAAGGGATAGCAGTTCTTAATGGTCAGATGGTTAAATTTTCAGTATTCCATGCATAGACTAAGGGTATCATCCACATTTTTTAGAAAAAAGTAACGAAAAATACCAAGGCTAATTACATGGTCATGTAAAAATATTTTTCCTCGCAATCTATTATTAACCTCTTAACCTCCTATATTTCCAAAATATCTATCATATAATGGGAAATGATACCCATGCAGCTCTTAGAACTAGATCAATGTAGAAATACAACTTTATCATAGGTGATAAAACAAAACATTCATCTAAGAAACGTCCCTATAACAATACGCATCTAGAGGTAAAATTTTCATACATTATCTCTTATAATACATATAAAATCATGCTATTGGGGCTATCATAGCACTTAGCCCAAGATGTTCTGGTCCATATCAACTCACATGGACATTACATTCACCCTTGTGAGTATAAACCTTTCCCTATAGCGATGTAAAATTATCTATCTGGGGAAAGATGTCAACATTGGCTCGATAATCTACTAGAAAATCCATTCTGAGTATGATTTCAAACACGGTCATCTCGAGGAAAAATATATTCCAGATGAAGTGACATCCATATATCTCCATAAGGCACTCCCTTCAAAAAAACATCCTTCTCCATGACCCCCAATGACATGTCAACCATAATTAAAAACTATTGAAACTAAATCATGGACCCAAGTCACTCGACAAATTGTAAATATATAAAACAATGGGATCCACCAATGTAATAAATAAAACAAACAAAATTAGAGGATAAAAATATCATTACTCTCAACATAGTGGGTTCATTTATTTGTACCTCATACGTAGGATATAAATAATAAATATGTTCTGAACCATGTCCCTATGACACAACCTCACTACATGGATCAACCCCACACTTTTTTCTCAGGGAAACTCATGCATATATGCCTCAACCATGATCAAAACCTTAGCCTAACAAATCATGGTTGTATTATCTCCAACAAAGAGGAAAATCAGTGAATCCCACTACTGATATTGGTGTTGAATATAACCCCTATCAGTAACTCTTAGAGGGAAGGTCCGACAGAAAAGTTCCACATGGCCCATCCTACTACAATATCATCGCGTGAATGGGTTATGATAACACTAATATCTCATGTGATCTCATTTTACAAAATAATCATTTAAAACATATCTATAAACACTAATATCTTCCCTGATACTCATCTCATGGGAAGCCTTAAAACAACACTTCTTATGTGAAGACACTAAACTACTAGAATGAGAGACTTCACTACTCTTCTCTATGCCCCCATCATCCGTCAGGTTACTCTCTATAATTAGCACAAAATTTACAATATAAATAAAATTCAACAAGCTAACTATATTTACCATATATCAAAAATAATGTTAGAGACCTTCCTTGAGGTAAATATCCGTCAATGCCTCATCAGAATGATATATCGGTACAAAATGATTAATTTATGTAATGTGTGTGGAATACTCCATAATTGTAGTAGAACCCTACTCCAAATGAAAGAAATCACTATCCCACCATAAACTTATAGTGATGGGGAAAATTAGACATGTAATCTGGTATTGAGTTTCAACAAAACCATATCACACATCGCTTCATTCTGGTTCAAAAAATATAACAATCACTTTTAGCTCATCGAATCATATAAACCACAAGTTTCACTCTACTCTCAAAAGGTGTCTCTAAATGATAAAAGATCAACAACATAGACTGTTTTCACAACTATGAATTCTATGGACCCCCATCCATTGAAAACATGGTAGTATTCTTCTACCAGAACACCCATATAATTTTATCCATAGATGAGATCAGTTTAAGTGCGCTGAAAAAAATCTACATAAAGTGTGTCAAGTTTTTATGGAGTTATTTCTTAGCACCTGTGTCTGGAATAATATTCGGTTTCTCAGTTGGAACTATAAGGGGATCCACTAGTATCTCGTGTATCACCACCTCTGGATCATGGAATTTTCCACCCTCTTGATGTATGACTAGTGTTTTTCATGGTTTCATGACACTCCAATGAAAAACACAAGCCTTAGAAAATAATTATGTCAAATTTCTTAACCAAAATAATATGATAGTTAAAAACATTCGATTATCATGTTATACCACATATCCTTATCCTAAATCCATGACCATATAAAAATAATCATAAACATCACTAGAAACATTTCCAACTTACCAGTCAAAATGTATGCAAAGGTAAATGTCTCTATTCAACAATTTCAATTTTACATTTCATTTTCATATTCATTTCATAATTATTTAAAAGGATGAAAAAATAGATCAAAAATTATGATTGTATGGGATCATACTCCTTATTAATAAAAATATGATTTCCACCTAATCCACAACATAACACATTCCCATCCATGTGACTCATGGTTTGTGACTCAACATGTAACAATTGGCCTCTTAGGGTGTCTATTGTATCCAAATCAGGATAAAACTTCATAGGTCACCATAGTCTCTCTATATACCTACCATGTTTTTCAATTCCCTTCATATGAAATCTATCAAAATAGTCTTCATATCAAACAAGGAACATATCACAATTTCATGCATAAAGTAAATGCATCCTTTATGGCATTTCATTATGCATGGCATGCAAAATTTTTCAAGTTCCTAAAATGATATATGAGATGGTATACCCTCATATAAATGGGTTTTAAAAAAATAACCCAAAATAATATTAATAATAACATCCAAATTCATTTTCCTAAAACAATGGCAGAATCAAACCAACTATAATCGCAAAAATATATAAAACAACATTTTTCATTCGAGGAAATTTGGATTTCCCCAATATGTAGGATAGTTAATCCTAGGTATATCTCCTTACCTTATTTCAATTACATCATATCCATTTATATTATCTCAAAATAGTAAAGGGAACTTGAAAATAATTTCCCTAACACCACGTTGTAATGTTCTGGTCCTGGATGCCATAGAATGGCGGCCCGAGCCTAGTTGGACACATGGCCTCAGATCAGTCTCATGCTCCCCTGCTCCAAAAAAATGTCATAAAATAAAGCATTGAACTGCATGAACATTCCCCAATCCATACCCACAACTATAAAGTCATTTCTGGTGCCCAATGGTGGAATAATCTAGGTGTGAGAGATAATCACAATAGCTCACCACACAAAGTGTATATAATAATTCACGGTTGTGAAATACAAACTAAACCGAAGAGAATAATATAATAGCTATGATAGTACTGAAGGTAAAGTTCCCACAAAAAAGTTAAAAAAATGAAATCATATACATCTATACTAGGATCATGATAAAATAATTTTCAAGGTCCTATGGTAAGAAAACTATTAACCAAGCGAAAGTAAACACCATAGCAATGTCATATATACTATATGTCATATCATTTATCACCTTACCTTATAACCATTATTTAATATCAGTAACAACCACACTGCATTATAATAAGGGTCATAATTTATCACGAATGAGATGTATAATTATGAATGTAACATTTTCCATGTTCATCCCATATAATTAGATGTTTTAGACTCTGAACGGTTGGATCCAATGTATAAGTGACTCGAAAAACCTCATTGAGTCCTGGTAGAATCATGATAGAAACTCAGTAATGGCACTGTTGGAGTCCAAGGATCATGTCAACAGATCATGTCTAATGTGTGTCCATGAATCCTATTCCAAGGTGTAGAAATTACCTTGGTATCCTATGGAATCCAGATCCACGGACCACATTCTGGTACAACGTATCTTCTACCATAAAACAAGGCCCATGGTTGAAACAAACATGATATGAAAATAGAATAAACCCACATAATATACTACCCAAGTCACTCACTACCATTTCAATTCAAATCTCATTCCGTTCACCCATTTATAGGAATTCAATTCCCGTAAGTATACACACTTATATATAAATTAACATTAAGTTACATTATTGTGATTCACCACTCATAAAGAAGATTGAAAATAAACAATTTAATTAAATAATATATTTTTAAAGGCGAAAAATTCTCCTAATTAATCAAATAACTTAAATTAATTTTTAAATGGGATTCCGCTAAGTATAAACACTCAAATACACACTCCATGGGTGGTAGGGAAAAGGAAAATCTCAAAGGCACACCCCATGGGTGTCTTAAAATGGGGGAAAACTCCAATGAGTCTCAAGGAAAAAATTTCCCTCCCTAGCACGTTCCATTTCATTCAATTCAATAATTTAATTCATTTTTTAGTTCACAATAGAATTTTCAGATGGTAGCATAATAGAAATGATCTCTATAATGCACCAAACCACTCAATTAAAATATATTCTACCTACAATAGTTTTTTAATAGAGTGATCATCCATTATTAGCTAATAAATGTGACCCAAATCTAAAGAAAAGTTAATAATGGATGAATAAAATGGGAATAGGGTATATTATCTTTCACCTAAACCATGAAGCGGATACGAAGTGTAAAAAACTAGAATTATATCAATTAAATTTCACTTCGTATAATTATTTTATATAGTATAAATCTCATAAAAATCACATTTATGTCATAATACAAACCTTTAAATGACTATTGAATGAAATAAGAGGTATTTATTGATGTGAAGGAACTTATACCAATGAAATGTTTTCTTTCTGTTAGGTTTAATAATACAACCCCTAAGAATAGTAAACTAGAGAAATGAACAATATCATCACCCATGAAATTATAAATAATGTTTATGAAACTTATAAATGAACATTTGATATAATTATATCATATTATAATTAAATAAATATTTAAAAAATATTTATTAAGAGTTACTATTTTTGTTACTCAAAAATATATAATTAAAATTTTATATTTAATAAAATCATTTAAAAGAAATTTTTTTTATAAAATATTTTAATTAATTAATTTTTTTTCCTTATGATTTTATGATATGTTAGTTAATTTATCAAAGTGTTATAAAATCATTTATAATTTGAAAATATGTACTTTTCGAGTAAATGATGGTTTTAATTAAAAAATCTTTCTCTCATATATAGAAAAATATTATCATATAGTGGAGTTAATTATTGAATTCTACACATCGAAAAATTGAAGGGGTGAATTATTGGGATTTTTCTGTAATAATATAATTATTTTTGAATAGTGAAATACAATGATTTATGGTATAGAAATATAACCTATAACAATGGTTTTGGCCTAATTTTTTGAAAATGTCACTAATTTGGATCCATACCAATGGTATGGCCAAAATAGTTGGTATAAGTCACTTATATGAACCTATACCAATGGTTTATGACAAAATGTTGGTATATGGACACTATAATGGACCTTTCCCAATGACTTGGACAAAATCATTTGTATAGGACACTTATATGTACCTATACAAATGATTTTGGCCAAAAATGTTGGTATAGGTCCATTATAGGGACCCTATGCCAACGGTTTTTGCCAAACCATTGGTATAGATTCAAATCAGTGATCTATAACAACTATTTAACCAAAAATGTTGTTAGATGTCCTATTTCTAAACCATAAATTACTATATTTAACTATTCACCAATAATTATATTATTTCAGAAAAATCTGTAAAATTCCCCCTTACTATTTTTCAATGCGTGGAATTCAAAAAAAACACAATTATATTTACATAATTTTATAAATGAATTATATTACCATATTATCTTATTTATTTTGATTAATAACATATAACTTAAATTATAGATATATATTCTCATTTTACATGATCATTTATACTCATAAACAAATAAATATGTTATCAAACACAAGGAAACAAACTCTCCTGAATGAAAAAATCGTATTTTATTACACATCAAAAGACTCAAAATTAACCTAATAAAATTATCATAAATCAAATACATATAGACTTGTTCCTTACAAACATTATTAATTAATTAATTAATTTTATTATGAAGGAAACTATGATCAACATAATTAACTAATTAATTAAGTAGTTAGTCATGAATAATTTAATAACTATATTCTCGAACTTCCATTAATTATTTTAGTATACCATGCATCACCATACCTTAACTTTAAAAATTCCAAGCTTTGACATTGGTCAAATTTCACTACCATACTCTTCCCAATCCCCTCCCCCAAGTACAATATCTTTTGGCCTCAAAAAATACCAAAACCAATCCCCTTGAGGTGGTTCTCAAGGAGTAGAAAATTATGTTTTTTAGAACCAATCAATTTTCATTTAATTTATATTCTTGTTCTTTTATTTTCATATTTTCTCCTCACCTCCACATCCAAAAGTAATATAATATCATTGGTATATTAAATATATAGTAATTTTATTGTGTTGTGGGAAAATACTTGATCAATTCTAGTCCCAATCCTTTTGTTCTAAAAATGAAAGTATCATCTCTAGTGTGTTGATTTATCGCATTCATGGATGATGTTTTTCAAATTCAATTGACACCATCAAAGCTGGTCATAAAACCATTTTTATCTTTTAAAAAATTTATTAAATATATATTAAAACCTTTTAATGTTATAGAACCATTATATATACATGATATAATTTAATTATTAAAAACTAGTTTGTGATGTTTGTAAACCCCCCAAAATAATCAAAACTATTACCACTAACATCTTATCTAATGATTCATCCTCACCAAAAATATCCAAATAAATTATGTTAACATTTTCTGTCATTTATTTTCATTAATAACATATAACATAAATTCTAGATATATATTCTCATTTTACATGAACATCTATACTCATATACAAGTACCCATATTATCAATGCCATGGAATAAAATTCACCCAAATGATAAAATTGTATCTTTTTTACTCATAAAAAATATGATAAATGAACATAATAAAAATAAACTAAATCAAATAAATATATAAAATTTTATTCCAAACATAATTAATTAAATAATATAATTATAAAAGAAAATATGGTCAAGTGAAAAACACATTTGGAATTAAGGGAAGGGTTTCATCCGGAATCTACATTTTCATTCAGGTTGTGATTTCTCCCTCTATAAATCAATTTAATTCTTCATTATTTTTATATAATTATTTTAAATAATATTTATACATTCAGTATCATGTTTTTAGATCATTTCACTTTTTTTAAGAGAAAATAATTGTTTTTCAAGATTCTCTTCTCGATTATTCCCCATCTGAAACCCTAATTAAATTGAACTTCCCAGTTCATAACTCATTTTCACGTACCTTCAAAAATATATTTTAAGACAACATTATTTTTCTAAAATCAGTAATTTTTTAAAGAGAAACTATAGTTTTTCATTTCTTATTTTATACAGTTAATTGGGACTGTAACGCCCAGACCCCAGAAGCCCAGATTCGGTGCATAATTATGTATCATTGGCATGATCATAAAAGATCATTTCTCCAAAGAAAAATTAGTTTATTAGAATTTGAAGTACTATATACATTCCTAAGGTTTAAATTACATCATAAAATGGAAAACTGCAACAACATTGATTCCATTGACAACACAGACATCCCATTGACTATCTCTATAGGTCAGTCATAATATAATTCTTCGCATCCTATAAAAATAAATCCTAGAAAGGGGTGAGCTCAGATGATCAGTAAGGATAAAATATAATGAAAACTCTCATAAATAAGCATACACATTTATGGAAATGTATAAGACTAAAAGAATAGCCTTTTAAAATTGAATTTCAGCATAATATGGCAACGATAAAATCAAATGATTCCATTTACATATTCACAGGGATATTCTACAATTCAAATAATCAATGCAATATCAATAGCCACTTTCTTAATGATGGAATGCATAATTCCAGACTTTCATAACCACATAGTCACGACCTCGTTCCAAGACAACAAATAAGATTTTTTCATGGCCTTGTGCCAAGACAATAGTTTTTCTCATGAGACCTACCAATTCATTGATGAGCTAGAGTGGGCTCCACTTATAACTTACAATTTCCAATTCATTCCTCATATGAAAATGTTGACACATAATCTGAACATTCATATAAAAACTAGCATATTAAATGTCAATATTTTTACCACAAACCATGAATGCTATAAAAATATCACATCCACAGTCAAACATAACACATTCAATACCATAAGGATGATTTTATTATAATAGATCAATTTCAATAGAGAATAATGAATGATATCGGCATATATGAAAATAATCAACAAAAATATTTGAGAGATATACCTCCTTTTTCATGAAAACATTTTAAACTCTCACTATTTATCAGGAAACCTTTTAAAAAAGGTTTTTTAATAAAAATCTCCAATACCACATTGAAACATTTAAAAATAATTTTAATTTAATGTCTTTAATTTCCATATAAATAATTAATTAAAACCATTTTTAAAACATGGACATTAATGAGAATGATTTAGAAGAATGAATCTTTAAAACATTCAAAATGATATTTTAGTTAGAGTTCCTAACCAAATGAGAGACACTTGAATACAAATAATTGAGTAAATTGAAACATTATAATATCATGAGAATAAATAGATTCATGAAATACTATGTCAAAGTACAGTATATACACCAAATAAAAGTGAATTGGTGCATAACAACAAAGAAGACTCAATGGAATGTAAGTTGAGATGAAATCCCTTATAAAGACGTTATCATTAGGTTAAGGATAAATCAATAAAATAATTATGTGTAAAAATATAAGTACACTCAATGTGATTGTATATTCAGTGTAAATAGATCAATGAAAATTCACACATATTCTTGTAAAGACAACACCAATGAATTGGATGTTTAACTCAATAAATATAGATTGAGTAAAAATTACTCTTATCGGGTTCATATATATGACTTGAGAATTTATCAATGGAGTGATTATGTGTATAAAATGTATATCCACATTAAGTGGAGTTGAAATTACTTGACAAATAATAAATAGTGATTCCACACATAATCATGGAGTAAAATAATCAGTGACGTATGCGTAAAGCTGACTGACTAGAAATTGAAATTTGAAATTCCCTTAAAATTTGTATCATACGAAACATACATGTAATACCCGGAGATTTTATGAAAAATATTCTTTTAATTTCATTTATCTCTTGTGTTTTAAGCTATAACAAGATTGCCTTGCGCTATACACAACACCGTATGAGCTTGTAGTATACACAACACTATTTTTGGATCATTTTATACACAATTTTGATAGTAGTTATTCTATGAAACATTGTGTGAATATATATATATATTAAGTGTATAAATGAAATACGGTTGGATTATGTTATACGAAACAACGGAGGAGTCTTGCAAAACATGCCACCCTAACTTGTCTTGCATTACACGCAATCACGACCTTCCTCGATAGCGTGTGTTGTACGCAATACCAGGTTTCACTAAACAACGATATATTGTTATAATATTATTATGGACTAGCCATTATGAATATTATTAACTAAATTTTGAATTTTATAACATTATTATTCATCTTACACATTTTTTATAATATGGTATGAGAACAAAATAAATTTTTCGTGTAAAATATGTATTTTTAAAAAATTACAGTTTTCCCGCCTTTTGATGACACATCCACCTTAAATATTGTTTTTAAATGGTATATAAGTTCAATTTGACAAATTAAAATTCTTAATTGGAATCGGGATATAATAATTTACATTGGATAAATTTTTCATATTATTCTGATAACTTTCATATTTTAATGAATAGTAAAAACATGATATATTTTAATTAAAAAACCTTTTTTCATCAACAATAATTTATATGGTTAGATTATCTTTTTAATTGGTTTTAAAGTGTAATTAGAATATATTTTTACCATTTAATCCAGTGTTGTTCATTGGAATTAATTTCTCTTTGAAATTGGATATAAACAAGTATCAATCTTTTGATTGTTTTTGTTTCTTAAAAACACGCTATTTGTTTTGATAACCATAATTACATTTAAAATTAATTAATGCCACTTATATGTTATGAATTTGGAGAAATAGACATGAATTTTGAATTCGGAATATCAAATAATTCTTAGTTTTAATTTTTGGTATTTTTCTGAAAAACATCAAATTTCGATGAATAGTGAAACCACAAAGTGGTAGTTAAAAATATGACTTTTTTAATTTAAATTAAATTTTACCACTTCTGTGAATTGAATTTCAAAAATCCGAGAGACACGGTTAATATCAAGTACTAAAATCTGGTTCAATGAGATAAAAATAATTTTTGGTGAATAGTAACTTTTTACTTTTATTTACCACAGTTAAAAGTAAATATGATAATTAAGGGTAAAATGATATTATTATTACCCTAACACATGTCCTAATTATATTGGATAAGTGTAATGCGACCAAAAATAACCTTAGGAATAAAATATGACAATTTAGGTCCACTTGGATTAGATTAGGACATTTATTATTAATTTATTTAAAAAAGGGTTAAAATGGTTAAAATCAACGTTTAATAACTAAAACATTTTTAATATAGGATTATACATAATATACATTATACTATAAATATTCATTATAAATATAAAAATATTTCCTACATAGTGGTATTTTATTTATAATTTTTAGACATTAAATAATTTATTTTTTTAATGACACAAAGATGATGTAGTAATTATCTTATTAATGAAATATTGACATAATTGATGTTATAAATACCAAAATAAATGTAATTTGATACTTTTTATGAATTTAATTAATTTTATAGGTTACTATGACATGTTAGTTTTAATTTAATTAACGTTTTTTGAACTAATCATTCTGTTATAATTTTCAAAAAAAATAAATTACCAAATATTGTCAAAATTGACATAAAATAGTTTTGAAAACAAATATTATATTATTAATTGTTATTTTATTCCTAAAATTCTATGTTTCGGCCAAATGACATAGATAGGGTTGTATATATTAATAATAAACAGCTTGGGGTTCTTTTGGCTTTTTATAGTATGTTTATTTACCTTATAGTGTAAGAAAACTAGAAGACACGGTAAAAGTAAAATTATTTAACTTAATGTTAAATCTAAATGATAAGGTTAAAATAGAAACCTAAACTTTTCTAAAATCTATTTTATGAGAGGATTTTGACCCATACCCACATTAGATTCTAAATAAATCAATTTGGAGCTATTAAAATTAGAATATGTCTTTATAATAAAATAATATTTTTAGTTTTTCCAAAGGTTCCCCTCTCCTCCCTTATAAAATTGCTCCTCCTCCCTCTCTTCCTCACACAGCATTGAGCCTTCAAGTTTGGCCAACCCCTGACAAATTATCTTCTCCACATCCATAGAAACATCCTAAAGGTTCTAGTCTTATTCAAAGACTAATTTTAGTGCCCTAAGAGGAGGTCTCAAAGAGGCGCTTCCAAGAAGAGGTAATGTTCATTACCGATTCTTTCAACATTATTTCTTCTTCCTCTTCTTCTTCATTAGATGTTTCATTATGAAGTAATAACATCAGTATAACTCATATAATGATATTTTATTATAATTATTACAATACCCTACTTCACCAACTATCCATCCTACGGAAAATAAAATCACCACGCGTGCGTACGTATGGAATACCGTCTCCACGCCTTGGTTAAATCTGTTTTCCACCAAAACCTTACATGGATGGTTATAATGGTGTAAAGAATAACTCTATATGGTTATTATAAAATCATACTGATTCTGATATATTATACCATCCACTCCAATTATATTCAATAATTATGGGAACTATATCATCGCCCATGCGTACGTACGGACTACCGTCTCCACGACGCGATGAGATTCATTCTCCATGTTAACCATACATGAATGATCATAAAGATTATATAATGAATAATAATGAAATATATGAAATAATAATACTACTGGATTTATGAATATATATATTTATTTCATCTTTTTAGTTTCATTAAATTCAATATGGAAACAAAAACATCGTTCATGGTCTAGGAAACAACGTATGAGCTTGCAGTATAAACAACACTATTCTTGGATCATGTTACACACAATTTTGATAATTGTTATTCTAAGAAACATTGAGTGTGTATATATATATATATATTAAATTTATAAATGAAATATGGTTGGATTCTGTTATATGAAACAATGGAGGAGTCATGCACAACATGCAACCCTGACTTGGCTTGCATTACACGCAATCACGACCGTCCTCGATAGCGTGTGTTGTACGCAATACCCGGTTTCACTAAACAACTATATATTGTTATAATAATATTATGGACTATCTGTTATGAATAGTATTAACTACATTTTTAATTTTAAAACATTATTATCCATCTTACACATTTTCTAGAATATGGTATGAGAACAAAATAAATTTTTCTTGTAAAATTTGTATTTTTAAAAAATTGCAGTTTTCCCACCTTTTGGTGACGCAACCACCTTAAATCATGTTTTTGAAAGGTATGTAAGTTCAATTTGACAAAATAAAATTCTTATTTGGAATTAGGATATAAAAATTTACTTTGGATAAATTTTTCTTATTATTCTGATAACTTTCATATTATAATGAATAGTAAAAACACGGTATATTTTAATTAAAAACAACTATTTTCATCGCAATAATTTATATTGTTAGATTATATTTTTAATTGGTATTAATGTGTAATTATAATATATTTTTACCATTTAATCAAATGTTTTTAATTGGAATTAATTTCTATTTGAAATTGGATATAAACAAGTATCAATCTTTTGATTGTTTTTGTTTCATAAAAACGCGCTATTTGTTTTGATAACTGGAATTAAATTTAAAACAAATTAATGCCACTTATATGTTATGAATTTGTAAAAATAGAAATCAATTTTTAATTCAGAATATAAAATAATTTTTAGGCTGAATTTTTGGTATTTTTCTGAAAAACATCAATTTTCGATGAATAGTGAAACTGCTTAGTGGTAGTTAAAAAACCGACTTTTTTTTATTTAAATTAAATTTTACCACTTCTGTGAATTGAATTTCAAAAATTCGAGAGACATGGTTAATATCAAGGACTAAAATATGGTTCAATGAGTTGAAACTAATTTTTTGTGAATAGTAATTTTTACTTTTATTTACCACTGTTAAAAGTAAAAAAGGATAATTAAGGGTAAAAATGATATTATTATTAACATAAAACATGTCCTAATTCTACTGGATAAGTTTAATTCGACCCAAAACAACCGTACGAATAAAATATGACCATTTAGGTCCACTTGGATTAGATTAGGACATTTATTATTAATTTATTTAAAGAAGGGTTAAAATGGTTAAAATCAAGGTTTTATAACTAAAACATGTTTAATATAGTTTTATACATAAGATAAATTCGAAAATAAACATAAAAATAGAAAGATAAATGCTTTCCTACATAATTGTATTTTATTTATAATTTTTATACATTAGATAATTTAATTTATTTATGACACAAAGATGATACAGTAATTATCTTATTAATGAAATATTGACATAATTGATGTTATAAATACCCAAATAAATGTAATTTGATAATTATTATGAATTTAATTAATTTTATAGGTTAATATGACATGTTATTTTTGATTTAATTAACTTTTTTTGAACTAATAATACTGTTATGAGTTTCAAAAAAATCAATTACCAAATAGTGTCAAAATTGACATAAAATAGTTTTTAAAACAAATATTATATTATTAATTGTTATTTAATTCCTAAAAATATAGGGTTGGTACACATGACTTTGTAATGTTTATATATATTAATAATAAACAAATTGGGGTTCGTTTGGCTTGTTAGAGTAAGTTTATTAACCTTATAGTGTAAGAAAAAAAGAAGACACGGTAAAAGTCAAATTATTTAACTTAAGGTTAAATCTAAATGATAAGGATAAAATAGAAACCTAAACTTGTATAAATTCAATTGGATGAGTTTATTTCTACTAATACCCAAATTAGCTTCAAAATAAGTAAATTTCTAGCTATTAAAAACAGAATATAACTTTATAATAAAATAATATTTTCAGTTTTTCGAAAGGTGCCCCTCTCCTCCCTTATAAAAGGGCACCTCCTCCCTCTCTTCCTCACACCACATTGAGCCTTCACGCTCGTCCATACCCTTAAAAATTCTCTTATAAACTTACATATAAACATCTTAGAGGTTCTAGTCTTCTTCAAATAACAATATTAGTGCCCTAATAGGATGTCTCAAAGAGGCGTTTCAAAGAAGAGATAATGTCTGTTACCGATTATTTCAAATTTATTTCTTCATCCACATATTCTTCTTTAGTTGTTTCATTATGAAGTAATAACATCAGTATAACTCATACAATGATATTTTATTATAAGTATTAAACATCCTTATTTCACCATCTATACATCCTACGGAAAACGAAATCACCACATGTGCGTACGTACGGAATACCGTCTCCACGCCGTGGTGAAATCTGTTTTTCCACCAAAAACTTACATGGATGAGTATAATGCTGTAAATAATAACTATATATGGTAATTTTAACATCATACTGATTCTGATATATTATACCATCCACTCCAATTCTATTCAAGAATTATGGAAACGATATCATCGCTCGCGCGTACGTACAGACTACTGTCTCCATGACGTGATGAGATTCATTCTCCATGTTAACCATACATGAATGATCATAATTTTTATACAATGAATAATAATGAAATATATGAAATAATAATTCTACTAGATTAATTTATTTATATATATTTATGTCATCTATTCAGTTTCATTCAATTCAATAAGGAAACGAAAACAGCGTTCATACGTACGTACGGCCTACCGTCTCCATGAACGGTGTATTTCTTTCCTTTTATCGATATATAATATATTTATATGTATATGATAAATATTTATTATATATAAATCATGTTTTAAATTCAAGAATTATTTAAATCAAGATATAAGTAATAATAACATGAATGACAAGTCGAAACCCATATGACAAATGAAATGATTTTACCCAAAACCCTGCTTTAACATGGAATTTACAAAAAAAGAGAAATATAAAGTCATAAGTGAAACATATATGATATAATAACAATGAATATAATTCTTTAATAAGTCAGTGACATTATTTAAATCATTATACAGGAGGTTCAGATACGTACAAAGCATATCAGACCTAAGGTGAGGGATGATTTTTCAAATCTCATTTTTATCTGAGATTGCTTATTTGTAAGTATTTATTGGGGTTTTTCTATCATCCATGAAAATGTTTTATAAAAGTGTATCATGTATTTTTAAAGACCTTTTTACCCATTTTGACTTTTACCCCATGGTATGGAAGTAATCTTTCTTTTCTTTACCCTAAAAGGTACTTTTTGACTCTTCCGATAAAAGTACGAGAAGAATGTTTTTATAACGTATAAGGCATGAATGGATTTTTACGGTTTTATAAAGACTTATTTTAATGAAGATTCCTCCAAAATATTTAATGACTATTTTCAACAAAATCATTTTATTCTAATAATGCATGACATTTTTTGAAAAGAAAAAGATTTTGAAAAAAAAGGATATTTTCCTCAAGAATTCATTTCAAGTGTTTTATCAAAACCATTTTCGTCTAAGATGACATTATTTCACATGTGTATGTTTTAAGAATCATGTCTCTATGATTTAAATGGTTTCACTTTTCTAATGATGAAATGATATCCAATTTTTTGTATGGATTATGTTATGAGGGAATGATATTTATGAAACACATTTTATTCTTGGGTTATGATGAATGATTTATGTTTATATTGTGGCACAAGAAAGAATGATTTCAATATGAGATAGGTGGGACCTATATCTCCCTCCAATGCATTGGGTAATGATTTATATCTCATGATATACTCATGGCTGGAACGGCAAGTTAAACTGGTTCAGTAATACAGAACTGGAACGAGGAGTGAACTCAATTCAGAAAGGGATTTTGTCCACTATGATTGTCTTGGCAGCAATGCCTTGTATTCTATGGAAATAATATCATGTGATTAATGGTTACCACAATTACATGATTTATTACCATGCTAATTTATCATGATTAAGGTTTCTTCATGATCTATGCCTTACGTACGGCCATGTTTTTTGTCATTGCTCAAGATTTTGATGTTTAGATTTTATGCTCATTTTTTTACATTAAAATGTCTAAGGATTGTTATATGTTCTCTATGCTTACCCTTACTGACCATTGGAGATCATCCATTTTATGTTTTCTTTTCCCCAGGAAATAAAGAAAGGTTTTAGGTAAGTAACAACAGGAAGATCTTTATGGGAGATGTTGAAGATCTTACACCACGATTAGAAGATTATATTCCAAGATTCCAAAGACACTAAACTATTACGGTCCTTGTGTGTCTGTTTTTTTATGTATTAATTATCCACAAAAGTAATGTAATGTCCATGTATGTCAAGATTTGGGTCTCTAAAATACATCATATAAATTATGGATCATAAAATAAAGATTTAATTACTCATAAATTACAGTACATTACACCAAGAATAAAATCATGGATAGTACATATTCCACACAAAACGAAATAGTGTCCAATATAGCATGAATATCCCGAGAATAAAAAGTGAGATGAATAACCCTTAATTCATTGTAATCAATTGATTCGTATGACCAAAAGTTAATAACCACAAAATTAATCACAAATTTCCATTAATATATAAATATTCATGATAATATATATTAAATGGCAGTACACAATACACCACATCCAATAAATAAGTGGCGAACAATAGAAATCTCACAGAATTAAAAGTAAGATAAGAATCCCCTTACTTTATACTATTCCTTGGTTTAGGGTAGGTTAACCTTATGTATAATGGTTAAATAATTGTTATTAAATTATAAAATAATAATATACAATAATATGATTTCATATTTGATCTTTTAACATTTATTTTTTAATAATATCGTAGTATTATCGTCGTTCCGGCTGTTAACTGATCTGTTTTACTTTATATGATTTTTTACGTAAGTAATGTTTGTTATGGATTGGATGTATCTTATTCATATTAATAATAATTATAATTATGTAAACATTACTTTTAATCATCTAATGAAAATTAGTCTTGAATGGATTACGATGGGGGATGAATCTAATCGCGTTCGTGGAGACGGTAATCCGTTCGTACGCACGAGCAACAATATCATTATTTTGATATTAAAATAATAGATATATGGATTTTATATTATATATAAGGAATCATCATAATCTTATATTTATTATTTACATCATTTACACTTCACTATTATTCCCATCCAAATAATAATGCATGAATAACAATTACACCACGATGTAGAGACGGTAAGCCATACGTATGCACATATGGTGACATGTCATTCAAAGGATGGATATAATAATAAATATGGTTGTACCATATTTATAATAACATCATAGTATATAGAAGATACTGAAGATATTATTTTAGAATGTAAACAACAATGAAATAGGATGTGGAAGAAGAAAGGAACATGAAGGAGTTGAAGAAATATTTACCTCTTCTTTGGGTTCTTCCTTTTGATTCGGTCAAAAGGGATCTTTATGTTAACTTTCTGACTAAAATAATGCATTTAAGATGAATTTAAGAAAGCATAGAGGCTATTTGGGAAGGTTTTAGCTGAGCCAAATGGCTTTGAAGGTGCTAATTAGAGAGATGGGTGCGTGCCCTTTATAAAAGGGGTGAGGGACACCTTAGGAAAAGTTAGAAATATAATTTTATAATAAAATCGTCTTTAGTTTCTAATGGACCCAAAATTGATTATTTAAAGGATATGGTGGGTATGGGTCAAAAACCACTCAACCAATAGGTTTTATATAGGGTTGGTTCACTATATAAACCTTATGTTTTAGATTTAACTCTTTGTTAAATAGTTTGACAATTACCACATCTCTTTGTAATTTTATATTATATGGTTAATAAACATACTATATACATACATGTGAACCCCAAGTGGTTCATTAATGATACACCTATCCTTATATAATACTTTTGTCTGATCATTATATTTTTAGGAAATTAATATTAATTAATAATAAAATATTTGTTTTAAAAACTCTATTTTGTCAATTTTGACACTATTTTGTATTTTGTTTTTTATAAATTCATAACAGAATTATTTATTCGAAATAAATTCATCTAACAACCCAAAAATGTCATATTATACTATTAAATTAGTGAAATTTATAAAAAGATTCAAATTACATTTATTTGGATATCTTCAATATCAATTATTTTAATATTTCATTAATTAGGTAATTACTACAGCATCATTGTGTCATAAATAAATTAAATTATTTAATTTATAAAAAATATAAATAAAATAAAATTATCTAGGAATTATTATTATATTTTTAATGAATATTTATAGTCTAATTTATATTATGTTTATCCCTATATTAAAAATGGATTAGTTATAAATATTGATTTTAACACTTTTAACTTTAATTTGCAATAAATAATAATAAATTTCCTAATCTATTCCATGTAGACCTAAAAGATCATATTTTATTCCTAAAGTTGTTTTTGGTCGAATTACACTTATCCAATAGAATTAGAACATGTAATAGTGAAATAAGAAAATCATTTTTAACCTTAATTACCCGATTTACTATAGACCGTGGAAAATAAAAGTAAAAAGTAACTATTCAAAAAAAACTATTTTGATCTTATTGAACCACATTTTACTTACACATATCAACTGTGTCTCTAAAATTTTTAAAATTCAATTCATAGAAGCAGTAAAATTATGTTTTATTCAAATTTGAAAATGCTCCTAAGAGGTGGGTAAAAGACTATTAAAAAGTTCAATAATATTTTTTTATAAATAAATTATTATAAACTGAATCCAATGAATTAAATTGAAATTATATAGGTATTATGTATCTATTTTGACATAAAATAAATTCAAACAAAATAAATAATTATTTAAAAAAATTTGGATTGAAACTATAACTCAGTGTTTTTCACTATTCATAAAAAATTGAATGTTTTCAGAAAAATACCAAAACAACACCCTAAGAAAATTTCAATATTATGATTCCAAAAATGAAGTCCATTTTAAATGAAAAAATTCATAAAATTTCAAAAAGAGGGTATTACTATTCATAATGGCTAGTTTGATTGGTCGTGGTGTGTTAGAATCTCGAAGTTGCGTACAATGCAAGATATTAAATTATTCAAAGGGAAATGTGTCATGAAAGATAAAGGTGTTAAATTCTTCCACACTTTTTGAAAATTTATCCTCAAAATTTTTAGAATTGGTCTTGGGAACATTATAGAAAGTCCCACATTGGAAAAAGAGTCAATAAAACAATAACTTTAAAAGAATGAAAGATAAGTACAATGGTCACCAGAGATAACCCATACTAGGATTCCATATAATAAAACATGGATATGGAAGATAAAATAAGTGTCATGTTCTAATGGAGAGGGATAGAAAACATGAGTAGGAGAAATTTAACAACAAGAAAACCACAAACTTGTGATGGGACAAACGACCATTAGTTTTCAGTAGGAACAGTAAACAGATAATTTTTTTTTGTTTTAAATACATTTCATAAAGATGAGTAATTTATTTATGAGATTGGGTAAGAAAAAAAAGAGATATACATAATTTTTAAGTAGAGTTTCATTATTTAAGAAATTTATACCTCAAAATCATTTTTTTTAAATGATGAGTATTGATGATTTCTTTGTCACACCAAATGAGCTAGAATAAACTTCTACAGAATAAAATGATGCACAATGGATAGACTATATATTTACCTAGTATTTAGAGATTAATAAAAACCAAAATAGTTAGTACAAGATCAGATGATCCCGCAAAGGGATATTCATTTAGATAAAGAAACAATAATATTAATTTCTAAAATTAAACAAAAAATACCCCAAAGTTAAATAAATACCATTAAATAAACAATTGTTCTCAAAATCCTTCAAAATAATCCAAACTAATATTGAAACCCAACACATAGAAGAAATTGATTATGTAGTCTTCTATATTAAATTGTATCTCCAAATGAAATCGACTACTCTTAAAGTCACATACTTAAAAGTAATTAACCTAATCACATATTGACTATTATAGGTTAATAATTTCTATAAATAAATAAAAATCACTATAAATCCACAATAAAATCATAGTTACAAATCCACCATTACACCTTAAATGAAATCCCATGGTATTCTATTTTCCTTAGGCATATTGTGTTCCCAACAAAGCGAACCTCTTCCAAAATAACATTTATCACTTAAACACCAAATCATTTTCCTATACTATGGGTATTCATTTGATAAGACATAAGATCCCAAATAAACTTATTACTGATCAATAAAATTATTTGACAAAAAATAATTAGTCACACTAACCAGGGACTTCACATAGTCCAGTGGTAGGTGATAAATCCCAATTGCACTCTTGTTGTGGGTTCAATTCCCACAGATTTGTCTGAAGTGACAGGTTTTCACATGGCATCTGTGTTGTCCTTTTTCAAAAATTATATTTTATATCATTACTAAAATGAGTTAAATTCCTCAAAATAACCATAACATAATTTAACCACAAATTTAATCTCATACATTTCATTTTCATCCAAAAATATAATAACTTGTAATTTCCTCAAACCCAATGATCATATAAAACCAAATTGTTATTTATAACTATATTCATAAGAGAAAAGATAATTATTCCTCAAATATCATTTTCACATGTCAAACTGCAGGGTTATAAATAAAAGATAAAATTATTCCAAAGTAATCCCATCAACAAAGAGAAGTAACACTTTTAAACATTTATAAAACTATTTATTTCCACATAGTTTTTTCATTGACCAAGAAAATATCCTATAGAATAGGGCATTCACTCAGGTAATGGGAAGGTCCACTAAAATTATGACAATTGATTGTAAATGGATTCTTGGGACCATTTTTATTTTCTTCCTTAGAAATCTTCATTTTTCCTCAGTAATTCTTTACTTATTGTCCTTCTTTCCCACATGTAAAGCATTTCTTTATTCCATTGAGACACTTTTCTGAGTATCTCTTTCCACATTTCCCGCAATATGGTAATTGAGGATTCTTTTCTACATGGTCTCCACTACTAGATCTCTTATCATTCATCACCTTTCTCTTCTTTTTTGAGTCTATGAGTTGGTTAATATATATATTGGTGATCATAATTTTGGAAAACTGATTTGGCATGAACACGACATATTTAAATCCTATAAACATTCCAATTTGTTTCTCATTCATACCACCATTCCCACCATGTACATCATGCTCAATGTTTCTATCACGTCCATGGAATTCAGCCGTTGACAAAATCCAGAAAGCATTTTCTGAGTAACAGTAGTCATAAAATCATCTAGAAAATATAATGACTCCATATTTTCAATTTGAAACACATTAGGATTAGCCATGGTCATTTATTATCATCTTATATTAAAATAAATGAAATATTTTTGTAATGAAAATGTAAATTATCCTATACATATCCCCAGGAGTGTCGTAACCCGGAGTGCATCAAGGACTGTTGTCGGGCACCTGTTCGCATTCAAGTCCAGCTAAAAGTGGTGTTGTTGAGTTCTACCCCTAAGTACATCTGTGCCAGAGCTGCCTCTACCTGCTCGTATCTAGATTGGGAAGTATTTATTGGAAAACACACAAAATCTCTACAATACCAAATTTTTTGAATGTTTTTCTATAATAGTCCTCAAATTCTATAATAGGGCTATGTTCTATAATCAGATATTACCTAAATCTAGTTTCAGTGCATTATTACGTATCATTGACATGATCTCAAAATATCAGGTCTCGAAAGACATATTAGTTTAGTATCCTTGTAAGTACTAGATACATTAATATGGTTTTCATTACGTCATAAAATGGAAAACTACAACAACATTATTTCCATAGAAAACACATAGATACCATAGACTATCCCTACAGGTCATTCATAATATACTTTTTCGCATCTTGGAAAAATAAAACATAACAAGGGGTGAGATCATATTCTTTTTAAGGATAAAAATATAGCATAAACCTTCATAAATAAGCATAAAAATTTAAGGCAATGTATAAGAATAAAACAAAAGAATTTTAAACTTGAACTTCAGCATAATATGGAAAATATATAATCAAATGATTCCATTTACTTATTCATATGGATATTATACTAGTCTAATTATAAAATGAAATATCTGTAGACACATTCATAATGATGGAATTCATAATGCCAGACTTTCATAACCACATAGTAAAGGCCTTATACCAAGACTACAAATAAGATTTTGAAAAGGCCTTGTGCCAAGACACTAGTTTTTCTAATGATACCTACTAAAACATCGTGGAGCTATAGCAGGCTCCACCAATCACGTGCTAAGTCCAATAATTCTTCATATAAAAAGGTTGAATCATAATCTAATCATTCGTATTAAAACTAGCATATAAATGTCAATATTTTAACCACAAACCATGAATAGTATAAAAATAGCACATCCAAAGTCAAATATTTAAATGAATAATGAATGAAATAAGAGGTATTTATTAATGTGAAGGATCTTATAACAATGAAATGTTGACTTTCCCTTAGGTTTAATAATATAACCCCTATTAATAGTAAACTAGAAAAATGAACAGTAACATAACCCATGAAAGTGTTAATACTGTTTATGCAACATATAAATCAACATTTTTTATAATTTATCATATTATAATTAAATAAATATTTAAAAAATATTTATTAAGAGTTAATTTTTGAGTAAAAAATATATAATTAAAATTTTATAGTTAATACAATCATTTAAAATATAAATTATTTCTATAAAAAAATTTCACTAATTAAATTTTTTTGCATTATGATTTTATGATACATTAGTTAATTTTTCAATGTGTGTTAAAATCATTTATAATTTGAAAATAATTATTTTTCGAGTAAATTATGCTCTTAAATAAAAAATATTTCTCTCATATATAGAAAATTATTTTCATATAATGGAGTTAATTTTTGAATTCTACACATTGAAAAATTGTTAGGGTGAATTTTTGGGATTTTTCTATAATAATTGAATTATTGGTGAACAGTGAAATACAGTGATTTACAATATAGAAATAGAACCTATAATAATGGTTTTGGCCTAATTTTTGGAAAAGGTCACTAATTTGGATCTATACCAATGGTTTGACCAAAATCGTTGGTATATGTAACTTATATAGACCTATACCAATGGTTTATGGAAAAATGTTCGTATAAGGACACTATAATGGACCTTTCCCAAAGATTTGGACAAAATTGTTTGTATAGTTCCCTTATATGTACATATACCAATGACTTTGGCCAAAAATGTTCGTATAGGTCCATTAAAGGGACCCTATGCCAACGGTTTTGGCCAAACCATTGGTATAGATCCAAATCAGTGACCTATACCAACAGTTTAACCAAAAATGTTTGTATAAGTCCTATTTCAATACCATAAATTACTATATTTAACTATTCACCAATAATTCAAGTATTTCAGAAAATCCCTAAAATTCCCCCTAACTATTTTTCAATGTGTGGAATTCCAAAATTAACACAATTATATGTACATAATTTTCAAAATGAATTATATTACCATTTTATCTTATTTATTTTTATTAATAACATATAACATAAATTATAGATATATATTCTCATTTTACATGAACATTTAAACTCATATACAAGTTAATGGATTATCAAAACAAAGGAAAAAAACTCTCCTGAATGAAAAAATCATATTTTATTACATATCAAAAAGACACAAAATGAAACTAATAAAATTATCCTAAATCAAATACAAATATACTAGTTCCATAAAAACATTATTAATTAATTAATTAATTATATTATGAAGGACACTATAGTCAACATAATTAGCTAATTAATTAATTACTTTAGTCATGAATAATTTAAGAAATATATTTCTTGAACTTCTATTAATTATTTTAGTATACCATGCATCACCATCCCTTCACCTTAAACCTTCCTAGCATTGAGACTTTTCAAATTTCTGAACAATACTCTTCCCAATCCACTACCCAATGTACAATATCCTTCAGCCTCAAAAAATACCAATACCAATCCCCTTGAGGTGGTTCTCAATGAGTAGAAAATTTAGTTTGTTAGAACCAACCAATTTTCATTTAATTTATATTCATGTTCTTTTATTTTCATATTTTCTCCTCACCTCCCCATCCAAATGTAACATAATATCATTGGTATATTCAATATATAGTAATTTTATTGTACTGAGGGAGAATCCATAATCATTTATAGTCCTAATATTTTTGTTCTAAAAATGAAAGTATCATCCCTGGTGTGTTGATTTGTCACATTGATGGATGATGTTTTTCAATTACCATTGACACCTTCAAAGGTGGTCATAAAAACATTTTAATCATTAAAACATATTATTAAATATATATTAAAGTCTTTTAATGTTCTAGAACCATTATATATACATGATAAAATTTAATTATTAAAAACTATTTTGTGATGTTTGAAAACCCCCCAAAATAATCTAAACAATTACCACTGACATCTTATCTAATGATTCATCCTCACCATAAATAACCAAATGAATTATATTACCATTTTTGTCATTTATTTTAATTAATAACATATAACATATATTCTATATATATATTCTCATTTTACATGAACATCTATACCCATATACAAGTACCCATATTAGCAATCCCAAGGAATCAAATGCTCCCAAATGAAAAAATTATATCTTTTTACTCATAAAAAATTCCATAAATGAACTTAATAAAAATAAACTAAATCACATAAATATATTAAAGTTTATTAAAAACATAATTAATTAAATAATTTTATTATGAAGGACAATACAGTTAAGTGCAGAACACTTTTGGAATTAAGGGAAGGGTTTCTTCCAGAATCTACATTTTCATTCAGGTTGTGATTTCTCCCTCTATAAATCAATTTAATTCATCATTATTTTTATATAATTAGTTTCAATTATATTTATACATTCAATATCATGTATTTAGATCATTTCACTTTTCTTTTAAGAGAAAATAATTGTTTTGGAAGTTTCTCTTCTAAATTATTCCCGACAAGAAGCCCTAATTAAAATGAACTTCCCAGTTTATAAATCATTTTCAAGTACCTTCCACAATATATTTTATGAAACCATTATTTTTCTAAAATCACTAATTTTTTAATGAGAAACTATATTTTTTCATTTCTGTTTTCATACAGTTAATTACGACTGTAACGACCCGACCCCAGATGCCCATATTCAGTGCATAATTACATATCATTGGAATGGTCATAAATGATCAAGTCTCGATAGACCGATTACATTAGTAGTGTAAGAAGTACTAGATACTTTCCTAAGGTTTAAATTACATCATAAAATAGAGAACTGCAACAACATTGTTTCCATAGACAACATAGACATCCCATTGACTATCTCCGCAGTTCAGTCATAATATACATCTTTGCATCCTAGAAAAATAAAACATCGAAAGGGGTGAGATATGATGCTCAGTATGAATAACAATATAGCGGAAACTATCATAAATAAGTATAAACATTTATGTTAATGTATAAGACTAAAAAGCCTTTTAAAATTGAACTTTATCATAATATGGTAAAGATAAAATCAAATGATTCCATTTACATATTCACATGGATATTCTACTAGTCGAATAATCAATGCAATATCAATAGCCACTTTTATAATGATGGAATGCATAATGCCAGACTTCCATAACCATATAGTCAAGGCCTTGTGCTAAGACTACAAATAAGATTTGTTCAAGGCCTTATGCCAAGACACCAGTTTTTCTAATGAGACCTACCAATTCATCGAGGAGATATAGTGATCTCCACTTGTCACTGACTATGTCCAATGCATTCCTCATATGAATAGATTGAAACATAATCTAAACATTCGTATTAAAACTTGTATACGAAATGTTAATATTTTAACCCGAAACCATTAATGGAATAAAAATAGCACATCCACAGTCAAGCATAACTCATTCAATACAATATGGATGATTGAATTATAATAGATCAACCTCAATAGAGAATAATGAATGATATCAACATAGATGGAAAAAATCCCCAAAATAATTTGAGAGAAATATCAACCTTTTTCTTGAAAACATTTTAAAGTCTCACTATTTATCAAGAAGCTGTTTAAAAATGATTATTAAATCAAAGTTTACAAAACGTCATTGAAAAATTTAAAAATAATTTTAATTTTAAATCATTAATTTATATAACAATAATTCTTTAAAAATTTTTTTAAAACATGGACATTAATGAGAAATATTTAAAATAATGAATCTTTAAAACATTTAAAACGATATTTTCATTAGAGTTCCTAACCAATTGAGAGACACCTGAGTAAAAATAATTGTGGTAATTAAAACATTATAATATCATGAGAATAAATAGATTCAGGATATACTATGTCAAAGTATAGTATATACACCAAATAAAAGTGAATTGGTGCATAACAACGAAGAAGACTCAATGGAATGTATGTTGAGATGAAATCCATTATAAATACTGTATCCTTAGGTTAAGTATATATCAATAAAATAATTATGTTTGAAAAATTTAGATACAATAAATATTATTTTATATTCATTTTAAATCAATCAGATAACATTCACACATATTCATGTAAAAACAACACCAATGAATTAGATGTTTAACTCAATGAATAGAGATTGAGTAAAAATTTCTCTTATTAGGTTCATATCTATGACATGAGAATTTATAAATGGAGTTAATATGTGTATCAAAAGTATATCCATAGTAATTGGAGTGTAAATTACTAGAAAAATAATAAATAGTGATTCAACACATAATCATGGAGTAAAATAATCAATGATATATGCGTAAAGACGACTTACTAGAAATTGAAATTTGAAATTCCCTTTGAAATATGAAATCTTACGAAACATACATCACATGAAAGATGGATAATAAAATGAAGATTTAATTACTCATAAATTATAGTATTTTATAC
Source organism: Viscum album (assembly GCA_963277665.1). Taxonomy (NCBI): domain Eukaryota; kingdom Viridiplantae; phylum Streptophyta; class Magnoliopsida; order Santalales; family Viscaceae; genus Viscum; species Viscum album. The sequence continues at coordinate 317,124,675 of OY728129.1, forward strand.
CAATAATACAATAATGTATAGTACATATGCCACACAAAATGAAATAGTGGCCAATATAACAATAATCTCACGGGAATAAAAAGTGAGATGAATAACCCTTACATCATTGTAATCAATTGAGTCATACGAACAAAAGTTAATAACCACAAAATGAACTAGAAAATACCATTAATATAAAAATAATCATGATAATATATTTTAAATGGTAGTAAACAATACACCACATCCAATAAATTTGTGGCGAACAATTGAAATCACATAGAATTAAAAGTGAGATAAGAATCCCCATACTTTATACTTTTCCTTGGTTGAGTGTAGGTTAACCTCATTTATAATGGTTAAATAATTGTTATTAAATTATAAAATAATAATATAAATTAATATGATTTCATATATGATGTAACACCCCAAGATTTCCTAGTGTGTTATTTCTTCAAAATAATTTAATAACATGCACTACATGCAACACCGAGTTCAATCGCACAATGACTTACCAAACAAGCCATTCAAAAGTGGTTATGAATAGTATTAACTAAATTTTAATCTTTATATAATCCTTATAATTTAAGAATCCATATTATGAGTTTCTTAGACATAATGTAAGAACAAATTCATTTTCAGTATTGCACTTTTATCAACTTTTAATAGTGAACCCTTTTTAAATACAATATTTTAAACTTTTTTACTAAATGGGGACATCAAAAATTTAAAATGAAACATCCCAAGAATCCACGGTAAGCTTTCTTTTGAATAATACAGTAGCGTGTGTTGTACGCAACTTCGAGTTCTAACACACACCACAACCAATCAAACTAGCTGTTATGAATAGTAATACCTACTTTTTGAAATTAAATATATTTTATATTTCAAAATGTAATTCAATTTGGATTCTTAATATCGAATTCATCCTAGTGTGAAATTTTTGAACTTTTTGGAGAACTTAAATATTTTGATGAATAGTGAAAATTACTAAATTTTAATTAAAAAAACTTTTTTTATCAAAATAATTAATAATGATAAATTATGATTTCGAGTGGTTCTAAAGTATATTTAGAATATTTTTTAACCATTTAATTCAATTTTTGTCATTGGACATAATTTCACAATTAAACCAGACATAAACAAGTGCCAATATTTTTATAGTTATTATCTCTTAAAAACACGCCTTTTGTTTTAACAACGGGAATTAATTTTAAATTAATTTCTGCCACTTCTGTGTTTTGAATTTGGAAAAATGGATTCCATATTTGGAATCAGGATGTTCAAATTTGTAAATAGGTAACATTTATTTTTCAACATTTTGAATAATTATTTCAGTAAATATTTTATTTACCATGGTTAAAGGGTAAATCCGGTAAATAAGGGTTAAAAATAATATTATAATAACAAAAAATTACCCTAAAATGTGTCCTAACCTTATTGGTTGATACATGGCCGACCATGGTCATCTTTGGGTCGATTTGGGGACCCTATAGAGCCACTTGTAGGTGATAGAGACACATTATTTTAATGAAGTTAAAATGAATACAAAAATGACACAAGCATATATCTTTTAGCAAAACAATTTTTACATAGGGATATATAAGTTGGATTTCCGACTATAAATATTAATTAGAAAGCTAAAACTATTTCCTATATGATGATATTTTATTTATAATTTTTAGAGATTATATAATTTAATTTATTTATGACATAATGATGATGCAGTAATTACCAAAATAGTGAAAAATTATAATGATTGATATTATAAATACCCATATAAATATAATTTGAGGCTTTTAATGCATTAAACTAATTTTATAGGATAATATGACATATTATGATTGATTTAATGAAATTTTTTTGATGTAATCATTCTGTTATGAGTTTCACAAAAATCAACTATTGAATAGTGTCAAAATTGACATAAAAGAGTTTTTAAAAAAATTATTATATTATAAATTGATATTAAATTCCTAAAAATCTAGGCCAAGAGACTTCTATAATTATAGGTATATCATTAATGGAACACTTAGGGGTCTATTTTATGTATATAGTATATTTATTAACCATATAATAATGAAATACAAAGAGACATTGTAAAAGTGAAACTAATTAACTTAGAGTTAATATTTAAAGATAAGGTTAATATAAGTACCCAAACCTATCTATATTCTATTGGTTGAGTGGTTTTCGACCCATCCCCACCTTAAACTTTAAATAATAAACTTTGGATCCATTAGAAACCAAATATGAATTTATTATAAACTAATATTTCTAGCTTTTCCAAAGGTGCCCCTCACCCCTCTTATAAAAGGGAACTCCTCCTTCTCATTTCTTCACACCTTCAAAGACTTTTGGATCGACCAAAATCTTCCCAAATACTCTCCCAACATCCCTCACTACAACTTAGAGGCATTATTTTGATCATAAAGCCAACCTAAGGAGCCCTTTTGATCAAATCAAAAGGAAGAACCCAAAAAAGAGGTAATGATTTCACCACCCTTTTTCAAGTTCCTTTCTTCTTCCACTTCTTCTTCCTTTGTTGTTACCATTCTAAAATAATAACTCCAGTATCATATATATACTATGATATTATTATAAATATGGTACAACTATATTCACTATTCTATCCATCCTTTGAATAACATGTCATCATACATGCGTACGTACGGCTTATCGTCTCCACGTCGTGGTGTAATTGTTATTCAATAAATTATTATTTAGATGGGTATAATAATGATGTGTAACTCATGTAAATAATAAATATAACATGATAATGATTCTTTATATATGATATACCATCCAATTATAATTTATTTTAATATCAAAAGAATGATATTATCGCTCGTGTGTACGTACGGACTACCGTCTCTACGAACGTGATGAGATTCATTCTCCATCGTATCCATTCAAGTATAATTCTCATTTGATGATTAATAATAGTATCTAAGGACTTGATATCATTCTGTATATGATTAATATACAACCTATCCATTACCAACATGGCTTACGTAACAAAACATATAAATGAAAACAAGTAAATTAACACCTGAAACGACGATAATTCTAAGATATTATTAACAAAGAAATGTTAAAAGATCATATATGATATCACATTAATGTATATGATTATTTAATAATTTAATAAAAATTATTTCACCTTTATAAAGGAGGATAATAATAGGTCAAATATTTTCAATTAATTTATATTGAATATCATTGTTTTAGACCCACAAAATTGTTCCTCTAAGATGAATTCTTTAATTTTTATGATAATGGTGTTATTTTGAGTTGAATAGTAAAAGTTGGCCATTTTTAGATTTTTAACAGTTTTAAAATATTTCGGTAGTTTGGACATAACATATCCACACTAATAAAAATATAAAAATTCTTTCTTTTCCAGATTCTACACATCCGGGGATTCATTTACTATTTTTGGACTAAAATCTGAATCGGTTATATGGAAGCTCAAAAGATGCTCACAAGTTGGCTCAAGAAAACTGTTTTCAGTTCTGCCTAGTTTTGATGTGGGGTCTATAACTCATCCACTATAGGCCCAACTCTTGTCAACATCGGTGGGAGGATGCACAAGGAGTTTTGGAGTATCTTTTATGAAGGAAGAACCGAGTTAATTGGCCATTTATTGGGTCATTAAATCACCCTAATCCGGAAGATTGCATTTTGAAGAGTCTGACTAGATAGAATAAATGCTCATAGTAAAATGTTCATAACTCTCGGAATGCATGTCCAAATACGCTGAGATTTTAAGGGGACACGGCCAAGGGAATTAGGAATAACATTCAAGAAGGTCTCAACGCGTGAAGATGTCATTTAATGGGGATAAAACGTGTCGACATTCGGGGGAAACATTCTGGCTATAAAAGGAGGAGAGCTCCACCCTCTCAAAGCATCCATTCTCCAACCCATTCCATCTGGGACACCAAGAAGGAGAACATTTCAGCTTTCTCTTTTATTTATTTCCTTTTTCATAGTTTTGTAATGCCTTATTTTTCTCCATTCAACTCGATTACCCTTACCATGGTGGGGTAAATGTTTGGAGTGATTGTGGAAGGGTTGGTTTTCTACATTATAATGCTTGATTTCTTGGACGCAATTGAATGAATTTATTTCTTAATCAAAGTTGTTTTGAATTTATAATAGAGGTTTTTATTATAATTTTCAATCATTATTTAATATTAATTCCGTTATTTATTTTTTCCATGGTAAAATAATCAATATCTCTCTCCACTAATTTCTGGTTTATATACGATGGAATAAACCAGGAATTAGTGGTAAAGTACTCGATGACCGTCAGTACATGTAAAATGTGTAGTGAATGTTATTGATTGTTTGGGATAAACAAAACCTCATCGGGTATTTCCCATTTAAATTATGAATATTCAATACAACTATTTTACACATGGAAGGAGAGTTGACCAAACCAAGATCTTGGTAAGGTTTTGCTCTCACAATAATAATTTCACCAAGGAATTGAAAGGAAACGATTGTGGAAACTCACTTTAATCAACAAAGAAGAAGAGGATTGAATTAAATTGAACAAGGATAGCATTACAATTAGGAAACCAACCCTGACCTAATCACTCTTTTAAATATCATGGGTTTTCAATCATTTTAATTTCAAATTTCATTTCAAAAACAAGACATTTTTTTACCCTCGTTTTAACGTGACAACTCATTTTGTGTGCACTCCTCTTTAGGAGACATCCTAGTTCAACCACTTAGCTACATTTTAACTTAGGAAATATTTGTTTTTCCACGCCCTATGATAGGCGTGCATCAAACTTTGCACCGTTGCGGGGGAGACAATGCAACAAAAAAAAACAAAATTGAATGACCTGCACCTCAAAATAACCATTAATTGAATTTGATCCAAAAATTGAAAGAACATTAACCCAACTAAGAAAAAGAAATCTACCAGAAATCATTGATGAAATAGATCTCTCATATTCAAGTGAAACTCTTAGTGTTCACTCTGAACCTGAAATCATGGCTAGAAATCCCAACCAAACCCTGTGTGATCTATGTGCACCACAATTTTCCATTCAAAATAACCAACTAATTGCACCCACTAAACCAAATGATTTTGAATTACGTGTCAATATTATTCCTATTCTTCCAAAGATTCATGGTCATGCAGGAGAAGATCCAAATCGGCACATGCAAGAATTCAGATACACTTGCTCAAGCTTCAGGCCAAGAGGAGCACACGAAGACCAATTTTAGTGGAGGGAATTCCCCTTCTCACTTGAAGGAATAGCTAAAGAATGGTTGTACAACCTACAACCTGGGGAGATGAGTTATTGGGAAGACCTAAAAAGAAGTTTCATGCAAAGATTCTTTCCCACATCAAGGAGCGCTACCATCAAGAAGGAGATTTACATCATACGACAATCACCTGTAGAAACCCTCTACGAGTACTGGGAGCGCTTCAAGAAGCTATGTTCCAGCTGCCCACATCATCAAATGGAGGAACACCAATTCCTTGTGTTCTTCTACCAAGTACTAATGGATAATGATCGAAATCTTATAGATGCCTCATCAGGGGGTCCCTGATTGACAAGTCTCTTGCAGATATCAGAATACTAACTGAGAAGATTGATAAAAACTCACAATAATTTGGACTAAGAGGAATGGGAACCAGGGGGATACATGAGGTAAAAACATCTGATTCATCTACATTGATTGAAACCAAAGTTGATGACCTTGCAAGATTAGTCCGTCAAATGGATGTAACCCAAGAAAATGGACAACAAGCTTCAACTCAGGTATGTGGTTTATGTTATTCTTCCACTCATTATACTGACAAGTGCCCTGAGATACAGCGGACAGAATATTGTGTTGCGGCCTATCAACCAAGACAATTCCAACAAAATCAACTGCAACCCCAACAAGGATATGGAAACCAACAAAACCAGAGGAGAGCATTTAAGCTTCATCCCAGTCAACCTTCTTACCTCCAACAACAATACCAGAACCCCCCTCCCTTCCAACAATCTTATAAACAGCCTTTCCAACAACAATCTTTTCAGCCACCACCATTCCAAAGAATGTAATATGAACAACCATCCACCACCACACAACCATCTGTGTAACAACTACAATCCACTTATTAGGGTTTTGCAGATAAGGTTGAAAAGATAGCAGACACAGTGGGAAGTCTTGTTGAAATAATGTACAAGAATCCAGGGAATCATCCATCCCAAACAGTGCCAAATCCTAAAGAGAATGTTAGTGCAATCATAATAAGAAGTGGAAAAGAAATCCCACCTCCATCCAACCATGAACCTGAAATAATACCACCTATTCTAAGGGATAATGATTCAAAAAGTCTTGTGAGAATCCACCAAGAATATGAAAAGTAATAGAAGGAGGAGAAGGATAGGCCATAGAATAAGAAACAAGAAACAACAATGGAAAGAAAAAAATGGAGAAGAAAGAATTACCCCCACCATTTCCAACAAGTATTATTGAATCAAAGAAATTGCATGAAGAAGCACTTCAAAAAAAAATTCTGGACACCTTCTAGAAAGTGGAAATCAATATCCCCCTACTTGAAGCTGTTAAACAAATTCCAAGGTATGCAAAATTTTTGAATGATCTTTGCACCAAAAAGAGGAGGCTTCATGGGAATGAAGGAATAAACTTGGGAAGAAGTGTCTTAGCCCTTATCACACCGCAAATTCCAACCAAATCTGAAGATCCAGGGACATTTTCCATTCCATGAACCATTGGTTCATTAAATTTCAATAATGCTTTGTGTGATTTAGGTGCTTCAATTAATGTATTGCCTCAATCAGTATACACTTCTTTGCAGATGGGATAATTGAAGCCCACAAGAGTGGTGGTCCAGCTTGCAAACAAATCCACAGTTTTTTCTGCAGGAGTTTTAGAGGATGTCCTTGTGAATGTCAAAGATCTTTTATTCCCAGCTGACTTCTACGTGCTAAATATGGAAGAAGATAGGATCCTATCACATTAACCCATCATTTTGGGGAGACCTTTCTTGAAGACATCCAAAACCATCATCAATGTCCACGAGGGGACACTCACCATGGAGTTTGGAGAGAGCACGGTCCACTTCAATATTTTTTAATCCTTGAGGCATCCATCAGATGATCACTCCCTCTTTTCGCATTCTCATGAAGGTGGTACAGAACCAATTGAAGAATCAGGTACGCTCTACGAATTCTTAGACTTAGGAGAGACTTATCCCCTTGGAAATATCATTGAACATGTGGATACTGAAGATGTTGGAGATTCTGACTTTATGTGGGAGGAAGAGGTAAAATATGATTTCATTGATGATTTTCTAAATAATAAGGAAGATGATATGGTTTCTTGTGTGCAGGAGGTCCAAAATTTGGAAGTGGAAACGTCAATTTAGTCTCATCCCTTGAGAATCCCCCTAACCTGGAACTCAAACCACTCCCCACTGATTTGAAATATGTATACCTTAGGGAGGTAGAGAAACTACCAGTGATAATTGCTAATAATCTTTCTAAAACCCATGAAAAATCATTGATTGAGCTTTTGAGAGAGAATGTCCAAGAAATAGGATGGAGCATAGGTGATATCCCAGGAATTAACCAAAATATATGCTCACATAGAATTTTTGTTGAGGGAGATTCCAAACCTGTTAGACAACCCCAAAGGAGACTGAATACCACCTTGATGGAGGTTGTGAAGAAGGAGATCGAGAATCTCTTAGAACGTGGGATCATCTATCTTATTTTAGATTCACAGTGGGTCAGCCCTATTCATGTCGTTCCAAAAAAACTATCCTGACCACTGTGTGGAATGAAAAGAATGTGTTAATCCCTATGATAATTCAAAACAGCTGGAGAGTGTGCATTGATTTTAGGAAATTGAACCAGGTCACTCAAAAAGATCATTTCCACATCCCCTTCATTGACCAGATGTTAGAAAGATTGGCAGGCAGAACTCATTATTTCTTTTTGGATAGATTTTCATTTTACTTCCAGGTACCCATTGCTCCCGAGGATCAAGAGAAGACGACATTTACATGCCTTTTTGGTACATTTGCCTATAAAAGAATGCCATTTGGATTATCTAATGCTCCATGTACATTTCAGAGGTGCATGGTGAGTATATTTTCTGATCACATTGAAAATTTCTTGGAAGTTTTCTTAGATGATTTCACAGTTTTTGGAGATTCTTTTGATCATTGTTTGAAAAATCTAGAAAATGTTTTGAAAACCTGCATTGAAAAAAATATTGTTTTAAATATTCAAAAATGTCATTTCATGTTTCAAAGAGGAATTGTGCTTGGTCATGTCATTTCCCAAAATGGAATTGAAGTGGATAAATAAAAAATTGAAGTGATAAATTCAATACCTTACCCTACTTGTGTGAAACATGTTAGATCATTTTTCGGACATACAGGATTCTACTGGAGGTTTATCAAAGATTTCAGTAAGATATCTCTCCCTCTCTCTATATTTCTTTTTAAAGATGCTGATTTTGATTTCAATGGTGAATGTAGCGTATCCTTTGATGAGTTGAAGGAGAGATTGATTTCACCACCCGTGATGCAGCCTCCAAATTGGGAAGAACCATTTGAACTACTTTGTGATGCCTCTAACCAAGAAGTTGGAGCAGTCCTTTCTCAACGAATTGAGGGCAGACCAAAAGTCATTTCATATTCCTCAAGAACATTAGATGCGGCCCAATTCAATTATACAACCATGGAAAAAGAGTTCTTTGTAGTTGTTTTTTCTTTATAATGATTTAGATCATATCTTCTTGGAACTAAAATCACTGTGTTTTCTAATCATGTAGCTTTGAGGTAATTGATGAAGAAAGATGATGCTAAACCAAGGTTAGTGAGATGGATGATACTATTATAGGAATTCAATATAGAAATCAAGGATAAGAAGGGATCTGAGAACCAAGTGGCTGATCGCTTAAGTAGACTGCCAAACACTGCTGAAATTGATGTTCTAGAAAGAGACCCACTGAATGATCAAATTCAAGGAGTGCAGTTGTACTTGATTGAAGGAGAAGTGCCTTGGTATGCTGACATAGTCAATTTTTTGGTAACATCTCAGATCCCATCTAATTTCAATTATCACCAAATTCAAAAACTAAAATCTGAATCTAGATATTACATTTGGGATGATCCATTCCTTTGGAAGATTTTTAATGATCAAGTAACAAGAAGATGTTTACCTGAATGTGAAGTTAAATCTGTCTTTGATTTTTGTCACACTTTAGCTTGTGGAGGCCACTTTGGACCTCAGTGGTCAGCAAGGAAGGTTTTAGAATCTTGAATTTATTGGCCCACCATTTTTAAAGATGCTCATGAATTTTGCAAAATATGTTAAAAATGTCAGTTTTCAGGAAATATTTCAAAGAGACAAGAAATGCCCCAAATTCCATTGAATTTTTGTTACATTTTTGAAGTTTTGGGATAGATTTTATGGGACCTTTACCGATTTCATTTGGAAATTATTATATCTTTCATGCAGTTGATTATGTTTCCAAATGGGTGGATGAAAATGAAACCAGAACTGACGATGCTAAGGTTGTTTGTGATTTTTTCAAGTCTAACATATTTTGTAGGTTTAGAGTTCCTAGAGAAATCATCAGTGATCAAGGGACTCACTTCTACAACTTGAGAATAGAGAAATTGCTGAAGAAGTATGAGGTGCATCATAAAACATCAACTCCCTATCATCCACAAAATAACGGGCAAGCTGAAGTTTCAAACAGGGAAATCAAGGGAATTTTTGGAAAAGTCTTTTAATCCAAACATGAAGGATTGGAGCCAAAAGTTGGATGATACCTTATGGGCTTAGAGGATAGCCTACAAAACCCCGATTGGAATGAGTCCATATAGGCTGATTTATGGGAAAAGTTACCACCTACCTGTGGAATTGGAGCATAAGGCGTATTGGGCTGTGAGGAAAATGAATTTGGACGTTGAAAGTGCTGGGAAGGAGAGAAGATTGAAGTTGCAAGAGCTGGATTAAATAAGAAGGGAAGCATTTGAAAATTCAAGGATTTACAAAGAATGAAAAAGAGTGGCCCATGACAAGATGATCCAACCAAAAGAATTCTCTCCTGGAGACAAAGTGTTATTATTCAACTCAAGACTCAAGTTGATGCCAGGTAAACTTCATTCCAGATGGGAAGGTCCATTTTTTGTTACTCATGTATATCTTTTTGGTGCTATGCAGATTATGAAGGATGGAGAGCAGGATCCATTCACTGTGAATGGACATAGGTTGAATAAATTCCTTGGGACCCTTCCATTAGAGCCATTGGAGGAGATCACGCTCCTCCAACCTATTTATCAATCAGATCCATGAGGTTGTACCTCTCCTTCACATTTTCTTGCTATTGTGATTCAATCAAAAATCTTCTTACATGTTAAATCTATTTGAATGCATCAAGGACACTACATCATTTACGTGTGGGGGAGGGAACCTTTGTAGTTTAGTATTTTCATTTGATGTATGTTTTCAAAAAAAAATGCGGGTTTTCAAATTTTTGTGTGTGTATTTTTCAATTTTTGGTCCATTTCTGAAACTTTTGAGCTGAAATGATTATCAATACCATTTTTGAAACCCATGTCAATGAGTGAACAAATCTATTTCATGAAAATGAGCTTAAATGAATGTTGAAATGACTTCTTTTCATGTTCAAATCTTTTAGAATTTCATGAAAAGTACACTAATTTTTGAAACCCATGCCATATTTCACTGTCTATATCTTTAAAATCACTTTCTTATGAGGCTTCTAAACCATTTTTGTCATATTCTTTTCATTCACCTCATTTATTGAGAGAACCAGACCATGCTTTCTTTAACTAGAATTTGATTTATTCCTTTCAAAACTTGAGGGTTGGGGTATGTGTGTTTTAAATGATTGAGGAATTTATTTTGTTTGAATCCCCTTTTTCAAAATAATTCTTTTCATTATGGGCTACCTTTACATTTATCCTTTATTGTAGCCCCTACTAGCCATGAATTTCCTGTTAGGATAGCCACATTTCAAGCCAATTTTCCCTATCATACCTCCTCTTGAAGTAAAATTGCATGATCTAGTTGAACATAAGTGTGGGGGAAGATGTATTGTGGTGTACTACCTCATTTGGTTATACATTGGGTGGAAAATAAATTGTGGAAGAGATATTTGTGATGCTGAAAAATTATTCATGTTGAAAGCTGTGCCTTGTCTGGAGCTTTTATGACAAGAGAAGATGTGCCTTTCTGGAGCTTCCAATGTAAAAAAGAAAGGTTTGCCTATCTAGAGCATTAAAAAAATAATGTTTGAAAAGATTGAAATTGTGGCTGCTGAGTTGATTGAATGATGATGGATCCTATTTTCAACAAAGGGGAAGTTAAGGAGACCATATTTGAGTGAAAATTAGAATCTTGCAATTTTTCTTTAATTAGAGCCAAGCCTTCCTTTTTTGGCCTCAGAACTTTTAACATCTAAATTATACCAACCAGAAGCCACAGAAAAACCCTGAAAAGTCCCCATGAGAAACACAAGTCCTTGACTCACATCGGGTGGATAAGTAGGAATTTATCAAACATATGGTGACTCTTGTGTGAGTTTGGATGAAAAAAGCCTTGTTCAGCCTTTACATTTGTGAGATGAGAGAAAATTCATGTGAGGTAGGTGTTTTGTGTTCATGGGATAAGAAATGAAGTGGAAATATATTAAAATCATAAATAGAGAACTTGAAATAACATTTTTTGATGAGTCATGATATCTTTTTGTTTCTTGAAATTGATTTGATTGATCTCATTGATATGTGTTTTAGATTTGATATGATTTGATTTTTACTTGTCCAGGAGTCCAAGTGATAAGTGTGGGGGAATTGATAGATAAAATTTTTTCAATTAATTTATATTAAATATCATTGTTTTAAACCCAAAAAATTGTTCCTCTAAGATTAATTGTTTCATTTTTATGATAATGGTGTTATTTTGAGCCGAATAGTAAAAATTGGCCATTTTTGGTTTTTTAACAGTTTTAAAATATTTCGGTAGTTTGACTATAACATTATCTACAATAATCCAAATTGAAAAATTCTTTCTTTTCCAGATTCTACACATCTAGGGATTCATTTACTATTTTTGGACTAAAATCATAATTGGCCATATGGAAGCTCAAAAGAAGCTCACAATTTGGCTCAAGAAAACTGTTTTCAGTTCTGCTTAGTTTTGATGTGAGATCCATAACTCATCTATTGTGGGCCCAACTCATCTGAAATTCGGCGGGTGGACGAGAAAGGAATTTTGGAGTATCTTTTATGAAGGATGCACCGAGTGAATTGGCCGTTTATTGGGTCATTAAATCACCCTAATCCGGAGGATTGCGTTTTGGAGAGTCTGACTAGACAGAATAAATTCTCATAGTAAAACGGGCATTACTCTCGGAATTCATGTCCAAACCTGCTGAGAGTTTTAGGGGACACGACCAAGGGAATTATGAACAACATTAAAGAAGCGCTAAATGCGTGAAGATGTCATTTAATGGGGCTAAAACGAGTATACATTCAGGGGAAGCATTCTGGATATAAAAGGAGGAGAGCTCCACCCTCTCAAAAGCATCCATTCTCTAACCCATTCCTTCTGGGACACCAAGAAAGAGAACTTTTCAACTTTATCTTTTATTTATTTATTTTTTCATAGTTTTTCTAATGCCTTCTTCTTCTCCATTCAACTCAATTACCCTTGGAATGGTGGGGTAATCTTTTGGAGGGATTGGTGAAGGGTTGGTTTTCTACATTGTAATGCTTGAGTTCTTGGACGCAATTGAATAAATTTATTTTTTCTTCAAAGTTGTTTTCAATTTATAATAGAGTATTTTATTATAATGATTTATCATTCTTGAATATTAATTCCGTTATTTATTTTTACCTTGGTAAAATAATCAATATCTTCCTCCACTAATTTCTGGTTTATATACGATGGAATAAACCAGGAATTAGTGGTGAAGTACTCGACGATTGCCAGTACGTGTAAAAGGTGTAGTGAATGTTCTTGATTGTTTGGGACAAACAAAACCTGATCAGTTATTGCCCATTTAAATTAAGGATATCCAATAAAACTATTTTACACATGGAAGGAGAGTTGACCAAACCAAGATCTTGTTAAGGTTTTCTCTCACAATAATAATTTCACCAAGGAAGTGAATGGAAACGATTGTGGAAACTCACTTTAATCAACAAAGAAGAAGAGGTTTGAATTAAATTGAACAAGGATAGAATTACAATTAGGAAACCTACCCTGACCTAATAACCCTTTTAAATATCATAGTTTTTCAATCATTTTACTTTCAAATTTCATTTCAAAAACAAAACCTTTTTTTACCCTCCTTTTAAAGTGACAACTCATTTTGTGTGCACTCCTCTTCAGGAGACATCCTAGGTCAACCACTTAACTACATTTTAACTTAGGAAAAAATTGTTTTTCCATGCCCTATGACAGGTGTGCATCAAACTTGGCGCCTTTTCCGGGGAGGCAGTGCAAGAGAAAAAAAAAATTGAATGACCCGCACCTCAAAAGAACCATTAATTGAATTTGATCCAGAAATTGAAGAGCATTAACCCAACCAAGAAAAAGAAATATAGCAGAAATATTTGAAGAAATAGATCTCTCAGATTCATGTGAAACTCTTAGTGTTCACTCTGAACCTGAAATCATGGATAGAAATCCCAACCAAACCCTGCGTGATCTCTGTGCACCACAATTTTCCATTCAACATAACCAGCTAATTGCACCCACTAAACCAAATGATTTTGAATTACGTGTCATTATGATTTCTGTTCTTCCAAACATTCATGATCTTGCAGGAGAAGATCCAAATCAGCACATGCAAGAATTCATATACACTTTCTCAAGATTTAGGCCAAGAGGAGCACCCGAAGACCAATTTCAGTGGAGGGAATTCCCATTCTCACTTGAAGGATTTTCTAAAGAATGGTTGTACAACCTACAACCAGGGGAGATCAGTGATTGGGAAGACCTAAAAAGAAGTTTCATGCAAAGATTCTTTCCCACATCGAGGATCACTACCATCAATAAGGAGATTTACATCATACGAGAATCAATTGGAGAAACCCTCAACGAGTACTGGGAGCGCTTCAAGAAGCTATGTTCCAGCTGCCCACATCAAGAAATGGAGGAACACCAATTCCTTGTGTTCTCTTACCAAGGACTAATGGTTAATGATCGAAATCTTCTAGATGCCTCATTAGGGGGGTCCCTGATTGACAAGTCTCCTACAGATATCAGAATACTAATTGAGAAGATTGCTCAAAACTCACAACAATTTGGACTAAGAGGAATGGTAAATAGGGGGATACATGAGGTAAAAACAACTGATTCATCTACATTTATTGAAACCAAAGTTGATGACCTTGCAAGATTAGTCCGTCAAATGGATGTAACCCATGAAAATGGACAACAAGCTTCAGCTCAGGTATGTGGTTTATGTTATTCTTCCACTCATTATACTGACAAGTGCCCTGAGATACAGGGGACAAAATACTGTGTTGTGGCCTATCAACCAAGTCAATTACAAAAAAATCAACTGCAAGCCCAACAAGGATATGGAAACCAACAAAACTAGATGAGACAATTTAACCAGCACCCCAGTCATCCTCTTTACCTCCAGCAACAATACCAGAACCCCCCTCCCTTCCAACAATCTTATAAACAACCCTTCCAACAATAATCTTTTCAGCCACAACCATTCCAAAGAAAGACATATGAACGACCATCCACCAGCACATAACCATCTGTGTAACAACTACAATCCAAGTATGAGGGCCTAGAAGATAAGGTTAACAAGCTATCAGACACAGTGGGAAGTCTTGATGAAATAATGTCCAAGAATCCAGGGAAGCTTCCATCCCAAACAGTGCCAAATCCTAAAGAGAATGTTAGTGCAATCATAAAAAGAAGTGGAAAAGAAATCCCACCTCCATCCAACCATGAACCTAAAATAATACCACCTATTCTGAGGGATAATGATTCAAAATGTCTTATTATAATCCACCAAGAAGATGAAATGGAAGAGAAGGAGGAGAAGGATAGGCCAAAGAATAAGAAACAAGAAACACCAATGCAAAGAAATCAAAGGGAGAAGAAAGAATTATCCCCACCATTATCAACAAGGATGAACGAATAAAAGAAATTGCATGAAGAAGCACATCAAAAAGAAATTTTGGACACCTTCCAGAAAGTGGAAATCAATATCCCTTACTTGAATCTATTAATCAAATTCCAAGGTATGAAATTTTTTTGAATGATCTTTGCACCAAAAAGAGAAGGCTTCATGGGAATGAAAGAATCAACTTGGGAAGAAGTTTCTCGGCCCTTATCATTCCACAGATTCAAAAAAAAATGTCAAGATCCAGGGACTTTTTCCATTCCATTCACCATTGGTTCATTAAATTTCACTAATTCTTTGTGTGATTTAGGTTCTTCAATTAATGTATTGCCTCACTCAGTATACGCTTCTTTGCATATGGGAGAATTTAAGCCCACAAAAGTGGTGGTCCATCTTGCAAACAGATCCACAGGCTTTCCTACAAGAGTTTTGGAGGATGTCCTTGTGAAAGTCAAAGATCTTTTATTCCCAGCTGACTTCTACGTGCTAAATATGGAAGAAGATAGGAGCCCGTCACATTCACCCATCATTTTGGGGAGACCTTTCTTGAAGACAGCCAAAACCATCATCAATGTCCACGAGGGGACACTCACCATGGAGTTTGGGGAGAGCACGTTCCACTTCAATATTTTTGAATCCATGAGCCATCTATCAGATGATCACTCCATCTTTTCACTTTCTCATGAAGGTGGTGCAGAACCAATTGAAGAATCAGGTATGCTCTATGAATTCTTAGACGTAGGAGAGACTTATCCCCTTGGAAATATCATTGAACATGTGGATGCTGAAGATGTTGGAGATTATGACTTCATGTGGGTGGAAGATGTAAAATCTGATTTATTTGATGATTTTCTAAATAATAAGTAAGCTGATATGGTTCCTTGTGTGCAGGAGGTCCAAAATTTGGAAGTGGAAAACATCAATTTAGTCTCATCCCTTGAAAATCCCTCTAACCTGGAACTCAAACCACTCCCCACTGATTTGAAATATCTATACCTTATGGAGGGAGAGAAACTACTAGTGATAATTGCTAATAATCTTTCTAAAACCCAAGAAAAATCATTGATTGAGCTTTTGAGAGAGAATGTCCAGGCAATAGGATGAAGCTTAGGTGATATCCCAGGAATTAACCCAAAAATATGCTCACATAGAATTTTTGTTGAGGGAGATTCTAAACATGTTAGACAACACCAAATGAGACTGATTCCCACCATGATAAAGGTTGTGAAGAAGGAGATCAAGATGCTCTTAGAATCTGGGATCATCTATCCCATTTCAAAATCGCAGTGGGTCAACCCTATTCATGTCGTTCTAAAAAAAACTGACCTGACCACTGTGAGGAATCAAAAGAATGAGTTAATCCCTATGAGAATTAATAATAGCTGGAGAGTGGGCATTGATTTTAGGAAATTGAACCAGGTCACTCGAAAAGATCATTTCCCCATCCCCTTCATTGACCATATTTTAGAAAGATTGGCAGGCAGAACTCATTATTGCTTTTTGGATGGATTTTCAGGTTACTTCTAGGTACCCATTTCTCCCGAGGATCAAGAGAAGACGACATTTACATTCCCTTTTGGTACTTTTTCATATAAAAGAATGCCATTTGGATTATGTAATTCTCCAGGTAAATTTCAGAGGTTCATGGTGATTATATTTTCTGATCACATTGAAAATTTCATGGAAGTTTTCTTAGATGATTTCACAGTTTTTGGATATTCTTTTGATCATTGTTTGAAAAATCTGGAAAATGTTTTGAAAACCTGCATTGAAAAAAATCTTGTTTTAAATTTTGAAAAATGTCATTTCATGGTTCAAAGAGGAATTTTTCTTGGTCAAGTCATTTCCCAATATGGAATTGAAGTGGATAAATCAAAAATTGAAGTGATAAATTCATTACCTTACCCTACTTGTGTGAAACATGCTAGATCATTTTTAGGACATGCAGGATTCTACAGGAGGTTTATCAAAGATTTCAGTAAGATTTCTATCCCTCTCCCTAGATTACTTTTGAAATATGATTATTTTGAATTCATTGGTGCATGTAGGGAATCCTTTGATGAGTTGAAGGAGATATTGATTTCACCACCCGTGATGCAGCCTCCAAATTGGGAAGAACCATTTGAACTACTTTGTGATGCCTCTAACCAAGCAGTTGGAACAGTCCTTTCTCAACAAATTGAGGGCACACCACTAGTAATTTCATATGCCTCGAGAACTTGAGATGCGGCCCAATTCAATTATACAACCACAGAAAAAGAGTTCTTTGCAGTGGTTTTTTCTTTAGAAATATTTATATCATATCTTCTTGGAACTAAAATCACTGTGTTTTTTGATCATGCAGCTTTGAGGTACTTGATGAAGAAAGCTGATGCTAAACCAAGGTTAGTGAGATGGATGATACTACTGCAGGAATTCAATATAGAAATCAAGGATAAGAAGGGATCTGAGAACCAAGTGGCTGATCACTTAAGTAGACTGCCAAACACTGCTGAAATTGATGTTCCAGAAAGAGACCCATTGAATGATCAAATTCTAGGAGAGTAGTTGTAACACCCCAAGCTTCTACGGTGCGTTTCCCTTCGAATAATGCGATAGCATGTGTTGTACGCAACCTCGAGTTCTAACACACACCACAACTAATTAAACTAGCCGTTGTGAATAGTAATACCTACTTTTTGAAATCATATATATTTTATATTTCACAATGGACTTCATTTTTAGATTCGGAATATCAAAATTAGCCTAGGGTGAAATTTTGGTACTTTTCGGATAACTTTTATATTTTGATGAATAGTGAAAATTACTAAATTTTAATTAAAAACAACTTTTTTAATCAAAATAATTAATAGTGATAAATTGTGAATTTTAGTGGTTTTAAAGTATATTTAGAATATATTTTTACCATTTAATATAATGTTGGTCATTGGACATAATTTTACAATTAAACCGAACATAAACAAGTGTCAATCTTTTGATAGTTATTACCTCTTAAAAACACGCTTTTTGTTTTGACAGCGGGAATTAATTTTAAATTAATTTCTGCCACTTCTGTGTTTTGAATTTAGGAAAATGGATTCCATATTTGGAATCAGGATGTTCAAATTGTGTAAATAGGTAACTTTTATTTTTAGACATTTTGAATAGTTACTGTGGTAAATATTTTATTTATCATGGTTAAAGGGTAAATCCGGTAAATAAGGGTTAAAAAATAATATTATAATAATACAAAATTACCCTAAAACGTGTCCTAACCTTATTGGTGGACACATACCCGACCATGGGAATCCTTGGGTCAATTTGGGGACCCCTTGGATCCACTTGTATGTGGTAGGGACACATTATATTAATAAAGTTAAAATAAAAATAAAAATGGCATAAGCTTACATCTTTTAGAAGAACAATTTTTACATAGGGTTATACATGTTGAATTTTCGATTATAATTATTCATTAGAAAGCTAAAAAGATTTCCTACATAATTATATTTTATTTATAATTTTTAGACATCAAATAATTTAAATTATTAATGACACAATAATGATGAAATGTTTACCTCATTAATAAATCATTTAAATAAATAAGATTATAATGATTAAAATATTATCTAAAACCTGTCCAATTCTTATTGGTTGATGTTATTTAGAATATGAGTCATCTTATCTTAGACCTCAATGATTTTTGGACCATTATAAACCGAATATAATTATATTATAAAGTAATACTTTCACTCTTTCCTAAAGAGCCCCTCCTCTCCCTTATAAAAGGAGACCACTTCTACTCATTCCTCACACCTCTAAAGCCACTTGGCTCGTCCAAACTCTGACCAACTAAGCTCCCCACATCCCTCTCCTCCTCCTTGAAGCTTCCCCTTAGGCAGAAAGCATTTCAACAAGTCCTTTGGTTCCAACCAAAGTGAGTTACCTAAATTAAAGGTAACGATTTGTCTTAAATTATTTTCATTTATTTTGCTTCTTCAACCCCCAAACTCTTTTTATTTCCTTTCTTTTGTAACAACACCAGTATCCTCAATATACTAGGATGTTGTTATAAGAAGGATTCAAACTACACATACACACAACTCCATCTAATGGATGATGAACATAATGTTTCTGTGGATGGCAAACTAACGCCTCACGAAACGATGATTGTTCAAATACATCTTACCGCCTCTCATGGTGGCCATTATGATGGCACTGTAATTAAATATGATGTTAATGATATATGTTTTATATATAAGCTTCTGTAATTCCATTTTATTTCATACCATTATTCGTTTCATGTTGTATATACATACGATAATTTCATTTGAGGAAGTGCGGACTACCGCCCCCTTAAAATGATATGACTCGTTCATACCACACATGGAACGTATAAAGGATGGTGTTAATGAACTT
The DNA here is from genome assembly GCA_963277665.1 of Viscum album. NCBI lineage: Eukaryota > Viridiplantae > Streptophyta > Magnoliopsida > Santalales > Viscaceae > Viscum > Viscum album. Next base: position 317,144,226 of record OY728129.1, read on the forward strand.
AAGTAACATATATAAAATATTATATTATACTGGAATAGTAATATACCTATGTATCATTTGTATTCGATTCTTTTAATATAAAAATTAAATGGAAGTAGCGTTCGTGCGTACGTACGGACTACCGTCTCCACGAACGCGATGAGATTCATTTTCCATCGTATCCATTCAAGTATAATTATCATTTGATGATTTAAAAATGATGTTTAATGACTTGATACCATTCTGGATTTGAATAATATACAACTTATCCTTTACAAACATGTCTTACGTAACAAAACATACAAAAGCAAACAAGTAAGTTCACACCCGAAACAGCGATAATACTAAGATATTATTATCAAATCAATATTAAAAGATCATATATGATATCATATTAATGTATATGATTCTTGTATAATTTAGTAACAATTATTTCACTATTATACAGGAGGTTAACCTACCCCAACCAAGGAAAAGTACAAGGTAAGGGTTATTTCACAATCTCTTCATTATCCGAGGTTGTTTATACGTAATAATCTACTGGGATCTCTTTATCATCCACATCCATGTTTCTTAAAAATGTATTTCAAAACATTTTTACTATTTACAAGAATATGGGTTTAAGTCATTTATACCCTTGTTTGACTTTTTATAAGAGGTTTATAAAGGAATCTTTCCGTCGTTTTCAAAACAAGGTCCTTTTTAACCTTTTCGACAGAATTGAGGTAAGAATGTTTTTTTTAACTTATACGGCGGGTGCGGTTATTTTCCGCCGTTATAAAATCGTCGAAGCTTTCCATACAAGTTTATAAGAATATTTTCAAAGAAAATGTTTTATTTTATATGGATCTTAAATGATTTCAAAATAAAAGGAGATACTTCTTTAAAAATAATTTTGATTTCATCTATGTCAACATCCTTTGATGGATTTTAAGATTATTTGAAGTTGATTTATTATGATACAAAACTTCTATATTGTATTGAAGGTTTTGTGATATGTTTGAATGTGGATGTGCTATTTTTATACCATTCATAGTTTATGGTGAAATTATTGACATTTCGTATGCTAGTTTTAATACGAATGTTTATGTTATGTTTAAACCTTTTCATATGGGAATGCATTGGACTTAATAAGTGACGGGTGGAGCCCGCTATTGCTCCTCGATGCATCGGTAGGTCTCATGAGACAAACTAGTGTCTTGGCACAAGGCCTTGAAAAAATCTTATTTGTAGTCTTGGCACGAGGCCTTGGCTATGTGGTTATGATAGTCTGGCATTATGCATTCCAACATTATGAAAGTGGTTATTGATTTTTGCATGTCATTATTCGATTAGTAGAATATCCATGTGAATAATTAAATGGCATTATTTCATTTTATTTATGCCATACCATGTTGAAAGTTCATATTTAAAAGGCTTTTGTTTTAGTTATACATTTCCTTAAATGTTTATTCTTTCCGCTATATTGTTATCCTTACTGGGCATTTGAGCTCACCCCTTTTTTATGTTTTATTTTTCCCAGGATGTGAAGAAGTAAGTTATGAATGACCTGCAGGGATTTTATGAGGGGATAATAGTGTGGTCTATTGAGACATTATGTTGTTGTAGTAGTTTTTCATTTTATAATGTAATGTAAAACTTATGAATATATCTGGCATTTTCCAAGGCTACTAAACCAATCGGTCTTTCGAGATTTGATCTTTATTATGATCATGCCAATGTTATGTAATAATGCACCGACTCTGGGTAAATGGGGTCGGGGCGTTACAGTTGGTATCAGAGGAAGTTTAGTACAAACCTTGGAAGCTAGATTTAGATAAACTCTGATTAGAGCACATAGACCTAAGATGAACTTTGAGGATTAGTATAGAAGAACTTCCTAGAATTTTGGTATTGTAGAGACTTTGTGAGTTTTCCGAGCAATACATCCCTGTCTGGATACGAGCAGGTAGAGGCGGCTCTGGCACAGATGTACCTAGGGGTAAAACCCGAAAACACCGCTTTGAGCTAGACTCGAACGGGAACTGGTGCACGACAACGGGCCTTGCTGCACTCTTGGTTACGACACTCCCGGGGGATATGCTTAGGATAACTCTCACTATCTTTACAAATCATTATGAAGGGTTTATGAGTATATACTTCCTCAAAGAAAACATTTTTATGATTATGGATTATATCCATAAATAGTTCAATTTATGCTAAGTGTTTTATAAGTATGGGATTATGTATTTTGATTTATAAATTGATCTAGTTTATGCCATTGTTTAGAAATGGCGCCTAGTGGAAGAAATGGAAACCGTATCAATGCACGCACCCCATGTAGGGATTTCCCTCCTGCTCAAGATAATTATAGTGGGGCTAGTGATGCAACTGGTGCTGATCAGCTAATCACCATACTGGGACAACTTACTCAGGTTATGAATAATAACCTTACCCGTATGGAGCACCCTGATCCGCAGCGTGGAGGATCAATGTTAGATCGATTCATGAGACAACAACCACCAACGTTCAATGGGAGTAAAAATCCCTTAGTAGATGAGCAATGGATATTTTCCCTAGAGAAAATATTTCAGGCTTTGGGGAGTAGTGAAACGGAAAAAGTTACCATGGCAGTTTACCGCCTCACTGGAGATGCTGATCAATGGTGGTCATTGATTCAAAACATGAAGGAAGATGATGAAGTATCAAACATGGAATGGAGGGAGTTCAAAGATCTGTTTTTAGAAAAATACTTTCCTCGCGACCATCGAGCAGATATGGAAAGGCAATTTCTGAGTCTGAGACAAAAGGAGGATGATAATGTCACAAAGTATGAGGCTAACTTTACAAGGTTAGCGAGGTATACTGGAGATTATATTCGCAACCCAAGAAGTAAGATTGATCGTTTCTTTGATGGGTTAATACCATTTCTCCGTCGAGCATTAGTCTCACAATCCTTTTCATCGTACGAAGACATTGTCTCATGTGCTATCAAGACCGAAAAGGAATTCTCTAAGTCTTATGACTTTAAAGCAAAGCAAGAGAAGAAGAGACCTGCTGATCAATCTGGGAATGGAAATAAGGGGAAGAAGGGAAAGGTTGAATATCCATCTTGTGGTAAATGCGGGAAGAAACATCCTGGTACTTTCTTGAAGGGAATGGGAGTCTGTTACAAGTGTGGTGAAAAAGGCCACCAAGCTCATGATTGCAAGGGGAAGAAGGAAGCTACCAACGTTCAGTGCTACAATTGCAGGGAGATGGGGCATTATGCAAATGCATGCCCTAAGCGTCAGGAGAACTTACCTCAGAAAAGGCCAAGGGATCAAGGCCAGGATTATGCTATCACTACTGCTGAGGTAGAAGCTCCGAAAGACGTGGTGGCAGGTAATTTAATGGTTTCCTCAAGTTTAGCAAATGCATTATTTGATTCTGGATCATCGCATTGTTTCATATCTTCCCAGTTTGCTAAGAAAATTAGATATTTCCAATTTGATTTAATAAGGGAGTTGTCTGTTAAAACTCCTAAGGGAAGTATCGTTGCAACAAAGTTTTGTGAATCAGTCCCCATTAGAGCACATAAATTTTCTTTATCTGCTGATTTCATCGTCATACCTATGATTGAGTTTGATATAATCCTCGGTATGGACTGGCTTTCGGACTATGATGCGAAGATTTATTGTAAGAAGAAAGAGGTTACGATTCTTGATGATAATGATAAGGAGCACCTTATTTTTAGAGCAGAATCGTCACCACCTAATTCTTATTTAGATCCACCCCCAACAGCTCAACTTAATTCAATTATTGGGGAGGAAGAGAATGAAATAACTGTCGGTGAGGAAAGGAATGTTCAAATAGAGGATGTACCTGTTGTGAAAGAATTTGTAGATGTATTTCCGGAAGATTTACCTGGACATCCTCCAGAACGAGAAGTTGAGTTTTCTATTGATTTGATTCCCGGATCAAGGCCTATATCGAAGACCCCTTATAGAATGGCCACTGTAGAGTTAGTCGAACTAAAGAAACAACTAGAGGAATTGAGTAATAAGGGATTTATTCGCCCTAGTGTTTCTCCATGGGGAGCCCCTGTTCTTTTTGTTAAAAAGAAAGATGGATCTATGAGGTTATGTATCGACTACATGGAGATCAATGCTATAACAATAAAGAACAAGTATCCTCTACCTCGTATTGATGATTTATTTGACCAACTGCATGGAGCTCAATACTTTTCAAAGATTGACCTTCGATCTAGATACCATCATTTGTGTGTGAAGAAGGAAGACATTCCGAAGACAGCATTTCGAACCAGGTACGGGCATTACGAGTTTACTGTAATGCCGTTTGGATTGACTAATGCACCCTCTGTGTTCATGGATCTTATGAATAGAGTTTTCAAGGAGTATCTCGATGAATTTGTGGTGGTATTTATTGATGATATCTTGGTATACTCCAAAACCTACGAAGATCATGAAAATCACTTGCGCATTATCTTGAAGACTCTGAGGAGGCATGAATTATATGGGAAGTTTAGCAAGTGCGAATTCTGGCTTCAGGAGATTTCTTTTCTTGGCTATATTGTCTCTAAAGATGGAATCTCTGTTGATCCTTCTAAGACCAAAGAAATCCAAGAATGGCCAGCACCTACGAGTATAACTGAGGTACGCAGTTTTATTGGTTTGGCAGGTTATTATCGAAGTTTCGTCCAGAATTTTGCCCGATTGGCTAACCCATTAACGAAGCTCACACGTAAAGGGGTTAAATTTGTTTGGACAAAAGAGTGTGAAGAATGTTTCGAAGAACTGAAGAGAAGATTAGTCAATGCTCCTATATTGACTTTACCATCGGGGAATGATGGGTTCGTTATTTATAGTGATGCATCGAAGAAAGGACTTGGCTGTGTCCTTATGCAAAATGATAGAGTTATTGCCTATGCATCACGACAGTTGAAAATTCATGAACAAAACTATCCTACTCATGATCTCGAGTTAGCAGCAGTGATCTTTGCTTTGAAGATATGGAGGCACTACCTCTATGGTGAAAAATGTGAGATTTATACTGATCACAAGAGTTTGAAGTATATTTTCTCACAAAAAGAACTCAACATGAGGCAAAGGAGATGGCTTGAATTACTCAAGGATTATGATTGAACGATACACTACCACCCGGGGAAAGCAAACAAAGTAGCAGATGCTTTGAGCAGAAAAGACCATGGAGTTCTGAACATGATGAGAATTGAAAGGGATCCAATTTTCATGGATCTAGTGAAGATGGACATGGGAATAACCAGGGAAGGTGAAACATCAAGGCTTTTTCAAATGGTTGCCAAACCATCTTTACTAGAAAGGATTAAGAGTTCTCATAACGATGATGAAGAATTTCAGAAGAAGATTAAAGCTGTGAATGATGGGAGATTGAGAGACTTTGTGTATGAAGATGGAATTTTGAAATTCGGGAAGAGACTTTGTCTTCCCAATATACCTGATCTAAAAAGGGAATTGCTGGATGATGCTCATAGTTCCAATTTCTCTTTACACCCTGGGAGCACCAAAATGTATAGAGATTTGAAGGAACATTTTTGGTGGGACAATATGAAGAGGGAGATTGCTGATTTTGTGTCAAGATGTATGGTTTGTCAACAAGTGAAAGCTGGAAGGCAACAGCCTGGAGGAGTCATGCAACCTCTTCCTATACCGGAGTGGAAATGGGACAATATTACGATGGACTTTGTCATGGGGCTACCAAAGACTCCTAGAAGGAACGATGCAATATGGGTTATTGTTGATCGTCTTACCAAGACAGCACATTTTCTTGCTATAAGAGAAGATCTACCCCTGGAACGTCTAGCAAGACTATACATTAATGAAGTTGTGAGACTTCATGGAGTACCCCTATCGATTGTTTCTGATCGTGATCCCCGTTTTACTTCAAGATTCTGGAAAAGTCTTCAGAAATCCCTGGATACTGAACTTCATTTGAGCACTGCTTACCACCCTCAGACAGACGGACAATCAGAACGGACTATTCAAACCTTAGAAGACATGTTGAGATCTTGCTCACTTGACTTTCAGGGTATGTGGGATCAATATTTACCTCTGGTAGAATTTTCCTATAACAATAGCTTCCATTCGAGTATTCAGATGGCACCATATGAAGCGTTATACGGAAAGAGATGTCGTACACCAACCTGTTGGGATGACGTTGGTGAAAGAAAACTTGTAGGCCCAGAACTGGTGGAGGAAACGGTGGAAAAGGTGAAAGTAATCCAAAATCACATCAAAGCAGCTCAATGTAGGCAGAAGAGCTATGCCGATAATCGAAGGAAGGATTTGGAATTTCAAGTCGGTGATCATGTTTTCCTAAAGGTATCTCCATGGAAGGGAGTCATACGTTTTGGTAAGAAAGGTAAATTGAGTCCCAGGTACATCGGACCTTTCGAAATTCTAGAACGAATTGGGGCTGTAGCTTACCGATTGGCAATGCCGCCAAGTCTCTCCAAAGTTCACGATGTGTTCCACGTATCTCTGTTGAGAAAATACATGCCTGACCCAATGCATGTACTCACCTATGAGGAATTAGAACTGGAACCCGATCTGTCTTATTGCGAAGAGCCCATCAAGATTCTTGATACGAGAGAACAAGTACTGAGAAACCGGACGACGCGTCTGGTAAAAGTTTTGTGGAGAAATCATAAGATGGAAGAGGCAACGTGGGAACCCGAGGAACTTATGATGAAAAACCACCCGAGTCTTTTTATGCAGTAATACCCTAGAAATTGCGAGGATGCAATTATTTGAAGGAGGGGAGAATGTAACACCCCAAGCTTCTACGGTACGTTTCCCTTCGAATAATGCGATAGCGTGTGTTGTACGCAACCTCGAGTTCTAACACACACCACAACTAATTAAACTAGCCATTGTGAATAGTAATACCTACTTTTTGAAATCATATATATTTTATATTTCAAAATGGACTTCATTTTTAGATTCGGAATATCAAAATTAGCCTAGGGTGAAATTTTGGTACTTTTCGGATAACTTTTATATTTTGATGAATAGTGAAAATTACTAAATTTTAATTAAAAACAACTTTTTAAATCAAAATAATTAATAGTGATAAATTGTGAATTTGAGTGGTTTTAAATTATATTTAGAATATATTTTTACCATTTAATATAATGTTGGTCATTGGACATAATTTTACAATTAAACCGAACATAAACAAGTGTCAATCTTTTGATAGTTATTACCTCTTAAAAACACGCTTTTTGTTTTGACAGCGGGAATTAATTTTAAATTAATTTCTGCCACTTCTGTATTTTGAATTTAGTAAAATGGATTCCATATTTGGAATCAGGATGTTCAAATTGTGTAAATAGGTAACTTTTATTTTTAGACATTTTGAATAGTTACTGTGGTAAATATTTTATTTACCATGGTTAAAGGGTAAATCCGGTAAATAAGGGTTAAAAATAATATTATAATAATACAAAATTACCCTAAAACGTGTCCTAACCTTATTTGTGGACACATACCCGACCATGGGCATCCTTGGGTCAATTTGGGGACCCCTTGTATCCACTTGTATGTGGTAGGGACACATTATATTAATAAAGTTAAAATAAAAATAAAAATGGCATAAGCTTACATCTTTTAGAAGAACAATTTTTACATAGGGTTATACATGTTGAATTTTCGATTATAATTATTCATTAGAAAGCTAAAAAGATTTCCTACATAATGATATTTTATTTATAATTTTTAGACATCAAATAATTTAAATTATTAATGACACAATAATGATGAAATGTTTACCTCATTAATAAATCATTTAAATAAATAATATTATAATGATTAAAATATTATCTAAAACCTGTCCAATTCTTATTGGTTGATGTTATTTAGAATATGAGTCATCTTATATTAGACCTCAATGATTTTTGGACCATTATAAACCGAATATAATTATATTATAAAGTAATACTTTCACTCTTTCCTAAAGAGCCCCTCCTCTCCCTTATAAAAGGAGACCACTTCTACTCATTCCTCACACCTCTAAAGCCACTTGGCTCGTCCAAACTCTGCCCAACTAAGCTCCCCACATCCCTCTACTCCTCCTTGAAGCTTCCCCTTAGGCAGAAAGCATTTCAACAAGTCCTTTGGTTCCAACCAAAGTGAGTTACCTAAATTAAAGGTAACGATTTGTCTTAAATTATTTTCATTTATTTTGCTTCTTCAACCCCCAAACTCTTTTTATTTCCTTTCTTTTGTAACAACACCAGTATCCTCAATATACTAGGATGTTGTTATAAGAAGGATTCAAACTACACATACACACAACTCCATCTAATGGATGATGAACATAATGTTTCTGTGGATGGCAAACTAACGCCTCACGAAACGATGATTGTTCAAATACATCTTACCGCCTCTCATGGTGGCCATTATGATGGCACTGTAATTAAATATGATGTTAATGATATATATTTTATATATAAGCTTCTGTAATTCCATTTTATTTCATACCATTATTCGTTTCATGTTGTATATACATACGATAATTTCATTTGAGGAAGTGCGGACTACCGCCCCCTTAAAATGATATGACTCGTTCATACCACACATGGAACGTATAAAGGATGGTGTTAATGAACTTAAGTAACATATATAAAATATTATATTATACTGGAATAGTAATATACCTATGTATCATTTGTATTCGATTCTTTTAATATAAAAATTAAATGGAAGTAGCGTTCGTGCGTACGTACGGACTACCGTCTCCACGAACGCGATGAGATTCATTTTCCATCGTATCCATTCAAGTATAATTATCATTTGATGATTTAAAAATGATGTTTAATGACTTGATACCATTCTGGATTTGAATAATATACAACTTATCCTTTACAAACATGTCTTACGTAACAAAACATACAAAAGCAAACAAGTAAGTTCACACCCGAAACAGCGATAATACTAAGATATTATTATCAAATCAATATTAAAAGATCATATATGATATCATATTAATGTATATGATTCTTGTATAATTTAGTAACAATTATTTCACTATTATACAGGAGGTTAACCTACCCCAACCAAGGAAAAGTACAAGGTAAGGGTTATTTCACAATCTCTTCATTTTCCGAGGTTGTTTATACGTAATAATCTACTGGGATCTCTTTATCATCCACATCCATGTTTCTTAAAAATGTATTTCAAAACATTTTTACTATTTACAAGAATATGGGTTTAAGTCATTTATACCCTTGTTTGACTTTTTATAAGAGGTTTATAAAGGAATCTTTCCGTCGTTTTCAAAACAAGGTCCTTTTTAACCTTTTCGACAGAATTGAGGTAAGAATGTTTTTTTTAACTTATACGGCGGGTGCGATTATTTTCCGCCGTTATAAAATCGTCGAAGCTTTCCATACAAGTTTATAAGAATATTTTCAAAGAAAATGTTTTATTTTATATGGATCTTAAATGATTTCAAAATAAAAGGAGATACTTCTTTAAAAATAATTTTGATTTCATCTATGTCAACATCCTTTGATGGATTTTAAGATTATTTGAAGTTGATTTATTATGATACAAAACTTCTATATTGTATTGAAGGTTTTGTGATATGTTTGACTGTGGATGTGCTATTTTTATACCATTCATAGTTTATGGTGAAATTATTTACATTTCGTATGCTAGTTTTAATACGAATGTTTATGTTATGTTTAAACCTTTTCATATGGGAATGCATTGGACTTAATAAGTGACGGGTGGAGCCCGCTATAGCTCCTCGATGCATCGGTAGGTCTCATGAGACAAACTAGTGTCTTGGCACAAGGCCTTGACAAAATCTTATTTGTAGTCTTGGCACGAGGCCTTGGCTATGTGGTTATGATAGTCTGGCATTATGCATTCCAACATTATGAAAGTGGTTATTGATTTTTGCATGTGATTATTCGATTAGTAGAATATCCATGTGAATAATTAAATGGCATTATTTCATTTTATTTATGCCATACCATGTTGAAAGTTCATATTTAAAAGGCTTTTGTTTTAGTTATACATTGCCTTAAATGTTTATTCTTTCCGCTATATTGTTATCCTTACTGGGCATTTGAGCTCACCCCTTTTTTATGTTTTATTTTTCCCAGGATGTGAAGAAGTAAGTTATGAATGACCTGCAGGGATTTTATGAGGGGATAATAGTGTGGTCTATTGAGACATTATGTTGTTGTAGTAGTTTTTCATTTTATAATGTAATGTAAAACTTATGAATATATCTGGCATTTTCCAAGGCTACTAAACCAATCGGTCTTTCGAGATTTGATCTTTCTTATGATCATGCCAATGTTATGTAATAATGCACCGACTCTGGGTAACTGGGGTCGGGGCGTTACAGTAGTTGTACTTGATTGAAGGAGAAGTGCCTTGGTATGCTGACATAGTCAATTTTCGGGTAACATCTCAGGTCCCATCTCATTTCAATTATCACCAAATTCAAAAACTAAAATCTGAATCTAGATATTACATTTGGGATGATCCATTCCTTTGGATGATTTGCAATGATCAAGTAATAAGAAGATGTTTACCTGAACGTGAAGTTAAATATGTCTTTGATTTTTGTCACACTTTATCTTGTGGAGGCCACTTTGGGCCTCAGAGGTCAGCTAGGAAGGTTTTAGAATCTTGAATTTATTGGCCCACCATTTTTAAAGATGCTCATGAATTTTGAAAAATATGTGAAAAATGTCAGTTTTCAGGAAATATTTCAAAGAGACAAGAAATGCCCCAAATTCCATTGAATTTTTGTGACATTTTTGAAGTTTGGGGGATAGATTTTATGGGACCTTTCCCGATGTCATTTGGAAATTCTTATATCATTCTTGCAGTTTATTATGTTTCCAAATGGGTGGAAGCAAAAGAAACCAGAACTTGTGATGCTACTGTTGTTTGTGATTTTGTCAGGTCTAACATATTTTGTAGGTTTAGAGTTCCCAGAGCAATCATCAGTGATCAAGGGACTCACTTCTGCAATTTGAGAATGGATACTTTGCTGAAGAAGTATTGGGTGAATCAAAAAACATCAACTCCCTATCATCCACAGACTAACGGGCAAGCTGAAGTTTCAAATAGGGAAATCAAGGGAATTTTTGAAAAGACCGTTAAACAAAACAGGAAGGATTGGAGCTAGTTGTTGGATGATACCTTACGGTCTTACAGGATAACCTACAAAACCCCGATTGGAATGATTCCATATAGGCTGATTTATGGGAAATGTTGCCACCTACCTGTGGAATTGGAGCATAAGGCGTATTGGGCTGTGCGGAAAATGAATTTAGACCTTGAAAGTGCTGGGAAGGATAGAAGATTGATGTTGCAAGAGCTGGATGAAATAATGAGGGAAGCATTTGAAAATTCAAGGATTTACAAAGAAAGAACAAGAGTGGCCCATGACAAGCTGATCCAACCAAAAGACTTCTCTCCTGGAGAAAAAGTGTTATTATTCAACTCAAGACTCAAGTTGATTCCAGGTAAACTTCGTTCCAGATGGGAAGGTCCATTTATTGTTACTCATGTATATCCTTTTGGTGCTGTGTAGATTATGAAGGATAGAGAGCAGGATCCATTCACTTTGAATGGACATAGGTTGAAGAAATCCCTTGGGACCCTGCCATCAGAGCCATTGGAGGAGATCACACTCCTCCAACCTATTTATCAATAAGATCCATCAGGTTGTACCTCTCCTTCACATTTTCTTACTGTTGTGATTCAATCAGAGTTCTTCGTAAATGTTATATCTATTTGAATGCATCAAGGACGCTGCATCATTTAAGTGTGGGGGAGGGAACCTTTGTAGTATAGGATTTTCATTTGATGTTTGTTTTCAAAAAAATAAAAAAATAGAAAATTGTGTGTTCTCAATTTTTTTGTGTTTATTTTTCAATTTCTGGTGTGTTTCCGAAACATTTGAGCTGAAATGACTATCAATACAACTTTTGAAACCCGTGTCAATGAGTGAACAAATCTATTTCATGAAAATGAGCTTAAATGAATGCTGAAATGACGTCTTTTCAAGTTCAAATCTTTTTATAATTTCATGAAAAGTACACTGATTTTTGAAACCCGTGCCATATTTCACTGTCTATATCTTTGATATCACTTTCCTATGAGGCTTCTGAACCATTTTTGTCATATTCTTTTCATTCACCTCATTTCTTGAGAGAACCAGACCATGCTTGCTTTAACCAGAATTTGATTTATTCTTCCAAAACTTGAGGGTTGGGGTACGTGTGTTCTAAATGATTGAGGAATTCATTTTGTTTGAATCCCCCTTTTCAAAATAATCCCTTTCATTATGGTCCACCTTTACATTTATCCTTTATTGTAGCCCCTAGTAGCCATGAATTGCCTGTTAGGTTAGCCACATTACAAGCCAATTTTCCCTATCATACCTGCTCTTAAAGTAAAATTGCATGATCTAGTTGAACTTAAGTGTGGAGAAGATGTCTTGTGGTGTAATACCTCATTTGGTTATACTTAAGGTGGAAAATAAATTGTGGAAGAGATGTGTGTGATGCTGAAAAATTATTCTGTTGAAAGTTGTGCCTTGTCTGGAGCTTTTATGACAAGAGAAGATGTGCCTTTCTGGAGCTTCCAATGTAAAAAATAAATTTGTTCCTATCTGGAGCTTTAAAAAAAATAATGTTTGAAAATATTGAAATTTTTTATGCTGAGCTGATTGAATGATGATGGAGCCTATTTTCAACAAAGTGGAAGTGAAGGAGACCATATTTGAGTGAAAATTAGAATCTTTCAATTTTTCTTCAATAAGAGCCAAGCCTTCCTTTTTCGGCCTCAGAACTTTTAACATCTAAATCCTACCAACCAGAAGCCATAGAACAACCCTGAAAAGTCCTCATGTGAAACACATGTCCTTGACTCACATCTGGGGGAGAAGTAGGAATTTATCAAGCCTATGGTGACTTTTGTGTGAGTTTGGATGAGAAAAACATTGTTCAGCCTTTACATTTGTGAGATGAGAGACAACTCATGTGAGGTAGGTGTTTTGTGTTCATGGGATAAGAAATGAAGTAGAAATATATTGAAATATTAAATGGAGAACTTGAAATAACAGTTTTTGATGAGGCATGATATCTTTTTGTTTCTTGAAATTGATTTGATTGATCCCATTGATATGTGTTTTGGATTTGATTTGATTTGATTTTTACTTGTCCAGGAGTCGAAGTTCTAAGTGTGGGGGAATTGATAGAGAAAATATTTTCAATTAATTTATATTGAATATCATTGTTTTAAACCCAAAAAATTGTTCCTCTAAGATTAATTGTTTCATTTTTATGATAATGGTGTTATTTTGAGCTGAATAGTAAAAATTGGCCATTTTTGGATTTTTAACAGTTTTAAAATATTTCGGTAGTTTGTCCATAACATTATCTACGCTAATCCAAATTGAAAAATTCTTTCTTTTCCAGATTCTACACATCCAGGGATTCATTTACTATTTTTTGACTAAAAAATGAATCGGTCATATGGAAGCTCAAAAGAAGCACACAAATTGGCTCAAGAAAACTGTTTTCAGTTCTTCCTATTTTTGATGTGGGATCCATAACTCATCCACTATGGGCCCAAAGCTTGTGAAATTCGGTGGGTGGATGTGCATGTAGTATTGGTGTATCTTTTATGAAGGAATCAAAGAGTGAATTTTCTGTTTATCGGGTCATTAAATCACCCTAATCCGGAGGATTGCGTTTTGGAGAGTCTGACTGGATAGAATAATTCCTCATAGTACAACAGCAATAACGCTCGGAATTCATGTCCGAATCCGCTGCGATTTTGAGGCGACACGACCAAGGGAATTATGAACAACATTCAATAAGGGAACAATGCGTGAAGATGTCATTAAATGGGCTAAAACGCTTCGACATTAGGGAGAAGAATTCTGGCTATAAAAGGAGGAGAGCTCCACCCTCTCAAAGCATCCATTCTCCAACCCATTCCTTCTGGGACACAAAGAAGGAGAATTTTTCAGTTTTCCCTTTTATTTATTTTCTTTTTCATAGTTTTTTAATTCCTTATTCTTCTCCATTCAACTCGATTAACCTTACCATAGTGGGGTATAATTTTGGAGTGATTGGGGAAGGGTTGGTTTTCTACATTGTAAAGCTTGAGTTCTTAGACGCAATTGAATAAATTTCTTTCTTCTTCAAAGTTATTTTCAATTTATAATAGAGGATTTTATTATCAAGTTATATCATTCTTGAATATTAATTCCGTTATTTATTTTTGACTTGGTAAAATAATCAATATCTCCCTCCACTAATTTCTGGTTTATATACAATGGAATAAACCAGGAATTAGTGGTGAAGTAATCGACAATCGTCAGTAAGTGTAAAAGGTGTAGTGAATGTTCTTGATTTTTTGAGATAAACAAAACCCGATCGGGTATTGCCCATTTAAATTAAGGATATTCAATACAACTATTTTACACATGGAAGGAGAGTTGACCAAACCAAGATCTTGGTAAGGTTTTCTGTCACAATAATAATTTCACCAAGGAAGTGAAAGGAAACTATTGTGGAAAATCACATTAATAAACAAAGAAGAAGAGGTTTGAATTAAATTGAACAAGGATAGCATTAAAATTAGGAAACCGACCCTGACCTAATCACCCTTTTAAATATCATAGTTTTTCAATCATTTTAATTTCAAATTTCATTTCAAAAACAAAACATTTTTTTACCCTCGTTTTAAATTGACAACTCGTTTTGTGTGCACTCCTCTTCAGGAGACATCATAGGTCAACCAAATAACTACATTTTAACTTAGGAAATAATTTTTTTTCCACGCCCTACAATAGCCGTGTGTCAGCTAACCTACCCCAACCAAGGAAAAGTACAAGGTAAGGGTTTATTTCACAATCTCTTCATTATCCGAGGTTGTTTATACATAATAATCTACTAGGATTTCCTTATCATCTACATCCATGTTTTTTGGAAATGTATTTGAAAACATTTTTACTATTTACAAAGAATATGGGTTAAAGTCATTTATACCCTTATGTGTTTTTAAAGAAATATTTCCATTGTTTTCTAAACAAGGCACTTTTTACCTTTCGACAAATTTAAGGTAAGAATGTTTTTTTAACTTATACGGCGGGTGCGGCTATTTACCGCCCTTATAAAATCGTCAAAGCTTCCCTTAGAATCTTATAAGAATATTTTCAAAGTAAATGTTTTATTTTATAATTATGTGACTTTTAAATGATTTCAAAACGAATATTTTAAGAATTTATGAAAGTTACTCTCTATCAAGATCATAATTTTAAATGTTTTAAAGATTTATCTTTCTAAATCATTTTAATTAATGTCCATGATTTCAAAATGATTTTAAGGATTTATTTATATGGACATGAATGTTTTGAAATGATATTTATTTTCAAAAGATTCAAATTGGTATGGGACACTTTGATTCAAAAACCACTTTTAAATTACTTCCTTTATAAATGTGTGACTCTTCAATGATTTCGAGAAAAGAGATATTTCTCTCAAATAGTTTTGATATTCATCTATGTCAACATACTTTGATGGATTTTAAGATTATTTGAAGTTGATTTATTATGATACAAACCTTTTTATTGTATTTAAGGTTTTGTGATATGTTTTACTATGGATATGTTATTTTTATACCATTCATGGTTTATAGAGAAAGTATTGAAATTTCGTCTGCTAGTTTTAATATGAATGTTTATGTTACGTTCAAACCTTTCCATATGGGAATGCATTGGACTTAATAAGTGATGGGTGGAGCCCGCTATAGCTCCTCGATGCATCGGTAGGTCTCATGAGACAAACTAGTGCCTTGGCACAAGGTCTTGACAAAATCTTATTTGTAGTCTTGGAACGAGGCCTTGGCTATGTGGTTATGATAGTCTGGCATTATGCATTCCATCATTATGAAAGTGGTTATTGATATTTCATGTGATTATTCGATTAGTAGAATATCCATGTGAATAAGTAAATGGCATTATTTTATTTTATTTTTTTCCATGCTATGTTGAAGTTCATGTTTAAAAGGCTTATGTTTTAGTTATACATTTCCTTAAATATTTATTCTTAATTATGAATGTTTCCGCTATATTGTTATCCTTACTGGGCTTTTGAGCTAACCCCTTTTCTTTGTTTTATTTTTCCCATGATGTGAAGAAGTAATTTATGAATGACCTGCAGGGATAGTATGAGGGGATATGAGTGTGGACTATGAAGAAAATATATTGTTGTAGTTTTCTTTTTTAGGATGTAATGTAAGACTTTATGAATATATCTAGTGCTTCCAGGGCTACTAAACCAATCGTTCTTTAGAGATTTGATCTTTATTATGATCAAGCCAATGTTATGTAATAATGCACCGACTCTGGGTAACTGGGGTTGGGGTGTTACATATGATCTTTTAACATTTATTTTTTAATAATATCTTAGTATTATCGTCATTTCGCGTGTTAACTGATTCATTTTACTTTATATGATTTGTTAAGTAAGTAATGTTTGTTATCGATATGATGTATCTTATTCATATTAATAATTATATTAATTCCTTAAAAGTTACTTTTAATTATCTAATGAATATTAGTATTGAATGGATTATGATGGGGGATGAATCTAATCGCGTTCATGGAGATGGTAATTCGTATGTACACATGAGCAACAATATCATTTTTTGATATTATAATAATAGATAATTGGAATCTATATCATATATATATGAATCATAATCATGTTATATTTATTATTTACATCAATTACACTTCACTATTATACCCATCCGAATAATAATGTATTGAATAACAATTACACCACGACTTGGAGACGGTAAGCTGTACGTACACACGTAAGGTGACATGTCATTCAAAGGATGGATAAAATAATGAATATGGTTGTACCATATTTATAATAACATCATAGTATATAGAATATATTGGAGTTATTATTTTAGAATAGAAACAAAAAAGAAAGATGAAGTGGAAGAAGAAAGGAACATGAAGGAGTTGATGAAATATTTACCTCTTCTTCAGGTTATTCCTTTTGATTTGACCAAAGGGCTCCTTAGGTTTGCATTATGACTAAAAAAAGGCCTCTAGGATGAAGGTAATACAGTTTAGAGTGTATTTTGGGAGGGTTAGGCTGATGAAAATGGCTTTGAACGTGTTAATTAGAGAGAAGGACGAGTGCCCTTTTATAAGAGGGGTGAGGGACACCATAGGAAAAGATAATAAAATTATATTACAATAAATTAATTTTCAGTTTATAGTGGCCCCAAAATTGATTATTTAAAGGATATGGTGGTTATGGGTCAAAAAAAAATCAAACAATAGGTTTTAGATAGGTTTGTGTCACTACATTAACCTTATGATTTAGATTTAACTCTTAGTTAAATAGTTTGACAATTACCATGTCTCTTTGTATTTTTATACTATATGGTTAATAAACATACAATATACAACCATCAGAACCCCAAGTGGTTCATTATTGTTAACCCTATCCTTATATATGTCTTTTGGCCGAACATTAGATTTTTAGAAATAGAATATAAATTATTAATATAATATTTTTTTAAAACCTTTATTAGGTCAGTTTTGACACTATTTAGTATTTTGTTTTTTTTAATTCATAATAGAAATATTTATTCGAAAAAAATTTATATAATAACCCTAACATGTCATATTAAACTATTAAATTATTGAAATTTATAAAAAGTATCAAATTACATTTATTTGGATATTTATAATATCAATTATTTTAATATTTCATTAATTAGGTACTTAATGCAGCATCATTGTGTCATAAATAAATTAAATTATATAATGTCTAAAAAATATTAATAAAAAAACATTTATAGGAATTATTTTTAGCTTTATAATGAAAATTTATATTCTAATTTATATTTGGTTTATCCCTATATTAAAAATGGATTAGTTATTAAACATTGATTTTAACACTTCTAACTTTATTTTGAATTAAATAATAATAAATTTCTTAATCTAATCCATGGGGACCTAAAGGATGATATTTTATTCCTAAAGTTGTTTTTGGTTGAATTAAACTTATCCAATAGAATTAGGACATGTGTTAGGGTAATAATAATATCGTTTTTACCCTTAATTGTGCTATTTACTTATAATCGTGGTAAATAAAAGTAAAAAGTAACTATTCACAAAAAATTATTTTCATCTTATTGAACCAAATTTTACTTACTGATATCAATCGTGTCTCTCAAAATTTTGAAACTCAATTCACAGAAGTGGTAAAATTATGTTTTATTCAAATTTTCAAATTCTCCTAAGAGGTGGGAAAAAGACGGTTAAAAAGTTCATTTAAATTTTTATATATCTAAAATTTTATAAACTGACTCTAAAGAATTACATTGAACGTATATAGGTATTATGTATCTATTTTGACATTAAATAAATTTAAATAAATTAAATAATTATTTAAATAAAAATTTGGTTTTAAACTATAACTCGGTGTTTTCACTATTCGTCAAAAATTGAATGTTTTCAGAAAAATACCAAAAATTCACCCTAAGATAATTTCAATATTCAGAATCCAAAAATGAATTCCATTTCGAAAGATAAAATTTATAAAATTTTAAAAGGTTGGTATTACTATTCAAAACTGCTAGTTTGATAGGTCGCGGTGTGTTAGAATCATGAAGTTGCGTAAAATGAAATCTATTACATTATTCAGAGGGAAACATGTCGTGGAAGCTTGGGGTGTTACATTCTTCCCCCCTTTCGGAAATTTCTTCCTCAAAATTTTTAAAATAGGTCTTGGAAACATAATTGAAAGTCACAAATCAGAAAAAGAGTCAATAAAAATATCACTTTAAAAGAAAGCAAGAGAAGTACAAAGGTCACCCGAGATAACCCATACTAGGATTCCATATAGGAAAACATGGATATGGAAGATAAAATAAGTGTCATGTTCTAATGGAGAGGGACAAAAAACATGATCAGGAGAAATTTAGCAACAAGAAAACCACAAACTTGTGATGAGACAAACAGTCATTAGTTTCCCAGTAGAAAAATTAAACGGATAACATTTTTTTGTTTTATATACATTTCATAAAGATAAGTAATTTATTTATGAGAGTGGGTAAGAACATAAAGAGATATGCATAATTTTTAAGTAGATTTTAATTCTTTAAAAAAATTCTACCACTAATTAATTTTTCTTAAATGATGTGTATTCAATATTTCTTTTTCACACCAGAAGAGCTAGAATCAACTTCTAGAGAATCAAATGATGCACAAAGGATAGAATATATATTTACCTTGTCTTTATAGATTAATAAAAACCAAAATAGTTAGTACAAGATCAGATGATCCCGCAAAAGGATATTACTTTAGAGTAAGAAACACTAATCTTAATTTCTAAAATAAAACCAACAATACCCCAAAGTTAAATAAATACCATTCAATAAACAATTGTTCTTAAAATCCTTCAATATAATCCAAACAAATATTGAAACCCAAAACATAGAATAATTTGATTATGTAGTCTTCCATATTAAATTGTATCTCCAAAGGACATTGACTACTCTTAAATTCACATACTTAAAAGTAATTAACCTAATCCCATATTCTCTATTATAGGTTAATCATTTCCATAAATAACCCAAATCACTATAAATGCACAATAAAATCATAGTTATAAATCCACCATTACTTCTTAAATGAAATCCCATAGTATTCTATTTTCCTTAGGCATATTGTGTTCCCAAAAAAGTGAATGTATTCGAAAATAACATTTATCACAAAATCACAAAATCATTTTCCTATACTAAGTGCACTCATTTGATAAGACATAAGATCCCAAATCAACTTATTATTGATGAATAAAAATATTTGACTAAAAAAAATTAGTCACACTAATAATGGACATAACGTAGTCTAGTGGCAGGTGATAAATCCCAATCGCACTCTAGTTATCGGTTTGATTCCCAAAACATTTTCCGAAGTGACAGGTTTTCACATGGTGTGGGTGTTGTCCTTTTTAAAAAAACTATATTTTATAAAATTACCAAAAATGAGTGTTATCACTCAAAATAACCATAACATAATTTAACCACAAATTTTATCTCATACCTTACATTTTCATCCCAAAATATAATAACTTGTAATTTCTTCAAACCAAATGATCATATAAAACAAAATGATTATTTATAACTATATCCATAAGAGAAAAGATAATTATTCCTCAAATATCATTTTCAAATGACAAACTGCAAGGTTATAAATACAAGATAAACTTATTCCAAAGTAATCCCATCAACAAATACCACTAACACTTAACATTTCTATAACCATTTATTTCCACATAGGTTTTTTTTGACCAAGAAAATATCCTATAAAATAGGCCATTAATTCAGGTAATGTACAGGTCCCCTAAAATTATGACAAATGACTGTAAATGGATTATTGAGACCATTTTTATTTCCTTCCTTTGTACTCTTCATTTTTCCTCAGCAATTATTTACATTATGTCCTTCTTTCCCACATGTAAAACATTTCTTTGTTCTATTGAGACACTGTCTTGGGTATCTCTTTCCACATTTCCTACATGATGGAAATTGAGGATTCAATTCTCCATAGTCTCCAAGACTATAGATATTATCATTCATCACCTTTCTCTTCTTTGTTGAGTCCGGGAGTTGGTTAATATATTTGTTGTTGGTCATATTTTTGGAAAACTTATTTGGCATGAACATGATATATTTTAATCATATCAACATTCCATTTTGTTTCTCACGTATACCACCATTCCACCATGTACATCATGTTCAATGTTACTATAACATCCATTGAATTCATCCATTGACTATAACCAAAAAGCATTGTGTGAGTAACATTAGTCATAAAATCATTTAGAGAATATCATGACACTATATTTTTAATTTGAAACACCTTAGTATTAGCCAAGGTAATTTATTCTCATCTTATATTAAAATTCTTTTAATATATTTGTAATGAAAATGTAAATAATCCTATGCATATCCCCGAGAGTGTCATAACCCGGAGTGCATCAAGGCCTCTTGTCGTGCACCATTTCTCGTTCAAGTCCAGCTCAAAGCAGTGTTTTTGAGTTTTACCCCGTGGTACATCTGTGCCAAAGCCGCCTCTACCTGCTCATATCCAGGCAAGGATGTATTGCATTGAAAACACACAAAATCTCTACAATTTCAAATTTTTTGAATGTTTTTCTACACTATTCCTCAAAGTCTATCATAGGGGTATGTGCTATAATCAGAGATTAACTATATCTAGTTTCCAAGGATTGTAATAAACTTCTTCTGATACCAAATATAACGCCCCAACCCCAGAGGCCCAGAGTTAGTGCATTATTATTTATCATTGACTAGATCCCAAAAGATCAGGTCTCGAAAGAATGATTAGTTTAGTTTCCTTGTAAGTATAAGATACATTAATAAGGTTAGAATTACATCATTAAATGGAAAACTACAACAACATTATTTCCATAGACAATACATAGATCCCATAGACTATCCCTACAGGTCAGTCATAATATACTTCTTCACATCCTGGAAAAATAAAACATAGCACGGGGTGAGCTCAAATTCTTAGAAAGGATAAAAATATAGCTGAAACCTTCATAAAAAATTAAAAAAATTTAAGGCATTGTATAATACTAAAAAAAGCCTTTTAAACTTGAAATTCATCATAATATGGAAAAGATAAAATAAAATGATTCCATTTACTTATTCACATTGATATTCTACTATTATAATAATCAAATGCAATATCAATAGCCACTTTCATAATTATGGAATGCTTAATCCCAGACTTTCATAACCGCATAGTAAAGGCCTTGTGCCAAGACTATAAATAAGATTTTGTCAAGGCCTTACAGAAATACACTAGTTTGTCTCATGAGACCAACCAATGCATCGAGGATCAATAGCAAGCTCCACCCGTCACTTACTAAGTCCAATTCATTCTTCATATAAAAAGGTTGAATCATAATCTAAACATTCGTATTAAAACTAGCATACGAAATGTCAATATTTTAACCACAAACCATGAATGGCATAATAATAGTACATCCACAGTCAAACATATCTCATTCAATACAATATTGAATATTTTATTATAATAGATAAACCTCAATAGAGAATAATGAATGATATTGACATCGATGAAAATAATCATCATAACTATTTGAGAGAAATATTCCCCTTTTTCATGAAAACATTTTAAAGTCTCACTATTTATCAATAAGCTGTTTAAAATAGATTTTTGAATAAAAGTTTCCTATACCACTTTGAAATTTTTAAAAGAAAATTTAATTTTATGTCTTTAGTATTCATATAAATAAATCTTTAAAACCATTTTAAAAACATGGACATTAATCAGAAATATTTCAAAAAATGAATCATTAAAACATTTAAAATGAGATTTTAGTTAGAGTTCCTAACCAAATGAGAGACACATGAATACAAATAATTGAGGTAATAAAAACATTATAATATCATGAGAATAAATATATTTAGGATATACTATGTCAAAGTACAATATATACACCAAATAAAAGTGAATTGGCGTATAACAACAAAGAAGACTCATGGAATGTAAGTTGAGATGAAATCCCATATAAAGACTGTATCCTTAGGTTAAAGATAAATCAATGACATAATTATCTACGAAAAAATATAAGTACACTCAATATGATTGTATATTCAGTTTAGATCAATCAGAGAACATTCACAAATATTCTTCTAAAAACAACACCAATGAATTGGATGTCTAACTCAATCAATAGAAATTGAGTTAAAATTACACTTATATGGTTCATATCGATGACTTGAGAATTTTTCAATGTATTTATTATGTGTATCAAAAGTATATATATAGTAAGGGGAGTGAAAATTACTACAAAAATAATAAATAGTGATTCCCCACATAATCATGGGGTAAAATAATCAATAAAATATGCATAAAGACATATGAGTTGAAAATGAAATTTGAAATTCCCTTAAAAACATGGTACCATATGAAACATACATCACATGAATGATGGATCAAAAATGAAGTTTTAATTACTCAAAAATTAAATTATGTTACACAAAGAATACAATAATTGATAGTACATATGCCACACAAAATGAAATTGTGTCTAATATAGCAAGAATCTCACGAGAATAAAAAGTAAGATGAAAAACCCTTACTTAGTTGTAATCAATTGAGTTATATGACCAAAAGTTAATAACCACCAAATGAATCATAGTATACAGTTAATATAAATAAAATCATGATAACATATATTATATGGTATTACACAATACACCACATCCAATAAATAAGTGGTGAACAATGGAAATGTCACGGAATTATAAGTGAGATAAGAAACCCCTTACTTTATACTTTTCCTTAGTCGATGGTAGGTTATCCTACATTATAATGGTGAAGTTATTACTATTAAATTATAAAAGAATCATATACCTTTATATTATTTCATATATGATCTTTTTACATTTCTTTTTTAATAATATATTTGTATTATCGTCGTTTCAGGTGTCAACTGATTTGTTTTACTTTATATGATTTTTTAAAGAAGTTATGTTTGTAATGTATTGGATGTATATTATTCATATTCATAATGATATTATGAATTTGAACATTATTTTTAATCATCTAATAAAAATTATTCTTGAATGGATTACGATATGAGATGAATCTTATCGCGTTCGTGGAGACGGTAATCCGTATGTACAAACGAGCGACAATATCATTCTCATGATATTAAAATAATATATAATTGGATGGTATATCATATAAAAAGAATCATTATCGTCTTATTTTTATTATTTCCATTAATTACATTTCATTGTTATACCCATCCAATTGATAATGTGTCAAATAATAATTACACCACGACGTGGAGACGGTAAGCCGTATGTACGCACGTATGATGACATGTAATTAAAAGGACTGATAGAATAATGAATATGGTTGTAACATAATTATAATAACATTATAGTATATATAATATACTGGATTTATTATTTTAGAATGGAAAAAAAAAGAAAGAATAATTGGATGAAGAAAGGAACATGAAGGAGGTGATGAAATATTTACCTCTTCTTCGGGTTCTTTATTTTGATTTGATCAAAAGGGATACTTAGTGTGGATTTCTGACTAATTAAAGGCCTCTAGGATGAAGGGAGGATAGTCTATAGGGTATTTGGGTAGGGTTTGGGTGAGAAAAATGGCTTTGAAGGTGTGAATTATAGATAAGGGGAGTTCCCTTTTATAAGTTGAGTGAGGGGCACCTTAGGAAAAGCTAGAAATATTATTTTATAATAAAATAATATTCGGTATCTAATGACCCCAAAATAGATTATTTAAAGGATAAGGTGGGTATGGGTCTAAAACCACCCAGAAATAGGTTTTAGATCAGTTTTGGTTACTATATTAACCTTATTTTTTAGATTTAACTCTTAGTCAAATAGTTTGACATTTACAATGTCTCTTTGTATTTTTATATGATATGGTTAATAAACATAATATATACTTCCAAGAGAACCCCAAGTGGTTCATTAACAATACACCTATCCTTATAGAAGTATTTTTTCCTATACTTATATTTTTATGAATATAATATCAATTAATACTATAATATTTGTTTTAAAAATACTTTTATGTCAATTTTGACACTATTTGGTATTTTGTTGCTAAATTCATAACAACATTATTACTTCGAAAAAATTCATATAAACAACACTAAAATGATATATTGACCTATAATATTAGTGGAATTTATAAAATGTCTCAAATTTCATATATTTGGATATTTATTATATCAGTTATTTTAATATTTCATTAATTAGGTAATTACTGCATCATCATTGTGTTGTTAATAACATAAATTATTTAATGCCTAAAAAATATTAATAAAATACCATTATGTAGGAAGAATTTTTTTATAATTAATATTTATCGTCCAATTTATCTTTTGTGTAACCCTATATTAAAAATGGTTTAGTTATTAAACTTTGATTTTTACACTTTTAACTCTTCTTTGAATTAAATAATCATAAATGCCATAATCTAATCCAAGTGGACATAAAGGATCATATTTTATTCCTAATGTTGTTTTTGGTCGAATTACTCTTATCCAATATAATTAGGACATGTGTTAGGGTAATAATAATATCATTTTTACCCTTAATTACCCTATTTACTTTTAACCGTGTTAAATAAAAGTAAAAAAGTTACTATTAACAAAAAATTATTGAAATTTTATTTAAACATATTTTACTTACTGATATCAACCGTGACTCTCAAAATTTTGAAATTCAATTCACAGAAGTGGTAAAATTATGTTTTATTCAAATTTTCAAATGCTTCTAGTATGTTGGTAAAAGACGGTTAAAAAGTTCAATAAATTTTTTGTATATCTAAAATTTTTATAAACTGACTCCAGTGAATTTCATTGAACTTTTATAGGCATTATGTATCTATTTTTACCTAAAATAAATTTAAATAAAATAAATAATTATTTAAATAAAAATTTGGTTTTAAACTATAACTCAGTGTTTTTCATTATTCATCAAAAATTGAACGTTTTCATAAAAATACCAAAAATTCACCCAAAGAAAATTTCAATATTTTGAATCATAAAATAAATTCCATTTTGAATGATAAAATTTATAAAATTTTAAAAGGAGCGTATTACTATTCATTATTGCTAGTTTGATTGGTCGCGGTGTGTTAGAATCTCTATGTTACTTACAATTCAAGCTATTACATTATTCAAAGGGAAACATACCATGGAATCTTAGGGTATTACAACGACCAATAAAAATGATTTTTCCAAAATAACCCTTTATTCCAAATTAAAAGGGGTATTTCTCCCAAAGAATCCTTAATGATTTTATTATAGTATTCAAATATATTTCAAAACCTTTGTTTAATTTTATACTTTATTGAGATTGATATCTTGTGAATATCATCTAGCATATTTTATTAAATATTTTATGACCAGTTCCACTATAGATTTAAAATCTTGATACCATTTAACATACTACTCGTAGTTTATATTGATTATGTTTACATATTGGTGATTGTTATTTACATTTCATATGTATACATTGTTCATCTTTAACCACATTCATATTATGAATGAATTTTACTTATTAAGTGTCATGTGGGACCCTCTATAGCCCCATGATGCATTGGTAGGTCTCATGAGACAAAATAGAAATGGATTTTTCGGGGCTTTAACCCTTTATTTTCTAGTGTCTTGAATGAGGCCTCATTGGTATGTTTATGAAATCTGTAATATGAATTCCCACATTATTATTAGTAATTGTTTATCTATATGAATATTCAAATAATATAATATCTATGTCTAATCCTCATTCTCGTGTAATTATTTTTATGGAATTATTTTTTTACTTTTTCTCGTTCCATATTATGTTAATGTTTATGTTCTAATAGAATATATTATTAGTCATTCACCATTCATTTTTTCTTATAATATTTTCTTCAATATTACTTAACATTTATAGGAATTCGATCACACACATTTATTATGTTTTAGTTTTACCTAGGATATGAAGATATATATTTTGAATGACTTGTACATATAATATAGGAGTTATGGATGATTCTAATAAAGTTTATATGTTGATTTTCTTTTCTAGTTGTAATGAAAAACTTATTTTTTTATTTGGTTTTTGAAAACAACTAAACTATTCTTCATTCATGATGTAACATCCTTGTTTAATATACCAATGTAATAATTTAAGGCATCAACTCTGGGAAACTAGGGTCAGGGTCATTATTATTGGAATTATATGATGTTTAGTAGAAACCATAGAATCTAGAATTATTGAACATTGATTAGGGAAAACCCTAAGGTAGACATTGAGGACAAAAATAGTATAAAATCCTATAATTTTGTAATGGATGATATTTTGTGGTTCCTCTTAGAAATATATCCATGTATGGATAATAGAGGTCGACATGGTTCTAGAAAAGATGTACCTGGGGGTAAAAACTCAAAAAAGGTTTCATAGGCCTGACTCCTAATTACATAGTACTTGTCAACAGTCCTAACTATGCACCTGGTTTGACACTCTTGAGTGATTATATTAGAATAATTCACATTATCTTTATAAACCATTATAATAGATTTTAAAGTTAATATTTCCCCAACAAAACCATGTATATGATTATTTTATTAATTATACATAAAATTATACATTTTATTAATTTTTTTAGTTATATATTATTCATAATTATTGATAACATAATTTTGTGTATTTATTTTTTTAGACATTTATTTCAGTGGTGGGAATAGAAACCATATCAATGTGTGTATCACATGAATGAATTTCCCTCCAATAAAATATAGGGGTATTGTTACTGGAGTTATGAATGGTGATATTTAATTTATAACTATACTGAGATAGATTAATCCAATTATATACAATAACCTTACAAATATAGACCATCCTGATCCCCAATGAGGAAGATAAAGGTTAGACCACTTTATGTGACAATGTCCTCCATCATTAAATGGGACTACAAAACCATTTGTATTGGTGTAGTGGGTAAGTTCCGTAGTATGCATATTTCTCACTCTGGGATGTAATGAATTGGAGAAAGTTATCATGACAGTTTATCATACCTTGGGAGATTTTGATTAATGGTGGTTGCTAACTCAAAACATAAAGGAGGAGGAAGATATTGAAAATATGTAATGAAAATATTTTAGTGAAATTTTTAATGAAAAATATTTTCCTCACGAAAAGTGAGAGGATATGGTGAGGAAATTCATGCGTCTGAAATAGAATGGGTATGGAAATGATGTAATGTTTAAATCCAAATGTTCATGGTTATCATGTTATGTCATGAAATAATTACATAATCCATTGAACATATTGATTTTTTATGTTCTTTTTTCAAAACCATTCCTTCAAAGGGCACTAGAATCCAAAAATTTATCATCATATGAAGCTATAGTCTCATGTGAAATTTTCAAAGTGAAATAATTGTCTATGAATTATGACTTTAAGGAAAAATTATTGATGAAATGGGTGGAAAAGAAATAATTGATAAAGGGAATAACAAAATAGGTAATTTTTCAATGTGCGATACTTGTGGAATGAAACAACCGGGTGCCTACTTAAGTAGAATATGATTCTGTTATAAGTTTTGAAAAAAAAAGATCACCAAACCCATGATTTTAATGGGAAGAAATAAGATATCATTTTTAAATTATAAATTTGATATTAAATGGTACACTATAAAAATTATTGTCCAATGTGTAAAAGAAACATTCTCTTGAAAATGGTAATCGAAAAATTCCAATCTAATGTGATAAGAACTATAGAGGTTGATGTTCATAATGATGTGGTGGAAGATACTTTAATCATTTCCTCAAACATATAAAATTCGTTATTTGATTCTGGATCGTTTCATTCTTCTATATCTTCCCAGTTTTCCTTGAAAATTAGACAATTCCCTTATCATTTAATAAATGATATTTCAGTGAAAACTCTATAGGGAAATGTCATGTCATTAAATATATGTCGTCATGTTCCCTTTATAACACATAAACGTACATTAGTTTAAAACCTTATCTTCATACCAATGGTTAATTTTTATATAATCCTTGTTATAGAATAGATTTAAAAATATGATTTTAAAATAAATTATAAGAATAAGGAAGTTACAATTTTCAAGGAAGATATAGAATTCTTTATCTTTAGATTAGAAATATCTCCATCTCGTTCTAATCTAGATGAAAATTCCATAGCCGTTTTTTGTAACTGTTAGTGAGGAAGATAAAAAATCATCTATTTATCTTTAAATTGATTATGTACTTATTATGGAAGAATATATTGATTTATTTTCAATATATTTACCTCAGCATCCTCAAGAGAAAAAAATTGAAATTTCATTTGATATAATACCTGATGAAACACCAATATCAATGACTCTTTATAGAATGGACCCCATGGAATTAATGGAAATGATGAAATAACTAGATTTTTTTAGTACAATGGAATTTATTCTCCATTGTGTTTCTCTATTGGGATCCCTTATTCTGTTTGTCAATGAAAGAGATGAATCCATTAGGGTATTCATTTATTATTGTGAAATAAATGATATTAAAAAAAGAAAAAATATACCTAACATCGAATTGATGGTCAATGTGATCAAATTCATAGACCTAGATATATTTCAATGATTGAACATTGATATGGATAATATCAATTGCATGTGAGGAAGGATGATATTCCAAAAACAACATTTCAAAATAAGTATGGACCTTATGAGTTTTCAATAATTCCATTTCGATGGAGTAATTCACCCTCTATTTTCATAGATCTAATGAATAGATTGTTCTAGTAATATGTTGAGGATTTTTTTGGTCTTTAATGTTCATATATTATTATATTTTCAATGTTATATGGACTATGAGAACCACTTTAGGGTTGTTCTGAAGACACTTAAAAGAAAAGAGTTTTATGGGATATCTAGAATGTGTGAATTATGGCTTAAAATACTTTCTTATCATGGACATATTGTATTTAAGGATTGAATATAAATTGATCCTACAATGAAAATGGTAGTTTAAGAATGGCCAACACCGACAAACATAATCCAGATACGTAGTTTCTTCAGTTTAATAGGTTTTTGTCGGTGTTTCATTCACAATTTTTCCATATTTGCTAACAGGTTAATCAAGTTTACATATAAAGGGGTTACGTTCTAATATAAAAAATAATGTGAATAAGTTTTTGAGGAATTAATAATGATGTTACTGAATGATCTGATCCGAACTCTACCATTGGTAAATGGTGGGTATTTTATTTATACTGATGTACAAAACTATCTAATCCATGATCTTCAGTTATCTATTGTAATTATTGTTCAAAAAATATGGAGACACTATTATTAAATAGAATGTTGTTAGAAATACACAGATCAAAACAACATGATATATACATTATCTAAGAAGGAAATCAACATGATGAAAATGTGGTGACTAGAACTGTCCAAGGATTATGATTTTTTAATACACTACCACATAGGGAAGGAAAATAATGAATCAGATACATTGTACTTGATTGATCAAGATGTTTTGAACAATATGTGGATTGAAAATGATCATGTGTACATGGATCTAGAAAATATGGATATGGGAATTATCAAGGAAGAAAAAAATTTAATATTTTTTCAATTAGTTTCCCAACCATATTTATTTGAAAGGATTAAAAGTTATAAGTGTAATGAAGAAAATCCTGAAAATAAAATTATATTTCTAAAATATTAGAAGTTGGTAGACTTCTTGTATGAAGAGGGAGTTGTTACATTTGGGAGGAGGCAAAATTTCCCCTCTATCCCAAAACTAAAAATAGATTTATTTGATGATTCATATATATCAAATTTCTATATACACCACAGTATCATGAAGATGTATATAGATGTGAAAGAAAAATTATGGTGGGCTAATATGAATCATGAAATTGCTCATTATGTTTCAAGATGTTTAGTCTATAAGTAGGTGATGGTTGAAAGAAACCATCCTAGAAGATTTATTCAATATCATCATGTTCTTACATGTAAATCGAATGATCTCACCATGTATTTTGTCACTGGGAAACCATAAACACCCAAAATTATTGGTGCAATATGGGTAATTTTTAATCGACAAACAAAATGTGCACCTTTCTTCACTATAAGGGAAACTTTTCCAGTAGATCTCCTTTCATGACTCAATAATAATTAAATTTTAAGACATAATAGAGCACCGATTACAATTTTTATAGTCAAGATCCATGATTTACATCAAAATTCTATAAATGTTTTCAAAAACATTATATACCGAGCTTCATTTGAGGACTTCTTATCACACATAAACTAAAGGGTAGTCTAAAAGGACCATTAAAACATTATTAGAAATGTTGAGATCATTTTTTCAGGATTATAAAGGTTTTTATGGTAAATATTTACCTATTGAATAGTTTTAATACAGTAATATTTTTCATTCAAATTTTCAAATGTCCTCATATAGCGCATTGTATGGAAGGATATATCGCAGACCAACTTTTTGGGATGATGTTTGTGAAAGTAATCATAAAGGCCTACATCTTGTGCAGAAAGCAATGTAAAGAATAAGAATTATTCAATAAAATATTAATAAATCTCATAGTATTCAAATTATCTATGTCTATATTCTATTTAATGATTTTGAGTTTCTATTGGGAGATCATATTTTTCTGAAATTGTCTCAATGAAACGGTGTTTTATGGTTTGTTACGAAATGAAATCTCAATCCCTGGAAAGTCAAACCATTTGAAATTCTAGAGTGATTTGGATCATTGGATTATTTTTTGTAAATTCCACCTAGACTTTCCAAGTTCATGATGTGTTCAATATCTACTAATTAGGTAAGTACATTCTAGACCCATCATTTGTCCTAACTTATGATGGACAATATTTGAAACTAAATTTATTTTATTGTAATGACCCAATCATTATTATGGACACTATAGAATATGTGACAATCAAAAACATATAAGGATGAATTTTTATAGGAGTGGAGAATGTAATGAACCAAAAGTCTATAAATGGAATTTCCCTTCTTATAATTATATCATATTTTATAAAAAACAAAAAATCACATAAATATCACAAAAAAAACATTATAAATAAATAGTATATGTAATAATTGGTATTTCATTTAGTGAATGATCCTATATTGATGAAAGAATAAAATCCCCTTAAGAATTGTAATATGAACCTTATGAATAGTATACTAATCAAATGAAGAGTAACATAACCCATTAAAGTTTAAATAAACTTTATGCATCTTATAAATAAACAGAAGATATAATTATGTCATTCTATAAATAAATAAATATTCTAAAAAATTATATATTAACAGCTTGTTTTTTTATAAGACATAAATATTTAATTACAATTTCATAAAATTATTTCAGAAATTAATATTTTTTCTTATGATTTTAATATAATTTAATGATACCTTAGTAAATATTTCAATTTTTAATAAAAATAATTATAATTTTAAAATGTATATTTTTCTAGTAAATGAGATTATAATTAGAAATTAAATTTGTCATATTTATAAAATTATTTTCTAAAATGGTGTTCATTTTTTATTCTTTATGCCGAAAAATGGTTATGGTGAAGTTTTGGGATTTTTTTGAAAATAGTAGAATATTTGGTGAATAGTGAAATACAATAATTTACAGTATATATACATTATAAGATAAATACACTATTCCATAATTAATGAATGATGTAAGAACATTAATCATTGAAATAACTTAATTATTTTAACATATTTGGTGATAATTCTTAAATAATTCAAAATCAGGAGACAAAATAATTAACTAATGAATAAAATATTTAATAAATACACCTCTCGTCCACATTAAATACCACCCTCACCACCCCTTCCCCTCACAATATCCATGATTTTATACTTTTCAAAATTTAATCAAAATCATCTTTCAAACCAACTCCACAATTTAAAAGGTCACTTGATCTCAAAAAATAAACAAAAACTAATCCCCTTAAGGAGGTCCTTAAGGAGAAGATAATCAAGTGGAAAAAACCTGTCACATTTCTCTCAATTTCATTTCATGTTATATTATTTTCATTTTTTTCACCTAACCTCCCTATCCCAATGTAAAAATATATGTATAGAATATTATATATAATGCAATTTTATTTTTTAAATGAATAATACATCATCAATTCAATTTCACCTCCTTTTCATGTAAAAATGAAAACATCATCCGATGTGTTCTCATTTATCGCATTCATGGATGAATAGTTCCCAATTTCTTTTAGCACCTTCATGGATGGTCATAAAACCATTTTTTGGTTAAAAAATAATTAAATATGTATTACATCATATGTAATGTTCTGAAACCATTATATATACATGATGTTAATAAATAATACAAAACTACTTTATAGTGATGGAAAAACCACAAAAATAATCTAAATTATTATCACTAACATCTTATCTGATGATTCATCCTCAGCCTAAGTAATCAAATAACTAATATGAAAATTGAAACATTTTACTATTAATAAATAAAATATAACTTAAATTTTGGATATATATACCCATTTTACCTTGACATTCAAACACTTATACAAGTAAACTAATCTTGAAAACTATGGAAACGAAAGCTCCAAAACGATATAATTATAACTTATAACTCAACAAAACGACCAAAAATGAACTTAATAAAATTAAAAAAAATTAAATACTTATAATAATGTTTTGTAATTAATTAAATAATGTTTATAATTTGTTTATCCTTGACATTATGGTCAACATTGGAACACTTTCTATCATAAAGTATGGGTTTATTACCAAATCTCTATGTATATTTGGGTTATTCTTTCTCCCAATATACACCAACATAATTCCTCGTTATTTTTAGATATTTATTCCAAATTATCTGTATAAATTCAAAAAACATGTATCTTTATCATTTAATCTTTCTTTTATGGGAAGATACATGATTTATAAGGTTTTTTCGCTATTATTCTCAATAGGAAAACTCGATTAAAGGGAAATTCTCGATTTCTTACCCATTTGCATGTATGATTAAAATTATATTTTAAGAGGCTATTGTTTATATAAATTGATTTTCATTCATGAAATACTATATATTTTTATTTATGGTTGTATACAAATATAATATGAAAAATAAAAATTATTTTTCAACAAAAAATACTTTTTTAAGTAAAAAGTGTATTTCTCTGAGGAATTCCTAAATGATTTTATTATAGAACTTTTAGTAATTTCCAAAAATCTATTGAATTTTAATTTTTTTGAGGTTGATATAATTTGATTATTTTATAAAAAAATTTATTAAATGGTTTATTATTAGTTTGACTGTCGATGTGATATCTTAATACCATTCACCAAACTACTCAGAATAGTAATTGCTTATGTTTACAGATTCAGTAATGTCATTTAATTTTCATAAGTATATGTA
The DNA here is from genome assembly GCA_963277665.1 of Viscum album. NCBI lineage: Eukaryota > Viridiplantae > Streptophyta > Magnoliopsida > Santalales > Viscaceae > Viscum > Viscum album. The sequence continues at coordinate 317,178,275 of OY728129.1, forward strand.
TTTTCTATTTAACACTGTTAATATTAGTAGTAAATTTGATATATTATGTGATGTGTGAGTCCTTATATATCCACTCTATGCATCGATGTGCCTCATGAGACAAAACTGTAATAGATTTTGGATGAGTCTTTATCCATTTATTTTCAGGTGTCTTTAACCATTTGTTTGTCGATGTGATATCTTAATACCAGTCACCCTTAAGATGAATTTTATCACTCTACTTCATGTATTTTAACTTCATAGGTATTTGAAGAAAATTATGTCCCATGGAATTTGTAAGACTTTATTTAAATTATAAAGAAACAACCAAATAATATGAAATAATTGTTTTTATTATTCTAGTCTCCAAGACACTATTACTTTAGTTCATTAGGTTATGTAGATTTGTGTGTGTAATAATTAAACCATGATATCACTACATTATTTATAGTTGATTATCATTGGGTACATCAGTTGTTATCAGATGAGATATTAATCATTTGGAATATTTGTATGAGAAAATAATAGACAAAATACTAAATATAATATTAAAACAACATCCTAATATTTTTTAAAGTATGAATTAGGTGGTATTTTTAGCAATATATCCTTGTGTGGAAACTAAAATTTCATCTATCATTAGTAAAACATCATCTTGGAGTAGTTACCTTGAAAATATTTATTTGAGAGAAAGTCTGAGTGATAAATTTAGGTCATTGTGAATGAACCCTTACAGCACACCTAGTGTGACACTCTTAGGGGATATGATTAGTTTAATTCACATATTTTTTATCCACCATTATAAAGTTTATGGTAATTATTTTAACTTGGATGCTCAAGGAAAATATAGTATGGAAATAATCATAGATAACCATGATTTAACCATATAGATATTGTAATGAAGAATATACTCATTTTTTACTTATTTATCCAATGATAAAAGTTTTATAATTTAAAAGTTTATTAATAAAAGTATCTCCACAATGAAATTTCATCCATAATCGATCTATTGGTAATAATATGGAACTGATATAATGTTGAATGTACTAGAAAATATAGTTATCTTCTAAATGAGATAGGAATTGATGTTTAAAATATCATGTAAATTCTCACCCAACTCTCATATTTTATGAATGATAAAAAAAAGAATGTGGATATCCCAAAAATACCAAAAAGATATCATATTTACATTAAATATTTTTTATTTAAATATATACCATCCATTAATGATCTTTTATACCCATTGATTTATTATTAATGGATTGATATGTTGGTAAATATAGTTTCTATACATTAATGATTAGAGTGTGATAAGGTCATTTTGGTAGACTATTAACTGCAATGTGAGGTTGACCAATGGTGAAATCTAATTATAAATAAAATATCATGGGAGTAATTCAATTACATGAATTGGGGGAATTTAAAGTGAATTTTTTTCACTAATAATTTCCCATAAACTCATTTCAATAATATAGTGTAATAATTCCATGAATTCAGAAAATCGAAATGGTTCTATAGTATATTATAAATCATAATTCTTGAGGAACACATTGAATGAATAATATTCTATTTCTAGACAATAAAATATGATAGAACAATTATTTTTTGGATTAAAACCAATTCGTCGAAAAAAAAATTAGTAAGTAAATTTGGAATTTGTGAGAGAGTTATTTGGTGTGAAAATAATGTTAAAATGGATTATGGGGACATAAATAACTATTGATAAAAGAAAAAAATATATATAATTAAAAAATATCAAATGAACAATTTCATGGGGGTAAGAAATTCAAACTAGACACATGTACAAATGTAAAGAGAAAACACTTCAGTAATTTCATTATTGCTTCAAGGAAGTGTTTCTATTGTTGTAAAGAAGATGATATTGCTCAAGATTAATAAATAAAAATAAAAAACGAAAAATAATTCCATTTTTGGGAATGATGTACCTAGATGAGGCTCTCCCCACTCTTCAATTGATGATTTTTTTTAATTATTGGAATTATGAATATCAATTCCCTAAAAATCGGCTTAATAATGAGAAGAGGTGGCAATAGCCTCAAAAACCATGGGGTAGAGAGGGAATATACAATTACTTTGATAGGGGTGGTCTAAAATAATTATGTGGTGAATATTATACTCATTCTCCACACTATAACCATGAATGCCTTGGTTTATTCTTGTTTATTGTATTCTTTTATATATTATCAAATTGTATAGAATATGGGTACACCGCCATAAAAATTGGATATTGATCTATCAATGAAAACACATGCTAGAACGCCAAACAAAATTAATGAATAAAAGTTATCTCCCATCAAGACATTTAGTAACATACTAGAGAAAATTCTAGATCGTCTCCCATTATTTATTTGAAACAATTATGGGAATTGAATATACTTTCTTTATATAAAACTCATACCCACTTATGAAAAATGGAAATATCATTTCTTATCTATAATAATCCAGTTATTAAGAATCAATTCAATGATGATATTTACCTTTCTTAGAATAAAATAATATAGAATAGACCATTATACTATTAATAATGGGTTCCTAGCCCGTAATATCATAGTGGAGGTCAATATTGGGAACACTTCTATAATTTGGTAATATGTACACATATTTCTTAGGAATTCTGCATTCATCCCCCAGAAGATGGTGTTATATTCTCAGTACATCTCATCGCTGGATTGTTCCATATCCCTAATAAATCATATGGAAGGTATATGGATGAATTTTATGATTTAAAAAATTTATTACAAGAAAATATATATTATATTTTTATACACTCTTCTTCTTCCCTATGGGGTCCACCAGTCCTCTTTCTAAAAACTAAGGATAAACAAATATCTCTTTGATTATTTTTTAATGAGATTAAAAAATGAAAGATGAATATAAGTATCCCCTACACAATATTTTTGACATGTTTTTTCAACTAATATGATCTCGTTTCTTCTACAAAATTGACCTCTTGTTTGGATATCGTCAATTGAGATTAAAATATGATCATATTCTGGATACCTCATTTTAGAAAATTTATGGGCACTATGAGTTTGTAGTGATGTCATTTTAACTTACCAATTCTCCCATAATCTTTATGGATCCAATGAATAGTATCCTAATATATTACCTACATCATATTTTGGTAGTCATTAGAGTTGATATTCTTATATATTCCAAAATAAAGGATGATCCTGATGTTCACTTAAGGATTATGTTGAAAACCCTTAGGAAGAAGTGATGATACACCAAACATAGAAAATTAGATGAATTTCTATAAAATGTATCATTATTTGTATATGTCATCAAAGGGGGGTTATATCTATAGATTCATCAGATATAAATTTTATTTAACCATGGAATAATCCATCAAATTTGACAAAAATACATATATATCATAGGTTAGCTAGGTATTATCGATGATTTTTGAAAAAATTACTATGGATATAAAATCCATTAAGCAAGTTAAATTGTAAAGCAATCAAATTATTATAGTAAAAATAATGTGATGGAAATAAAGAGAATAAAAAATTTGGTCACTACACATGTCATTACATTACCCTATAATGGTTAATAATTTTTAATTTATAATGATTCATCATTAAATTGCTTGGGATATTACCCCATTAAAAATTAAAAGGTAATTTCTTATGCCTCCCATTGATTAAAAACTCATGATCAAAATTACGGGTCAAATGTTCTGGAATTACCAATGTTGATCATTGTACTACAAATTTATAGACATTACCATGATTATGATAGGTGTGATATATACACTGATCCCAAAATCTAGAGATATATCTTCACAAATAATTAGTTAAATATTCACTAAATGATATGGTATGATCTAATCAAATATTATGATAAGTCGATACATTAACTCCCTTGAAAAAAAATAACGAAACTAGTTATCTATGTATAAAAATCATGGTAGATTTTATATGTTTTGTGTAAAAAAACCCTATACTTATAGATATATTAAATAAAAAATATAGAGTCAAAATGGTGGGGGGGGGAATCATAGGTTTCCCATGTTTCAACTCAACCCACTATTAATGTAATGATAAAAACCCAAAATTATAATGATGAATTATAATAGAATGAAGATAATATTATTTTGCTCAACTTTGATAAATAATGTGTTTTAAGTTCTTGAAGTGGGATATGTGTGTCATCATCATAACAACTGAAAATTTGATTATGGATGATGAACATAGATAATCCTTCCCTATCCATTCTGGAAACACAAAGATGTATAAATATTTGAAACCAAACTTCTTATGGGATAACAAGATAAGGCAAATTTAAGAGTATATATCTCGATGATTTATATTTCAACAAGTTAAATGAGAGAGATAAAATGATAAATGGGTAATGGAACCATTATGAATAACTGTATTTAAATGGGAAAGCAACATGATTGATTTTCTCATAAAGATCCCAATGATATCTAAAGGTCACAACTCCATATTGGTTGTAGTCTATCACCATTCAAATTCAACACATGTTATTACAATAGAAGAGGATTTATCACAATATAATCTTGCCAATGTGTAAAATTTATAGGTTCTTATTCATCATGGATTCATATTCTCTACATTATTATATCAAAATATGAGTTTTACATAATGATTTTGGAAAAAAATAATCATGGTTTGGAGGTATAACTGAATCATAACATAGATTACCCCCCTTTGAAAGAAGTTTAACTTTAGTGGACCACTCAAACTCTAGAATGTATGAAATTATTTTTTTCAATGAATTTATATAGTTTTTTGGATCAATATATTCTACTCGTATATTTGTCATATAACACATTCTTCCATTTTAGAATCCAAAATAGCTCAATATGAGGCTCTGTATGAAAAGTGATGTAGGATTCTAACATACATGGATGAATTTGGAGAATGAAAACTAGTAGCGCTATCTATTATCCAAGAAATTAAAAAAAAGGTTAAAAATATAATTTAGGACCTAAAAATGGAATAATATTGTTAAAATATATTTTTCAAAAATCAATGAATAGATATGTAATTTTTAGGTAATGATATATTATTTCTCCAAATATCTTTATGGAAATGGGTTGTGGTATTTTAGAAGAAATTAAAGGTAAGACCTTTGTACATCGGTCCCATCTAGATCATTAATCATTTCAGGTACATTAATAATCACTTATAACTTCCTATGAACCATTACTAAGTATAAAATGTGTTACATGTGTCGATCATTAAATAGAACAAACTAAACCATCATCATTTACTAATATTTTAAGTTATAAAACTGAAACATATCCTATACTATAAAGAACAATAGATGGAGATCATTGATCAAAGAGATAATTTAATTTGGTATAGTACTAGCCAACTTGTAAAATATCAATGGATAAATCATATGATTGAAGGTATTTTGTTGGAACCATGTGATGTGATGAAATAAATGATTCCTCACTTATTTTTTTTTCATGTGATAAAATTTTCAAGATCAAATTGTTTTCAGGGGGAAGAATATAATGACACGATTCTTACCTCAAAAATTAAATACTTTTTTGATGTATTTCCCAAAACGCAACCTAGAAACCAAAAATATATATAATATTTTAATTTAGATGTAAAATATTGACACAAATAGTTTTAAAATTAACTAATATAATATTTACTTATGCTTAAAATTTATTTTTCAAAATGTATATTATTCATTTTCTATATAAATAAATATATATGTTTCTATCATTAGTTTCAAATGAATATTTAATATATGCAAAATTTATTTCTTAATAAAAAACCTTTTTCCCTAATAATTTTGAATTTTAATTTAATATTATGTTTATAAACATTAGGATATGAGTTTGAGAAAATTAAAAACATTTTTATATCTATTAGATATATTATATTAAAATGAATTTTTTCATATTTTTTGTAAATAATTATTTTTTAGGATATTCATTAAAATACTCAAATTATTAATATAATAAATTTTATTAAATTATTTTATAATACATTGAAATGACCTAATAAATATTCCAATAAAATTTTATATTATAATGTATGATAAATCATTTTTAAATACAAATTAATGTTTATAAACATATGCTCAAGATTTTGAACGTTTATATATTGATTATATGAATACTGTTTTTCAACTTTCTGTTTCATTTTTTATCTATTGATGAAATGCTGTTTTTTATATATAATTTTTTAATATTTATTATTATTTTAAAATAATTAAAAATAATTAAATTTAGTATTAAATCAAAATCATAATTCCTTTTTTTAGAAATATAATATTTTTTAAATAAATTGGTTTTTATGCGTTACCTATGTTAACATTAAGATTGATTTCTAAATTCATAGATAGATAAATTTAAAAACTAATTATTATATTTTTAAAAAAAATTATGTTTAATATGGGATTTTTATATTTTTTATATTAAATATAGATTGTTGTGATTAATTCTAATGACCGAATAATAGTGAAACAATTAATTTAAATTCATATTTGTCAATATTAATGATTTTATATTGATATACTAAATTTAAATAATTTAAATAATTAATCTCTTAAGATATATAAATCAAAAAATATATATTCTAACACTTAATTAATTGCTAATCCATATTAAATATGATTTAGAATCCATAATGGTCAAAATTTATTTTTCTACTAATGAAATTTTGCTACAAATTATCTATTTTAATTTAAAATATAATATAATATTATTTAGAAGTTGAGATTTATTCAATAGATGTTAAATGTTTTTCCCATAACCCCCAAATGTTTTTAATGGGTTATGTCATAAGTTTAATAAAACAAAAAATTACAAAAATGGAAAACTAGTTACCTTGTTTGAAATTAAAAAAGTAAACTGAATATAATCAATGCCAAAAATTAAATAACTGTCTATAAAATATATAAAAAATAATTCGTGTAAAATATTATACCTATAAACACTCCATAATCAATAACATATAATCTTTTGAGACATTTACCCAATAGTATTGTCACCTTATTATAGAAAAATGATTTTTCTTACAAAAAGTGAAATTTCTCATAACTTGTAAAAGGATACCACTGCCACCATTCAATGATACACCTATCCTTAAAATTAATCTTTTAAACTATGATGTTTTAATCCCCATAAAATCCTATCATATAAATGTAATCCCTTGGTCACTCATTTTTAGCCTAATCCCTTCGATTTCTTTGGAACATCCAAGAGAAAAATAAATTATCTAACGTTAGTGTTATCTCCCTTTGAGCTATTATTCATAATCATACTCTTATAAATGTTTTATCTCTATAATAATATAATGAATTATGTATAGTTATAATTATTTTATTTTTTAATATTTATTTTGTAATACTAATTTATTAATTTATATACACATATAAAAAAATTACATCATTAGTAAGTTACACATACTATCTCCAACACAAAGTGGTTGTTTAATTAAACTTACTTCCATAGATTATTTATGTGATTATTTATAAATATATTAATTTTTTTTTAATATTGGTTATTTTATGTTTTTATGATTTCTTTTTTAAGAGGCACACAAATGTATAGATTATGAGATGAGTGGGACATGTGTCTCCCTTCAAAACATTTGGTAAAATATTTTACCTCATGATATAGATTTGTTATGTGAATAGGTTACCATGTATCTAGGTTCACAATTTTTGGTAGTGATAGTGTTTATATATACTCACAATTTTAATATTGAATGGGTTACAGGGTATCCAGGTTCAGAAATATAAGAAGTCATGTGTCTATAATTGTCCCAATTCCATTTCTATGGTTTATGGATCATGTTATATGAATAATGTTTTATTTTTGCATTCCATGGTAAAATTGTTATTGTTTTAAATGTTATGTTTATATTTTATTCTTATGGTTAACACTAATTTATTTATTTTTATATTGGATTACTTATTTTTCCTTATTAATTATTTTCGATATGTATATGATATTAACAATATATAATATGTTATCTCTTTATAAGAATTTTATATTACTTCTTCTTAATTTTTCCCATCCTAGTGATTCAAATTTGATAACAACCAATTTAAATCCAATTAGTTGATTAAGATTATGATGAAATGTTCATAATGATTAAAAAAATGTTTTCATTTTTCTAGTGTCCAAGACCCTAACCATTAGGTCCGTGGGTTTTGTTACTATTTATGGAAGTAATAATTTAACCATATTATCATTGTATTATTTATATTTATTTAGATAGGTTCAATAAAAAATTTTTAGCACACCATAACCCATGTTAAGTAACCTTATTGATGCCCATATGATTGAATGAGTTTCGAATGTTTCCACAACATCCACTTTAGAGAGAGAGTGGATGGCTAACAACTAGATATTCCCCTCTCTCCCTTTAGATTTATTATGGTTCATGATGGCCCATTATTGAATTATATATATTTGGGTTTTAATTGCTAGATTTTATAGTATATATTTTTATTTAATGACTTAGTTATTTAGTTTTTGTGTAGATGATTTGTGATGTTTTTACGTGTTGGGAAGAGTGTTTATGGTTTTTTACTTGATGTAAAATATAAATTTATATGATAAAGATGTGATTGAGGTATCTAATGGAATTATAAGGGACGTGTATATGTATTTTTTTAGGGTACTGAACTGAAATGAGGTGAGAAATATACTTAGATATAATGGTGATCGAAGATTAAAACATATGTCATTCGGGATTGATAGTTACTAGATCATGTGGAATTGGATAATTGGTACATTATTGATATATTATTTTCTATTAAATAACTATACCTAGTTGAATTATTTGAGAAGGTAAAACTAGTGAGGATAACTGGTAGTGGATCGGTTTTTCGTGTTACTTGGTTTTTTGGTTTATTCCCTGATGCGTTAAAATACGTATTCCACATTTTGATAAGATGTTTTGATGATTATCCTACTCGTTATATATGTATGATCATAAATTTATATATTCTAAAATTTAATAATAGAATTGGAATCAAATCTATACATTATCAACCCATGATGTTCATAGTGGGTGTTCGAAGGATTCATTCGTAGCAGGTTTTATTGAAAATTCATTTAATCCTTTATTTTATGTATGGAATAAAATTAATTTTGAAATATTAGTTTCATTTTATATTTTAGTATTTGGATATCATTCCTAAGAACCAGCTAATTTATACATTCAATTTCATATATATTCAAGGTCTCAAATATTAATAAATCTCTTTTCACAAGATGCATATTACCCTATGTTATATAAATTATATAATGTCCCTAGAGTATCCAATTCATAAAAATGTCATATTATGTTTCTTCTATGGTGAGAAACATGAAGTGATATGACGATATTGTAAAATACATGTTCTATGTTTAGAAGACATTGAATCACTATGTAAAAATGATTTGGGATATCGGGTATAGGGGATTATAAGACTTCCAGACTTATTATATTTATGTTCACCCATAATGATCATGATGTGATGATGTTTTGAGAATGAATCTAGCAAAAAGGTAATTCTGTAGGTTATATTTTTAATTGGATAGTTATTTTTTCAAAAAAAATTATTGGTCATTATACATTATATTATTATTAGTGTATATTGTGCATTGTACACATATACGTAGTATTGAAAACCATGAGGACATATACTCAGGGTGAAAGGGTGTGTTGGGTTCACCACATGTGATATAAAATTAATGAATAATTCAATAATGTATTTTCACTTTTATGTAAATGGATGTATATATATAAGTAAACTTGATCAGTATGGAAATATCTAATTATCCATATATCAGTGGTGATTATATAAATTTTTTCATTTTAGAATAGTAAAAAAAATATCTAGCATATGGGTTTATGAGACATGTGATGTAACTTTATTGATAAGATAATTAGAAAAAGATATTATCTTACACAGTGAGTGTTAAAAGGAGTTGTTATCATTGCTATATTTATGTATTTCTATATGGGTTCCTAGACGTATTGTTAGATGGTAATCACGAACATTGAGTGGGTTACCCAAATTCTATTTAGAAAGTGATATAGAGGATTGTACATTGAGTTTATTCAAAAAATAAGTTAAATTATATTTAATGTTGATTTTAGAATAAATATTATTTTCAGGTTCTATATAATTATAATTATTCGAGTCATATTGTTCATAAATATGAAGTAATAAATTTTTTGAAAGAATATATATGTGATTTAAGTATTACAGAAATATTTATTCATAAGATTAGTGAATATAATATTTATTCATTGAACACTTTACAAAACAAAGGAGACAGATGGGGGAGGCCCTTCGTGAAACAAGAACGAACCCGTCGCCGCGAGATGCAAACCCTAACGCAGATCTTCGCACTTTCGCTGAAGTTGTTGCCGGTAAATCGTCCGTAGACTCTACTGCGTATGCTGATGCGGTCCAGAACATTCAGATCAAACCAAAGACCTATCGGCATCGTGGTCAACTCTCCATCGCCTTCTCAACCGATGAGGTTAGTTTACTCTCCTCGGATCTCCGATTTGTCTTGGTTGGGAAGTTTCAATATAGAAGGCCATCGTTGAAATTTCTTCGATCTGCTTTGGAAGTCATTGGATTTACGGGATTTCAACTCGGTCTCCTCACTTCCTCGCACATTGTGTTACGATTTGATTCCGTTGAGAGCTATTATAGACTTTGGGCCAAACGTACATGGTCCTTTGGGGGCTGCCAAATGAGAATTCTTAAATGGACCCCCAATTTTGATCCTCTTGCTGAATCTCCAATTGTTCCTATTTGGGTTGGATTTCCTGGATTACCTTTACACTTATTCAAGCAAAGTGCTTTGTTTTCTATTTCATCACTCATTGGCTCCCCGATGAGACTTGATTATGCCACAAAAACACTTTCTAGACCCTCTATTGCAAGAGCATGTGTCGAAGTTGATGTCTCCCAACAATTGCCCTCAGCTATTTGGATTCAAAGTGGAGACTTTGGTTTTTCTCAAGAGGTGATTTATGAATGTGTCCCGGACTACTGTCATTTATGTTGCTGGTTAGGGAATAAATCAAGTAGCTGTGGAAAAACTAATATTTGCCCCAAAAATTCAACTTCAAAATGGATAGAAAAAGATAGAGGTAAGAAAAAAGTTGTGGCTGAGACCTCTGAAGGTGTTTGCATGGAAAGAGAAGATGAGGATAAAAGGGGTTTGAATTTTCAAGCACCTGGATGTCAGCTTTCAGATTTTGCGCATGAGGCTCTCACAGCCCATCCTCCTATTTGCATGGGTGAACCGCATTCATTGTGGATAGAAAAGGATAAAGGAAAGCAAATAGTTGTGTCTGAGCCCTCTAAAGATGTTTGTAAGGACGAAGAGGATGTAGATAAAATGGGTTTGAAGTTGCAAGAACCTGAATGTCAACCTTCAGAATTCGTTCAGGATGGTCTTGATGTCAACAAACAGCAAGAGAACCCTGTCTCTGTCAACACAGATCAAGAGGTTGCTGAAAAGGTTCAAAAAGATGGATCCTTTTGTAGTGGATCATCATCTGAAGAGGCGGATAAGCCTGGACAATTAGAAGAAGAATACCTGAAAACCATGGCTAGGAAAAGAAAAAAATCAGTGGTAGATGCTAATGGTTTCATCACCCCGAACCCAAAAAAGACTAGAAGACGTAAGGATTATTCACAAGTGGAAAGAACCATCAACACTAGGTTGACTGAAGCTAATAAAATGGTTTACCCCGGAAAAGAGCAGAGAGAATTAATTTGCGTGAAATCCAGCGTTGTTTTATATTACTTCTCATTTCAATTCACGGAAGAGGAAAAGCAAGGGTGGCTTGCTCATACGAGTAAGCAAAAAGATTTGTTGAAACAGGAGAGACAAAAATGGATTATCAATGAGGATCAATTCGAGAATACTATGAAATTCATTTACTTTGAGAGATTGAAGTTGAAAGCACCACTTTCTTGATGTTTGTTTGTAGACTTTCTGTGTTGCAGATTGGTGTTTTTTATTTTATGGTTGACAACTTTATAATGCTGCTTTTTGGTTTGGAAAGTGCACTCTCTACCTAGTTTATCTTGTTGCTTGCTGATGATTGCTTCAAGGGTGGTCTCTTGTCTGGTTTCTGCTGCAGATTAGTGACTTTTACAATATGGTTTGGCTCGGCTGGTTTGCACTTGCTGCTTGGATTTCAAACTATTTGCTGGTAGTTCCAGATGGAAGGAAAGAGAGTGTAGGAGGCCCATGGCAATTCATTGGACTTCTATCTCTTTTTGACCCACCCAGACATGACAGTGCTGAGACAATAAGGAGGGCTTTGAATCTTGGAGTAAATGTTAAAATTATAACAGGGGATCAATTGGCGATAGGGAAGGAAATGACAAGAGGGAAGATGCATCGAGTTTGCAAAGGTGCACCCGAGCAGATTCTCCATCTTGCACACAACAAGATGCTGATATATGCCCTTGATGGAGCATCTTTTTATTTCTTGATGGGAAGATCTTTGATGGCTGCCCCTGGATGGAAGATCCCTCTGCATTTTGAAGGTGCTCATTTTGGCTGTTGGCTTTGTTCTAGTTTGAGTATCATTGTAACCCTTAATTCCCCGCTGGAGTAAGCTCATTACTCCTCGTGTTTTGTATTGAACCTGTTTTATTTTAATAAATTCCTTTGATGGCATGAACTAGGAAACTAGTTCATGTCATCACTTTTCTCAAAAAAAAAAATATTTATTCATTGAAATAATGAATTTTAAGTGACATTTATTTACATATATTAACAACCATTATTTATGTTTTGATAAATGATGATAAGGATTGGATGACCGAGTTATGGGATTAGTAGAAATTATATAATAAATATTCCAAAAAAATTATATATTTATTTATTTAAAAATGATATTTAAATTATTTTTTTGGGTTCCACACATCATGGACATAAAAATAATAATAATAATAATAATGACATTATTATTATTTTTATTATTATATATTGGAATTTTTTTTGGATTAATATATTGGATAAGGACATTTGTGCAATAACCAGTTCTTTATGCAAGCTATATAAATCTAGTGATATCATTTATAGAGTTAGTCATTATTGGGTACAATATATACTCTCTAGATAATTCTCTCAACCCTATAGTGAACAACATTAATATTCCTTCAATAATAATGGTTTTAAATCCTAAACATCCCTCTAAATTCCCAAAGTGAACTAGAATAAATCCTCCAGTCCTTGAAGGAATTCTAGATTTGATTTATAGAAAATGATATAAAAAGTTATAATCATTCATGATAAATTCAGAAATTTATATGGATAAATTATATGATATGTTTATCATGTGTGGATAATTCTATATGGAATATGCACATTTATTACTATACATAATTATGATATGGCATGAACCGATCAATCTATTTGACAATGAAAAGAGAATTATAAGATGTGTTAATTCTCAATAATATATATTTATTATAGATTATATTTGAAATAACCCATATTTGAATATTTTATGTTTTCTTTCATTATGTTTTAAGGACTTATATAATAACACCATTGAAAATCCATTTTTAGCTGCTCGCATGACCACTTTTTCTTCACCCCATAACCTTCATGTAGTATAAGAGAAGTCACATGTTGGTTTATAATTATTTGTTAATCATTGAACGAATTATACATTTTTCATTTGTTTTTCATTTCTATATTTTCATTATTTATTAATGAAAATGAGATATCATGTTTGTTAACCATTGTATAATGAAGAACAAGAAAATAATAGATAAAGAAAATTTGATGATCTCATAAAAGGGGTAAATAGACTCTGGCTAGATAACATAGGACATCGTGGAGTGTGACTAAAATTTCATGTCATGTACATAAATTCACAACACCAAGATGAGTCACGTAAATCATGGAACATAATGTGGGTGTATATAATGAACCTTCATAACATATCGTAGGGTAACCAGGTAGATAGCATGTGGTTTTCGGTGTTAAACAATATGTATCTAGAATACACATTGAATAACCTCACACAGTTTGACACCATAGGAAACATGGAACTCAGGGGATCAATGTACACAAAATCTATTTAGTAAATTATATGTAATGAATTATTGTTTATCATTATATACCAATTGTAAGAACACACTGTTCAACAGAAATACACACCATATAACACATAAGATTCTACATCGATTACATATTGTGTCCCAAGGTATGTATCCCATATGTCCTCAGAATAGAGTACAAATCATGTATCAGGCCTTAAAAATTGTTTTAATCATACCCATTTAGATAAATTACATTCCAAACCTTGTTATAGAATATATAAATTAAATGCATGGGTTGAAAATAAATTACAGCATTTAACCAAACAACCCTACATGTGGCTGGCATGCACACCATGTGACATTGATTTGTAGACTATTGAATGATTTATGAAATTTTGTGTTATTTATAAACTAACCATTGTGTATAGAAATAATAAATTTCAATTCATTCCTATAAATTTCAATTGATATACCCTTGATATATTTAATTCAAGTTACATTAAATTGATGTCATGATTACTACATAGAATGACACATTCCATTATACACCCAATAATATCATCAAAAATCATGTATTCTATATATCAAGAAAGTACAAAGAATATAATAAGAACTATATGGGACAATATTTAGTTCATAAGGGAACACATAGTGTTCTCTCTAGTCCGTTTCAAGAATTAATTAATTTTAAATTTATTAAAAATTGCAGATGATGGGTATCTGAAAAATTGTTCAAATGAATATCTAAGATAAATTAATTAATTATATAATTATCAATATTGTTATCCATGTGATTTATATTAATAATAATTTAATTTAAATTAATGATATAAATTTTTAAAAGAATACTTGTTTTGTGAGTGGATGGTCATGATTTTGGCTAAACAATGTCTCTTTCGGATTTATATTAATCTATTTACTATTTATTTGTGATAATAATTTTAAAATTAAAATTTATATACATGTATCGTCCCTTAATAATTAATATCTATGGGTATATATTTCATTGGTACCCATTATGTAACCTCATACATGTGGTTCCTCTCACCTATGTGTAAATATTAATAAACAAATGACGTAGGTCCCAGGTGAGTGAGATCATCCAAGGTAGGGCTTAGAAGAAACTAGCCAATGAGATATATCAGTGAATAGGTGGAATTATATAACATAATCCATGATTGGTACTAGGAGTTTTTCCTCTATGTTTAATGGTTAGTTTTTTATCCTCTTGATAAAATAAACATTAGAAAAGCTCTTGATCATGGCACATATATTTATTTTTTATATTCCAAAGCATTATAAATTATTTTATTATATAATATATGTATATTCATTATCACAGTAAATAAATGAATAAAAAATATTATAAAATAAAATTAGATAAATGGATTTAGTGTAAATTAATTTTATAAATACAAATTAAATAACATATTAAAAATACACATAATATTAAAAGTCATTTAAGGTTATATAATAAAGAAAATTTATTAAAAATGATAAAAATACCTTATTGGAAATGTAACATCCCACCCTAGATTCCAATGAATGGTGCCCCTGGATGGCGAGGCCCAAAACCTCAAGCGTGCTTCCTCAAATACAAGTGGCTTCCGACTAGCAGTGAGGGGCTTCGATATGCACATGGGAGACTATTACCTAATAGATTAGAGTAGAGTACAATAATAGATATATAAAATATATCAGAATCAATGAAAACATCCAAATGGTAGAAAAAACCAAAAGCATAATCATGCAAGATAATTAAATATGGTGTGGAATATGACTAGTAATAATATGTATAGAAGATGATAGAAAGTCATGTTGTATAAAAAATTACAAATCATGTGAAGGGGACTCAATAATAAAAAACATGCTAAAAAATATAAAAAAACAAGAAAATCATCCGCAGTTAGGGTCTGGGGTATAGGTTCAGTCCTCTACTCTCAAATCCCTCCTAGAATGGTAAATCAAGAATTGGAAGCTATATAATTCCCTTTATGGGTGCCTAAAATCATATAGTTTACTCATGTACCAAAGGTGACGTAGTAGGGATTGGGATATAATCTTAGTACGGCAGCACCCACAGTGTCTAGTCCATTACATTTTATGTAATAATAAATACGAATTGTGCGATTATTATTTTAAATCAAATAAAAAATAAATAAATATTCCATTGGATTGGTATCTAGTTGGTGACCCGTCCAAAAATAATTCTTATACCTCTGCATATGTGTCTAAACTAAACGAATCTACAATGTTAAACTGAGATTGATTGGTTTTAGGTGATGGATTATTCCCAAACATGTGTCTGGGAATAGAGTAAATTCCCCTACATTTCACTCAAAACCATGGACTATTCTCATTTTAAAATCATTAGTTTTAACTATTTAATTAAAATTAAAACCTATTTATAAAATGTAACAAGATGCCCTTAGACCATCCAAGGGAATCATTAAATTTATTCCTTGTAACTATCATGGGGAAAAGTTCATAACCAAAAAAATGGATTTTTTCCATGGTGACCTCGGATTGATGTCCCATGTGTTCCTTTAAGGATGGTAGGAAAATAATAGTTCTATCATAAATTCAATTTCATTCATAGTATTGTATGTAGGGGAATGAGTCCCTCTCGAGGCAAGGTACATCAAATATTTCCTTCGATACCATTCAAGCAGTCTCCCATATAGTACTAGTATAACTCTTATAGAGATATAATTGATAACACTTGGTGATCATGTCTTAAGAATAGTTGATGTCACCCCTTGTGTTTTTATGATGAATTAAAAAATTACACAGAGAGGCATGAGATTCCATCCAAGTGGTCTATAAACCAGATCCCCTTGTATTACCATCAACATTATGGTGAAGCCTATAAATAACCATTAATTTAAGATAAATCATCATGAATTCCAATATTAGATAATTTCAAAAATTATATCACATTAGGATCACTATTCATGGAATGTCATTGAAAACATCCATTAAATTTACATAGAATAAGGTTTTTATCAGTTATCTAATTGTTTTAATTATACCATCTAACTAATAATTCGTGCATAACTTATAACACATGTTTGAACATTGATTTCAAATAAAATACGTCCAAAATGGATTAATTAGGCAATGAGACACCATAAATGGATTAATCCAAATTAGAACAAAAAGCCAACTTGGCCTCTAAATAGAATCACATTCAATGGGATATCATTACTCAATGAGATAACCCCAAGTGTTTTATTATCCACATTCTCAGGTTTCCAAAAGCATGATGAGACATGAATTTTAATTTAATTAATAAATTAGATGCGGAACCAGATAATCCTAGCCCAAAAAAATTCACAATTTATGAAATGTGGAAAAATGACAAGAAATAGTCATGAACACCTACCTTATCATTATAGATATTACATCATATGTAATCAGTCATTGATTCATGGTTGGTTAAAATAAAATGGTGAAACCATAAAATGACCTAAAATGGGGGAAATGAGATTATACCCAAATAGTTCAATTTATGGGAAAAGTAATTTGATATTGATTTTATAGGATTATAGACCATACCTAAATATGTTATTAGGATCTAATAGTGGATTAATAGGATGTCGGATAGTGTAGTTTTATGAAATTATAGATTGATAGGAAAAGAAGGTTCTAATGAAGGGGAAGGATTTTCAGCCACAAGAGAATAGTTGTAGGAAAGGATAAATTGTTCAAATAATTAGAGGAAAAATTGTTAATTTCACAAACCCCAACCCCCACCCCCACCCCAAAAAATGTGCACAATTTGGACACATGATTGGAAATACATGAACCAACCATTTTACATTCACATCTACAATGAAGAAAG
This sequence comes from Viscum album, assembly GCA_963277665.1. NCBI lineage: Eukaryota > Viridiplantae > Streptophyta > Magnoliopsida > Santalales > Viscaceae > Viscum > Viscum album. The sequence goes on from OY728129.1 coordinate 317,196,141, forward strand.
TCACATCGTTAAGAACACTGTTTGACTAACTATTCAAAAACCACGAGAACTATCTATGTACAAAACATTTGAAGACTCACACGACTATGTGCCTCAGGTCACATGGTAACATGCCTTGCGTTGCATGGTTATAGAAAACCATGCGGACCTAGGTGCTTACACTCCTTAGCCACATAGTTTTAATGAAATCGTATATGCTGGATTACATGGAATTCTCTAACTATGCTTCTCGGTCTTCAACATCTAATTTTGGGGCTCTGGCTCTAAAAAATCCCTAGATGCACAGATGTTCTCATAGGCACGATTTTTCATCATATTTATGTCCTTTTTAAGGAATTAAAAACAAAAAATAATGATTCTTACCTTTTATAAAAGCTTGGACCTTACAAAATCACCTCCATAAGACAACTCATCCCAGGGTTGACTTTTCTAACATAGTAGAACAATAATTGTGATGATTCCTAACCACTACGAAAGTACATTAGCCTCCCCCCTATAAGGTGTCTTCATGTACATTTCCATGTTTTTAGATCACCAAGACCACAGGAACTCATCTTCATTAGAGATCCTTTGATCTTCAATCTACGATATGTATTAGACAATACATGAATGATGCACCAACTTCTTACTTGATATCTTTATGGTTGAAAAAATGACATGGGTCAAAGTGATAATATCAATGCTGAGACACATGTAATACAACATTCATGTCATGGTACCTCTATAGTAACAACAATGGATATGCTACCCCATGAACATCTTTGTGATCTTGAATGGCCTGACATATCAAGGTGATAACACTCCCTATATTATGATTAATTTATGACCCTACTTGGGTGAAACATGCATAAATACATGATGTCCCTCCTCAAAATCAAGAGGTTTATGGAAACAATCTATATAATGATTTTTTGTGGAAAAATTTTCAGCAATATGCTTCTAATTCCATAGGAATTTCAATGAGTTATTCTGAATGAGACAAGGACCTAGTAGAGATGCCTCACCAACCTATTTATAGGATAATGGGTAACGGAATGGACTGCCATATATGTCTTCATATGGATCCATTTATATCAATTGCTATAAAATATTATTGTTGGAAAAAGTAACTATAGTAAAATTCTTCTCCCTAGAACCTTGAAAACTAGAGATACAGTACCTTAACAAATCTTGTAACACTCATATGGTCTGCTCATTCTTCTTGTTAGTATAATGGTGATATGAAGTACTCCACATCACATGTGAACCATGTTCCATTTGAAACCCTTTCTAAAACTGGGAGGTAAATATATATTCTCGGAATGATATGATTGAACGAGGTACACCATGATGTCACATCATCTCCCAGATGTAAATCATTTCGAGATCATCAATAGAGAAAGTCACTAAGTTTTGTAGAATATGAAAGCCCTGTTTTTATTACAAAATTACACATGATTTATTACATAAAATGTCACTTGATACAACAAATAATATCGATAGGTTTAGTGTCTTTGGGGCTTAGGATCATTACATAAAAACTAAAAACATGAAATAAAATATCTTTATTGAAAACATCCTTTACATGACCACAACATTCTTTCGTACTTATCATTGAATGGGATAACCTGAGGACAGGTATAAGAAAAGGGTGAGCTATAAATCTCAGTAAGGGAGTACACATGGAATATCATGAGGAGTACAATACATGTTAGGTAATAGGAATATCAATAGAGCATAAGCGAAACATGAACATAAAGGCATGATAATCATAACATGGAAATGTGGCAACAACACTTAAAATGAAATTTGAATGAGCCAAGGCTCATTGGACATGGAGCATGAGTAAATCCTCATTGCACATAAAGAATGGGTAAACCCTAGTTTCACTTGAATTAACATGATTCAACATTAATTTTACATGAAGTACCATGATACTATACTTTACCCAATGCATTGGAGCACTATAAGGGCGCACCCTTCTTAAACATTTCATTTCATGCATAAGTGTGCCACATGGATCATAAAACATTGATTCAGAAAAAATAATCATTTATTCCATGATAAAGGAATGTATAAGTCATACATGAAACATTATAATCCACAAGTAAATGTGCATAAAGGTGAAAAACCTTGATGGAGAAATGAGCATGGTCTTCACTACACAATGGCATTGGCTTAGAAAATTGGTGCAATTTCGGCAGCATAACGGTGTGACATAAGATTTCATAAAAAAGGTTGATGATAGAGAAAGGGTATTACACATCATATTTGCATGTAATGGACGGTAAGGAGGTCATATAAGTACATGTAACAACAATTTTAATGGAATTTAGGTTCATAATAAAAAATAATTTCTTGAATATAAATGAGGAGGGATAGTTCCTTTTGGAATTTCGGCATAATAACGGGTGTACATGGGAGGAATTTAATGGGATAGAAAGGGGTATACCATCATTAAAACTTAAATATGGCAGTATGAGAGAGGTTCTAAACCATACCACAAAATTCATAATTGAAATTAAAACGGGAAAACAACTTAAAGAAAATCGGACAAAAAATGAGAAAGAAAAAAAACACTTACTTGGAACTGTGCTTCCAAAGGCAATAGAGTGGCTTGTGAGAGGATTCATGGGAGATTAGGGAACCTTGGGCGGATTCTAGAGAAAGTAGGGAAGAGTTTGGATGAAATCAAAAGGCATTGAGTGAGGAGGAAGTGGGAGCATGTGTGGGTTTATATAGGAAAGGTGAGGAAATTCTTTATTATTTAGGTTTGGGACCCCTTATATTAAATTAATCCAAACCACAAAACATCCCATGGTTTTTGTCCATGTTTTTTTAAATGGGAAAAGGAATAATATATTTTATAAGGCCAAAGTCTGAACTTCTTAAAATAATAGGTTTGCTTATGTGGAGGTGAGTCACACTCCCATGGAAATTAATTTAAAAAGACAAGGTGTTTAATAAGTCTTGAAGGGTCCATTAATGCTTTTAAAAGTAACTCAAACAAACCCAAAATTACATTATTTTAATGTTATAAGATATATTGGCCTAATATAAAGCTTATAGTATTTTATTACATCACTATTGTTTCATTATGATGTCATAAAACACATTATATATTTCAACAGAATTTAATTTTTACCCAAAAAATTGACTGTCTCAGAAAATTATGAAAAATTCATTATTGGAAAATTTTGATGTCCTGATTCCAGAAATAACATTTATTTTATCTAAATAATTTTCTAAATATGTTAATATTTACTTTTAAAATAAAAATCGGAATTTATTGAAAATGCACAGGTTTTGACAAAAACGACTTTCAAGCCTTAATAAAAATTATAATTACATTTATAAAATTATAAGATCATTTATATTTAATAACAATAAATTTAATAATAATAATATTATTTTATTAAAATATTATTTAATTCAAAAATACCTTAATTTAATAAAATATAACTCTTAATTAAATAATAACTAAAAATACTATTTTTACTTTAAAAAATATTTACAATGTATCAATAATGACAAGAAGGTATATTTATTATTATATAAAAAAATAATATACATGAACATTGTACTATAGATTTGTCACATAACCCCTTAAAACAGCCGCATAAGACCTAAGAGTAAGGTGTGCTATGGTGAAATACTCTTGGGGTGGCTCAGATAACATCGCTCGAGTGGTAATCTCTATCAACTTCCACTTTTCCTGTAGACAGTCCCATTTGAGCTTGAAATGATGAAACTCAGCTTGGGCTTGGTCAAGAGAAATGCCCAAAGATGCCACCTCTTTTCCGAGCTCTGAAAAATGGGCTTCGTATAGAGAAATTCTACTGGATGAGGCCATTGCTTCTTTTGTATGAGTAAATTGGATTTGTTAAAGTCCTATATTTATACTAATCATGTGATCACTGTTAAACGACTATATCAGCAACAATCAAAATTATTAACATGAAACCAAAGAAGTTGAGATTTTATAAAACATAAAGAGACATTTAATTTGATCAAGAGGGATTTCCATTAATGAATCTTTGGGTCGTTAAAGTATTCCCCCCTTAAGAAATTTCTCCCTTGAAATTTTCCTTTTCCATCATTAAAACAGATGTGGGTAACTCAGCCTCATCATTTCTTCTAATTCCCAAGTCTCTTCTTCAAACATGGGGTTTCTCCACAACACCTTGATGAGTGGCATTGTCTTAATTAGTAGAGCTTTTTCTCTATGATCTATGATCTTCACTGGTTTGTACTCATAAGAAAGATCATCCTCCAACTGTACCACTTCACAAGAGAGTACATGTGAAGGGTCTGTTAAGAACTTACTTAAGAGGGATACATGAAAGACATCATGTACTATGGCCATTGTAGGTGGAAGTGCTAGTCGATAGGCCACAACCCCGACATGATCAAGAATCTCTAAGGGGACGATGTACCTTGGACTTAACTTCCCTTTCTTTCCAAACCTCATGAACTTCTTCCATGGAGATATGCATAGAAAAACCATGTATCCAACTTTAAAATCAAGGTCTCATCGACGATTATCTGCATAACTCTTCAATCAACTCTGGGCTACCTTGATATGCTGCTGAATGGTTCTCACATTCTCCACCATTTCCTTGACCATTTCTGGTCCGAAGAGCTTATGTTCACCGACCTCATCCTAAAATGCTAGTGTTCTGCACCTTTCACGATACAGGGCTTCATAAGGTGCCATTTCGATGCTTGAGTGGAAACTGTTATTATAAGAGAACTCAAACAGAGGATGATGTTGATCCCATCATCCTTTAAAGTCCATTGAGCATTCTCTCAACATGTCATCAAGTGTTTGGATAGTCAGCTCGGATTGAACATCATATTGAAAATGATATACCGTACTAATGTTCGGTTCAGTATTCAGAGCAAGTTGAAGACTCTTCCAAAACATAGAGGTGAATCTTGGATCTCGATTAAACATAATAGATAGTTTTACTCCATGCAGCCTTACCACATCCCTGATATATATTAGTTCCAGTTGATCTAATGAGAAATCCTCCCGAATAGCAATGATGTGTTCAATCTTTGTAAGACGATCCACAACAACCCAGATTGCATTGTTGCCTTTGGATGTCCTCAGATTTCTGGTGATAATGTCCATGGTGATGTTCTCCAATTTCCATTCTGGTATGGGAAGTGGTTTCATCATCCCCTTAGACTTTTTCCTCTCTTCCTTCACATGCTGGCACACCAGGCACATTGATGTATATTCATAAATCTCCTTTTACATATTATCTCACCAAATGTTTTCTCGGAGATCTCGATACATCATTATGCTCCTTAGGTGAATAGAGAAATTTGAACTATGTGAATCATCCAAAAGATCCATCTTCAGCTCCAGACATGATGGAACACATAGTCTTTTCCCAAATCTCACAATTGTTTCCTTATTAACATTAAACTCCGTGGATTTCCCCTTTTTGATAGCTTCCAATTTTCATGAATTCCGACATCATCCTTTTCATCATTCATTAACCTTTCCAAAATATACAGTTGAGCAATCATTTGTGAATGGATTGATGATTTTCCATTATTTATGATTCTCATGACCATCTTCATCATGTCTGAGAATATTGGATCCTTATCAATTCTCATCATTGATAGAATTGCTGGGTCCTTTATACTTAGGACATCTTCCACATTGTTCTCTTTCCCAGAGTGGTAATGTATTCAATAGTCACAATCCTTGATGAGCTATATCAATCTTCTCTGGTGCATATTAAGCTCTTTCTGTGTGAATGTATATTTAAGACTCTTGTGGTCAGTATATATCTCACATTTCTCTCCATAGAGATAATGCCGCCAGATTTTCAAGGAAAAGACCATGGCCGCCAACTCCAGATCATGCGTTAGATAGTTTATCTCATGGATTTTAAACTACCTTTAGGCATAGGATATAACTTTATCATTCTGCATTATCATAGAGCCTAGGCCCTTCTTTGACGCATCACTGAAAACAACAAAAAGTTCCCCACATGTGGGTAAAGTGAGAACGGGCGCAGCGATAAGCCTACTTTTCAACTCCTTGAGGCCTTCTCTGCATTCATCACTCCATGAAAACATTACTCCCTTCCGAGTTAGATTGGTAAGAAGGTTGTAAAATCATGATAAATTCCTCACAAATCGTCAAAAATATCTAGCTAACCCCAAGATGATACAGATGTCTGTTACCAATGTTGGCCTTAGCCATCCCTCAATTGCATCTGTTTTGGAGGGATCCATATATATCCCATTGCTTTTGATGATATGGCCCATGAATGAGACTTCCTTCAACCAAAACTCACACTTTTTGTACATTGCATAGAGCTTATCCATGCACAAAGTCTCCAGTACGGTTCTTAAATTCTCTTCATGATCCTCCTTGGTTTTGCATTATATAAGAATATCATCTATAAAGACAACCACAAATTTGTTTAGATAATCTCTAAAGACTCTATTCATTAATTCCAAGAAGATTTCTGGAGCATTAGTGAGTCCGAAAGTCATTTCTATGAATTCATAGTGCCCGTATATTGTGCGAAATGCAGTCTTGGGGATATCTTCCTTCTTCACCCTTACTTGATAATATCCCGACTGCAAGGCCACCTTGGAGAAGTATTCTTCTCCATGTAGCTGATCGAACAAGTCATCAATTCTTGGGAGAAGATACTTGTTCTTTGTTTTGATTTAGTTAAGTTCATGATAATCTATGCAAAGCTGCATTGACCAATCCTTCTTCTTGACGATGAGGGACGATGCACCCCATTGTGAAGCACTTGGGTGTATAAACCCTTTATCTAGATTCTCCTGTAGTTTTTTCTTCATCTCTTCAAGCTCTAAAATAGACATTCAATATAGAGTCTTTGATATTAGAAAATCCCCTGGTATAAGTTCAATTAAGAATTCAACATCTCTTCTAGGAGAAAGACCAGGTAGTTCCTCAGGAAAAACTTTAGCGAATTCCCTCACAATAGGCATTTCCGCAAGGATGGTTTCTTCCATGGACTCAATCATCAGAGCCAGAGACATGTGCTCATAGGGTAGTAATATCCATTATTTAGATGATGGAGCTAAATGAGATTCATATACCTCCTTAAACTTGTAATGAATCGAGGGTCGATTCTCCATATGGAGTGTGATTTCCCTCTCCTGACAATTTATGTTGGATCTATATAGAGAAAGCCAATCCATGCCAAGAATTGCATCAAATTCCACCAGAGGGAGTATGATGAGGTTCGCCGGGAAATTCAATCCATAGATTATAACATGGGAGGACTTATATTCGTGGGATGCAATGATAGCCGAATTTGTCATACCCACTGACATCTTCACTTCCATGATTTGTGGTGGTGCTGGGATTGTTCTACTAAACATTAGAAAAATAAAAGAATGCGTAGAACCTGAATCAAAAAGTATGTTCACTATTCATGAATGAATAACTAGCGTACCTGTCACCACATCGTTGTCAGGGTTCACTTTGGCAGAGTGATGGAAAAAGCTCTTCCTTGCTTCCTTGGAGGTTGTTGGTAGCCTTTAAAAAACCTTGTATCAGGGAACTGATTTTCAAAATGCCCCAGTTCCTTGCATTTGTATCATTGAACAACTCGTTGAGGTTCGAACGGAGCGTTCCTCTCCTCTGTTGTAGTCGTGGGCCTTTCTTTCAGACATTTAACAGCTAGGTTACCTTCTCTTCCACACCTAAAGCATTTTCTTGTCCCCTTGATATAATTTCCAGGTTGCTTCTTTCCGAACTTTTTTCAAGTGGGGTGCTGGATCTTCTTAGCACAGTTGGATTTATCCATCAGAACACCAGCCTTTATGTCCACCTTAAGCTTCGTATCCCCATGATAACCCTGTGATTATCTGATCTCCATTTCAATCTTGAGGGAACATTGGACAATTTCATCGTAGCTGTCGAAGTCACAGATCACCAATGCCTTCCATAGGCTAGGCTTCAGCCCACCATTGAAGCGGTCAACATTGCATTTGAGGGTAACGACAAATCCAAGAAGTGTATCGTGTAAGCCTTATGAATTTTTCCTTGTACGCTCCAACATATTCTTCATCATTTTTCTTGAGGGAAAGGAGGTCTTTTTCCATCTTAAGATGGTGGGTGCGTGGAAAATATTTATTGAAAAACATCTTCAGGAAATCCTTCCATTACAATGCATCGGTCTCCTCCTCAGGCTTTGTATTTTTTATCAACGTCCACCATTGATCAACTTCACCCACCATACGATAATCCTCCAGGAGAACCTTCTCTGGTTTAGAATATTGAAGGATAGAGAAGATCATTTCAATGGATTTGATCCATTGTTCAATGATCATGGGATCAGATGATCCACTAAAAGTAGGAGGCCTTTGTCTCATGAAGCTCTTGATAGCGACTTGTACTTTCATGGGGGGGGGGGGTTTGAACTTTCCTCTTGACCCATGTTTCTATTCAAATCTTGAGTTAACTGATAGAGAAGCGTGACAAATTTCACGATTCCCGCTCCCATTGGGTTGGGCATTGTAACGCCCCGACCCCAGTTACCCAGAGTCGGTGCATTATTACATAACATTGGCATGATCACAAGAAAGATCAAATCTCGAAAGACCGATTGGTTTAGTAGCCTTGGAAACACTAGATATATTCAAAAGTTTTACATTACATCATAAAATGAAAAACTACTACAATAACATAATGTCTCCATAATCCACACTCATATCCCCACATAATATCCCTACAGGTCATTCATAATTTACTTCTTCACTTCCTGGGAAAAATAAAACATAGAAAAGGGGTGAGCTCAAATGCCCAGTAAGGATAACAATATAGCAGAAACTTTCATAAATAAGAATAAACATTTAAGGCAATGTATAACTAAAAAAAGCCTTTCAAACATGAACATTCAACATGGTATGGCATAAATAAAATGAAAAAATTCCATTTACTTATTCACATGGATATTCTACTAATCGAATAATCACATGCAAAAATCAATAACCACTTTCATAATGTTGGAATGCATAATGCCAGACTATCATAACCACATAGTCAAGACCTCGTGCCAAGACTACAAATAAGATTTTGTCAAGGCCTTGTGCCAGGACACTAGTTTGTCTCATGAGACCTACCGATGCATCGAGGAGCTATAGCGGGCTCCACCCGTCACATATTAAGTCCAATGCATTCCCATATGAAAAGGTTTAAACATAACATAAACATTCGTATTAAAACTAGCATACGAAATGTCAATACTTTCACCATAAACTATGAATGGTATAAAAATAGCACATCCACAGTCAAACATATCACAAAACCTTCAATACAATATAGAAGTTTTGTATCATAATAAATCAACTTCAAATAATCTTAAAATCCATCAAAGGATGTTGACATAGATGAAATCAAATTTTTTTTAAAAGAAATATCTCCTTTTATTTTTAAATCATTTAAGATCCATATAAAATAAAACATTTTCTTTGAAAATATTCTTATAAGCTTGTAAGGGAAGCTTTGAAGATTTTATAACGGCGGAAAATAGCTGCACCCGCCGTATAAGTTAAAAAAAACATTCTTACCTTAATTCTGTCGAAAAGGTTAAAAAGGACCTTGTTTTGAAAACGATCAAAAGATTCCTTTATAAACCACTTATAAAAGTCAAAAAGGGTATAAATGACTTTAACTCATATTCTAGTAAATAGTAAAAATATTTTGAAATACATTTTTAAGAAACATGGATGTGGATGATAAAGAGATCCCAGTAGATTATTACGTATAAACAACCTCGGATAATGAAGAGATTGTAAAGTAAACCCTTACCTTGTACTTTTCCTTTGTTGGGGTAGTTTAACCTCCTGTATAATGGGGAAATAATTGTTATTAAATTATACAAGAATCATATACATTAATATGATATCATATATGATCTTTTAACATTGATTTGTTAATAATATCTTAGAATTATCGTCGTTTCGGGTGTTAACTTACTTGTTTTCTTTTATATGTTTTGTTACGTAAGACATGTTTGTAAAGGATAGGTTGTATATTATTCATATCCAGAATGATATCAAGTCTTTAAACATCATTTTTAAATCATCAAATGATAATTATACTTGAATGGATACGATGGAGAATGAATCTCATCGCGTTCGTGGAGACGGTAGTCCGTACGTACGAACGTGCGACAATATCATTCTTTTGATATTAAAATAATATATAAATGGATGGTATACAGAATCATTAACATGTTATATTTATTATTTACATGAGTTACACATCATTATTATACCCATCCAAATAATAATATATTGAATAACAATTACACCACGACGTGGAGACGGTAAGCCGTACGTACGCATGTATGGTGACATGTTATTCAAAGGGTAGATAGAATACTGAATATGGTTGTACCATATTTATAATAACATCACAGTATATGTAAGATACTGGAGTTATTATTTTAGAATGGTAAGAACAAAGAAAGAGGAAGTGGAAGAAGAAAGGAACTTGGAAAAGGGTGGTGAAATCATTACCTCTTCTTCGGGTTCTTCCTTTTGATTTGATCAAAAGGGATCCTTAGGTTGGTTTTCTGATCAAACTAAGGCCTCTAGGTTGTAGTGTGGGATGTTGGGAGAGTATTTGGGCAGATTTTTGCCGAACCAAAAGGCTTTGAAGTTGTGAAGAAATGAGAAGGAGGAGTGCCCTTTTATAAGAGGGGTGACGGGCACCTTTGGAAAAGCTAGAAATATTAATTTATTATAAATTCATATTTGGTTTCTAAAGGCTCCAAGGTTGATTATTCAAAGGTTAAGGTGGGGATAGGTCGAAAACCACTCAACCAATAGAATTTAGACAGGTTTGAGTACTTATATTAACCTTATCTTTAAGTATTAACTCTAAGTTAATTAGTTTCACTTTTACAATGTCTCTTTGTATTTTTATATAATATGGTTAATAAACTTACTATATACATCCAAGAGACCCCCAAGTGGTCCATTAATGCTGAAACTATCATGATATAAGTCTCTTGTCCGAACCTTAGATTTTTTGGAATTTAATATCAATTAATAATATAATATTTGTTTTAAGAACTCTTTTATGTCAATTTTGACACTATTCAATAGTGGATTTTTGTGAAACTCATAACAGATTGATTACTTCGAACAAAGTCAATTAAAGCAATCCTAATATATCATATTATCCTATAAAATTAGTTTAATTCATTAAAAGTTTCATATTATATTTTTTTTGGGTTTTTATAATATCAATTATTTTAATTTTTCACTATTATAGTAATTACTGCATCATCATTGTGTCTTAAATAAATTAAATTATTTAATGTCTAAAAATTATAAATAAACTATAATTATGTAGGAAATCGTTTTAGCTTTCTAATTAATATTTATAATCTAAAATCCAACTTATATAACCCTATGTAATAATTGTTTTTCTAGAAGATATATGCTTGTGTCATTTTTGTATTCATTTTGACTTAATTAAAATAAAGTGTCATTATCACTTACAAGTGGATCCATGGGGTCCCCAAATTGACACAAAGATGCCCATGGTCGACCATGTATCAACCAATAGGGTTAAGACACGTTTTAGGATAATTTAGTATTATTATAATATTATTTTTTTAACCCTTATTTACCGGATTTACCCTTAACCATGGTAAATAAAATATTTACCGCAGTAATTATTCAAAATGTCTAAAAATAAAAGTTACCTATTTACACAATTTGAAAATTCTGATTCCAAATATGGAATCCATTTTTCTAAATTCAAAACACAGAAGTGGCAGAAATTAATTTAAAATTAATTCCCGCTGTCAAAACAAAAAGCGTGTTTTTAAGAGATAATAACTATCAAAAGATTGACACTTGTTTATGTTCGGTTTAATTGTAAAATTATGTCTAATGACCAACATTATATTAAATTGTAAAAATATATTCTAAATATACTTTAAAACCACTCAAATTCATAATTTATCACTATTAATTATTTTGATTAAAAAAGTTGTTTTTAATTAAAATTTAGTAATTTTCACTATTCATCAAAATATGAAAGTTATCCGAAAAGTACCAAAATTTCACCTTAGGCTAAATTCGATATTCCGAATCCAAAAATGAAGTCCATTTAAAAATATAAAATATATATAATTTCAAAATTTAGGTATTACTATTCATAACGGCTAGTTTGATCGGTTGTGGTGTGTGTTAAAACTCGACGTTGCGTACAACACACGCTACTGTTTTATTCAAAGGAAAGCGTACCGTGGAAGCTTGGGATATTTCATTCTAAATTTTTTGATGTCTCCATTTAGTAAAAAAGCTTAAAATATTGTATTTAAAATGGTTTCACTATCAAAAGTTGATAAAAGTGCAATACTGAAAATGAATCTGTTCTTGCATTATGACTAAGAAACTCATAATATGGATTCTAAAATTATAAGGATTATATAAAGTTAAAAATGTAGTTAATGCTATTAATGACCTCTTTTAATGGCTTTTTTTTTGGTAAGTCATGGTGCAATTGAACTCGGTGTTGCGTGTAGTGCAAGTTATTGAATTATTTTGTAGAAATAACACACTATGAAATCTTGGGGTGTTACATTCTCCTCTCCTTCAATAAATTGCGTCCTCGCAATTTGAAATTGTTCTTCGAAAATAAAAGGTTGAAAATAGAAAATATATTTGTGGGAAAACCCACATCGGAAATTGGGTTACTAAAATTTAGTATTAATATGAGGAAAAGAGAAATAAAAGGGTCACCACCAAATTATGATCTCGATTAGGAAAACATTGGTGGCAATTAGAGACATATAATTGGAGGAAAAATGTAAATATTTATAGGTAGTGATTGAGGTCATAAATCACAAACAAGTATAAAATTGAGGTCCTTAAATTCATCAATCTATGATGACTTGAAATACCATCGGTTCAACAAAACATAGGGTATTAGGATAACACATTTTTGACGTTTCAAAATATCTTAGTTGAAATCCCACACCGAAAAATGAATTAATGAGGCCTCTATTTAAAATAAAGAGTCGAAAGTATGAAGATTACCGAAAATAACACATACTAGGGTTCCATGTAGGAAAATATGGATATGGAAGGAAAATCTAACCATCAATTATCTGAATGAGAGTGGTAGAGAACATGGCTATGAAAAGGCCAACAATCCCAAAGCCATAAATTAGTGATGATTTAAGGTACCATCTAGGAAAAATTTTTTGTTCTATGTTGCTTTTCTTAATATTGAGGAATTTATTTATGATATTGACTAAGATCATAAGGAGATATACTTAATTTATAATTAGAGTTTTATCCATTAATAAATTTCTACCACAAACTCATCTTTCACTCTAAAAGATAATCGAATGTAAAAAAAATTCTATTTACACTATTCGTATAGGGTTCCAAAATAAACGAATTTATAATTCATTTACAAGATCTTTTAATAAAAACTACATTATTTAATCCAGGACATCTCGTGGGCCAGTGGTAGGTGATACACCCTTGTCGCCATTCGGTTGCGGGTTCAAGTCTCGCAGCCTTGCCGGACGCGATGGGTTGTCGCCCGACCTCCGGGTTGTCCTTTTATGGAAATCCAAAATAATCTAAACTAGAACTATCCAAAATACTTCTATCAAAACTCACAGTCCAACATTTATAAGGAAGGTAAACATAATATAGATCCTTTTTACCCCGTAATAGCATAGGAATACCTTCATCATGTATTACCATATTCCTTATTGATTACATTCATGTTCCCTTATTCCATATAGAATGCTGGATATACATCATTAATCCAAAAATGTTTTAAACCCCAAAAATTATGGAATATACAAATCATTAATCAGCTTCAAGATAGTCAATAATATCCAATATAATTTTTCCAAATCAATCATGTATTATTCTAAAATCACTACCTCAGTATCAGAACTATATTATGATTTATCATTCTCTCAACCATATATTTTCCAAAAATTTATCCTGCTATTGAGTCACTTTTCTTTGTTCCACACAATCTCAAGTCCTTAATGAAATAGTACTGCAGTACAATCCTTATATACTCCATAATTATTATAACAAGTACATTATTGATACAACACTCAATTTACATAATCAACATAAGAACTCTAATCATTCCTCTTCATCTGTGGTAGTATCATAACTTGATTATTATCCAATAAAATCATTTGCGGCATAGTCTGATGACTGGGACATAGGTTCGTGTAGTGTCCAAACTCCTTGCAAATGAAGCATTGTACATTTGAAACCATTTTCTTACCCTTGCAGTCACGTACTTTGTGCCCTTTTCCTCCACACTTATAACAAACTCCCATTCCTTTCAGGCAAGTTCCAGGGTGTTTCTTTCCACAGTTACCACATATGGGAAAATTCTTCTTTTCCCTCTTCCCTTTATCCATCTTTCTCTCTTCCATCCTTTTCTTCTCTTGCTTCCCTTCAAAGCCATAGGACTCAGTAAACTCTTTACTTATCTTATCAACACATGATATTATTTCTTCATATGATGATAATACATGGGAGACTATTTCTCTTATAAATTCTAGCTTAAGACCATGAGAGATATTATCCTTCCTTATCTTTGAATCATGTACATTTCTGGAGTTATCATTCCTTCTACTGGGCGCCATTTCTAAACAATGGCATAAACTAGATTAGTTTATGAGTCAAAATACATAATCCCATACTTATAAAATACTTAACATAAATTGAACTATTTATGGATATAATCCATAATCATAAAAAAAAATTCTTTGAGGAAGTATATACTCATAAACCCTTCATAATGATTTGTAAAGAAAATGAGAGTTATCCTAAGCATATCCCCCGGGAGTGTCGTAACCAAGAGTGCAGCAAGGCCCGTTGTCGTGCACCAGTTCCCGTTCGAGTCTAGCTCAAAGCGGTGTTTTCGGGTTTTACCCCTAGGTACATCTGTGCCAGAGCCGCCTCTACCTGCTCGTATCCAGACAGGGATGTATTGCTCGGAAAACTCACAAAATCTCTACAATACCAAAATTATAGGAAGTTCTTCTATACTAACCCTCAAAGTTCATCTTAGGTATACGTGCTCTAATCAGAGTTTATCTAAATCTAGCTTCCAAGGTTTGTACTAAACTTCTTCTGATACCAACTGTAACACCCCGACCCCAGTTACCCAGAGTCGGTGCATTATTACATAACATTGGCATGATCACAAGAAAGATCAAATCTCGAAAGACCGATTTGTTTAGTAGCCTTGGAAACACTAGATATATTCATAAGTTTTACATTACATCATAAAATGAAAAACTACTACAATAACATAATGTCTCCATAATCAACACTCATATCCCCACATAATATCCCTACAGGTCATTCATAATTTACTTCTTCACTTCCTAGGAAAAATAAAACATAGAAAAGGGGTGATCTCAAATGCCCAGTAAGGATAACAATATAGCGGAAACTTTCATAAATAAGAATAAACATTTAAGGCAATGTATAACTAAAAAAAAAACCTTTCAAACATGAACTTTCAACATGGTATGGCATAAATAAAATGAAATAATGCCATTTACTTATTCACATGGATATTCTACTAATCGAATAATCACATGCAAAAATCAATAACCACTTTCATAATGTTGGAATGCATAATGCCAGACTATCATAACCACATAGTCAAGACCTCGTTCCAAGACTACAAATAAGATTTTGTCAAGGCCTTGTGCCAAGACACTAGTTTGTCTCATGAGACCTACCGATGCATCGAGGAGCTATATCGGGCTCCACCCGTCACATATTAAGTCCAATGCATTCCCATATGAAAAGGTTTAAACATAACATAAACATTCGTATTAAAACTAGCATACGAAATTTCAATACTTTCACCATAAACTATGAATGGTATAAAAATATCACATCCACAGTCAAACATATCACAGAACCTTCAATACAATATAGAAGTTTTGTATCATAATAAATCAACTTCAAATAATCTTAAAATCCATCAAAGGATGTTGACATAGATGAAATCAAAATTCTTTTAAAAGAAATATCTCCTTTTATTTTGAAATCATTTAAGATCCATATAAAATAAAACATTTTCTTTGAAAATATTCTTATAAGCTTGTAAGGGAAGCTTTGAAGATTTTATAACGGCGGAAAATAGCTGCACCCGCCGTATAAGTTAAAAAAAACATTCTTACCTTAATTCTGTCGAAAAGGTTAAAAAGGACCTTGTTTTGAAAACGATCAAAAGATTCCTTTATAAACCACTTATAAAAGTCAAAAAGGGTATAAATGACTTTAACTCATATTCTAGTAAATAGTAAAAATGTTTTGAAATACATTTTTAAGAAACATGGATGTGGATGATAAAGAGATCCCAGTAGATTATTACGTATAAACAACCTCGGATAATGATGAGATTGTAAAGTAAACCCTTACCTTGTAATTTTCCTTTGTTGTGTTAGTTTAACCTCCTGTATAATGGTGAAATAATTTTTATTAAATTTTACAAGAATCATATACATTAATATGATATCATATATGATCTTTTAACATTGATTTGTTAATAATATCTTAGAATTATCGTCGTTTCGGGTGTTAACTTACTTGTTTTCTTTTATATGTTTTGTTACATAAGATATGTTTGTAAAGGATAGGTTGTATATTATTCATATCCATAATGATATCAAGTCCTTAAACATCATTTTTAAATCATCAAATGATAATTATACTTGAATGGATACGATGGAGAATGAATCTCATCGCGTTCGTGGAGACGGTAGTCCGTACGTACGCACGAGCGACAATATCATTCTTTTGATATTAAAATAATATATAAATGGATGGTATACAGAATCATTAACATGTTATATTTATTATTTACATGAGTTACATATCATTATTATACCCATCCAAATAATAATATATTGAATAACAATTACACCACGACGTGGAGACGGTAAGCCGTACGTACGCACGTATGGTGACATGTTATTCAAAGGGTGGATAGAAAACTGAATATGGTTGTAACATATTTATAATAACATCACAGTATATGTAAGATACTGGAGTTATTATTTTAGAATGGTAAGAACAAAGAAAGAGGAAGTGGAAGAAGAAAGGAACTTGGAAAAGGGTGGTGAAATCATTACCTCTTCTTCGGGTTCTTCCTTTTGATTTGATCAAAAGGGATCCTTAGGTTGGCTTTCTGATCAAACTAAGGCCTCTAGGTTGTAGTGAGGGATGTTGGGAGAGTATTTGGGAAGTGTTTGGCCGAACCAAAAGTCTTTGAAGGTGTGAAGAAATGAGAAGGAGGAGTGCCCTTTTATAAGAGGGGTGAGGGGCACCTTTGGAAAATCTAGAAATATTAATTTATAATAAATTCATATTCGGTTTCTAAAGGCTCCAAAGTTGATTATTCAAAGGTTAAAGTGGGGATAGGTCTAAAACCACTCAACCAATAGAATTTAGACAGGTTTGGGTACTTATATTAACCTTATCTTTAAGTATTAACTCTAAGTTAATTAGTTTCACTTTTACAATGTCTCTTTGTATTTTTATATAATATGGTTAATAAACTTACTATATACATCCAAGAGACCCCCAAGTGGTCCATTAATGATTAAACTATCATGATATAAGTATCTTGGCCGAACCTTAGATTTTTATGAATTTAATATCAATTAATAATATAATATTTGTTTTAAGAACTCTTTTATGTCAATTTTGACACTATTCAATATTTGATTTTTGTGAAACTCATAACAGATTGATTACTTCGAAAAAAGTCAATTAAATCAATCCTAATATATTATATTATCCTATAAAATTAGTTTAATTCATTAAAAGTTTCATATTATATTTTTTTTGGGTATTTATAATATCCATTATTTTAATTTTTCACTATTATAGTAATTACTGCATCATCATTGTGTCATAAATAAAATAACTTATTTAATGTCTAAAAATTATAAATAAAATATAATTATGTAGGAAATATTTTTAGATTTCTAATTAATATTTATAATCTAAAATCCAACTTATATAACCCTATGTAACAATTGTTTTGCTAAAAGATATATGCTTGTGTCATTTTTGTATTCATTTTGACTTAATTAAAATAAAGTGTCATTATCACTTACAAGTGGATGCATGGGGTCCCCAAATTGACACAAAGATGCCCATGGTCGACCATGTATCAACCAATAGGGTTAAGACACGTTTTAGGATAATTTAGTATTATTATAATATTATTTTGTTTAACCCTTATTTACCGGATTTACCCTTAACCATGGTAAATAAAATATTTACCGCAGTAATTATTCAAAATGTCTAAAAATAAAAGTTACCTATTTACACAATTTGAACATCCTGATTCCAAATATGGAATCCATTTTTCTAAATTCAATACACAGAAGTGGCAGAAATTAATTTAATATTAATTCCCACTGTCAAAACAAAAAGCGTGTTTTTAAGAGATAATAACTATCAAAAGATTGACACTTGTTTATGTTCGGTTTAATTGTAAAATTATGTCTAATGACCAACATTATATTAAATTGTAAAAATATATTCTAAATATACTTTAAAACCACTCAAATTCATAATTTATCACTATTAATTATTTTGATTAAAAAAAGTTGTTTTTATTTAAAATTTAGTAATTTTCACTATTCATCAAAATATGAAAGTTATCCGAAAAGTACCAAAATTTCACCTTAGGATAAATTCGATATTCCAAATCCAAAAATGAAGTCCATTTCAAAATATCAAATATATATAATTTCAAAATTTAGGTATTACTATTCATAACGGCTAGTTTGATCGGTTGTGGTGTGTGTTAAAACTCGACGTTGCGTACAACACACGCTACTGTTTTATTCAAAGGAAAGCATACCGTGGAAGCTTGGGATGTTTCATTCTAAATTTTTTGATGTCTCCATTTAGTCAAAAAGCTTAAAATATTGTATTTAAAAAGGTTTCACTATCAAAAGTTGATAAAAGTGCAATACTGAAAATGAATCTGTTCTTGCATTATGACTAAGAAACTCATAATATGGATTCTAAAATTATAAGGATTATATAAAGTTAAAAATGTAGTTAATGCTATTCATGACCTCTTTTAATGGCTTTTTTTTTGGTAAGTCATGGTTCAATTGAACTCGGTGTTGCGTGTAGTTCAAGTTATTGAATTATTTTGTAGAAATAACACACTATGAAATCTTGGGGTGTTACAGGCATCTCATTAGTATAGTCATCACACTGATCTTCACCAGGGTTGTTAGCCTGAGCCCTCCTATTACCGGCCATTGGATGGAATAAAAGGAATGTTAGGGGTAACACAGGAAGGGTAATAGAAAAACAAAAGTTGATGAATTATAAATAAACATTTATTTCCTTAACTCATGAGTCTATAGGCTTCAATCAATGCTTTCCATGATCTAATTTCTAACATATTTTCATAAGGGAATTTTTTTAATTCCCTTAATTAGGGTTCATACTAATCTTGTGAATTTATCAAAACATATCCCATGGGAGTGTTGTAACCAAGAGTGTAGAAATGCCCATTTTCGTGCACCAGTTCCTGTTAGAGTCTAGCTCAAAGCGGTGTTTTCGGGTATTACCCCTAGGATACAACAGTGCCAGAGCCGCCTCTACCTACTCATATCCAGACAGGGATGTATTTGTTTGATAAACCACTTACTCAGTACTTACCAAAACATAGTGATGTTTTTATTATACTTAGTCTTGTCTGTAAGTCTTTACTAGGGTTTCCTAATCCTAATCCAAAAAATAACTAAACCTATCCTCTGTTACCAACTATGACAACCCACCTTTTATTAAAAACATAAACATGATTTATTACATAAAACTTCACTTGATACAACAAATAATATCAATAGGTTTAGTGTCTTTGAGGATTAGGATCATTACATAAAAACATAAAACATTAAATACACCATATTTATTTAAAACTACCTTTACATGACCACTACATTCCTTCGTACTTAGCATTGCTTGGGATAACCTGAGGACATGCATAAGAAACGGGTGAGCTATAAAGCCTAGTAAGTGATTACATATAGAATATCATGAGGAGTAAAATACATGTCAGGAAATAGGCATATCAATAGATCATAAAAGAAACACGAACATAAAGTCATGATAAAGAATTATAATCATAACATGGAAATGTGGCAACAACACTTAACATGGAATTAGCATGGGCCAAGGCTCATTGCACATGGAGCATGAGTAAATCCTCATTGCACATAAAGCACGAGTAAACCCTCACTGCACATGAATTATCATGAGTCAAAAATCATTTCACATGATGTATCATGATACTATACTTTACCCAATGCATTGGAGCGCTATAAGGGTGCACCCTTCTTAAACATTTCATTTCATGCATAAGTGTGCCACATGGATCATAAAACATTGATTCATAAAACATAATCATTTATTCAATGATAAAGTAATGTGGAATTAATACATGAAAATTTATAATCAATAAGTAAATTTTCATAAAGGTAAACACCCTTGATGAAGAAATGGGTATGGTATTCACTACACAATGACCTTGGCTTAGAAAATCTGTGCAATTTCGGCAGCGTAACGACATGACATAAGAATTCATAAAAAAGGTTGATGAGAGATAAAGGGGTAACACATCATATTTGAATGTAATATACAGTAAGGAGGTCATATAGATACATTTTCCAACAATTTTAATGTAATTTAGGTTCATGATACAAAAGTATTTCGTGAATGTAAATGAGGAGGGAGAAGTTCCTTTCGGAGTTTCGACATAATAACGGGTGTACATGGGAGGAATTTAATGAGAGATAAAGGGGTATCCCATCATTAAAACATAATGATGGCAGTATGAGGGAGGTGAAAAACCATACCCCAACATTCATAATTGAAATTAAAAGGGAAAAACAGCTTAATGAATATTTGAAAAAAATGAGAAAGGGAGAAAAAACCCTTACATGGAACTATGCTTCCAAAGGCTAGAGAGAGGCTTGTGAGAGGCTTTTTGGGAGCATGGGGAACCTTGGGAGGATTCTAGAGATAGTAGGGCAGAGTTTGGACGAAATAAAAAGTCTTTTAGTGAGGAGGAAGTGGGAACTTGGGTGGGTTTATATAGGAAAGGTGAGTGAATTCATTATTATTTAGGTTTGGGACCCCTTATATTAAATTAATCCAAACCACAAACCATACCATGGTTTTTGCCAATGGATTTTGGAAAAGTGAAGAGGAAAATAATATTTTATAAGGCCAAAGTCTGAACATCTTAAAATAATAGGGTTTCTTATGTGGAGGTGAGTCACACTCCCATGGAAATTAATTTATAAAGACAGTGTGTTCAATAAGTCTTGAAGGGTCCATTAATGCATTTAAAAGTAAGTAAAACAAACAAAAAATAAAATTCTTTTAATGTTAAAACATATATTGGCCGAACATAAAGATTATAGTATTTTATTACATCACTATTGGGTCATTATGATGTCATAAAACATATTATATATTTAAACAGTATTTAATTTTTACCCAAAAAATTGACTATCTCAGAAAATTATGATAAATTCACCATTGGATAATTTTGACGTCCTGATTCCGAAAAAACATTTATTTTATTTAAATAATTTTCTAAATATCTTAATTTAATCTTTTAAAATAAAAACCGACATTTATCAAAAATTCACTGGTTTTGACAAAAATGGATTTCAAACCATAATAAAAATTATAATTGCATTCCTAAAATTATATGATCATTTATATTTAATAAAAATTAATTTAATAATAATAATAATATTTTATTAAAATATTATTTAATTCAAAAATCCTTTAATTTTAAAAAATATAATTCTTAATTAAATAATAACTAAAAATACTATTTGTACTTTAAAAACTATTTAGAATGTATCGATAATGACAAGAAGGTATATTTATTATTATATACAAAAATAATATACATGAAAATAGTACTAGAGATTTGTTACATAACCCCTTAAAACAGCCACATAAGACCTAAGGGTAAGGTGTGCGATGATGACAGACTCATGGGGTGGCTCAGATAATATCGCTCGAGTGAAAATCTCTATCAACTTCCACTTCTCCTGTAGACAGTCCCATTTGAGATTGGCATGATGAAGCTAATCTTGGGCTTAGTCAAGAGAAAAGCCCAAGGACACCACCTCTTTTCTGTGATCCGACAAATGGGCTTCGTATGGAGCAAACCTACTGGATGAGGCCATCACTTCTTTTGTTTGAGTAAATTGGATTTGGTGTAGTCCTATATTTATACTAATCTTGTGATCACTTTTCAACAACTATATTAGAAACGGTAAAAATTATTAATATAAAACCAAAGAAGTTGATATTTTATATAAACATAAAGATACATTTAATTAGATCAAGAGGTATTTTCACTAATGAAACATTGGGTTGTTACATAGAATATTTGGTACCTTGTTCATTATACCAATGACACCCACAGTGAATCGATTCCTCAATGATATATCGGTAATACCATCATGAAACCCATTGTGATTTCATTCCATTTACACTCAGGAATGGATAAGGGTTGAAGAATTCTTGTAGTTCACCAGTTATTTTCCTTCTCAAGCTGATAGGTGGAGCTCTGAGTGATAAATCATGCTATCATCACCTTAATACATAGCCACCAGTATTGATGAAGCATGTCCTGGTAAATATTGTTAATCCCAAGATGAACTACCCACCCAGAGGCATGTGATTCTGCCATCATATATTCCCTCATAACTGTAGGAACCCATAATAATCCATGGAAGAGTAAGTTATCATTTCCATCAACAACCCAACTAGGTGGTGGGTTCACCGTTTTGATGGCCTCTAATAAAATAAAATCTTCGATTTCAAACGACTGCCTAATCCAGACCCACTCCAAAAGGGAGGATTTCAATTATCCAACTTTTAAAACTAGATTATTGTGTTGTTCATGAACATTTAGATGCATTTCCAGGAAAATACCATCAATTCCTAATCACTACTATCCTCCTTGATGGTTTTCATCTATGTCTACCCACTCAAGGGTTCTTCCACTGCATTACCCTTTCTAGGAGTGTGATCTAGCACAATGTCGAATCACTATAGGTATTCAACCAGGTTTTTTAACTCTGATTAAAGTCTCACTATGTAGAGAAGTATTTGATATTTTTATGGTTTATATAAATGATGAACCATTAACCCAATAAATATGGTCCCTAAAACCATATATAATTAACGAAAGATACAAGATCGAGGTCATGCGTAGGATAATTCGGGTCATGAGGCATCAAATAAGGGGATCCATATTCCACGACTCAATCACCTCTCATTAGAACTACAACCAAAATGATACGTGAAGGATCACAATAGAATATATAAATTCTACCTAGCTCAGTTATAATCATGATCCATAATAATGTTTGAAAAACATATATCTCCTGAAAATCTATCTCACAATCTTCAATCTAGTAAAACTTCTCACCCTTCTTGGTCCATCCCATAAGTAGAACTTCAAGGTTTCACATGTCCTAGATGAATCACTTATAATAGCCATTTATCCCTAGGAAGTCGCATATATAAAACACATTCATGGGTTTTCCATGGAAAACCAAGATTCCTACCTTCAATGGGTCAACTAATACACCCATCCCAGATATGATATGGCCCAAGAAGTGAACCTTACTGATCCAAAATTGGAATTTAATATGCTTCTCTTATAGTTGTTTCTCTCTCTCAATGTACTCAGTGTGATCTCATGGTGGATGTAATTGTAGTGTTTGGTGAGATAATACACTAAAATGTCATCTATGAATACTACCACATAGGAATATAGATAATGTTGGACAACCCAACTCATCATATCAATGAAGATTCATGGCATGTTTGTCTCACCAAATGGCATAACTGTGTACTCATACTAGTCGTACCTGCACTATAAATTTTTAAAACATATTTCTAATAGCCACACATGATCCTTGTGATATCGTGACCTCAAGTCCATCCATGAAAAAATATTTCAGACTTGTAGAAGATCGAATAGGTTATCTATATGAGGAATTGGATACCTTTTCTTCACCATAAGCTGGTTTAAACGGCTGTGATCCATCCATAGTCGAAGGGTACCATATAACTTCTTTGATAAAAATAATGGTGAACCCCATGGGGATGTGATGGAATATATGAAACCATTATCATATAATTCATTAAGACTGTTTCTTGAATTCCTAGAGCTCTATAAGTGTCATCCTATATTGATGAATGGACACCATTGTTGAACATGGAACAATCTCATTATAGAACTCAACATTCCCCATAGAAAGTAAGTTGATGAAAATATCAAGGAATAAATCCCCATAATGTTCCATTATAGTAAGTAATTCATTGAGTTTCATTCTCTGATCTCCCAAAGAGATTTTCCATCTAGGCTGTCACACTTCCCAACCCAATATGATTTTGTTCTTCATTACTGGACTAGCGATCTCATTATCCATTATGAATATACATTTTTTCCTGAGGTTCTATGAATAACATTTTGTGGAGATATAATTCCACCTTGGATCAATAAAGGAAAATCCAATCAATACTGATAATGATGTCGAATTCAGTCATCTCGAGGTCTAACAATCTACTCAAAAAATAGTACCCATCTATTTAAAGGGGAACTTCTTAAATAGACTAATACCTTATTATTGAACTCCAAAAGGCATAATAATGTTTATAAATCCTCAAGATTAATATATTAATAAGAACAGACATCCCATGGTGGTAGAAAAGAGAAATTATTATAGTATGGCTATATCAAAAAAGGAAGACAGTGGAGTATATGATACTATAATATTACCTCAAACTATATATGGACCTAGACTGTATTCGTTGGGAATAGTTTTCACCACATACATATGGTCTGAAACGTATCCCTTAGATACTTCTTGAGTAGCATGAGTAAGTACAATAAGTATATGATGGAACTCTAAGGCATGAAATCCTTATTCTGGACCACCTACCTAGCCTAAATTTTCTGTAGAAGACAAGATTCCTTCCTGATGAGGTGTCACTGACCCTAAAAATGAATTTGTGGCTGGTATAGAACCTCGATCTCATGGAACTAGAGGAAAAGTTAAGCAGAAACCCTGGATTTTACCCATCCTAAAACAAGTCTGACACATGCTCAGGTTCCTCGTAGTCTAGGGATTTTATGACTTGGAATTTCACACTAGTGATACACCACAAAGATGTTGGTATATTCTACCTAGATATTTAGTCACCCAATTGTACCATGTATCATCACATATTTATAGTGGATAAACTACTTCTAGGCTACATGGAATTTGTTCTTCCCTATTTCACAACACCTAATTTTATCAGGTTCCTCTTAGAGATGAGGTCCTGGTTCACTATCTATAAAATGGTGTTTCTATGAAATAGATTCATCTCTAAGTGCATGGCATAATCAAGCCCATCTACAACATGCCTCAACCAAGTTACCACATCACTGGTCAAGGATGGTGCAAAGTGCTACAATTAAAAGAATTGGGATGAGTAATCTATTATTGAAAAGTCACCGTACTCATGGTGCATGAATTCCCAAACACGATCGGTTCTGTGAGTTTGAGTGAACACATTTTTGAAAAACGTGAGATGTACATCTACTCAAACCATATACTAATGTCTTCTATACAGATGGAAAACAACTCTCCTAATATTGGCCGAATAATGTAGTATATAGCTCATGTGATGGACCCCCAACCCAAATCTAGAGAAATCTAGATGTGATCAAACATTGTCCCCATAGCCTCTAACCATGATTCACCGGAATGAGTTCCACCTTCACCAAAAAAGGTGGGAGTATTATACTACTAAAACACCTTGGTCGACATTTCTATATAATAGGTAGTTTAAGGTGTACCATGAACTGATTTCATAAATATAAGAATGATATCCTAAAACTGGGAATCGACACCCAATGGACGTTTTGTAGGAGGTCTAACAGGTGTCACTGCAAGAGGTATCACAACTATTTTATGGTGCACCACCTAATGAGTATGCCCATCAACACCTTCCTGGAATTCAACATAAGGTCATCATGGTGGCATAGTTCTAAAAATTCCAACTATATCCCTCAGATAAGGTTTTTAACTGATAGGAAAAGTGATAAGAAAGGATGTGTAAAAAGATATCTTGTGAAATAGGTGAATCCCTCTCCAAACTCCAATATCTAGGTTTTATTTAAAATAATGAGTCAAAAAATAAAGAATAGGAGACAAGGCCTACTATCCAATCCCTAATAGAAATTGGTTCAATGTCTCATGTATAAGTTAAGGATTTTTGTTTTAACATTGTATTCATTTAAAATTTATTTAATTGCAATCATCATGGTATAGTTAATTCTTTCATTAATTTCAATTCATAAGTTCCCATAAACCTTATAAATTTAAATTGGCACATCAACTAACTACATCACAATTTCTCCATTATACAATGGGTGTAACATTCCATGGTTGTAGTTTTATTAGTTGAGTTGTCATTATCACTCACCAATCAAACCCACGAATGTGGTATTATTGGTCAAGATATCCAATTATGCCATCATAGAGAGTAAAATAAGACTACAAAGAATAACTAACAAGTAAAAAACCACAATCACATACCACACATGGATTGCATTAAAAAAAGTAAATATTGATTCGCATAATGCATGGAATTTTAACCCATATTGGGCCAAATATGATGAATTATTTTGGTCAGCCCTCAAATAATTGGTCTAAAATAATAAATATCTCATCAGGACAACAAAAAAGTAATGAAAGTTTCTCTTCATAAGGTGAAATCCATGAAAATGTAATAGTGGAATCAACAACAACATTTACTAATCCCATGTAATTTGTGTTTTCATTATATGTAAGTTATTTAATCATATGAATAGGATAATAACAAAATTTAATTATCCTAGTATCTAGTCTGAACCCAAATAGTGAGGAAAAAAAGATAAAATAAACCCCTAATGCAACTTTTTAGTGTTTTCCCTAAATTCTTATCAAAGGTTCCCTAATATGGTGTACCACAAGACCTTAAGTCTGACTCCCCAAATTCCAGAGGTTAGAAACAAGTAGTGATGACCTTGTGTAAGTATGTGGGAGACTATGACCTCATTGATCAAATTTGAGTGTCCTAATAGACATATGAGAAATATATGAAATAATGAAAACAACATGATAGTAGTAGAAACCAAAATCAGAATCATAGAAAACAAATATATAAAGTATA
The DNA here is from genome assembly GCA_963277665.1 of Viscum album. NCBI lineage: Eukaryota > Viridiplantae > Streptophyta > Magnoliopsida > Santalales > Viscaceae > Viscum > Viscum album. The sequence goes on from OY728129.1 coordinate 317,223,447, forward strand.
GAATCTGAATTGTAATAAAAGGTAAAAAATATGATGTTATGTCATTTTATATAGAAAAATTAATATTCTTTGGTATGGGATACAAGTATATACAACATGAAGAAAAAATTTACAAACACAAAAAAATAATTACTAAAACAAACATCTCATGCATAAGCTCTGTCATCTTCTCACAACTCCCTCTTAGAAAGGTACAACATACATTGGAATTTTTATACTTCCCTTCATCAGTACTGAATATAATAATTTATAATTTGGTACGAATAGATACTGAGAAGGGTGTGAGAATAATCTTAATAGTACATAACTCATTGTTTTTTGGCCTTTCCATTTCATGAAATAATACATTTATAGTTTTTAATATTTGATAAAAATTCCATAACAAATAAATAAATATTACATTGAACTGGGTTCTAGTGGGGGACCCATCCACTCATGCTACTTCGATTTAAGCTTTTTTTATAAACCAAAGAAACCTTCAATGTTAAAGTAAGATGGATATGGTTTTAGTTGATGGATTATCCCTAAGATTGTCCATGAGTTCGGATGGAAAATATCAACATTTAATTCAAAATAAAGGGACATTATAAAATTAAAATTATTTGGTTTCCATTTTTAATAAAAAAAGAATGCCTCTTGGTAAAATTTAATGAGTGTTGTTGAGCTCATATACAGAAATCCATATTGACTTTGAACATATCATTCAACAGGCTCAGTTCCTGGCCAAATCAATGGAGTCCTTCCATTTCCACCCATTAATTAATTATTATGTTTCACATCAAGGATTTTGTGAAAATACCTATATTAATAGACCTATAATTCCATATCTAGTGTCACAAGTAGGGCCTTGAGTCTCTCTCATGGAATGATACTACCAATCATTCCTTTGAGTCCATCCAAGGGGTCTCCCCTAGGGAACTGGCTTCACTCATCTAGATATAAAATAAATAATACTCGGTGATCCAACATGTAAAAATGAGTTCACAACCATATTATTTAGTATGCATTAACAAATTACACAGGGAGGGAAGAGAGTCCATCCGAGGGGTCCCTAAATTGGAACAACTTTTATCACCCTCGACACTAAGGTGAATAATTCAAATAATAATTTTTTTTAATACTTATCAATTTGAAATTCCTATTTTAGTTAACTTCAGTAATTAGATCACATTAGTCTCATTCGTTAAAGCATTTCATTGAAAAAATCCATTCATATCATATATAATATGACATTAATCACTTATCCAAATGATTTTATTCTACCATCTCACTAAGGAATGGTGCATATGGTGTAACTGATGGTTCAATATTGAATTACAATAATCGAGGGTCTCAAGGAACTAATGATGTTATGAAACACCATAAATGGAATAATCAGATTTATAAAAAAGAGCCAATTAGGCCTCTAATGAGGATCACATCCAATTAGATGGCATAAAATAAGGTGATCAACTGAGGGTTAATTTTCTTCTTACTCAGGTTTCAAAAAGCATGGTGTGACATCCATATTAATGTTATCGGAAATTTAGACGTGAAAATGGGAAATAAAACATGGATGAGAATGACACAATTTATGAAATGTATTGAAATTAAGGGAAATCTCATGACCACCTATGTTATCCTGTTAGAGCTTCTCTTGTCAGGGATCATTCTTTGATTTGAGCTTGGTTGAAAAAACTATAGAAACTATCCAATTCCCATAAAATGGAAAAAATGTGACTGAACACAAAAAAGTGTAATGCATTCGATGAAGAACATGAAATAGTTTGGGAGTATTACAGATTGTTTGTATAAGTTTCCATATGATATAATAGTGGATGATTTGGAGGTTTTATAGAGGTGTTCTATGAAATCATCTATTTAGAGGAGAATATGGTCTGAATATAAGGGATTGAGATTCATAGGATGGAGAATGGGAGTAGGTATGGAAATTTTTTGAATTCATTATAGGATGTAAAATTGGTAATTTAACTAATAAATACCACTAGGTGTAGTTTGGCCACACTGTTGGAAATGTTTTCACTATCCATACATCAATCACTAATACCAAGGGTCACATCGCATGGTTAGTCACGTGGTTTCAATAAAAATGCACAAAGCATGTGAAAGATCTCTATCTAAAACCTCTGAAAACACACATGGTTATTCTCCTTGGGTCCCAAATATATGGAAGAACCAAGAAGTTCATTAATGGACACTATCCTCCACTATATGGTTTTAAGGAATACATTATTATAAGTCATCATGGTTTTTTATGAACATTTTTTCCCGTCTACCTCTTACTATTTCAAGGATCCTTCTCTGAACATGCCTTAGACATGCCCGAGTTCTCCTTGAATTGATTAGGATTCATTATTAGATATGTTTTAAGGAATTAAAAACTTAATTAAAAGTCCATAACATTGATAAAATCTGATATGTTACTGTAGTTTTAGTAACCGGGAACCTTTTTTATTTTATAAAATTTTCACTCATAGTTAAACTGTTTTTCATAACACAGTCTGGGGAACATTTCAATTATTTTTAATAATTAAAAACATAATTGGTCAACATAGATAAATTGTTATTTATTGTATTGGAAATTTTTTTTCAATACCATTGGAACGTATGTGTTAATAAATCTGAGTCCAGAATTCTAGGATTGGGTAGTCCACTTCATGGTCCAAGGATATTAGAGACAATATAGTTATGAAAACTATCCAAAAAAAATTCCGTTGTGAAATTTTTATAGAAATAATCGAGGGAATTGGAAGGGATATATGTATTCCCTCCACTAGAATGTCCATATTATATGATATTCTAATTCAAGTGGTGACTGTAATTTAAATTTCATAAAATAGTGGGAGGCTAATGAATAAAATATTTAACAAAAAACATTTAATTATCCAGATAACATTCTATAATGATTAATTATTTTATTTTAAAAAATATAAAATCTATTTTGACCTTGAAATTATCACTATGGTACAATTTTTATAATGATGATTTACATGTGTATAGTAACATCATAGAATAGTACAAGCCTTTTCATATCACACACTCTATGAGAGGATGTACTATATTTTTGAGACCTTTTTTCCAGAATCACTATATTAAAAATCTTAGGTGGAAGAGCTCTATGTCTAACTAAGATTCATGGATGATAAAATACCTTTTTAGTGTCTCATATTATCACCCATCTCTAGTAATATCTATATCTTACATGAGTAAATGAAAGCCTATTTAATATAATAACTTCTAAGTGATTTCTATTTGTATAAGAATAGAAAATGGAAGTAAGAGATCACTATGGAACATTTCTTATAAATTATTTTAGAATTCATGGAATATAAACCCCATGTAGTTAAGATGATTGGATATATTGACTGTTTTTAAATAATTTGATTTTGGATTCAAGATGACTTGTGAAAAATACACTTTCATACCTCAATACCTTAGTTTTTATACAATATTATTGTTAATTATAATATGAAAAATATTATGGTTTCATTAATTGTACTCCTCGCATTGAGTCACCGGGAATATTTGGACATGGGGAGAGAAGAACCTAAAGTCCGTACGATGAGAAAAAAGGAATGGCATGTAAATGGTCCCCATATAAAAGTATTAGACACACTTCCCAACCTATAGATTTAAATAAAATGTATAAGATAAGAAACAAGAAGTAGAATACTCTCCATGTTTTAAGAAGCGTCACTATAAGAAGAACATCACCTCTCTGAGGAATCACGGGAAAACTTTTTGATTGTTTATTTTAGATTGTTACATATAAATTTCTACATCAAGGTATTATATATATATATATATAATGTTTCTCAGATTCCTATCCAAATAAAATAGCTAGGTTCTTTAATAATGGATTCTAGAGGTGAGGTGGATCATCATGTTGTTATTGGATAAAAATTTTGTGTCATAGCTATTAGAGACTAGAACATTATTTATTCTATTTTAATTAGTATAATTATAAAAAACTGGTATGTTCTTAATGTTACCAAAAACACTATATCTATATCTGATATATACATGGAATAATTTTATTTAGAATTTTATATATAAGATTATTGTTTTATACATATGGATTTTTTAGTATTGAACACCTCAATAATATTCATTTTATAACAAAATATAAAACCCACAAAATAGAAATTTATAATAACTAATTTCACATGAATCACTTCACACTCAGTAGTAGAATGACTGATTTTGACAATTAAATGATAATCACATGACGAAGAACATCCAATATGGGAAATTTGATTCTTTTCAAAAATAACATAAAAATGACACACCTATATTCAGGGTAGAGTAACTAAAATTAAATTTTATTAAAAGGGTAAAATGGAAATATAACTTCAATGGATATTTCATACAGATGTTTGTGGATTTTTTCATATTAAATCTTGAGGGTGATACAGAAGTTCATAACATTAATCGATGACCTATGAAGATATGGACATGTCTACAAAATGATGTATAATTATAAATCCTCATAGAATTTAAAGAAGTTGAAGAATAAAATAGAGAGTAATCATTGTCTGAAAATAGAGAAACATCAATCAGATTCAGATAGAGAATATATTAATAGATAATTCATGGATTATATTTGAGATTTTGGGATTATATCTCAATACATTTCCCATATAAAACATAGAGTAATGTTGTTAGTTAAAGGAGGAACCACACCTTATTGGACATGGTGAGATTAAGGATGTGTTATATAGATTTCCATTATACATTTGGAGATATTCATTTTAGAATATAACATATGTGTTAATCCATTTTCAAAAAAAAGTAACAAATAGATTTCCATGTACTATTTTATATGGAAATAAACATGTTTTGTCACATATATGAGTGTGAGGATGTAATGAATTTTTTAATCACCTATGAAAAAATAGTCACCTTAAGGCACTATGTGTATTATTATATGGAACACAAATACAAATAGAAGATGTTATCTATATAATATTTTAGATAAAATTATTGTGGCTGACCAACATCCCACATTCAAGAGAGGGAACATGGATTCAAAATAGATAGTGGTAGAAATATTGACTTTGATGTAGTTGATTGAAAAGATAAAAGTAATTTGAAAAGTAATATCTTCCAAAAGTACCCAATGATGTATTTTTTCTACATGTACAAGTATTACATTGGATCACTAGATATGAAAGAGTGAAAAAGAGATATGATTTTCCAGTTCTCAAGTATGTTGACTCATTATTGGTATCCAATAGTTACCCTCTATCCTAAAACAATGTAGTAAACTACTCAGAATATTTCATACTTTAAGAAGACATGAATTCTATAATGGATTCCATATACCAGGACCATGTTTGGGAGATAGTAAATTCATTAGTAGATGTAAAACTTATTGATTGAAAACGTGCATTCAAGAAGAATATGGATAAGGAATGTAATGATATATAAAATATTATTTAAGTTAATATTTATTTATTTATTTAATAAATGATATTTAATTTACCCAGGATTATGGATTGCATTGAGAAAATAATATTTTTTTATATTATTTTGATATGGGATATGTTAAGGACCAATATATTTGTTATGGGATTTTATGCAATATTCAATTCTATAAACAAGATATATCAACCTCATTATATAATTTTTTGGGTAATACATTATTGTGCTCAAAAAATAAATTCTAAAGGATTCCATTAACAATAGGTAAAACATGATTCTGAATATTTTAATTAATAGTGTGATTAAATACTCTTATTCCCTCTAAAAACCTAAGGTAATTAGAATACATCCATGGAGTCTTGATGAAATTATTTTTATGATATATAGTTAATGACACAAGTTATGAGAGTCATTATCACAATCACTGGGTAACTCTAAAATGATATTTTGAGGATCAAAGAGAACATAAGGATGCTATTAGACATTTTTTATAAATAGATTTTTCAATGGAATCATAGTATGATAATAAGTGGTCAACTGATTCGACAAAAAATAAAAATTTAAATGATTATTTAATCATCAATTATACTAATTTATTACAAAATTTATATTAAATATTTATTCATTGAATCAACTAGAGTACCTTTGTTCATGTTATAAGGATTTAGTTAAATAAACAGATAAAAAACCTTTATTGGGAAAGGGCAGGAGTGATTCAATTATACCAAAGAACTTTCAATATTGAGTTTGTGGTGGTTTATTAATGATATTTGAGGGGTAATTTAGAGTAAGGAATCCCATTCATATTAGTTATCCACTATAATTTTAACCATGTAATTTTATAAAAATATTTTAAAATCAATATATTATATAGTCTAGAAACATATGTCTAATAGGGAATAGATGATGATCGACTATAGGTGTTAGTGTGTCATAATAATTTAGATTTATTCTTATGATGTTATCTGTTTTTGATCTCTAATGAGGGACGTTGTAACGAAATGCCCGCCAAGAATAATTCCACATTCTTTTTACATTGGATATTACAATATGTGAACATGTGAATTAGTCATTAGACAAGGGAACATTATTCGTACAGATCATGAATCATGTACATTTAAATAATGATAAAACCCATGATGTTGTAAATAGTGAAGTGGGAGAATGTTTTTGGTGTGTCATATGTTATGTGGGATTTGTTGAATGTTGAATAAATAATTTCCACACAGAAGTTAACATATGTAGATATCTTTATCCCATCAAATTAGTTGAATCTATATATAATATTTATGGCCATAACAACTTTTGGAAATATTTTTTGTTGATATTCATTGAAAAATTATTTAATTATAGAGGGAGATGACACACATAGGAATATTACATAATGATATGTATATAAAAAATAGATTATATTACAAAGAAGAATTCATCGGATGGTTGTTATATTTGTTACAATATATTGTTTCCCTATGGTATCCATGATACATTTTTATACACTAATAATTCACTTTTGGGATATTATGCATATTTACATTAATACGGGAAACTAGAGGGTAACACACATATATTATCATAAATCCCATTTAATATTATTGAATTTATGTTTAGGAATAATGTTATTCTAGGATAGTGGAATTTTATATTTTCATGTAAATTTGACCCCATAAATTCAACAACATTGTTTCTAACTTCTAAATATGTTAATTGAATATTATGTCTTTGTTAATTATTTACACGTTTGTTGAATTGAGTAAAATAATAAATTTATTCATATAATTTAAATATTAAAATAAATATTTATATTCATTTTGAGTAAAAAAATATATGTTTTGAAAATAAATATATTTTTTATTCATTGATCAAAATATTTTATTGGGGAATATTAATCGCGTTTAATGAACCAATGGAAATGATTTATTTAATATCATTCAAGAAAATTTTAATTAATTTATTTAAAAAATAATATTTTTTTAGGCACTTTTAATTTTATATTTTAATATAATTATTATATTTGACATGGAATATCACCTATATTAAATCAAATAATAAGATCAATTTTTAATTATCTTTATTGATACATAAGTATATATTTTAATATATGAGTTTTTTCAAGTAAGACATATTAGACACAAATAAGACATTTTAAAAAATAATCTCATACACAGAGGGAAGTATATCATTCTCCTCTCTAAAGAAATATGATAGAAAAAAATATAGAACCTCATTGTAATCATTGGATATTGTTTTGATCTGCTTGATCTTATCCCTCCAGCACGTAGGGAAAAAAATATCATTTCAAGACTAAAGGAACTTTTGTGGATATATCTAGAGGTATCCATGATTGGTTTTCCCTCATAATGAAAATAAAACAATAATAAAATGAAACACTTGTTCATAATGTATACCAGACATGGGGAAAATAAACAAGTAAATTAATTATAAATTTAATTTACAGGATATTGTGTTTGAAATAAAAATATTTGTTTATGTAGTTCTTCAAATTATTTACATTCATTTGGATAAGTATCTAACGTTAGGATCCAACCTAATTCTTCTATTTTCTCCTTTAATATTCAAGTGTTATTTGAGTGATCAATTTTTAATTTCTAGTTATTTATAGATTATTTGATCAATTTAATGTAATTGTTCATGTCTATTCATTTTCAAATTTTGATTATGATTCTACTAATATAGAAAACATGTTAATTTAAAATAAAATATCATATATGAAACCAAAAGTTCATGAAGAATGATCTAAGAAATCATCTAATCATGCCATGTTTATATATTGCAATATTGGATTACACGGCTTGTAACAGCTATATACCAACAATGTAATGGGTTTTACATATTTAGAGGAACATACCACATAAATAAATATGTGTATTTTTGATCAATACATTGAGTTATTACATGCCAATATTAACTACCAGTGTGGAACACACATTTGTATGAACTGTAAAGCATGTTATGACTAAGTATACATCATGTAACACCACACATAGTACCCACCACATCTTTCTTGGCATGTCCTAAAGATGAATGTTTCTCTTTATTACATGTCATATAATGACTATAATTTGAGAATAAGGTATGGAACACACTATGTGGTGTGCATCTGAAATATGTGTTCTGTGATGCATGTCTCTTACTATAATGTTCTTTTCAAGTAATTCTCTATGAGTCTTGTGGGATAATGAACACTATCAATTCATGTGGTGTACTAGTAGCCAAAAAAATGTGTAATAATCTATTACATATTATTTACTATATATTGGATTCTATTGTAATATTCCATGTACATTAATGGGGGTATATGTGGTTATAAATTCTATAAATATTGGGTTGTTTGGACACATGAAACACGGTATTGTGTACGTAATGACACACCTCATGGAGTTACACATATGTGTAGTATACAGAAAATGATGTGTACTATAGATAGTGTCTATGAAACGACATGTCGTGCTTCATTAATTGTAATGTACTCAAGGAATTAATTATAAAGTTATTTGATATTAAATAATCTATACATGTTATCATTCCTCTGAAGTGTACATATTATACTTATTTATTTATATAATAATAATTTTGCTCAATTTATTTGATAATTATTAATCTGGTAACTAATAGTTATCAAGGATCATTTCATGGACAAGATCTATGTAAATGAATCAATATATTAATTTTTGTTTTAATTAATAAATTTTAGGAAATTTATCTTAAATACAGTTATTATAGATGAATGTATCAAATGATAATTACAATAGTCTTTTCTTATTATGGTTGATCAAGTACCTTCATTGGTATGTCTATCTATTATATTTATTTATTTCCTTAAATTATTTAATGTATATTGCAATTTTTGATAACTATTATGAAATTAAATATTATAATATATGAATTATACCTCCCTCCCTTATTTTTAACGTATCCCTAAACCCCTCATAATCCTCACTCCAATGTGATTATAACTTTTTAAATGATGGTGATCTTATTGAGTGGAGATTATTTGGTACCCATTCTATGATATTTCCAGACAATGACATTCATCAAAGAATTTTGGATACTAAAACTCGATCGATAATAATATTCTAGGAGTTACTACCCCTAGTCAAGGGCATCATGCTAAATAAACTACTAGATAGTTCTCATAATCATTTTTTTGTTATTTTATTCTTTTTTTGCATGCTAATTTATTTATTTTTTTTATTCATAAATAAAAATTTAAATGTGAAAAAAGGATAAAAGAGAATATCATAGACCAGCAAATTTAATGTGAAAATAATTTTGTCAAACATAAAAAATTATTAATGTTTGTTTTATATTAAATTAAAATGCATGTGAAGAATTGAAAAAGATTAATTGTGTATAATTAATAAAATAATTCAATATATAATATTAACATATTTAAATGAAATAAATAACTATATTTAGATAAAAAATAGTTTAAAGATCATTTTTGTACCTCATTCGGGATATTCAAATTATTTTTTTGTTCTAATGAAATATTTGGTTTGAATTAACCTAATACGAATCAAGGAAAATTTCTATTTCATGTTTAGTGTCACATTGAGTTGATAATTGAGGGAAATTAATTATATAATTTAAGGATTAGTGAGTCTAATCAACAAATTGAGAAAATATAAGTTAATATAGTTGTAAAAAACACTACCAAAATACATTTGAATAATTTTAAATGGAATTTGTCTAAGTTATGAGAATGGAAATATAGATCCTTAACACTGGAATAAACTAGTAAATGAATATTTTTAATCCAATTATGATGGCTATAGGGATTTGAAAAAATAGAGGGATACATAATTACATCCTTAATTGTGTCATAATTTCAAATCAAGATATTGTAATAAAGATAATTATAATAACCCTGGACCTTGAATCCTTTAAATTAATACAATCCTTTAATGATTGTTTCACTAACAACACCAAAATAATGTGATGTCTCACTAAAATATAAAATAATGTATTTAAATTCTTAGAAACATATAATAATTTGAAAATATACAGGCGATTATCAATTAAAATAACTATGTAATATTATTTTACATTGATTAATTTTTTAAAAATCATTAATTTCAAAGAACCTTTTAAAAAAAGGGAAGAATGTTTTAAATTAATAAATTAAATTGATCGTAGTTAAAATTTTATTATCATAAGAAATACTTATATTTATAAACAGAAAGGACATGATTAAATTATTTAGAAATTTATGAGAAATAATATTCAATAAACATGATGTCTAAAATGGTCATTTTCCCATAAAATATTTTTTTCATTATAATTTTAAATTTAAATATAAAATCTAGAAATCAAAATTTTAGAATTACCATTTTGGAAATGGAAGTAATTTTTCTGTTAATAATTTTAATATTATATTGGGATTTTTAATATATTTTTCTAAAATAATTTATTTTCACTTGTCTCGTGGACAAATTAATGATTTTTTTAATATCATTAATTTTATGACATTTTTATAATAATATATGAAAAACATAATTCAAATTTATTTTATATATAAATATAAATTAAAAATGTAATATAAATAATTTTTAAATATGTGTTTTATTTATAAAAACCATGTTTATTATTTTGGATTATTTAGTATTATTTTATTATAATGAAATTATTAGATTATATTGAATATTAATTTTCAACACATTTAGAAAATTAATATAGACATATATATTTAAGATTTTAAATAAAAAAGTTCAACTTATGTAAAAAATTTAGTTTTAATTTTTATAATGGAATGTATGACTACTAGGATTAAAGCTACTTATCATGATAATAGTAAAACTGATATTTTTTAAAAAATATTGTTTTATTGGCATTGTTCAATATTTATCAAATAAAATATATTAATACCTACAAGAAATTACCCAAATATAGTATCTGAACCAATATTAAAAATATTAACACTCATTATGTAGGTAATCAATACTGAATAAGATTAAGAATACTAAATGGTAACAAAAACATTTTTTTATAAATTATTTTTTCAATGAATAAAATATTTTAATTTAAATAATAAATCACTGTTATATATTAATTGAATTAGAGTATATGGTACCTAATTATATGTTTTAAACATGTAATTTTTTTATGATGGTTAAATTTTATTTTTTAAAAAATAAACTTCTATGGTAAAACCTAGTTACGAAGAAAAAGGTAAAAAATGTTAGACTATAAAAATGTGATAAACAGGTTGAAACATGTATAAAACTTGTTTCAAAGTGTAAATTAAGGGATTTTTAGACACTATATCATACAAAGTCCATTATTTCACCTCTTTGAATTGTTGACCCTAGAATATTATATTCCCCTTCCAAAAAAATAATGGAATTTTACAAAATTTCCCATTACATAACTTCTAAAAATATGATAGCTTCCTCCCACTAAAAGTTACACATACCATTAGAAAAATAAAGTAACACTGATCATGTGTTCGTGTGAACTACTTATTCCATAAATGGGTGTGGTTTTTTAATAAGACGCCTTATATATATGACATTAAATGATTAATTAATGTTAACAAAGGATGTTTATGAAATTATTAACATTATATTAGGATGATATTTTATATTTTATAATTTATTGTAATAATAAATGTATACATTAGACTTAATGATCTATAATTAACATATTGGATTACTTTCATAATCTAAATTAATTTTATAAAAACCAATAAAACTATATAAATTTCATAAAAATGGATTAATAAAATACATAAGACCTAACTATTACAGAGATTATGAAGTTATTCTACATCATATTTAACAATGGTTAACATACCAAAAGAATATATTTGAAATTAAATAATAAACCTAAAATAAAAAACAAAAGAAGAAATGAAAATACTAATAAATAACATATGATAGAAAATGGTCATCTGTAATTTAAATATTAATGAACAAGGTTAATAAATAAAAATCTCATAATGTCAATTTGAATACTCAAGAAGTTGGGGAGAATGAGAAAACAATTATGAAAAATGAATGGGTTTCATGTCTCAATATTCACACATGGAAACATATTTCTTATTTTTCAATGTTTTTTCATTAAAATGGTGAAGCTACTTCTCCTTTAATATTTTGTATTATGATTCTACTATATATAAAAACATTCAATGTTATATTCTAATTTATTTCTCTATTTTTTTCTTGACTAAAATTTTAAAAATGTTTTAATTCATTTTTAACATGACTTTCATTCATATATTTACAAACTTACTTATTGAAATTTATTATTCTAATTTTGATTTATTCTACCTAATGAATACTTTGTATATAGTTCCTTCTTATTTATATTGTTATATTATTACTCCTTATAACCCCATAATCAGATGATTCATACAATAATGATTATGTTTCTTGAAGATTTAATTAGTCCCAATTATTACTATTTAGGACATATTAAATGTTATCCTAGAATTTATTTTTATATTGTTTATAAACTACCTATAGTTATATCATATGATGAATTATATTTTTAAGTTTATTTTCTGATCATTTTCATGCTATTTATCAATCAAGAGTTTTAAATTAAAATGTTACTTGGAAGTAGCATATTTCAAGTCTCCAAATATTCCTCATAAAATATTTATTTTCCTAAATGGAGATTAACTTCTTAGCCCGATTCTTATTCATTTATTTTATTTTTCCAAGGGTAATTCATATTTCTGTATTCCGGTAATTATTTTTATTTCACTAGTATATTATTATTTAATTAAATACATTCTCAAATAAAACTATGATGTTAGTAAGAATAACATATTTTTTTCTAGAGGATATTTCCTCTCAATGTACATATATTCCTTTATAGATGTTTTTTTCTCTCTTTTTGGGAACTCAATTATGGATTAAATCTTGTGATCCACTTACTTCCCATTACAATTTTCAAATGAAAATTTTGTTTCCCAATTCATTTTAAAGGTTTTAAATAATGGTTTTTTAATATATTAAAGTGGTTTAATAATCATAGACATATTGTCCTTCATTCACACCATAATTAAATTCAAATCCATTATGTATTTATTTAAGACTCCATTTTTTGAGATTTCATAAAATGTAATTTTTTAATATATCACAAAAATACTCCTTCTAAGATTTCTGATAATAAATTTCCTAAATAAATAGTTTAAATTACTTTTAATACATTATTACTTAAAAAAGAAAAAAATAATTTTAAAATTTTTTTCACAGTAATATATTTCCCATCTCTATGAAAATTATAACCCATGTTTCATGGTATTACAATTTAAAATTTTTTCCATATATTTGATGATTTTTATTTAAAAAAGGTGTTTCGTAGAAAAGATACATTTTCAAAATGATTTTAAAAGTAAAATTAAACTAATATTAAATCATTTTTTTTCTCTCCTTATCTAGTATAAATAATTTTTAAAATATTAGTTTCTTTAAATATTGCAAATAAAAATAAACAATCACTTCATTTTTATTTCTTTATCATGATAAATGTATAACCATAAATTTTCTTTTCAATTTTTTACTAAAATAATACATTATTTTTTATACTTTTAATAAAACTGTGGTCACCTATATATCATCACTCAATTAAATGATGAAATTATTTACTAAACTATATACCCTTTCTGAATATAGGGTGTAAATACCACCTAATATATTATCTTGATTCAAAGTTATTTGTCTAAAAAGTAACTAAATATATTTGGATAACTACTCATTCTTTATGGGTTTGTTAGTTATTATTATTTATGGAAATCAGAATATTTTCCTTGTATTATTTCATTTGAAATGGATATGAATCCCACCTTCTTTCTATAGGGAATATTGTGATATGGTTTATTACTTTTGGTATACATATGTAAGTATGATGGTGGGTGGTTCCCTATAGCACCCACCAAGGAATTAGACTATGTTGATATCTATTATGATATTAAACCCTAGAAATAATTATTTTTTTCCCTTTGGTGTTGGTATAATGAGTTTTTTCACATTTTCCAGGACTAAGATAATGAATATTTTTACATAGGCATGGACATAATGATTTTTCTCACAATTATTAACTATGATTATTGTTTAATCATATCTTTTTATTTTTTCTCCTATTATTTCATAATTCTAGGATGATTTTTAATTATAAAATATTATAAATTTTCATTCAACTACTCTTTTCTACATTATTCTAAACTTTTTTATAATTCCATGCCTTGTTGAATGGTTTGTGATCTATGATTTATTGGGTATAAATATCTTAAATATCATAATTATACCAAATTTATCCTCTTCATATCACTTATTCTCAATGATTTTTATCTAATATGTTTCCACGTATAGAATATTTGAACACATTCCTTTCATATGTTTCAATTTACCTAGGTCATAAGGTAAACTAATACATAATAAAATCCAAAAAATTAACTTATCTAAATTTTGGAGGGAAATATTTGGGACTTGTTATCGATTTTGAAGATATATATATAGTGTAAAAGGTGTTTTCTAGTTGAAAAATTTATTTTTTTTTGTTTTTAAATGTTTTTTCATAATTCTATAAAACTATATAACTATAAAATCATTTAATTATATTTTAAATGAAATATTTTCTATACATTCACGTAATAGATAAAGTCACATTAATAGACCACTATTGTTGGTATCAGAGTAGTGATTGGATAAATTTAGAGGTTAATATTCCATTTCAGTATAATTTAATGTTTTATAAGGTAATTATTACCATTATTTCATAGGTATTGATAAATATTTAGGTTATTTGTGGTAATATTTAATATTTATTGGATTGATATATGATAAATAAAGTAAAAACACAGGGAAAAGTATGAAGAATAATTAATTGAATAGGATAACTTGTTCTTCAACTGATGCATGATAATAATGCCTAAATTCAAACCTAGTTTTCAACTCTTGGTGGATATGAATTAGTTACTTCACACTGTCTTTATGAAATATTCTTTATGATTTAAAAATATTTTTGTTGAAAAGATAACAAGGAATTACAACTTATAATATATAATAAAACATAGTGAATAATGATTTTTTGAATATTTCATGATATGTGGTTTTATAGATAATGTGTAGGTTGATCTTTAATAGATTATAAATTATTGATTTTCATTTTCATAATATTTTAATTAAGTTTATTGTAATTTTTAGATAGTTATTTTTGGGATTAACCTAACAATCAAAAAAAACCCAACCTATAGAAAAGAAGATTGAACCTAAAGTATTAGTGGGTAAAATGAAGAAGCCAATTTAGTATACTTGTTATGGCTACATTTTCATATTAATATTATAATTGAATCTGATTTAATTGATAACCACCATAGGATTTAATATTTGGTTGAAATGGGATCACAAAAATGAAGCTTAGAAAGTATATTTCTAGAAACCACAATATTTTATGACTGAATAAGGTAGAACACATAAATAGTTGATAATCATAGTATATTCTAATCATGCTGGAAATTTGACATTCCAATTCGTACATAAGTTGAATAGGTCAATATCTTAATATAAATGCTTTCTTTATATTCTATTATAAATTTATTAGTGACTGATATTTATCTATGATACGCTATTTATTCATATAATCTTGAGGATTATGTGTAGAATCTTAGGAATTTTCTATAATAAATTTTCAATAAAACCTTTTAATCATATATTAAAAAGTATTATTAAAAAATGGATTTTATGAAAGCAATATATTTTTATGGATTACTATTGTAGAACACATGATTCAGGTATGGAAAACTCTAAGGTAAAATACATTGAATATATGGATGTTATAAAGGGTTTATTTATTTTGATAGAAGTGATGTAGAGAGTATTCATGACTTTAGATTGATTATTAATTTAATGAAATATTTATCCACGATTTTTTTGGGTATTTATCCCATTTTTTGTATTATGATATTCATTTTCCAGGGTTAGAACTCACGAACAGGTGTCAAAAAATTTTTGTGGTTAATTATATGTGTATATTTTATACAAATTTATGATATAAAAAAGGATTAATTTATCAGAGATTCAAGAGGTTTTTTGAAATTTATGTTATACTGGTTTAGTGACTAGGGAATAATAAAACTTGGGTATTTGGTTTTATGAATGATTGTTTTTTTGAGTAAATATAATAACGGTGATGTAAATTAAGAGAGTATGTTAGATTCTATATTTAAAATTATGCCTGAAATGATAAATTGTTTATTAATACCCCCACCAACTTTCATCAGTGAAAAATAATTAAAATTGTGTCAATTCAATTTATTTAACAGTGTATAAATTAATTACATGATATTTTGGATCCGATAAATTGGTTCAATCAAGGAAATCTTGTATCACGATAGACACTAAACTACTACAACACCAGATAAAAATAAAAAAAACATATTATAATAATATAGATAGTAGGTTCATTAATAAAAATAATGATAATTAATTTGAATTATTATATATTATTATTTTTCATTGATTAATCTTTTAATATGGAATCCTTTCAAGGAAGCATTTTTGAAGAAATTCAATTGTATTTGAAATTATCCAATAAAATTAAGCATTGTTAAAATCTTATTATTGTTAATAATTAGAATTATAAACTAATACATTATAATACAATTTCGTTAAAATTTATTTGAAATATTATTAATGATACATGATCTTTAAATAAGAAATTTTTTAGAAAATTAATTTTTAATCTATATTTTTAAATTTACATTTAAATAATAAATTTATAAAATAAAAAATTTGGAATTTTAAAATTAGATTAATTTTAGAAAACTAGTTTTAGTATTATCTTTTGTATTATTTTGATATTTTACTGAAAAATTTTCTTTTAGCTTAATAGTGAATAAATAATGATTTTGTAGATATTGTCACTTTTATAACATTATCTTAAAACAATAAAGACATAAAATTAAATGAATTATTTTCCCTATAAGGGTTAATTTTTTTTAATAAAAATTAATCATTTTAAAACATGATTTTTTATTTTTAATACTCATGTTTAATGTTTTGGTAAAACAAGTAATTCTTACTTAAATGAAATTTATTCTCTTTTTATATTGATTATTAGTATTCATAACATGTAAAAGATAAATATTATAAAAAGGATTATATATTTTATATCAATATTTTCATTTTATTTTTATTGTCAATTTAATTTTTATGTTTAAAATTATGATTAATATGAGTAAATTTAATTTTTGTGATAGTGAAAGTAAAATT
The DNA here is from genome assembly GCA_963277665.1 of Viscum album. Taxonomy (NCBI): domain Eukaryota; kingdom Viridiplantae; phylum Streptophyta; class Magnoliopsida; order Santalales; family Viscaceae; genus Viscum; species Viscum album. Next base: position 317,241,110 of record OY728129.1, read on the forward strand.
GTTTAAAAATAATATTTCAATAAAAAATGTGTAATTTTTATCTAATAAATTACTGTCTTAGATTAAATAACTATATTTTAATTTTAAATATATATAATTATATTAACACTAATTCTAAAGGTAAGGAATCCTGTATAAGATTAAGAACATTTAGTGGTAAAAACTGTAATTTTCATAGTTATAGGGAGGGTAGTCTTGGGAGTATCCATTGAATTTTTAATAATTTAATGTTATTATTCAAGTTTCAAACCCCATAAAATGTTAAATATATGAGATTAAAATGATTTTGGTTAAAAACACACTTCATCCACTCCTTTTTCAGACAACTCTGAGTGATTTAGGTATTTATTTTCATAACATTTTTACTTTTTCACTAATTTACCATTTCATTAATATATAATTTCTAACCATAAAGATTATTCCTATAAAAATTACTAATATTTACTATTTTATATAATATGAAACTTTTAATTTCAAATTTTCAATTCATTTAATAAAATATTATTTCAAGTGTGGTGATATTTTAATTTTATAAATAATACATTTAGTCTCATAAATAACATTTTTAGAGAAAAAAATATTTTTATTAATTAAAATATTTATATAAAATAAAATTGTCTTGGATAATTATTTAAATACACAATTTAATTTATTAAAAAATAAATATATGACCTAAGGCTATTAATGAAATGAAAGACAAAATATACTTCAAAATTTTTTTATTTGATGAAAATAACTAAACCGTTCTAGTTTTAATTTATCATTTTAATTACTTTTAAAAATGTTTTACATGGGTTTTATATGTTAATAGTATATTTTTATATATATAATGGTAGTCTTTAAATTAATATTTTATTACATAAGAGTTTTTATAAACATATAGTTTATTACGATATTAAAGTAATGTCATAAAATTACAACAATCGTGAAAAATATAATATAAAGCATAAACCTGACCTTCTCATAAACAGATTAAGATTTCATACGATGATAATTTTGATATGATTAATTCAAAAATAGAAATATATTTATGATTCAAAAATTATAAACTTTATAATAGATTGAATATTTTTTTACGTATTTATTAATATAATAGTTTTGGGATGTAGTGTTTTCTTACTATAGTAGTGTATCAGGTATTGGGTGCTTCCCCTTGATTGAATTATACCTCAATACAGGGTATTTATAAGATATTTAAACAATTTGGATTCTCTTTCCTCATAGTGTCTTAAGGATCCCAAGTTTCCTCTTCTAATTTGGGATTTCTCCAAAGGACTATCACAAATTGAGATGTGTGATTCCCAAATAATTCCTCTCTCATTTAAATAATTTTGATGGGCCCCTTATTATTAGACAAACCAGTATCCATATCTATTACCTTATATGTCAGAACATGTGTTTTATTCATCATGAATTATCATTATAATGAACCATAGGAGACATCATGTATATTATAAATGGTGGTAGGTATGTCTAATTGGTAATCAAAAACCTCAATTATTCTAATATGTTGAATGGACCAAAGTACCTATGGATTAAATTCCCCCTTTTACCAAATATTGTATATTCCTTCCATGGTTAAACATTAAATAATAAATGACCCCTTACATAAAAATCCTATTATTTTCATTAATTATGAACACAAACATTTTTTTAACTCTAGGCTTCATTAATAAGATGTTGAATAGTTTTTAAATAAATATTTTTTTCCTCCAAGAACATTAGGAAAATGATCATTTTACCACTAAATTATTCTTGATAGGTTATAGTAATAAGTCTATTCCCTTACAATGCATCATATGGTTACATGTGTCATCTTGAATTGAAACTATTGATAAATGAATATTCCACCAAAGGTAGATACTAATCCCAAATACCGTCGATATTATGAGAACATGATCTCTACGTGTATTATAAGGAACATGTCTTTTTATAAATTAGTATCAGAAATTATTATTTTAACATTTATTTTATTTCATATACACAATCTCAAGAACCATAATTGATTATTTCATTTGGACAATAGAAACACAATTTTATATTTTGTTATTGATCTTCCACATCTTCAACAAATATATTCTAAAATTGTACTTATCTTATTAATACTCTACAAAATAATTTCGTCAAAATTTGGGGAAGAAAAATATTAATGGGTGAGCATATATTCTTAGTTAGTTGATCCTAGGATGTATCATTTACATTGCATTACCATGATCACGTACAATTTTTCCTCTCTTAGAGTTCCCTTTAATTGAGGAGTTTTTAGATGTTTGTTTTCGGATTTCCAGAAATATGTAGGGGAATTTCATTAAATGTTACCAGGTTGTGTAACATGAACTGGTTATTTGGTAGAATATGTGAGAAGGGCTCAATTTGTGAAGGTTTACCTGAAGTGAAGATCTTTTACACGTAGTGAGTCAAATTAAAGTTGGGTTTTAATCTGAGGGGAATGATTTTTTGGCGTATTTGGACATCGTGTATTTTAATATATGTAATGGTTTTACACATAATCTAATTTTTTTTAAAGGGTTTTTTAGGGAATTGTTCAGGTTTTTGTTGTCCATTCTCATACTAGTTCTCCTTTGATCTCATCCCAACGTTCCACCCTAGTGATTTTTGGAGACATTGTTCCTTACCAATCGATCTATTCATCATTCAGTCTTCATTGCGGTTATAATGCATCTCTCAGGGTGAGTGATCTTCCTATATTTTTGGTTCCACTATCTACAATAGTTCCCATGAGTTTATTTATTATATTCATTATTCTAAATTGATGATTCTTTATATCAACTACTAGATCCGTTTTGAGATCTCATTCTGGAGGCCATTCCATTAATGGTTGTGGTGTGGAGGCTTTTTGTTATTGATGTATATTGGTTTCATCCTTTCCACTAACCTATTTTTTCTAAATTGGATCTATCTTGAGATAAAAATGTCTTATAGGGCATTCATAGATTTCATTGTGTTTTCATTTTTAGTGGCTCTCATTACAAGGGTGTATAAACTTCAGTTTCAAGGTAGTTGGTTCTATCTCTAACCTATTTTGACGAGCATTATTGTTACTATTTTATATATGGAATTATAAAATTAATTTTCATTAATTTTTTAGTTGTGTTGAAATGTTTTTTTAAAAAATCGTTCTCCCTAGGTATAGATAAATAGAGAAAAATGGAAATATCAAGACATTGAAAAGAATTTTTCAAATTCTTTTTAAATAGAATTCAGTGAATTGGAAGGAATTCTGAAACAAAGCACATGGGTTACCATTGGTACATAGGTTGAAGGTTTTTTATGAGACCAGCATCCAATATTTGTGATTATCGGGTGGTTTTCCCATGGGGGTTTCCTCTATTTAAATGGACATTTGTTCTAGGGGATGGATATGAACATTTTTGGGGGATTTAATATTGTGGTATTCCTTTGTTTTCTATTACTGTGTTCTAGGAACTAGATTGTGCACTTGATATATTTTGGTATGAGTCGTATACTATTCTGACCTATAGTGATCCTTGGTGATGATAACTATGCTTTTATATATGTTTTATGGATTTGCAGTTTTAGCCTTTATATGAATCTTTTTCTTCTGAAAGATGATATAGAAAATGTGATTTGGAAATAATATACATGGTTTTTTTTATAACTCTAAAAAAGGGAAATTTTACCATTTTTTTTTATAAAACTTTTTATAGCTTAACATTCCATGATTTATTTTAAATGACCATATAATAATTGTTATATTTATGCTTGTTATAGAAAACCGTGGTGGGATCCTATTAAGACTATTAGATCACACCCAGCAAACCGCTTCGGTAGTGTGAAGACGTATATATGTCTTCCAATATAGGAAACGATAACGAACTGTTGTTAGGTTCGAGGTTTCATGCCTACTATGTTGGGTAGTTTGTGGTGATATGGCAGTATTCCGTCCACACTATCACATTGAGTATATATTTTATTTTAGTCCTTTATAGTTGAAGTTTTCTCTTATATAATTTTGATAATTTTACACGCATTTTGTTTCCACTGTATTCTTATAGCTGTGATGGAATATATTTATTATATTTCAATTATTCATTCTTTTTTACTGTATATTAATTCCATGTGTTTATTTAGGTCGGGAGAAAGTTTTCTTCAAGTTTATTGTTTGATATCCAGGTGAATTTTTTCAGCTTTAGAGATTATAAACAACATTCATGTTTTTAACAGAATATTTTTTATGCCAAGTTTGAAGGTAATTCAAGTCTATTTGTTAGAAAATTTTAGTATATGAGATTTTTTCCCAAGAGTCCTGGTATTGGGACGTGAGTTACACTGGGTATATGGTTTTTGAGACATCAGAAGTATGTTGTGATTAGTTCCAATATATCTATTTTCATTATGAGATTCATGTTTCCCTGAAAGGTTTGGATATGTGTCTCTATTGTTGGGTTTTTTTAATCTATTCTTCCTTTTATGAGTTTTTTGTTTTGAACTGAGATATACTATGTTGTGAGATCATTTCTTATTATATTTTATTTGCAAAAATATGCCTCTAAGACATAGTCCATGTGTTTCTTGAGAGGATATAGTTGAATTGCCTCGAGGAAATATACATGTAGATAAAAATCTCATTAACAAAATAGTACAAGAAGATTTTTTTATGAGAATGTAGCATGAGTTTAGAATGCAATTGTTGAAGAACAACTTGGAGAAAGAGGAGAGGGAGGGAGATATCGTCAGAATTTTTATATGATAATCCACAATCCATTAAAGGAACATATGTACATTAAGAGGAATATAACATCCTGGATTGTATTGATAAAATATTAGACATGCAATAAAATAATAATAATAATAATTTAATGTGTGAAGTGTTCATGATCGAGGGTTCTGGTAAGTGATCACGAGATTCGATAGTCCAGTCAAATAGACATGTGGAAATTGATGGTAAGGTTTTAAAAACCCAACACTTCTAGTAGTTTTTCTAGAGTCCCTACTATTGTAAAATCTCTAAAGTTTATTTATTTATAATAGGGAGAGTGTTCAATGTCATTGTACACCAATCATTTTGCTATGATTTTCTATTTTTCTCAAAATGTGGTGAAGATAACCAGTTGAAGGCTTATATGTACCAATAAGATTTTCAACCAAATATCATATCAATGGTATTTATATTAAGTATTTCCACATATTTGGATATGCTAGAGAGGAATATTATGGTATAGAAGAGTATTAAAAGAAATTATGGCTTCTCCACCTTTTATCTTCCATCCTATGGATGTTTCAGTGGCATTCCTATAAATAAGAGGAAGTGGACAGATCATCACTGAAGTGGTGGTGGTGGGTCTCCGGAATGAGCCTCCTCTGCACCATCTACTATAACTACAAAATTTGACTCTGAATTTTTATCTAAGTAGTAAGGTTAGACAGACAATGATTCCATGTCCTAGTCCCACAAAGACATGAAATAGATATGGATGTGTTTGTCGCTTATAGTGATTCTTTCATAATATGATTATGCCTCATTTTGATCAAGATTTAACAGCTATAAAGGCTACTGTAGGGGAGTCTGATTCTTCATGAACTAGGGCTCCAACCATAGGCCTCAACATTGAATTACTTCGTAGATTATACAATTTCCCACCAGAGGTCGATGAAGGTCCAGTAGTAGTGCGAGGTATTTTCATTATTGCACATTCAATTGAAATATCTTAATATGATACCGGTGCCTCCCACTAAGTTATATATGCATATTTTTTTAATATTCATAAATATACAACATTACTTTTTTCATTTTTAATGGATTTAGAAACACCCATTGGTTAATGTAAAGAGCAGGAGTTTTGGTGTCCCTATTGATTGATAATGATAGATGATACATAGTTGGTCATTGATTTTTTTTGTTCTTGAACTGGATATGTTTATAATCATTCGTATGTATTTACTTGTCCCACATCGAGATTAGGTTGATTATTATCATTGGAATGTTTCATTTATTTCTACCAATGGGATATCTCAGGTGTTTTAGTGGGAGTGGGACAAGGGGTCTTGTTGTGTAAGACCTTCTCACCGAGAGCTCATTACCATTTTTTCTTCTTCTTCTATTGATCCCAATTTAATTTCTTCTATTGTTGATCTTCCCATTTTTTTACAATAATTTAAAGACAATATCGTAAACTACTTCTCTGGTCATCCTCTAGAGAGAGGTTGAGTTTATGATTGTCCCCCTTCCAGGTAAGAAGCCGATATCAATACCTTATTATCTTACGGTACTAGCGGAGCTGAAATGTCATTATATTTAGTTTGATAACTTCTTCAAAGAAAGTTTATTCTCCCACCAGTGATTCACGATGGTCGCCCCAATTCCATTTTCCAAGACATCATATGGTTCACATTAGTTATGTGTGTACTATCAAATGATTAACTAAGTAAATGTTCAGATCAAGTATCTTTTTCCTCATGTTAGTGATTTGTTTGATATTTTGAATGGATAAAAGTGGTTACTTAATATTGATCTTCATTCAGGTAATCATTAATTGAGATTTCTGGATTTAGATATATAAAATAAATCTTTTAGTAGAAGGTATGGATATTGTGTATATCATTATATTCCATTTGGATGAACTAACTCTCCTATTGTGTTTATATATTTAATAAATCCACTATTCCATTAATATCTTGAAACTTTTGTGGTAATTTTGATTGGTGATATTTTGGTTTATTTGAAACTTGAGTGTGAGCTTGAGAATCATCTGAGTTTGGTTCTAAAATTTTTGATAAGTCATCATTTGTATAAAAATCATTCTAAAAGTAGTTTATTGATATAATAAGTGATTTTTTGGGAAATGATTTTTAAACATTTCTTTTCAGTTGATTATAAAAAGAAAAATGTTGTATTGTCATATAATGAACCGTAGAATGTATTTGAGATATGGGGATTATGATTACTTTTTGGATATTAACGACGATTTGTTTAGGTTTTCTCTAAGAATGAATCACCTTTGACTACTCATACTAGAAAAGAAGTGAAATTCCCATTAGATGATAAGTTTCATACTTCCTTTTATGATTTGGAGATAATTTTTTTACTTTGGCTTCTATTCTGACCTTACCATTAACAATTAATTGTTATGTGGGGTCTTGAGATGCTTCTGGTTCTAGTTTGTGTTGAATTCATATAGTGGATTACCATTTGGTAGCTGACGTCTCTTTTCAGTTTCAACCACATTTGAAGAATTTCCCTACTCATGATTTAAAGAATTATATAGTTATGAATGAAATTAGATGTTAGTGACATTATCATGTTGGTGAAAGGTTCTCTATCTTTTCTCATCATAGGAGTTTTAGATATATCAATTCAAAGAAATAAATAAATCTTATATTGAGATTATTGGTACAATACCTTCAATTTTTGACAGTGATATCACCTTCTCCCTATGGAATGGGAATATCATTGAATATTCTCATAATAGGAATATACCATCGAAGGATTACCTCTAATCAAAGGAGGAGTAGAACCTTATGGGGATATTCTTTTAGTTCCAACTTGATACTAAAGAGGATATTTCTAGTACGGTTCATTCCAATGTTCAGTAATCATTATCTCTCTTGAATTCTATTTTTCTAATTCAATAGTAAGATGATGAGTTCTATGAAATTCGAGAAAGCCTTTATTTATGGGATACCATCTTTGTTTTTCCTCTCTCTTTATATGGTATACTCTAATTTGGGATGATTGTTGTTGTCCCATTATATGTCGAGATTTTAGACTTTTTTAATTGGAATATCTCTTCATGAGGAATTCTTCCAGGCACTAATAATATGTACTATGATTTGGGATGATTATTCTGGTGTCCAGATATGAAGTGTGACATTGAAAATTATTTGTCTTGCTGTTACACTTTCCAAAAGATAATGGTAGAGCACTTGAAACCCTCTCGTTTCACTCAGCCTATTCCAGTGCTATTTTGGAAATGGGATGACATATCCATAGATTTTTTGTTGTATTTCCATGGACTCCCTGAGAGAGGAATAGAAATTAGCTATTTTTTGATTCCATGATGAAGTATTCTCATTTCATTCCAATCAAGGATACCTCTAAGGTGGAGGATCTAGGTAAGCTATATATAAATGAGGTTTTGATGCTACATGGGAATACATGTATAATTATTTTGGATAGGGATCTTAGGTTTACCTTGATATTCTTGAATATTCTACAAGAGGTGATTTGATCTCAGGTCTAGTTAATCACATCTTACCATCCATAGATAGATGGTCAGACAAAGCTTGTGATTAAGATCCTAGAGGATATAATTCATTCATATGTCTTGGATTCTAGTGGGTCATGGGATAGCCATCTCATTCTGGTTGAGTTTTTTATATCTACAGTTATCATAAGTCGGTCAGAATGGATCCATTGGATGTATTACATTATAACCCATCCAGATCACCAATTTTTGGGCCTAAGGTGGGTGATGTAGATTTGATTGGACCATGTTTGGTTCAGGATATGTCAATGAAGATTCAATATGTACATTGATGATTGTTTATATCGCAATGTAGAATAAAATCATAAACATATGGATGGAATCATCATTTTTGTGTTTTCATTGATGAATTGGTTTTCATGAATTTTTCTCCTCGATTAGGTCATCTTCATCCTAGAAAATAGGTATAAATGGCTTTGATATATGTTTGACCTTTGGAGGCTAGTGAGTAGATCAAGATGGTTTCATATTGATAAACATTTTTGGTTCATGTGATTGGTATTCATGATTTCTTCCACATATATCAGATCTAGAATTACGATGATCATCTTTCTCACGTTGTAATTTGTGAATAATTTGAGTTAGAGATGGATGTTTTTGTTTGTATAAACAAATTGAGATCATTGAATCTATATAAATACTCTCTTGAGAATTCGATTTTGTTTTTTAGATATTTATGAAAAATATATCATATTATAATGAGACATGAAAATGTGGGTCATTGATGAGTGAATAGTAGCCTCATCATTTTCTAAGTATTGCATCTTCCACATGACTTCCCGGGGATGAAAATACATTATGGGGGGGGGGAGTTTATAATATCATGTTACCTTGATCAAGTACATATTTTCCAGTCACCATATTCTCTTTTAGAGAGGAGTTTTTTTTTATTCTGGAATCGTGATTTTCTATAGGTTGAAGTGTAATTTCAAACCATGTAATATAGTTACATGATGTGTAATGGTTGCAGGGTACAAGCTATGGGAACAATTCAAGTCATGAAGGATTACACGATATGATGAGCTTTTACATGTCTTGACTTAATTTAAAGTCATATTTTAATCTGAGGTAACTAATTATTCATCTTATTTGGAAATTTTGGATTCCATTATGTATAATGGTATTACCCATCATGTAGTTTCTTGAGTAGGTATTTTAGTGCATCGACTATGTTTTGGGTGACCATTATTCAATCCTTTCACCTTTTTTCTCGACCCAATGTTTCTACATGGTGATTTTCAGATACAATGTTCTTGAAATCCTCCACCCCATTTATATGGAGGTGGTGCATTATTTATTACATTTTCATGATCACAATATGGTCAATCCCTGAAGGATTGATGGGTTTAGTATCCTTGCAAAAACTAGTTGAAAATAAATGAATTTTAAATTAATTCATGAAATGAAAGAAAACATAATAAATTCTCTAAAAACATTATTATTCTAGTTCATCATCCAACTAATTTATTCATAATGATGATATTTTCATCTAGTGGAAAATGAAACATAAGAATGGGGTGATATCATATGCTCAGTTTGGGTAAATATTTCAGCAGAAAGGGTCATAAATAAGAATAAACCTTTAAGGCTAGATGTATAATAAAAACAATAGACTTTTAAACATGAACCTGAACATAATATAGAAAGAATAAATCAACAAATACCATATAAACATGCACCTAGATATTCTACTAGTATAATAATCATAAGTAATAACAAACCATATAAATAGGGAATACATAATGTGGGAATTATTAAACATGATGTCAAGGATTTCTCCAAGACACCGTACATAATTTGGAAATAAATTAGCTAAAATCCAAATGTAATTGTCTCATAATACATACCTATTCGTAGAGGGGCTATAGCAGGCCCTGTCCAACACTTACAAAGTCCAATTAATTCCTCTTATGAAAGGGGTAAAACATAACCAATATAAAAATTCATATTAAAATTAGCATTTGAAATGTCTATTCTTAAACCATAATATATGAATGGTATAAAAATTGCATATCCATAGTTAAATATATCATATAACCTTTAATAAAATACTGGAGATTGTATCATAATATATTTACATTAATTAGGAATAAAATCCTACAATGGATGATGACATAGATAAATGTGATCTAACAAAATCATTAAAACTATTTTAGAAATATCTCTTTTTAATTTTAAATCATTTGAAAGCCAGAATTATTATAAAAGAAAAAATTTCCTTTGAAAATGACTTAGTAATATTATAAGGGAATCATAAAAATGTCAAGGAATCATAATGATGTAAAATAGTCCCTCAAGTTGTATAAGTTAAAAAATATTCTTCCCATAATTTCCCGAAAAAAGTCATATAGTACCTCATTTGGAAAATGATAGAAAGATTCCTTTAAAGAAGTTTTATAAAATTTCAAACATGTATATTAATGAATTTTAATTTTTTTTATGAATAGAATTTTTTTTGAAATTCATGTATAAGAAACATTGATGTGGAAGATATACATGTCCCAATACATACTTATTAACCATCTTACATAATAATGAGATTGTGAAATTAATCCTTACATTGTACTTTACTTTAGAAATAGGTGCTTTTACCTCCAATATAATTATTAAGGATTGTTCATAAATTATACCAGAACCATATATATATTTATAATATCATATAAAATCCTTTTATATCAATTTTTTAATAATATTTTCGTATTACCATTATTTCGGATGTTAACAACTTTGTTTTCCTATGCACTTTTTGTTATGTTTGTCATATTTCATATGAATATTATATATTTTATTCAAATCCAGAATGACATTATGTTCATAAATATTATTATTTCATATCATATTAATTTTATATGCAATCCTGAATGTTTAATTTGTAGAATAGATCTCATCTCATCGTGGAGACGGTAGGTTGTACTTACGCATGGGCGCCACAATGATTTCATTATGGATTAGTTGTTATTGAATTGGGTGGAATATGAATTGTAAAGAAAAAAATATAATTTCATATTTTTATTTAAAATGTTTTTGTTAAACGTTGTACCCATCAAACTAATGTAAATATGAAAAACAATTTACACCACGATGTGGAGACGGTAAGTCATACTTATTCACGCTTGGTGATATTATTCTTCATAGGATGGGTAAAAGGAAGAATATAGTTTTACCATATTCATAAAAACATATAACATATGTTATATTTTGAAGTTATTAATTTAGTATGCAGTAAAATTAAGATGTGGAAGTAGAAGATGAAAATAAAATTGAAAGAGTTGATAAAATAATTACCTCTACATCGAGTGTCTCATTTTGATTTGTAAAAAATGAATCTTTGGGATGGCTTTCGGAAAAATGTGTAGCCTATAAGACCAATTTATTGATGTTAGGAGATGAAATGGGTATGTTTTGGATAATCCAAAGGGAATTAGAGCTGTGAATTAAAGATAAGTATAGGTTCCTTTTAATAATTGAGGTGAGGGGCACTTTAGAAAAATCTTGTAATATTATTTTATTATAAAATGATTTTCAGTTTCTAATTGCTAAAATTTTATCTAATTTGAGGATATGATGAGTATGGGACCAAATAAACTTAAAAGTTAGGTTTTAACCATTTTTAGAACATAAAATTAACCATATCATTTATATTTAACCCTTAGTTCAATAGTTTAACTCTTACCATGTCTTCTTGTATTTATATACTACAAGGTTAATATAGATACATGGAAATTACATTCAACCCCAAAGTGTAAATTTATGACATTTTCATCACTATAATATTTATTTACTCAAAATTTTGATTTTTATTATTTTTATATCATTTAATTAAATATTATTTATTTTAAAATCTCATTTATGTCAATTTTGACACTTTTTATTACTTGATTTTAATTTAAAGTCATAAAAACAAGATTCCTTCAAATAAACTTCATTAACAAAAATTTATCATGTCATATTCATCTATATAAATTTTGTATAACATAAAAAGATTCCAATGACATTTACTATAATATTTATAATATCATTTATTTGTATATTTCATACATAAGGAATTCAATGCATCTTCATTATGTCATTAATTAATTTGTTTATCTACCATCTAAAAATTGTAAATAAAATACCATGATTTCATAAATATTTTTATATTTCTAATGAAAATTTATATTCCATGATATAACTAAGATTAACATATTTTAAAAAATTAGTAATAAGAGTAATGTTAATGATATTTCTACCTCTACTTAAAATTCAGTTTTATAAATGTCATAATCTCACCCAGGTGGCTGCTAAGGCCAAATTTGTATTATAATGATTATCTTGGTCATCCATAAATCATCCATTAAGGTTAAAAAAATTTAGGGTAATTTTATATTATTTTGATATTATTTTTACCTTTTCTTACCATATTTACCTTTAATCGTTGTAAATAAAATTCATAAGTTACTACCCACGAAATATTATTTAGATCCTATTAGTCCATGTTTATCACCCTTGATTACAACCATGTATGTCATATTTTCCATATTAAATTCAAAGAAGTGGTAAAAATATGTTTAAAGAATATTTTAAAATGTGATTAGAAGGTGTGTAAAAGACGTTCAAATGTTTAATAAAATTTTTACACCTGATTATATTATAAAAATGATTTACATGAATTAAATTAGACTAATATATGTACTATTTGTATATTTTCTCATTAAATTATTTTATTTCAAAAAAATTATATAAATGAAAAAGTAGGTTATATTAAAAATGCAGTGTCATTCCAAATTTATAAAAAATTAAATGTTTTCCAAAAAATACAATAAAACCATGATAATATAAATTTGATATTATGAATTCCAAAATAAACTTTATTTGAAAAAATAAAATATTTATAAATTAAAATTGTGGGTAATACTATTTAAAACATATTTTTAAACAGTTAGTTTGATCAGTCGTGATGTGCTTGAACTCAGTATTTCATTCAATGCATGTAATTGAATTATTTTAAGGGATGAATATAGTGGAATCGTATTGTGTTAAATTCTCTAATACATAAATAAATTACATCCTCATAATTTAACAACTAGAAAGCCATAAATCTATGATTATTCAAGATACCATTTGATTCATCATAAAATAATGTACTGGGAAAATGTTTTTTAGTTTTATGATCCTTTCCCTAGTGTTGTAGAATTAATTTATTTCCTAGAATGAGAATATATGGAAGAAAACTTAATTTACAAGTAAAGATTCATCCTTGAGCTAATTTCTACAAAAAACTGATCTTTCCCTCTAATGTATTATAATATTAAAAAATAATATATTTATATTAATCATATAAGGTTTAAATTATAAAAATATGCCATTTAAATAAAGAAAACTATGTTATACTATCCAGGACATCTTCTAGAAAAATTTTAGGTGATAAATCCTTATTGTACTTCGGTTGTGAGTTCGATTCCTGCAGCCTTGTCCAACGTCATGGGTTCTTCCACGACCTACGAGTAGTCCTTATTCTCAAAATATATTATTATAAAATTCTATAAATAATCATATGTAACTTTTTAACCTCAAAAAACTATCCAACATAAAACATAATCCATTAAAACCTTATGAATATTCTAAAATACTTCTGTACAAATTAATAGTCTAAAAAGATCTATAAATTTCTAAAATAAATTATTACATAAGATTCATCAAACAACATTAAACTCAAATGATTTAACAGAATAATTCATTATTATAAATACATAAAAATTTAGTACTGAATTAGAATCCAAAATATAGTAATATAATTATTGAAACAAAAAACATAAATAAATAAATTATTCCACTCTGATTGTAGTAACTGTATAAGATTGACCTCGATCCATTTTATTCTTTTGATTTATATTTCCATAAGGCATTGGATAGTCATTTTCATAATGTCCCTTCTATTTTCAATTTTGTATTTTCAGATTTATATATACTTTCATTCCATTAAATTAACTAGCATGTTGAACTTTTTTCCATACTTGTAACAAACTCACATTCCTTTCTGAAAAGTATCAGGGTGTTTTTACCAACAATTATCACATGAGGAAAAATCCTTATTTTTCTTTTTACCTTTATCAATCTCTTTCTCCACTATTATAATCTATTAATTCATTACATTAATGTCACAATACATAGATAATTCCTTTTCTATCTTGATAGCACATGAGAATATATCATCATTTGATGAGAATGATTGTGAGAGTAGTTCCCATCAGACGAATGGCATTAAGCCATCAAGGAATCTATCAATATTACTTATTGGGTTATGTGTGTAGTTCAAAACATGCCTCACTATATTTGTGATGTTATCTTAATACATTGAAACATTCACATCCTCCATCTACCTCAGGCTCATAAATTGTCTCCCTATATTAACTTGTCGATCATGATGAATGTATTCATAGGAAAATTTTTCTAAATTTGATAAATTCTTTATTTTATACCACTTCATCCTCCATCATGTTTTAAATTAATGACCAAACTTGATCTGTATATCTTGATAGGAGATATATTTCCATAACAACCTTTTATTTTTCATTACTCCATAATTCAAGAAATAGTTTCTCTAAGGAACTTATCCACTACTAATTTTTAAAAGGAATTATAGACCCTTTGAATATTAGGGGTTGTTGTCTCATGATGCAGTATAACATTGATCCTCCTGGTTGTGGATCAGGGTGATCTATATGGGTAAGGATATTATTCATAAATTTAGACAACTGTCTGGGTATGGTTATAAGTTGTTCAACACTAGTTGTGCACTAGCTCCACTATAATTATCTTACATTTGAGGGAAATCAATACATGGATTAAATTAATTGATACTACTTCCATTCCTTCTACTATATTCCATTTATAAAAAATGGTATACACTATATTAGGTTATGAATCATAAGGAATAATTCCAAACCTTAAATAAATTGATGAAATTAAACATATATATTCAATAACCATAAACATGGTTTCTTTGAGGACATAGTTATTCATAAATCCTCCAAAATAGTTAGTAAAGAAAAAATGAATTATCCTAAGCATATCCCCTTGGAGTGTTGGACCAGTGCACAATAAGGTCCGTTTTAGTATTCATACAAGAATGTAAATGCTATAAATTCCCATATAATCTCTAAAATACCATAATTCTTAGGATGGACTTCTATACTAATCCTCAAAGTCTATCTTAGAGTAATGTTCCCTAATAGAATATTTTATAAATCTAGTTTCCATTTTTTGTACTAAACATCATTTAATACAAACTCCAATTCCTCAACCCTAGTTTCTAGGAGTTAGTTCATTTTTTATTACATAGGAATGATCATAAGAAATTTGAATCCAGAAGGATCGATCAGTTTCATAGCCTTGGAAAAATGACAGACAAACATAAATTTTAAAATTACCGATTGAAAATAAATACAACATAAAAAATACTTTGACAAAATTATTATTCCCTTTACAAATCCCTATAAATCATTCATAATTTACATCTTCTCATCCTAGTGAAAATGAAACATATTAATGCGGTGATATCAGATACACAACAATGGTAAATAATTTAGAAAAGATATCATAAATAATAATAAACATTTAAGAAAGTTGTATACTAAAAAATCAGCATTTTAAACATATAATGGAAGATAATATGGAATGAATAAACCGATCACTACCATATAGAAATTCACACGGATATTATTCTATTCGTATATTGACTTGTAATAACTATCCTTATAAAGAGGGAATACATAATTCTGGACATCATAAATGCACCATCAAGGATTCGGCCAAGACCCCATACAAAATTGGTTAATACATTAGACAAAACCCAAAAATAATTGTCTAATGATACCTTCTGATACAACTAGGGTTTATAGTAGGCCCTGATAAAAAAATATAATATCCAATTAATTCCTCTTATAAAAGGGGTAAAATATAACAAACAAAATCATTTATTTTAAAACTACCATTTGTAATTTCAATACTTAAACCATAAGCTATGAATGATATCAAAATATAACATCCACAGTAAAACATATCATAAAACCTTTTTTAAAATATGGATGGTTATATAATAATATATTTACAATAATAAACATAAAATCCAATAATGGATTCTCTCATGGACGAAGGTGATCTTAAAAAATCATTAAAACAATTTTAAAAATATCCCTTTGGACTTGGAAATCATTTGAAAGAATGCATAATTATAAAAGAAAACATTTCCTTTGAAAATAACACCGTTACCTTATAAGGAATGCTTAAAAATAATAAGGAATCGTAATGGTTCAAAATAACCGCTCGTGCCGTATAAGTTAAGAAACTTTATTTCTTTAATTTTTCAACAAAATCATATAGTACCTCATTTGGAAAACGATAGAAATATCCCTTTTATATCATTTTATAAAAAGTAAAACATGGGTATAAATTAATTTCAACAATATTCTAGGAATAAAAATATTATTTTGAAATACATTTATAAGAAACATGTATGTTGATGATAAATATTTCATTGTAGATACTTACATATAAACAATCTTTAATAATAATGCCAATTCGAATATAATCTTTTACATGTACTTTCCTTTAGTTGAGGGTGTGTTAACCTCTTGTATAGTGGTTAAATATTGTTAATAAATTATAAAAAGAACATGTAAATATTTTTTATATCATATACAATCCTATTATCTCTCTTTGCTAAAAATATTACAGTATTACAATTATTTCGGGTGTTAACTGCTTTGTTTTCCAATGCGTGTTTTGTTATGTATGACTTATTTGTTATGTATAGGATATATTTTATACAAAACCAGAGTGATATTATGTTCGTAAACATTATTTTTACTTATCATATGAATTTTATAATCATCCTTAAAATGTTAATGTGGAGAATAAATCTCATCGCGTCGTGGAGACAGTAGGTCGCACGTTCGCATGAGGGACGATACCATTTCCTTAAGGATGAAATAGTATTGAATTGGACAGAATATAAATTTTACTGAAAAAAATATCATTTCATAATTATTTTTTTAAAATATTTTTATTCAATTTTATACACAAAAAAATAAATTATATATGAAAACTGCTTTCCCCACGGTGTGGAGATGATAACCTGTATGTATAAATGTATGGTGATATTGTTCTTAATAAGATGGGTAAAAGGAGGAATATAGTTGTTTTATATTCATTAAAACATCTCAGAATATAGTAGATATTGTATTTCTTTAGTTTGGAGATAACATAGGATGTGGATGTTGGAGAATAAAAGAAATTTGAGAGAGATGATAAGATCATTACCTCTCCTTTGGGTGTCTCTATCTTATTTGTAAGAATGGTCTCTTTAAGTTGTCTTTCCACTTAATTTTTGGTCTCTAGGATAAAATTATGGATTTTTTAGAGTAAATTGATAGGGTTTGGCCATTACAAAGGGCTATGAAGGTATTAATTAATGTGAAGGATATGTTCCCATTTATAAGATAGGTGATGGGATATTTAGGAGAAGCATCAGATATTAATTTATTATAAAAGGATTATTAGTTTATAATTGCTCAAAATTGATTTAGTTCTAGGTTACTATGATTATGGGTATAAATACCCTCAACCAATAAGTTTAAGACATGTTTTGTTCATAAAATTAACCTTATATTTTATATTATACCCTCAGTAAAATAGTTTAACTTTTACCGTGTGTTCTTGAATGTTTACACTACATGGTTAATATATATAATATAAAATTACAATAAAATAAAAAGGGGATAATTTGTGAAATTTTTAACACTATCCAATTTCTTTTTTAAACATTAGATTTTTTGTATTTTTATCTCATCTGCTAAAATAGTATTTATTTTAAAATCTCATTTATATCTATTTTTACAATATTTAATATTTTATTTTTTATTAAAGTCATTAAAACATGATTCTAAAGAACCAAATACATTAACTAAATGATAATATTTTATAGTAATCCAAAAAATTCGTGTATGAAATAAAATTGTTCAAATTAGATTTATATTAACATTTATTATCTCATTTATTGGAATATTTATTAAATATGGTAATCACTACATCATCACTATGAAATAAATAATTTTTTTTATTTAATGTCTAAGAATTATAATAAAATTCCACGATGTAGAAAATATTTTTAGATTTATAATGACAACTTATTGTCGAATATTTTACTTATATAATACCAAATTAAAATAAATTAGTAATAAGAGTTTTATTTTTTATATTTTTTCCTTTACATAATACTAAATGTTATAAATGTCTAAATTACACCCATTTGGATTTTAGAGCCCACATATGTGTCCCATTGGTTTTCTTGGTCTCCCATTACTCATACAATAAAGTTAGGATAATATTTAAGATATTTTTAAATTATAATAATAATATTTTTATGTTCAATTACTCAATTTACTTTTAATCGTGGTAAATAAAATTCAAAAGTTAATAGTAAAAAAATATTATATTGATCATATTATACAAAATTCTTTACACTAATAAAAACCATGTATGTTTGATTTAATAAATTCAATTTGTAGTAGCTGTAAAAATACGTTTAATGCTAATTTTCAAATGTGCCTACAGGGCGGGGTAGAAATGTTCAAAAGTTTAATAAAATTTTATATATAATTATTTTATGAAAATGATTTCAGTAACATTAATTAGGCAAATATATGCATTAAATATATTTTTTTGACTTTATATTAAATTGAAACTAAAATTATTATTTAAATTAAAAGGTCGGTTTTTTTCCATCGTGATATGTTTTTCACTATTCATCCAAATTTTAATGTTTTCAAAATAATACAAAAAATCACCCTATGATAATTTCAATATAAAAAAATCAAAAATATATTCTATTTTGAATAATAAAATTTAAAATTTTTAGAACTTTTGTAAACACAATCTATAACATCTTTTTAAACTGCTAGTTCGATAGGTCTTAGTGTGCTAGAACATGGTGTTGTGAACAATGCCTTTTATTTGGTTATTTAAAAGAAAGTATACCATGGAATCATGAGGTGATATAGTTCATTCCTGATTGATATGTAAGGTTATTAATCTTCTTTACAGTTTTCATGTGTCTCTCTGAGTGAGTTATCGTTTTTATTCTTTTTTTCCATTGATCGTGGAAGTGACCTTTAGTTTCATTGTCAGATTCATTGGTCTAGATATAATTTTATTCATCTCTTCTAATAGATCAATTTTACAATATCATTTTAGAGTGTGTTCTTTTTTTGTGGTGTAATTGGTGTTCATTCAGGAGGTATGTGG
Source organism: Viscum album (assembly GCA_963277665.1). Taxonomy (NCBI): domain Eukaryota; kingdom Viridiplantae; phylum Streptophyta; class Magnoliopsida; order Santalales; family Viscaceae; genus Viscum; species Viscum album. The sequence goes on from OY728129.1 coordinate 317,260,639, forward strand.
GTTTAATAATTCCCACAAGCCCCTTCTTTCTATATTGAATCTATCCTGAGATAAAAATTGGAATCTAGGGGCTTTATTAATGTCATTGTGTAACGACCAAAACATTCATTAATGAATATTCCTCTTTATCTAATTAAATGTATTATTATGGTTATATAAATTTTGAAAATAAATTGTTTTATGTTTCTGGATTTTTTAAAATACAATTATGAATTTTGATCACTACTAATATAATCGTTGAATAGTGATCACTTGATTAGTATAAATATAGGTCATCAAAAAACCCAATTTACTCAGACAAGGGAAGTGATGGCCTCATATAGTAAACTTTCCCCATTAGACGCCCACTTGTTGGAGCTCAGAAAGGAGGATGCATAATTATTCTTCGCTCTAGACCAAGCCCAAGCCAATGTTGAACAACTTTAGCTTGAGCGTAACCAACTACGGGAGAAGTAGAAGTTTATAGAGATTACCACCCGAGTGATGTTATCCAAGCCACCCCAAGGGTCTGTCACCATCGCACACCTTACCCATCGATCTTATGTGTGTTTTATATGGGGTTATGTAATAAGACCCTAGCACTATGACTATGTACATTATTTTTTCATAAATAATTTGTATTTATTTTATTATTGTTAATTTTGTAAAATGTTTTTAATGCACAAATAGTATTTTTAGTTATTATTCACGTATGAAATCTATTTTGATGAGTTAATGGATCTTTCAGTTATATAATATTTTAATAATATAATATTATAATTAAATTATTTTTTATTAAATATGAATGATCATATAATTTTATGAATGCAATTGTAATTTTAATTAATGGTTGAAAACTGTTTTTGTCAAAACCCACAAATTTTTGGTAATTGCCGATTTTTATTTTAAAAGTAAAAATTCATATAATTATAAAATTATTTGGATAAAACGAATATTATTTTTGGAATCAGGAAGTCGAAATTATCCAATGGTGAATTTTTTATAATTTTATGAGACATTCAAATTTTTTGGTAAAACTTAAATAGTGTTTAAATATATAATATGTTTTATGACATCATAATGAATCAATAGCGATGTAATAAAATAATATAAACATCATGTTCGGCCAATATATTCTTTATCTTTAAAATAATTTATTATTTTATTTTATTTTTGATTTATTTTACAAAGCATTTGTTGCCCCTCCAAGACTTATAAAACATTTTGTCATTTTAAATTGTTTTCCTTGAGAGTGTCACTCAACTCCACATAAGAAAACCTATTATTTTTAGAAGTTCATCCATTGGTCTAATAAAATATTATTTTCCACTCCCCTTTGGAAAAAAAATTATGAGAAAACACCATGGTCTAGTTTGTGTTTTTGATTAGGTTAATGTGAGGTGTCCTAAACCTAAATAATAAAGAATTCCCTCTCATTTCCTATATAATCCCACCCATGATCTCACTTTCTATTCACTAAAATCCATTTTAGATAAACCAACCCATTCCCTTCACTCTCTAGAATCCTCCAAATTTTCCCAAAACTACCAACAATCCTCTCAGAAGCCTCTCCCAAGCCTTTGCGGCCGCACATCCATGTAAGGGATTCCCACCTTTCTCTTTTTATCAATGTTTATTAATATTGTTATCCCCTTTTATTTTCAATTAAAATTTTGGGGTATGATTTAGAACCTTCCCTATGCTGACATATTGATGTTTGGATGATGGGATAACCCTTTTTATTTCATTAATGTGTCCCATGTACACCCGTTACCATGCCGAAATTCTGTGAGGGATTTATCTCTCCTCTTTTACATCCAAGTAATTATTTTATAGTATGCATCTGAATTCCATTTCGTTTGTTGGTAAATGTATCCATATGAACCCATTAATGTACATTTCATGTACATATTATGAGACACTCTTTTCTCTCACATCAACCATTTTCATGAATCTTTTTGTCACACCGTTTTTTAGCCAAAATTGCACCACGTTTTCAAAGCCAAGATCATTAAGTAGTGAATGCCAGACCCATGTCTCTATCAAGGGTTTTCAACTTTATGAACATATATATATTTAATGGTACATTCTTTTATTTTCTTCACATTACCTAATTTTGGAATAAATTATGATGTCGATTGATTCCATGTTATATGATCCATGTGGCACACTTATGCATGAAATGAAATGATTAAGGAAGGGTGTGCCCTAATAGCGCTCCAATGAATTGGGTAAAGTATAGTATCAAGATAATTCATGTAAAATGGGTGTTGAATCATGATAATTCAAGTGAAATTATTTTTTTCCATTATTTATTTCCAATGAGGGTTTCCTCAAGCTCCAGTTGCAACGAGCATTGGCTCATGCTAATTCCATGTTAAGTGTTGTTGCCATATTTCCATGTTATGATTATCATAGATTCTCATGCATTAATGTTAATGTTTCTCTTGTTCTCCATTTATATTCCAATTAACTAACATGTATTGTATTACTCATGTTATTCCATGTTTTTCCCATACTGGGATTTATAGATCACTCATTTCTTATCCAGGACCTTAGGTTATCCCATGCAATGCTATGTTTTAGGGAATGTAGTGGTCATGTAAAGGAAGTTTTCAATAAAGAAGTTGTATTTCCTGTTTTAAGATGTTATTTATTGATCCTATGACCCAAAGATACTAGACATCTCAATCTTCCATGTTGTAACAAGTGAATTTTATATAATAAATCAGAATCTTCTGTGTAATAAAGGGAAGGGTTGGCATACATTGGGTTTTCATTATTGGTGGATCTCATTGTAGGCATGTGCAACCCGAGTATTGAGGTAGGTTGTTCTATCCCTATCCTTTTTATGAACCTTACTAATATTTTTTTTATAATTTTATTTGTAAAATGGATTGGAGTGATTGTTTTTCATTTGTAGAGAAGAAATATTAATGAAAATGGGTTTTCCCTAGTTGCTGATAAATAGAGATAAAAGGGGTTTTTATTGCATTAAAATGGGTTTGTGAAATTGTTCTAAAATATTTTCCACATACTTTGAATTAATTGTGAAAATAATCCCATGAGTTACCTTTTTTACTTAAGAGGATGGTTATGCTGGAGGCAATCATAGATTAGTTTTGTTTATCTGGAGGTTTTCTAATTGGAATTTCCTCTATTTCCTAGTCATGTTGTTCTTGGGAACTGAAATTGATATTATTGGGGGGGGGGGTTTACTCATGGGTTGTTCCTTTTCTTCCAGATCATTTTTTCTGGGAACTATATTTTTCAAATTACTAATGGTGATATTAGTCGTCTTCTGGTCAAACCTATTTTGATCATTGGTTTTGAAACCTATTCTTCTATTTATGTTTTTTTGGCTTAGTTCTTTTATCATTGATATGTATGTTTATGCATTTGAAATATTAAATGAAAAATGTGATTTTAAATTGATATTCCCACATTTTTTTTATAATTATAGAATATGGGAATATTTACCTGGTTTTCTATAAATATTATTTACTAATTATGATGTCATATATTACTTGAAATGATAATATACGAATTGTTATGAGGAGACTTGTTATGGAACACCATGGTTGGATCCTATTGATCCTGTAATTACACACATGGTTCACCTCTACATTGGTGTGTAGATATATGAATATCAAAAAATTTATGGAAAGGAATGTCGATATAGTGAGGTGGAGAGGTTTCGTGTTAGCTGAGTTGGGTAGCTGGTGGGGATATTGTGAGAGTTCATCCACATTATCACATGGAGTATCTCTTTTTATTCATTGTAATTTGACTTTTCTCTTGGAAATTTTTTTAATATTTACAATCATTTTGTTTCTGATTTTTTATGGTATATTTTTTTATATCTATTTTCCATTATTTCTCCATGTATATATCTATATAATGTGTTTTTTTTTTGTTCAGATAAATCATTCCCTTTGGTTTTTGTTCAATTCCCGCATGCGTGTTACCAGCCCATGGGTATCAGGAATGCCCTTCAGGTATGTAATAAAACAGTTCATGTGTTAGGTTTAAGGGTAACCAAATTTAGTTCATTATAATATCAATCTATGATCATATGAAATCATAATATAGGCATAATTTTAGGTGATCATGAATATAACATAGAGTGTTTATACCCAACCTTTCATAACTCATAATCATATGTCATGGAATACAACTTTATAATTTCTAAAAGCTTATTCAATTAGAGTGATAAATTGTAAAGACCCAACCTTGATGTACATAGACATTACATTAATTTTGAGAAATAATTAATAAATAACAAGAACTAAAACTCAATGACTGTAATAGTTTAGTGTCTTTGGAAACTCAAAACATAATCTTCTAATCTTGGTGAAAGATCTTCAACATCTCCCATAAAGATCTTCTGTTGAAAGATCTTCAACATCTCCCATAAAAATATTCTATTTTAATTCTTACCTATAACCTTTCATTTTATCCAAGGGAAAAGAAAACATATAAAGGCTGATATCAAATGCTAAGTAAGGGTAAGCATGGAGAAAATAAAACAAAACATATATTTTTAAACATCAAAACATGAACATAATGTTTAAACATCAAAATCATGAGTTGTGAAATAAATCGTGGTAGTACATAAGGAATATATCAGAAAGGATCATCAATCATGATAAAATAGTCTGGGAATAAAACAATTAACTGTGGAAAACAATTATGCACATGATATTATTTCCATAGTAGCCAAGGAATTGCTACCAAGACCATCATGGTGGACAAAGTCCCTTACTGAATCGACTTCACTCCACATTCCATTCCTGTATCATTGAACCAGATTAACTTTTCATTCCATCCATGTATATCTCATGAGATATAAATCTTTACTCAATGCAATGGAGGGATATATTGGTCCCACCCTTCTCATAATGAAATCATTCTTACGTTTTCCACAACATAATAATAAATAATTCATCATAACCTAAAAGAATAAAATGGGTTTCATAAACATCATCCCATCATAACATAATCAATCTAAAAAATGGATATCATTTCATCATAAGAGAATTGAAACCATGTAAATCATAGAGACATTATACTTAAAACATACACATATGAAATAATGTCCTCTTAGATGGAAAATGGTTTTCATAAAACACTTGAACTAAATTCTTGAGGAAAATATCCTTTCTTCTTCATATCATTTTCTTTTCACAAAATTCCATGAAATTTGGAAAGAAAAGTATTTTGTTGAAAGTAATCTTGATATCTGGTATAGTAGGCTTCATGAAAATAATGCGTGATGAAACCATAAAAATCCATTCATGTTGTATAAGTTAAAAAAACATTCTCCATGTTCTTTTGTCAGAAAACTCAAAATCTTCCTCACGTGGTAAAAAAAAGTAAGATTACATTCGTAACATGTGGTAAAATTCAAAAATGGGTAAAAAGGAATTTAAACATACATGATAAAAATTTAGAAAACATGGGCATGAATGATAACAATAACACCAGTAAATACTTACGAATTAACAATCTCAGAAAAAAAGAGATTGGAGAAGTTATCCATTACCTTAAGTATAATATTCTTTATATGTATCTGTACCTCCTTTAAAATGATTTAAATAATGTAATTTACTTATTAAATAATCATATTCATTGTTATGATATCATATATGGTTCACTTATGACGTTATATTACCCATTCTTTTGTAAATTCCATGTTAAAGCAGCGTTTTGGGTAAAATCGTTTTATTTATCGCACGTGTTTTGAATTGTTGTTATTGGTATTATTATTACTTATATCATGACTTAATTACTTCCAGAATGTAAATAATAATTTATATATCATATATATTTAGTATATATATATATATAATAGATAGATGAATGAAATGAAATACACCATTCATGGAGACGGTAGGTCATACGTAAGCATGAACGTTGTTTTCCTTTCCATATTGACTTGAATGGAAGTAAGTAGATGACATATATATATACATAAATCCAGTAAATTCCTTATGTCATATATTTCATTATAAGTCATTATATATACATTATAATCATTCTTGAATGGTTAACATGGAGAATGAATCTCATCGCGTCGTGGAGACGGTAATCTGTATGTACACACGAATGATGATATCATTCCCATAATTATTGAATCGGAATCAGTATGATGTTATAATAACCATATATAGTTATTCATTACACCATTATACCCGTCCAGGTAAGGTGGTGGTGGAAAAAATATATTACACCACGATGTGGAGATGGTATTCCATACATACGCACGCACAATGATTTTATTTTCCGTAGGATGGATAGAAGTTGAAATGGAGTTGTTTCATATTTATAGTAACATATAAGAATATTAGTTATACTGATGATATTACTTTATAATGAAACAACTAAATAATAAGAAGTTGGAAAATAAAGAAACTTGAAAGAATCGGTAGAAGAGATTACCTTTTCTTCGACGCACCTCATTTAAGCTTCCTCTTAAGGCACTAGAGTTGGTCCTTTTAAGAGACCAGAACCTCTATAATGATTCTAGGGATGTTGATAATGGAAATGGGTAGGGTTCGTTTGAGCATGAAGGCTCAAAATTGTGTAAAGAGAAGAGGGAGGAGGTGCCCTTTTATAAGGGAGGAGAGGGGAACTTTAAAAACAATTTAAATTATTATTTTATAATAACGTCATATTCGGTTTATAATGGCTCCAATGTGACATATTTAGAAGATAAAGTGGGTATGGATCAAAATCCTCTCAACCAATAGGTTTTAGACAAGTTTAGGTTACTATTTTAACCTTATCATTTAGATATAACTCTAAGTTAAATAATTTAACTTTTACCGTGTCTTCTTGTTTTATTACACTATATAGTTAATAAACTTACTATAACAAGCCAAACGAACCTCAAGTGGTTCATTATTAATATATATAAACTTATCTAAGTCATTTAGCAGAACCTTATATTTTTAAGAATATAATAACAATTAATAATATTATATTTGTTTTAAAAACTATTTAATGTCTATTTTGACACTATTAGGTAATTAATATTTGTGAAAATCATAACAGAATGAATAGTTCGAAATTATTTAATTAAATAAATACTAACATGTCATATTATCCTAATAAATTAGTTTAAGTCATCTCAAATTATATTTATTTGGGTATTTAATAAATCAATTATGTTAATATTTCATTAAAAAGGAAATTATTGCAACATAATTGTGTCATAAATAAATTAAATTATATACTGTCTAAAAATTATAAATAAAATACCATTCTGTATGGAATTTTTTTATATTTCTAATGAATATTTATTGTCAAATTTATCTTATGTATAACCCTATATTAAAAATGTTTTAGTTATTAAACATTGATTTTAACTCTTTTAACTCTTCTTTGAATTAAATAATAATAAATGTCTTAATCTAATTAAAATGGACCTTAATGATAATATTATATTCCTAAGGTTGTTTTTGGTCTAATTATACTTATCCAATAGAATTAGGACATGTTTTAGGGTAAAAATAATATCATTTTTACCTTTAACTATCCTATTTACTTTTAATCGTGGAAAATAAAAGTAAAAAGTTACTATTGACCAAAAAAAATTATCTTATTGAACCACATTTTACTCCTTGATATTAACGTTGTCTCTCAGATTTTAGAAATTCAACTCACAAAAGTGGTAAAATTATGTTTTATGTACAATTACAAAATCTCCTAAGTGGTTGGTAAAAGACGGCAACAAGTTCAAGAAAATTTTTATATCTCTAAAATTATTATAAACTGATTCCAATGAATTACATTGAACTTATATATATATATATATATATTATGTATCTATTTTGACCTAAAATAAATTTAAATAAAAATATTATTTAAATAAAATGTCGGTTTTTAAATAGTAACCTAGTGTTTTCACTATTCATCAAAAATTGAAATTTTTCAGAAAAATACCAAAAATTCACCCTAGGATAATTACGATATTCAGAATCAAAAAATGAAGTGCATTTTGAATGATAAAATTTATATAATTTCAAAAAGTGGGTATTAATATTTATAACGGCTAGTTCGTAATAATATTATAATAATATCTCATTTAGTAAAACTCGGTATTGCGTACAACACATGCAATCGAGGAAGATTTCTCTGGCGTGAAACCCAACCCTTGAATAGTGTTTTCATATAATGTAAGATAATACAGTGTTATGTATAGAGCATGATAATCTTGTTGTAACGTTCAATAGAAGACATCAAAGAAATTAAAAATAATATTTCTCACGAAATCTCGGGGTGTTACATTCTACCACCCTAAAAATGAATTTCGCCCTCAAAATATGTCGGTGTTATAAATCATTTACTACTTGAAACTTTCATTCATAGACACCCACATCGTAAAAAGTAATACTAAAACTTAATTTTAAAAAGTGAAAGTATGAAACATAATGGTTACCCAAATTAACTCATCATTGGGTTTCCGCATAAGAGAACATAGGTGAAATATAGATTTGGAAGAGAAATCTAACCATCAGTTTTTGATGAAGAGTGGTTGAGAACATAGCTATGAAAAATCCAACAATCACAAAGCCATAAATTTGTGATAATCTAAGGTACAATATAATTCATCAGATATGATGGCAGTAGGACAACATTTTTGGTTTTCAATATTATTTCCCTAATGTTGAATATTTTTTGATTTAAATGAAATACTTACTTGATTTTGGTACAATCTCACTGTTGTTTGTTCCTTGAAAAATTTCCACTTCTTCTCTTAAATAAATGAAGTTGAATTTGTCTTCTGTTAAGTGTTAACAGATCATGCGATATAATTATAGGTAATTCCATCTATCTCATACATAATGTTAGCAAAAGTTATATACATAAGTCCATCTATACTGAGATTAATCATATATTCTTCCTAAAATGGACTTATATTTCATCTATCATACCTATTAATAAAATAAATCAAGTTTCTACTAACCAGGCACTTACTGTAGGACAGTGTTTGGAAATAAAGTCTTGTTGCACTTCGTATGTGGGTTTGATTCATACATCTTTGTCCGACGTGATGGGTTGTCGCCCGTCCTATAGGTTGTCCTTTTTCTAAAACTATACTATTATAACATAAAAAAAAGTTATAGCCTTAAACAATACTATCTTATGTCTAATAGAAACTATTCCAATCATTAGGTTTATCCAAACTCACAGTATAAGGAAACATATTGAGAGAGAGGTCATCTACCAAGAATGTAAATACCATCATTTATCCCCATATATCATAAGATATGTCTTGTTGGACAAATTCCAAACATTAGAATGCCATAATCATGTATTCTGTTGAAAAATGAATACCAATTAAACCATAGTGAAAACATGAATGCAGTTAAAAGTTAAATCTTTCCACATAACAATATCCCAAAAATTCTATATACTCAATCCATGATATCACTTAGTACTTTTATCAATCATGAGATCATGAATACTATCAAACATATTATTTTCTCCTTATCCATTCATTATGCTCATATCATCTACTTTCCATAAAGATTTCAATCACTTTTCCTGGTTACATGTACCATATTATTATCTAAAACCACAATAAACCATTACATAGATATTCTAATGTTCCATAATACTATAAATGAGATTCCACAACATTATTTTGGAATCCTTTTACATAAACACAAAATCATTCCACCAAATTGTTTTCATACTCAACATTTCTAATTGTGATCGCATGTGACATCCCTTTTCCTTTTCCATAAGAGGTTGTTGATGTTGATCATAATTAACCCTTGAATTAGGGCATTGGGTATCATAATGCCCCATTTCCTTGAAATTGTACCATTGATGTTTTGGTGGAGCGTTCTTTGTAATATTTTCTCTATTCATATCATTAGCTACCTTTTTCCCAATACATCGACACTCAATGGCTTGATGACCTGATTTTCCACACTTAAAAAATTTTCTAGTACCTTTTAGACAATCTCTACCATGCTTCTTTCCACACTATGAGCATAAAGAAACATTCATCTTGTTTTCACCATTGTTCTGAGATTTATCCTTGAACTCTATCTTTTGATTCCTATCAAAACCATGAGATGGATTTGTAACACCATCTTCCAGATCTTCCTTGATAACACAATGCAAAATTTCTTCATAGCTACTGAAGCCTCTTATCACAAATTTCATTCGAAGACTTGGTTTTAAGCCACTGAAGAATCGATCAACATTACATTCTGGTTGGATAATAAATCCAGATGCATAACTTGAAAGCCTTATAAATTTCACTTCTTATATACCAACAGATTCATCATCCTTTTTTTATGTTCATGGAACTCCTTCTCAATCTTTTTTCGAAGAATATGAGGTAAGTACATATTAAAAATAAGTTCCTTAACTCGTTCCATTCCATAAATTCAATTTCATCTTAGGGCCTTATATTCTTAATTAGAGTCCACCACTGGTTTGCTTCACCTGTTAAATGGTAAACAACTAAAATTACTTTTTCATGTTCTGAACAATGAAGTATGGAAAATATATTTTCAATGGTATTAATCCATTGTTCAGAAACAAGTTGATTAGAAGACCCATTGAAAGAAGGTGGATGTTTCCTCGTGAAGGACTCAATAGAATATTTTTCCCTTCTCTGATCATTTGGAAATCTAGAATGATTCATAGATTGTGTAAGTATAGAAATAAGATTTTTCTCTCCATATCCAATATCATTGGTTTGTTCCGAAGGAAAATCATTTCATCTTCCATTACATTGATCAGCACGGTTACATTGGATTACAACCATTGTCTAAAACCCAACAATAATAGTGTCAGAGGAAAAATCATGCTTGAAAAAAACCTAATAAAGGGGGAGTGCCTTCAATATCTAACATATCGTTACCTATAATTATACTTAACCTTAAGGACATCCCTAGATATACCTTAGAAATATCTCTAGGTATCTTAATAAAGTTTTCACATCCTAGTTTCCAATGGTTAACTAAAACATTCCTCTGATACCAAATATAGAGACCCAAGCTTGATGTACATGGAAATTACATTACTTTTGCGGAATAATTAAAAAATTACAAGAACCAATACTCATAGACTTTAATAGTTTAGTGTCTTTGGAAACTCAGAACATAATCTTCTAATCTTTGTGAAAGATCTTCAACACCTCCCATAAATATCTTCTATTTAATATCTTACCTAAAACCTTTCATTATATCCTAGGGAAAAGCAAACATATAATGGGTGAGATCAAATGCTCAGTAAGGTTATGCATGGAGAAAATATAACAAACCATATACCTTTGAACATAAAAACATGAACATAAAGTTTAAACATCAAAATCGTGAGTCGTTAAATAAATCATGGCAGTACATAAGGCATAGATTAGAAAGGAACATCAATCATGATAAAATAGCATTGGAATAAATCATTTAATTGTGTATAACCATTAATAACATGATATTATTTCCATAGTAGCCAAGGCATTACTTCCAAGACTATCTTAGTGGAAAAAGTCCCTTACTGAAACAAGTTCACTCCTCGTTCCAGTCCTGTATCATGGAACTGTGTTAACCTTCCATTCCAGCCTTATCTATCACGTGAGATATAAATCGTTACCCAATTCATTGGAGGGAGATATAGGTCCCACCAATCTCATAATGAAATCATTCATATGTGTGCCACAACATAAACATAAATCATTCATCATAACCCAAAGAATAAAATGGTTTTCATAAAAATCATCCCATCACAACATAATCCATCTAAAAAATGGATATCATTTCATCATAACATAAGTGAAACCATGTAAATCATAGAGACATTATACTTGAAACATAAACATATGAAATAATTTCATCTTAGATGGAAAATGGTTTTGGTAAAAAACATGAAATGAATTCTTTAAGAAAATATCCTTTCTTATTAAAAATCGATTACTTTTCACAAAATTCCATTAAAGATTAAAAGAAAAGGATTTTTTTGAAAATAATCCTGAAATATTGTAGAGTAAGCCTCATGAAAATAAGGTGTTATGAAACTGTAAAAATCCATTCACGCTGTATAAGTTTAAAAACATTCTCCCCGTACTTTTTTCGGAAAATTCAAAATGTTCCTCGTGTGGTAAAAAAAGTAAGATTCCATTCATAAAATTTGGTAAAATTAAAATATAGGTAAAAATTAATTTAAACATACATGGAAAAAAATTAGAAAAAATGGGCATGGATGATAACAATAACCCCAGTAAATACTAATGAATATGCAATCTCGGATAAAAACAAGATTAGAAAAGTTATCCCTTAACTTATGTCTGATATTCATCATCCGAACCTCCTTTATAATGATTTAGATAATGTCATTTACTTATTAAAGAATCATATTCATTGTTAAGATATCATATATGGTTCACTTATGACTTTATATTACCCATTCTTTTGTAAAATCTATGTTAAAGTAGTGTTTTGGGTGAAATATTTTTATTTATCGTACGTGTATGGACTTGTTGTTATTGATATTTTTATTAATTATATCATGATTTACATCCAGAATTTAAAAAATGATTTATATATCATATATATATAGTATATATATATATTAGATATATGAATGAAATGAAATAAACCATTCATGGAGACGGTAGGTCGTACGTACGCATGAACACTGTTTTACATTCCTTTTTTACTTAAATGGAAGTTAGTAGATGAATTATATATATATATATATACATAAATCATGTAGGTATATTATTTCATATATTTCATTATTATTCATTAAAAACTTTATAATCATTCTTGATTGGTTAACATGGAGAATGAATCTCATCGTGTCGTGGAGACGGTAATCCATACGTACGAATGAACGATGACATCATTCCCATAATTACGGAATCAAAATAATTTTGACATTATAATAAACATGTAGAGTTATTATTTACACCATTATACCCATCCAGGTAAGGTGGTGGTGGAAAAATAGATTACATCACGTTGTGGAGATGGTATTCCATACGTACGCACGTGCGATGCTTTTGTTTTCCGTAGGATGGATAGAAAGTGAAATGGGGTTGTTTCATATTTATAATAACATATCACTATATTATTGATACTGATGTTATTACTTTATAATGAAACAACTAAATAATAAAAAGTTGAAGAAGAAATAATCTTGAAAGAATCTGTAGAAGAGATTACCACTTCTTCGATGCACCTCTTTTAATAATCCTATTAAGGCACTAGATCTGGTTGTTTGAGGAGACTAGAACCTCTATAATGTTTCTAGGGAAGTTCATGAGGTACATTCTCATCGTTTGTCCGAGCTTTAAGGCTTAAAATTGGGTAAATTGAAGAGGGAGGAGGTTCCCCTTTATAAGGGAGGAGAGGGGCACTTTATGAAAAACATAAAATATTAATTTATAATAAAGTCCTAATAGGATTATAATGGCTCCAAAGTGACTTATTTCAAAGGAAATTGGGTATGGGTCTAAATCCTCTCAACCAACAGGTTTTAGACAAGTTTATGTTACTATTTTAACCTTATCATTTTGATTTAACTCTAAGTTAAATAATTTAACTTTTACATTGTCTTCTTGTTTTCTTACACTATATGGTTAATAAACATACTATAACAAGCCAAAAGAACCCCAAGTGGTTCATTATTAATATATATATACTTATCTATGTCATTTGTCTGATCCTTAGTTTTTTAGTAATATAATAACAATTAATAATATAATATTTGTTTTAAAAACTATTTTATGTCAATGTTTACAGTATTTGGTAATTGATTTTTGTAAAAATCATAACAGAAAAATTAGTACTAAGAAAGTTGATTGAGTCAAAAATAAAATGTCATTTTAACATAAAAAAATTAGTTTAATTCATAAAAAGTCTAAAATTACATTTATTTGGTTATTTATTACATCAATTATGTTAATATTTCATTAATAAGGAAATTAATGCATCATCATTGTGTCAAAAATAAATTAAATTATCTAACATCTAAAAATTATAAATAAAATAAATTTATGTAGGAAATAGTTGTATCTTTCTAATTAATATTTATACTCGAATTTATCTTATGTATAGCTCTATTTTAAAAATGTTTTAGTTATTAAACTTTGATTTTAACTCTTTTAACTCTTCCTTGAATTAAATAATAATAAATGTCCTAGTCTAATCTAAGTGGACCTAAATTATAATATTATATTCCTAAGGTTTATTTTGGTCGAATTATACTTATCCAATATAATTAGGACATGTGGTAGGGTAAAAATAATATCATTTTTACCATTAATTACCCTTTTTACTTTTAACCGTGGTAAATAAAAGTAAAAAGTTATTATTCACGAAAAATTATTTTTATCTTATTGAACCACATTTTACTCCATGATATTAACCGTGTCTCTCGGATTTTCAAAATTCAACTCACAGAAGTGGTAAAATTAAGTTTTATGTACAATTAGAAATGCTCCAAGGAGGTGGGTAAAAGACAGTAAAAAGTTGAATAAAATTATTATATCACTAAAATTATTATAAAATGACTACAATGAATTACATTGAACATATATATATTATGTATCTATTTTGACCTAAGATAAATTTAAAAACAATAAATAATTATTTAAAGAAAATTCGGTTTTTAAATAGTAACCTAGTGTTTTCACTATTCATCATAAAATGAAATTTTTCAGAAAAATACCAAAAAATCTCCCTTGGCTAATTTTGATCTTCCAAATCCAAAAATGAAGTCCATTTTGAATGATATAATTTATAAAATTTCAAAAAGTGGGAATAACTATTAATAATGGCTAGTTCATAATAATATTATAATGATATCTTCTTTATTGAAACTTGGTGTTGCGTACAACACACGCTATCGATGAAGGTTTCTCTGGCATGCAACACAAGCCTAGAATAGTGTTTGCGTATACTGTAAGACTATACGGTGTTACGTAAAGTGTAATCTAATCTTGGTGTAGTGTACAATAGTAGACATCAACGAAATTAAACGGAATATATCTCATAAAATGTAGTGGTGTTACCTAAATCATCAAAATGAATCATGAACCAGAAGATCAATTCATAAATGGTTTTCAGTATAAAAAAGATGAAAATCCATTTCATATGTCCTAGTTAACTACAAATACTATAACATCCAATGTAAATAGATAATATAAATTTTTCATATTAATTAATATTTTTGAATTAATTATTAATTTTCCTTTTAAGGTTATTCTAAGTCTCATAGCGTACTAACCACACAACAATGGGATTCTATGAAATCTCCCGTTGAACACAAATTTGAGTTATACTTAAAAATAATATAATATGATTATAATTTTCAATGGTTGTTAAAGCATAGCTATTGTATCAGAGTGAATGAATATAACTAACTATTATATTGCTAAACATGTATTTTAAATATTTATTCATTTATCCCAAAAACATTAGAGGCTTAATGTGAGAATGAATCCAATTTTAAGAATAAATACTCTTATAATCATTAAAAGGTAGATTTACCACCTTTTGATGGAGAATCCTCTTTAAATATATTTTTTTCACTTTTATATGTTCCATTTTACCAAATAAACTTCTTATATAGAAGATTGACATCAGAATTTACGTTCTTCAAAATTTTTGTATTTCTCTCATAAAGTTCATTTTTAATGAAGAGTGAAAATACTGAATTTTAAGTCAAAACTCTCTTTTAACATGATTTATTTATCGGGTTAGATTATGTTTTTAATTTATTTTAATGTGCAATTAGAGAATAGTTCTACCATTAAATCCAAAATTTTTTATTTTATGTCACATCACATTGAAATTGGATATAAACACAAGTCAGCCTTTTTGTAGTTTTAACTTCATAAAAACACGATTTATTATTTTGACAATAGAAATTAATTTTAAATTAATTAAAGAAACTACACAGTTTTGAATTTGGTAAATTATACATCATTTTTTAATTCGGAATATAAAAATTACCTTTCGGTGAAATTTTGTTATTTTTCTGAAAACATTCTATTTTTTATGAAGGGTGAGAAACACAACACAGTAGTTAAAAACCTGATTTCTTCCTTTAAATGGAATTTTACGTATTCTCTAAATAGAATTTCAAAATTCTGACAAAACATTTTTTTCATCATTATGTAAAATTTTGTTCAATAGGATAGAAATAATTTTTGGTTAATATTAACTATTGATTTTTATTTATTTCGGTTGAAGGTAAATAGGATAATTCAAGGTAAAAATATTATTATAATAATGTAAAATTACGTTAACACATTTTCTAAACTTATTGTATGAGTCATGGCTGAGCAAATAAATCATTGGGTAGAACATATGTTTTTTATGCTACTTGGGTAAGATGATTACATTTACAACTTTTTATTTAAAGTAAAAGTTAAAATGTCATAAACATGTATTATTTTGCTAAAAAAATTAATGTGGGGTTATATAATTGATATATTTAACTATAAATAGTCATCAGAAAGATGAAAAATTTTCCAACATCATGTTTTTTTATTTATAATTTTTAGACATCAAATTAATAAATTTATTTATGACACAATAATAATTTAGTGTTTACCTTATTAATAAACATTTTTAATAAATGAGATTATAAAATTTATTATACATTTATTTTGAAATATTTTATGCCATACACATATTTTATAGGTTATTATGAATTTTTATATTTATATTAATTAATATTTTCGAAATATTCATGTTTTCAAGTATTGTTTAAAAAATCATGATATGAATAGAATTAAAATTGACAAAAATGATTTTTTAAAACAAATATTATTTTATTATGTCATAATAATCCTATATATATATTGTTCGTCCAAATTACTTATATAAGTTTGAAAATGATATTAATGAACAAATTTTGGTTCTATTGTAATTTTATGGTAAATATATTAACCATATAGTGTGAATACCCAAGAAGACATAGTAATAGTCAAATTAGTTAACAATGTCTTAAAGCTAAATGATAATGTTAAATTTGAATCCAAAACATGTCTAAAACCTATTTTTTGAGAGGATTTAGAATAATAGTCATCTTATATTCTAATGTAATGATTTATAGACCTCTAGAAACCTAAAACACCTTTATAATAAAATAATACATTCAATATTTTTTAAAAATCCCACATCCCCCTTATCAATGACCATCACTTATTACCCTCTCTCACACATCTCAAGATGCCTGAGGTTGTCCAAACTATGAAAAAATAGTCTCCCTACATACCTCTATTCCTCCTAGAATCCCTATCATAAGAAGAAGGGAATTCAAGAAAATATGTTTGTTCAAACCAGAAGGAGTTAACCGATTTAAAGGTAGTGTCTCCTCTCAAGTTCTTTCCTTTTATATTCCATATCAACTAACTATTATATTCTTATTATTTGATTAAATAACAACACATGTATCCTAAATTTACAAGGTTGTTTTTATGATAACTATTTTAACTACACTCACACACACCTCTATATAATGTGTATATAATATAATTTTTTTTTGTGGATGGTGAACTATTTCCTCATGAAACAATGATTGTTCAATATTATCCTACCACCTCTTATGGTGGCCATTATGATGGAACTATAATTATATAAGATATTTATGATATTTATTTTCTCTTAATTCATCTATAATTATATTTTAGAACATTACCATTATGCTTCTCATGTTTTATATGTATGATAATTTCATATGAGGAAATGCAGACTACCACCCACTCAAAGTGATATGACTCGTTCCTTCTACACATAGAACATATAAAGGATAGAATTAATTGAATTATGTAACATATATAACATAGATATTATACTGTAATTATAATATGCATATGTATCATTTAGTCTTCATTCCGTTAAATTTGAAAATTAATTGAAAGTAGCGTTGATGCATAAATAAGACGTACAATCTCCATGAACAGTGCATTTCATTTAATATATCCAAATGTTATGGACTGTTCTAAATACATATATACTGGACATTTATGGTATTTATGATATCTAAATCATGAATATCATTATAGAGATAATATATGTTTTACAACATTGGAAATTTGTAATTATAACAAGTTTATATTTTACTCAAGTTCGGAACATCGACATAGTGTCCGATTTGTTCTCAAATAATTATTTGATTGTCATAGAAAGGTAATAAGTGATATAAATGGAATAATAAACATAAAAAATTTTATTAAAAAGGTAGAAATTAACTTATTTTTATTATTTTGGAAATTAAATAACAAACTAGTCAAGTTGGACACGCGTGATGGGACATTGTCTCAATATCCTTTAATTGATGCATGTTTTGATAATATACAACTCCTTATATGTGGTGTAAAATAAACCCATTTGAATTTTATTTTCATTAAATGGGAAAAATATTTCTATGAAGCATTTAAATAAATGAAAAAAGAAATTTTATTTCATGTATACGACAACAATGACCTCTCCACCGCATAATTGTTATTTGGCTTCCTCTATAAGCCTTAACATTTGTTAAAAGAAAATAAAACCCCTTATAATGTTTTTGGGTTATTTGGTCTTGAAAATTGTTTTTGAAATGGATTGATTATTTCAATATCTTGAAATGATATGTTATGATATAAAATTAAATGTTATTATGAAAATGTTGATATTTGCAATATTTTAGGTGTTATGATTATGTAATGGTACTTGGAAATTTGATGGGTCGCTACATGATAAACCAAATGATGGGTGGTTTCGTGTTTAACCAAGGACGTGTGGTTATATATTAATATATAATTCATTGGTTATGGAGGTCGGTCGTATGGATATTCCATTTAGTGAAATGTATGGATGTCGACATTATGGTCTTTCCATTTTAGTATGTTTATGTCCCATGATAAATTTTTATGATATATGTAACTTTATATAGGTTTTATGGTAATATTTTAGTTTAAAAGGGTATAAAATGAGCATTAAATTGATGAAGGGTATTTAATACTTCATAAAGTAGAAAAGTATTACTAAGGATAATGTATTCATAGTTTACTTGTGGTTTTAGAAAACTAATAGTTTTGTTTCTTTTTGCATCCATTACTGATATTTTTATTGGCATCCCATGTTTTTGAAATGTTTTTCATAGGACTTAAAGTATAAGAGGGTCATGTATGGGATCATGGAACATCCATGATAAGAAAAACATGGAACTAAACATGTTTATTTTCTTTTAAGAGATTTTATTTTATGAAAAAATGGCTGAGTAGAAGTGTATACATGTAATATCATAATTCTTATGTATATATTATGACCTAATTCTCTAACGTTGGAATCTAGAAAAGATCCACAGTGAAAAATATTAACATAATTAATGATTATGTAATGTTTAAAGCTAGGGAATTATAGTTGGTATCAGAGGTCATTTTAGAACACATTAAAGGATACGGTGTTATTAAAGCAGAAGTGACACAACCATAATGGTTATCATATTAGAAATAGTAACTGTAATTTTAGATAAATTGAATGAGTTTAAGATAACATGAATAATTATATCTTAGTGTATACCCTCTTCTTAAGATAATATATGATAATTTTTCTGATATACTCAAACATACCATTTTGGTTTTAGAAAAGGGTTGGATCTAGTAGGAACTAGAGTAACAATGAATGTGAAGAAAACTATGCCGGTTTTTCTAAATAAGAAACTGAATAAATTAGGAGTTGTAATAATAACTATAGTGTTTATTCTCAACTGACTATATAATTTCAGGATTGACCACCTGAACCATATTGATCTTTATACAACATCATATATGTGAGAAACAAATACCTATGAAAGTTCAAGTAATAATCCTAAAGGTATGTATATTAAAAAAAACTATGTGACAAGGATGTAGAAAGAAACACCTAGAATATTGCTTCAAAGGGAAGGGAAGATTCTATATATGTGGTAATGAAGGTCATAAATAAAGAACATTCCATGGAAAAAGTAAGCATCTAGTTGACTCTAGGAAAGGAAAAGACATTATTTCTGAGGGATCAATTGAATTTTTTAAATGTGTAGTGCATGGTCATTATATAAATATATTTTTTTACAATAAGGTTAAGGAATGGAATCAGAATGAAAACATGGATATATGTTTACCAATAACTAATTTCATTCAAATTGAGGATGATGAAAAAACAATGTCCAATGAAAGGTATGAATTATTTCATAGCTGATGTTTTTAAATTATTGAATCTTGGGATACAATTCATGATTTTTTAGGAAATATGTATTTCAGAATTAGTTGTAAAATAACGGTTAATGGATCATGAATAACATTGAATGAGTAAGAAGTCTACATATAATTGATTCATGAGTTATGGTAGATTTTAGGATGATGAAATGCATAAAATTATTAAGGATTCATTGATTATGGGATTAATTTGGAACACTTTTTATAGTATGTGTAACCCTAAATTTTTACATGTGAAAATTTTATTTGAGAAATAAATAAATATATTCTTGTGATGACATAATGGATAACCATAGGAGTTCATGTAATCATTGTTTTTTGAGGCAATTATGGGTCATTAGTTTTTCAGATGAAAAATGTGAGGTATGAAATAACCTTTGAGGTTAAAAAATGTTAAAGATATATTTAAATATATTATCAAATTTTGTTGATTTTATTAGACTTATATTTTTTTTGAAAAATGGCAATGCACAGACTGTGGGACAACAAGTTGTGTTGGACAAAAATAAGAAAAATTGAACCCACAACCAAAGTGCGATTGTGATTTATCACCTACCAAAGAACTACGTGAAGTCCCTTGTTAGTATATATTATTTTTTAGTTAAATTATTTTATTGATCAAGAATAATTTGATTTGGGATGTTATGTTTTATCATATAGATATCCATAGTAAAGGAAAGTGATTTTTTGATTTAAGTTCTAAAGGTTGTTTTGGGAGACATATGTTCTTTTGGTAACAATATAAGCCTAAGGAAAATAGAATACATTAGGATTTCAATTGAGGAGTAATGGGGGAATTTTATTTTGGAAGAATATAATTTTTTATTGTGGATATATAAAAATTTCTGTCATTTATGGAAACAATTGACCAATCATAGAGAATATGGGATTAGGTTTATTTCTTTTTAATATTAGACTTTAAGAGTAGCCAGTATTATTTGAAGATATATTTTATGTTTATTGTGGAAGACTTTGTGATAAAATACTTCTGAATTTTGGGTTTCAAACATAATTTGGATTATTTTGAATAATTTTAAAGACATTTTTCTATTGAATGTTCTTTGTCGGGCCATTGGTATTGTTTGATTAATTTTTGGGATTAAGAGTAATATTTATTTTTATAAATGATTATCCTTTTGGATATTATCTGATCTCGTACTAACCATTTTGGTTTTGGTTAATGTCTAAAGACAAGGGAAATATGTAGATCATATTTTTTGATTCTGTGATTCTATAGATATTGATTCTAGTGATTTTGACGTGACCATGTTATCTTAAATACACATCGTTTAGAGAAAAGATGCTTTTTCTGGTAGAAACATATTAAAGGATGAAACTATACTTTTTAAGTAAATATATTTCATTATGATCTTAGTCTAGGTTGTAATGGAATTGTTCAACTCTATGAAAACGATCTTGATGAAAAATATTATAGGTCTATTTTTATCATCATACTTTTACCCAAACACAAATTTATAGTATTTTGTTGGTTAACTTTCTGTTATCATGTTATCTATCACTCTCTATTAATCCATGAGATTTAGTTTCTCTTCCATATCCATGTTTTCCTATATGGAATCATAGTGTGTGTTATCTTGGGTGACCTTTTTTACTTATATTTCTATCTTTTAAAGTGATATTTTTATTGTCTCTTTTTCTGATGTGGCACTTTTAATGATGTTTTCGTGACCAATTTTAAAATGGCCTGGCCGCAATTTTAAAATGGGTGGAAGGATGTAACATCCTAGGAAAATAACAAATAGGATATTTTCATATTTATCAATATTCTTAAATTAAATATTAATTTTTCTTTTAATGGGATTCTATGTTTGATAGTGTACTCAACACGAAACAACTGGTTTAGTTTGAAATCTACATTTCAACCATCTTTGAGTTATACCAAAAATAATATATTATTATTATTATTATTATAAATGGTAGTTAACACCAAGAAATTATATTGGATATATTGAATAGAACTAACTAAAATATGATTACACATGTTTTTTATTTGTTTTTACATTTATCCAAAACAATAGAGGCATAAAATTTGAATAAATCCAATTTTAAGCATAAATACTCTAATATTCATTAGATGGTCGATTTACCACCTTATGATGGATAACACTTTTAAAATATAATTTTTTCACATTTATATGTTCTATTTTAAAAAAAACTTTTTATTTATAAGCGGTACATAAAAAATTACTTTTGGTAAAAATTTTATTATTTTTGATAAATTTCTTTTTTTAATGAATAGTTAGAAATACTACATTTTATGTCAAAACTGTCTTTTCATCATGATTTATTTATATGTTTAGATTATAATTTTAAATGGTTATAAATTGAAATTGGATATATTATTACCATTTAATCCAATTTTGGTCGTTGGAGGTAATTTCAATTTGAAATTAGACATATACACATGTCAATTTTTTGTAATTTTACTTCATAAAAACATGATTTCTAGTATTGAAAATAGAAATTAATTTTAAATTATTTAAAGAGACTTATGCATCTTGAATTTGGTAGTGATGACTTAATTTTTTTTATTCGGAATATAAAAATAAAATTGGGGTGGAATTTTGTTATTTTTCTAATAACGTTCAATTTTTTATTAATAGTGAAAACCACTGCATAGTAGTTAAAAAATAACATTTCATTTCAATGTAAATTTACCACTTCTGTGAATTTCATTTCAAAAATCTTACATAAATGGTTGTCATAAGTATGTAAAATGTGCATCAATAGGATAAATATATTTTTTGGTGAATAGTTACTTGTGCTTTTTTTTACCGCGGTTAAAAGTAAATAGAGTAATTCAAGGTAAATATAATATTATAATAATATAAAATTTCCTTAACACATGTCCTAAACTTATTGGATGAGTTATTTCCAAACCATACAATCCATGGGTTTAACCTTTTTCCTTTTGAAGCCACTTGTGTAATAAAATTACATAAATAACTTTCTATTTAATGTGAAAATAAAAATATCAAAACATGTACTATTTTGATAAAAAAAATTAATGTGGGGTTATATAATGGATAACTTTAAATATAATTAGTAATTATAAATAAAAAAGATATTTCCTATATCCGGGTATTTTATTTATAATTTTTAGACATCGAATAAATATTTATTTATGACACATGGATTATATATTATTTACGTTATTAATAAATGTTTTAAATAAATGAGATTATTAAAATTAAAATAAATTTATTTTGAGACTTTTAATTCCATACATGATTTTTTTGGGTAATTAGGACTTTTTACCTTTATATTAATGATGTTTCTCGAATGAATAATGATGTTTTGGATTTTTTAAAATGTCATGATATGAATAGTATTTAAATTGACATAAGTGAGTTTTAAAAAAATATTAAGTTGTTAAATGATATAATAATCCTAAAAATATATTATTTGGCCAAATGACATAGATAAGGTTGAAAATGTAATTAATGGACCTCTTGTGGTTCTATTGGAAATTTATGGTTACTATATTGACCATATAGAGTGAATAGACAAAGAGATATGGTATGAGTCAAATTAGTTAACTAAGGGTTAAAGCTAAATGATAAGGTTAAATTAAAAACGATAAAATGTCTCAAATCTGTTTGTTGAGAGGATTTGGAATTATTGTCATATTATATTATAATTTAATTAGTTATGGAACTCTTAAAAACTGAAATCATTTTATAATAAAATAATACTTTCAAACATTCCAAAAGAGCCCATCCATCCCCTTATAAAAGGCCATCACCTTTAACCCTTGTGGAAATCTATAAATCCCCCTTGTCTCATATAACCTCTTCCCAAATAAGCTCCCAACATACCTCCATTCTTCCTATAATCCATCCCCTAAGAATAAGACATTTCTAAAAAATAATTTTGGTTCAATCCAAAGGGAGTTTCCCAATTTATAGGTAATTTCTCACCTAAAGTTATTTTCTTTTTCGTTACATATCCAATACCTATTCTATTATTATTCATTCATTAAATAAAAACACCAGTATCATCAATATACTAGGTTGTTTTTATGATAATAATTCAAACTTCACTTCCACACACCTCTATCTAATGTGTATAGAACATAATGTTTATGTGGATGACAAAATATTGCCTCACGAAACAATGATTGTTCAATATTCTCCTACCTCCTATTATGGTAGAAATTATGAGGGAAAAATAATTTTATATTTTATTAAATATATTTATTTTATATGTATTCTTCTGTTATTCTCTTTTTGAACAATCCCTTATGGTTCTCATGTTGTATATATAGGACAATTTTATTTGAGGAAGTGCAGACTACTACCCCCTCAAAGTATTATGAATCATTCATTCTATACATTGAATGAATAATGGATGTAATTAATTAAATTATGTAACATATATAACACATATATAATACTTGAACTATAATATACCTATGTATACTTTATTAATTATTTAATTAAATATGAAAAATAATTGAAAGTACCGTTCACACGTACCTACAACATACCATCTAACTGAACGATGCATTTCATTTCATATATCCAAATATTATTGACAAATATAAATAAATAAATACTATATAAATATATATGAAATATGTGATATATAAAACATTAATACAATTCTAGAGATAATATAATTTTTCTCACATGGTCAATTTGTAATTATAACAGGATCATTTTTTACTCAAGTTCCGAACATCGACAAAGTGTCTGATATGAACTCAAATAATTACTTAATTGTTATATCCTGGTAATAAGTGATAGAAAATAAATAATATAATTTTAAATGTTTCTAAAGCAATTAGAAATTAACTTATTATAATGGCCCAGACCTCTCCGGCCCATTCCTTTGTCAAAAAGAAGGCCATGAAGTGTTCTGCAGGGTAAAATGGACTTTCCCCACACTTTCTAGAGTTATGAAACTACACGCCGTGTAGTTTGAGTACATGTCATTTAACCCTTTCCGAGTATACCCCGTGTTGCAGGTCGTTTCCTTGCCGTGTGCAATAAATGGTTGCACTCCATGTGTCCAGTTCTACACGCTGTGTAGTCCTTCCCAGTGAATGCATTACCAATCAACGGCTGTGTACCATGTTGGAGTCGTGTCCTTGCTGTGTGCAATAAATTAGTACACGCCATGTGTCAAAACTACATGCCGAGTAGTCCTTCCCCACGTATGCATTACCCTCAAACTGTGTGTTGACCAGTCAACGGCCGCAAAACTGTGTTGGAAGCCGCGTAGAGACCGTGTGAATTAACCGAGTACACGTCATGTACCATAAAGTACACAACGTGTACTTTTCTTTTTCTGACCTATAAAAGGTGGGGTCCCCACCTCCTTTTTCAATTCACTCTTCTCCTCCCCTTTCCTCTGAGTAGAGCTCTCCCAATAGACTCGAAGACTCCTTTTCTTCCATAACTTCGTCGTCCGAGCTCCAATTTACGATCCGTCAGCGGCCACGGGATCGTAACGACGAGGCGGAACATACGAGGTTGGATCCGTTGTCTTTCCTTCGGCCTTTCCTTTCCAACATCTACCTGAGGAGGTTTCACCGGGACTCAACGGAAGTGACGGACGCCGACCAACTTCTTCCAAAGTTGATCTGGGGGTGCGTTGCGATCGGAACCTGTTGAGGTAGGGATCATACCTTTGTCTATCTCTTTTGTGAAACATGCGAGGTGGGTATCTGCTTGTTTTCATGGGAAACAATTGAAACATTAAATGAAGATAATAACTGGTTAAAGAACGGGTTTGGGAAGTTTGTGATTGATATTACTTTATATCATGTGATATTATGTTGTGAATGAAATTAGCTTCTACCTACTAAAAATCACGGTCATCGGGGGCCTTTTCTTGCCCAATTAAATGGTTCCCTATCTATCTAGACCGTTTTTGTGGATGGAACCTTGTGGAATGTGGAAGTTGGTTAATCACGTAAAGTTGGTTGTTTCAAATCTAGAACCCTTGTGTGATCACCCCGGTTAAACAAAAGTGGAATAATGAACACGTGGGAGTTGTCTTGGTTTACGTTGCTTGTGATGGGGGTGTTTTTTGGGTTGTTGTGGATCGGGTGAGCAGCAGGGATGCGGTTGGCTTGGTTGTGGGTTGGGGTGAATGCTATGTTGGTAACAGTAAGCACGGCTGCAATATGTGGTATTAAAGGGATAATGATGTACGGGTTTCGGTGCGGTTGTGGTTATGGTATTTGGAAACAGGGCTGCGGGGATGGGTTGAATGTGAACGGACTATGGGTTTTGTTTAAATAAATAAAAAAGTGGAAGAGTTAATGAATGGTGGGTTATGGTAATGGAACGAGATTAATAATCAATGGGTTGGTTGGTTGATAAGAAGAACATGGTTGTGTTTCTTGTGTTTTCCTAACTTGATTTGTGGATGGAAGGGATATGTCTTACGAACGATCGATGTGGTTGGTTATGGATAGTTTCCGAGTAGTTAAGGAACTAAATAAACTAATTCTGCTGAAACATGAAAACCTAAATGGGGTTGGGGTTGTTTGTTGTATGCATGCTTCGTGGTTGCAGTGCCGAGGAATGTGCTCATTTTCTCTGTTTAGAAGCCATAGGTTGGGCTGAGTGTTTGGTATATATATATTTGTATCTTTTGTGTTTTAGCTCACCCCACCCATGTTGAGAACTTAGTGACGAACACTCCCATTTCATGGGAGAGGGTTTTTTTCCCTTAGTTACTAGCTCCTTCCTTCTCCTTCTCCCCTAGGCTGTGATGAATTGAGGCGACCATACACCTAAGACTCTTTGGGTAGGTTTTTATTGGGGTGGCTTTAGCCCAAGAATCTTTGGGCATGTTCTTCTGTTTCCCAAGAATCGTCGGGATGAGGCCAATGTGTGTGCGAGCGGGATACGTGCTTGTGAGGCCCAGGTGTGGGCGGGCGGGATACGTGGTTGTGAGGCCCAGGTGTGTAGGGTCGGGAGATGTGGTTGTGAGGCTTAGGTGTGTGCTGGCGGGATAAGTGGTTGTGAGGCCCAGGTTTGAGCGGGCGGGAGACGTGGTGGTGAGGCCCAGGTGTGTGCGGGCGGGGAGAGTGTGGCAGCGTCAGTACGTTTTCTGTTAGGAAGAGCAGCTAACTAAAGGGAAATGGTGTGGGGTACCCAATACTCTTGTTTCTTATATACTAATACCTGTTGTGCTTTTGTTTTGGTGAGTGTGGCTGGTGAGGTTGGGTGGATAGAATTCCTTTTTAGGTTTCGTCTGTTGTTCTCACGAGACATTAGGATGTCTCACCACTTGTGCATGAGAGCTTTAGGTTTACCTACTGAGTATACTTGTATGGTCACCCTACGTTTACATTCAGGTTTCCAGGAGAACTACTAGTGTTGTGAGGGACCCTACTAGTCAGACAATTTGAGTTGTTGCAGTTGTTGTTCTCTTGTTTTCTTTTGGTATTGTACTTTGAGCTTTCTTGTACTTGTACCATGTTATAAAATTGTTTAAACATGCATGTTGGCTTGGTTTGGGTTTACTTCTATACACTTGTTATTTTTACTTTTTGGTGGTTGACTTTTCCTATTTCCCGATCCTAAATAAATAAAAAGGGTAATGCTTCCCATGTTTGTGAAAACTCATACCCATGGTATTATTCGCCATCCCGGGGCCTACTGGAGGCAGGACTCGGGGGGTCATTATCTCCATTTCACCATTTCTAGCTTAGGAGGGGCATCATGGGTAGGAAGGGGTCATGGCAGAATGGTATCAAAGTGAGGTTATGGTTGAGGGATAGGATGTAGTCTTGAGTTAGGCACAGTGAGGGTTGCATGGGATGGTACGGTGACAATGTTAGTCAATCATGGTTTGTGACATAGGCCAGGGAAGACTGGCTAGGACACGGGATTTTAGGGCCCCCCGTGATCCGATGCAAGGACTCTGAGCCTACCGAATGACCAAGTGAAACTACATTGATTTCAAGGTAAAGACCCTAGGGAAGGTACATGCATCATCAAGATTGTGTTTTACTTGATTTGGGTGTTCTGGGAAAGAAATTGAAATATAATGATAAAATAAAACCTTGAGTTTTCCTTACTACTTGTGCATAGGAGATCCTTTTTTACCATATAGCTATGGCACCTGGACGTCATCCCCGGGTGGCTCAGATGGCCGAGGCCCAGCAGATTTAGGCGGTCGATCAGATGAGGATTGACCGAGAGGAGGAAGATACCCACTGGCAGAAGATTCTCCATTCTTTCCAGCGGCATACCCTCAATATGTATGAGGGTAGTACTTCAGATACGGAGAAAGTGGGGTGTATTGAGGAGCTAGGGATTTCTTTTACCTTGATCCGTGCTCCGAGGGAGTACTAGGTTCCCCTAGCAGTCATTCAGCTGAGAGATGCGGCGTGACAGTGGTGGACACTCTACCTCGGAGAGAGGATAGAGGCAGAGGTTCCATGGGCTGACATTGAGAAGGAATTCCGAGAGGAATTCCTTTCTTCCATGATCATGGCGGAAAAGCAGCCGGAGTTAGTCTCCCTTCAGTAGGGGAGTATGTCCGTACGAGAGCTAGGGATCAAGTTCAAGGATCTCCTATGCTTTTCTCCGTATCTCTTTCCAGATGAGGAG
Source organism: Viscum album (assembly GCA_963277665.1). Lineage (NCBI taxonomy): Eukaryota > Viridiplantae > Streptophyta > Magnoliopsida > Santalales > Viscaceae > Viscum > Viscum album. The sequence continues at coordinate 317,289,430 of OY728129.1, forward strand.
TCTCGGGCGAGAGGTTTGGAGGAGGCGCTTCGTCCTTCGCTCCAGTATGCTGTCACCCCCTTCACCCTTCCTACATACGTGGCGGTACAGAAGAAGGAAGAGGTTGTAGAGAGGATGCACTCACTGGGACGTGCACCCCGAGAGGGGATCCAGCCAGGCTCGGCAAAGGGGAAGGCAGTCAGTAGCAGGTCTCCTGCGATGGGACCTTCCAGGTTCAGGCCAGTGGGGAGCAGGCCCCAGCAGTTCCAGTTCAGATCTTCGGTTCCTCTTCCCTTTTTCACGAGCCCAGGACCGAAGTGTTTTTCTTGTGGAGGTTTCAGGCATGTTCAGAGTCGGTTCCCGAACCGAGCTCAGTACGGTGGAGGTGGGTAGGTTCAGCGCCCACCTCAGCAGCACCAGTTTCCAGCGAGGCACTTCCAGCAGAAGCATGACCTTTCTCCTCCAAGGGCAGACTTTGTGGGAGGAGGCCGACCTCAGGGTGCTCCTTAGGGACCACGACCAGGGTGTGTTCGGGGAGGTGGATGACATCAGAGAGGCAGAGGAGATGGACGTCGACAGTTGCATGCAGCAGAGTTGACAGCTCCAGCTGGACTATAGGTGGTGCGAAGTATGATTTGTTTGATTAGCACTCTTGTTTCTGATTTGTTTGATATGGTAGCTTAGCACTCCTTTGTTGCACCTGGTCTATCCCATGATTTGGGACTAGACGTAGAGAGACATTCCGTAACACTGGAACTGAGTACACTAGTTGGAGGCCAGACAAGCGTATCTTGTTTCTGCCGGGGATGTGGGCTGACGTTGGTACCACAACGATCTAGTGGGGACCTTATTCTGTTACAGATGCAGCCATACGATGTCATCCTAGGCATCAACTGGTTGTTTTCTATTAGTGCCGTTATCGACTGCTTCCGGAGAAGATTCATGTTCTCCGATGTGGATGGGCAGCGTGTAGATTTTGTTGGCGAGAGGAGCTATCAGGTGGGAAGCCAGTGTGTGGAGCCTCTCATTTCCTTGTTAAGTGGGCTATCAGTGGTTCCAGCTGATACAGAGATGATGGATGTGCTGGAGGTTGTTTGGGATTTCCTCGATGTTTTTTCTGAGGAGGTTGTGACTCTACCACCCGACGTGACGTTGAGTTCGGTATAGACTTACATCCTGGTGCCTATCCGATTTAGATGGCCCCTTATCGGATGGGACCTTCATAGTTGAGGGAGTTGCAGATTCAGATTGAAGATCTGATGGAGAAGGGTTTTGTTCGACCCAACGTATCGCCAGGGGGTGCTCCAGTTTTGTTTTTTGAAGAAGGATGATGGTGGCCTCATGATATGAATAGACTACCGAAGGTTGAACCAGGTAATGGTCAAGAACTGTTACCCCCGTACAAGGATAGATGATCTCTTTGACCAACTGAGGAGAGAAGGTTGGTCTTCCAAGATTGATCTATGATCTAGATATCATCACCTGAGGGTAAAAGATAGTGACATCTCGAAGAAGGCTTTCAGGTGCAGGTATGTGCACTTCGAGTTTGTGGTGATGTCGTTTGGAGTTACAAATGCACCGACTGTGTTCATGGGACTTATGAACATTGTCTTTCGGGTGTTTTTGGACCGGTTCGTCATTGTCTTTATCGATGACATCCTGATCTACTCAAGGTTAGAGGAGGAGCACATTGAGCATCTCAGGGCAGTCTTAGAAGTCCTTCTACACCACCAACTTTACGGTAAATTGACGAAGTGTATGTTCTCAACAAAATAAGTACACTTCCTTTTGCACGTGGTGTCTCAGAATGGAGTGTTATTGGACCCGTTGAAGGTAGAGGCAGTTGTTTCTTGGGAATCACCCAAGAGCGTGGCAGATGTTCATAGTTTCTTGTGTTTAGCAGGTTACTATAAGAGGTCCATTTCGGACTTTTCTCGATTTGCTGCTCCATTGACAGAATTGACGAGGAAGATCCAGGTCTTCCTATGGAGCGAGCAGTTCCAGAAGGCTTTTGACTACCTGAAGGAGAAGTTGGTCAGTGCTCCCGTACTCAGGTTTCTAGAGGAAGGGGTTTTTTAAGAGGTGTTTTGTGATGCTTTTGGCCTTGGTCTAGGGTGCATGCTGATGTAGAATAAGGGAGTGTTCTGTTATGGGTCTAGGCAGTTACGCCCTCACGAGTGTAACAATGCCACCCATGAACTAGAGATTGTATTAGTAATGTTCGCACTGAAGTTGTGGCGACATTACATCTTTGGGGAGTTCTTGGTGGTCTTCTCAGATCACAAGAGCCTGCGTTATATCTTCTCCCAGCGTGACCTGAACTTTTGGCAGCGGAGATGGGTCGAGTTTCTCCAAAACTAAGACTTTGGGATTTCTTACACTGAAGGTAAGGGAAACGTTGTGGTTGATGCCCTGAGTAGGAAGTCACATCAGGAAGTGGTTCAGGAGTCCACTGATGCTTGGAATGTGATGGGAGACTTGGCCACCTTGCACTTGGATACCAGGGTAGAAGGTGTTAGAGGCTGTTTGTTTCAGATGACAGTGTAGTCCTCCTTGTTGCAGCAGGTGGAAGAGTCCTAGTGGGGGGACTCCGAGGAAGAAGTGATGTGGGATCGTGTCGATCAGGGGAACGATCCAGAGGGATGGTTATAGGACAACTGACAACGGATTATTTTCCATGGAAGGTTTTTTGTCCCGGAGACAATGCGTGAGGGAGTTCTCCAGGAGTTCTATAACATAGCCTTGGCATTACATCCAGGAGTTTCGAAAATGTACCGAGGCCTGAGGGAACAATTTTGGTGGCCTGGGGTGAAACGGGAAGTGGCTGAGTTTGTGGCTAAATTCCTAGTGTGTTGGCAAGTGAAGGCTGAACCCCGTGTTCCCAGTGGTTTGTTTCATCCTTTAGATGTCCCCGAGTGGAAGTGGGATGGAATTTCAATGGACTTCGTCACAGGACTACCCAGAGCTCAGGGTGGTTATGATGTTATCTGGTTAGTGGTGGATCGGCTGATGAAATCATCTCACTTCTTAGCAATTAAAGAGTTAGGCCTGGTGGGTACCTTAGCACAGAGGTACGTAGACGAGGCGGTGTAATTGCATGGAGTCCCAAAGAATATCATCTCAGATCGGGATACTCGGTTTACCTCACAAGTCTGGAAGAGGTTACAACATTCTTTTGGCACCTAGATATTCCTTAACACTACTTTCCACCCCCAGACCAATTGGCAGACAGAGTGGACTATCCAGACATTGGACGACATGTTGTGAGCATGCGTTCTGGATTTCATAGGATCATGGGTATGACACTTTCCTTTAGTAGACATCGCCTAAAACAACAGCTTCCACTATAATATTGGCATGGCAAATTTTGAGGCTTTTTATTGAAGGCCATGTCGTTCACCCATTTGCTGGGCAGAGGTTGGTGAGACAGGTGCGCTTGGGCTAGAGGTAGTGTATAGAACCACAAAGAAAGTCCATCTTGTACATGAGAGGATGAAAGAGGATCAGGACCGACAAAAGTCTTATGAGGATCATCAGAGGAGGCTCTTGGAGTTAGAGGTGGGAGATCATGTGTTCTTGAAGGTTTCCCCTCAACAGGGGCATCAGAGGTTTGGGAAAGGGAGAAAGATCTCACCTAGGTTCATCGGACCATTCGAGGTGATGAGGCGAGTCGGCGAGGTAGCATATCAGCTGGCCCTGCCACCTCAGTTGGAGAAGTTTCATGACGTCTTCCACGTCTCCCAGCTTTTTCGGTACTTACATGATGACTCCCATGTTATGGAATGGGGAGAGTTTGATATGGGAGATGATGTGACCTTCGAGGAATGACCAGTCAGAATCGAGGATCGTAAAGAGAAGGTTCTTCGTGGATGAAACATTCCGTTGGATCGTGTGTTGTGGAGGCATGGCGGCCTTGAGGAGAGCACTTGGGAGTGGTACGCCCAGATGCACACTTAGTACCCAGAGTTGTTTTGACTTGTGTTTTTCCTTGTTCTTCTGAGCTTTGTGTTGATGTTATACTCTGTACCTTTGATATTTATGGAATTCTTGGCTTGTCAGTTGTGAGACATTTTGTTTCCTTGTTCCCTGGTAGTGTGTAGCATGTCCGGATGTGTGGGGAAGTTGAAAAACCTGATCCCTAATCGAGACGCATTAATGCAGATGTGATTGAACCTGTGCGGGCAAGTTAGTGCCGCCTAAAGAGGATAATATCTCGACGTAGGATAAGGATTTATTCCCCAAACCACATGTTTGGGTAGTGTGTTGGTTTTGTGGTGTTGGGGGTAGTATGAGTTGAAAAAAAATCATGATGTATGAAAGTGGGATGACCTAATTCTTTATCGAGACGCATTAATGAGGATGCGATTAAACTCGTGCAGGCGAGTCAGTGCCGCCTAAAGCGGATAAAATCTCGACATAGGAGAAGGAATTCCTAACACATATGATTAGGATTGTTGGTTGGGTTCCTATTATAACGAGAACACTAAGAGGTACCTTGATAGGTTCCTCTGGGTTGGATTTTGAATTCTCGGGGACGAGAATGTTTTAAGAGGTATCTGATGTAATGGCCCGGACCTCTCCGGCCCATTCCTTTTTCAAAAAGAGGGCCACGAAGTGTTCTCGAGGGTAAAATGGACTTTTCCCACACATTCCAGAATTTTGAAACTACACGTCGTGTAGTTTGAGTACACGTTGTGTACCACCTTTCCGGGTATAGCCCGTGTTGCAGGCCGTTTCCTTACCGTGCAATAATTGGGTGCATGCCGTGTGTCCAGTTCTAGACGTTGTGTAGTCAATCCACATGTATGTGTTACCAGTCAACAGACCTGTACCGTGTTGGAGTCGTGTCCTTATCATTTGCAATAAATTAGTACACTCTGTGTGTCTAAACTACACGACATTTATTCCTTCCCCGTGTATGTGTTACCCTCAAACTGTGTGTTGACCAGTCAACGGCTACAGAACTATGTTGGAAGCCGCGTGGAGACCGTGTGAATTACCTGAGTACACGACATGAACCATAAAGTACACGTCCTGTACATTTTCTTTTCTTGACTATAAAAGGAGGGGTCCCCTCTTCCTTTTCAATTCACTCCTCTCCTCACCTTTGCTCTGAGCAGAGCTCTCCCAAGAGACTAGAAGACACCTTTTCTTCCATAACTTCTTCGTCCGAGCTCCGATTTACGATCCGTCAGTGGCCATGAGATCATAACGACGAGGCAGAACTTCCGAGCTTAGATCTGTTATCTTTCCTTCGGCCTTTACTTTCCAACTTCCACCCAAGGAGGTTTCTCTAGGACTCGATGGAAGTGACGGATGCCGACAGACTTCTTACAAGGTTGATCTGGGGGTGCGTTGTGATTAGAACATGTTGAGGTAGGGATCTTACCTTTGTCTCTCCCTTTTGTGCATCATGCGGGGTGGGTATCCACTTGTTTTCATGAGAAACAATTGGACAATTAAATGATGATAATAACTGGTTAAAGAATGGGGTTGGGAAGTCTGTGATTGTTGTTACTTTATATCCAGTGATATTATGTTGTGAATTGAATGAGTTTCTACCTACTGAAAATCATGGTCTTCGGGGGCCTTTGCTTGTGCAATTAAATGTTTCCCTATCTTTCTAGACCTTTTTTGTGGATGGAACCTTCTGGAATATGGAAATTGGTTAATCATGTAAAGATGGATGTTTAAAATATGGAACCCTTGTGTGATCACCCTAGTTAACCAAAAACGAAATAATTAACATTTGGGAGTTGTCTTGGTTTACGTGGCTTGTGATGGGGGTGTTTTGTGGGTTGTTTTGGATCAGGTGAGCAGAGGGGCTACAGTTGGCTAGGTTGTGGGTTGGTGTGAATGCTATGTTGGTAATGGGCAGTAAGGCTGCAATAAGTGGTATTAAAGGGATAATGATGTATGGGTTTCGGTGTGGTTGTGGTTATGGTAGTTGGCAGCAGGGCCGCGGGGATGGGTTGAATGTGAACGGATTGTGGGTTGAGTTTAAATAAATAAAAAAGTGGAAGAGTTAATGAATGGTGGGTCATGGTAATGGAATGGGATTAATAATCATTTGGTTCGTTGGTTGATAAGAAGAACATGGTTGTGTTGCTTGTGTTTTCCTAACATGATTTCTGGATGGCAGTGATATGTTTTACGAACAATCGATGTGGTTGGTTGTGTATAGTTTCCCAGTAGTTAAGGAAATAAATAAACTAATTCTGCTGAAACGTGAAAACCTAAATGGGGTTGGGGTTGTTTGTTGTATGCATGCTTCGTGGTATCAGTGCTGAGGCACATGATCAGTTTCTCTGTTTAGTAGCCATATGATTGGCTGAGTGTTTGGTATATATATATATATATATATATATATATATATATCTTTTGTGTTTTAGTGCACCCCACCCATGTTGAACACTTAGTGTCGAACACTCCCATTTCTTGGGAGAGGGTGTTTTTCCATTAGTTAATAGCTCCTTCTTGCTCATTCTCCCCTAGGTTATGATGGCTTGAGGTGACCTTACACCTAAGACTCTTCGGGTAGGTTTTAATTGGGGTGGAGTTAGCCCATGACTCTTCGGGCATGTTTTACTATTTCCCATGAATCTTCAAGATGAGGCCCAGGTGTGTGCGGGCGGGATACATGGTTGTGAGGCCCAGGGTCGTGCGGGACCCTACTAGTCGGACAGTTAGAGTTGTTGCAGTTGATGTTCTCTTATTTTCTTTTGGTATTGTACTTTGAGCTTTCATGTACTTGTACCTTGTTATAAAATTGTTTAAACATGCATGTGGGATTGGTTTGGGTTTATTTCTATACACATGTTCTTTTTCCTTTTTGGTGGTTGTCTTGTCCTATTTCCCGATCCTAAATAAATAAAAAAGGTAATGCCTCCCATATTTTTGAAAACTGATACCCTTGGTGCTAGTCTCCACCCCGGGGCCTACTGGAGGCGGTAGTTGGGGGTCATTATCTCCCTTTCACCATTTCCATCTAAGGAGGGGCATCTTTGGTGGGAGGGGGTCATGACACTAATTATTATTTTTCATGAAATTAAAGAATGAACGAGTCATGTCGAACATGAGGTAAGGGGCTTTGTCTCAATCTCCTTTCATGAGGCATGTTTTGATAAAATAAATCTCATTTTATATAGTGTATAATAAACCCCGTGAAGTTTTATTTTTTTCAAAGTGATTCTTTTTTTGAAGAGTTTTGCTAAATTAAAAACAGATTTTTTGTTTAACGTATGCAGCGACAAAGACCTCATCATCTTCGTAATCATTATTTGGCGTCCTCTTTAAACCTTGATACTTTTAAAATGGAAACAAAACCCCTTATTCAAATTTTGGGTGTTTTGGTACTATAAATGGTATTTTTAAATAGATTTATTATTTCGATATGTTGGAATGATAACATATGATTGAAAATTAAATGTTATTACTGAAATGTTAATATTTGAAATATTTTTTGTGTTATGATTATGTAATGGTACATGGAAATTTGATGGGTGGTTACATGATAAACCAAATATTAGGTGCTTCCGTGATAAACCAAGGATGGGTGGTTACGTTATAAAATCCAATTCATTTTTAATGGAAGTTGGTTGTATGTATATTCCATTTATTTATTTTTTTTGAAGTCGACCATATATTTATTCTATCTCAGTATTTTTATGTCCCAAGTTACCTATATATGATATATGTTGCTTTCTAAGGGTTTTATATTACTATTTTTGTTACAAAAGGGTAAGGAATGAGATTTTATTTATTGAATATTATTTACTATATAATGAAATGTGAAAATTATTACATATGATAAATTATTTTTGGTTTACTTGTTGTATTGAAAAACTATCATTTACTTTCTTTGTGTAACCCTAACTAAGATTTTTATGATCATCCCATGTTTTTTAAATGTTTTTCAGAGGACTAAAAGTAGAATAGTTTGAAGGATGGGATCAAGGAAAAGTCATGATGATTATAACATGGAACTTAACATGTTTCATTTCTTTTCAGAGTTTTTATTTTATAAAAAATTGGATACTAAGTAAAAGTGCCTATATGTAATATTCAAATTGTTTTGTATTATTTATAACCTAATTATCTAAATCACTAATCCTGAAAATATCCTTAATGTGAATTATTAACTTAATTCATGATTTTTTAATGTTTACTACTACGGCGTTATAGTTTGTATTAGTGGTCGGTTAAGATAACTTTAAAGGATTGGGTGTAATTAAAGCATAAGTGACAGAACCATAATAATTATCATATAAGAAAGAGTCATAGTTATTTTAGATAATATTAATGAGTTTAAGATGACATGGGTAAGAATATTTTAGTTTTTTTCCTCCTAATAAGATAGTATATGTTGATTTTTTAAGATATACTCACACAGACCATTTTTTTAGTAAATGGTTGGATCTATTAGGCACTATAGTAACAATGAATGTAAAGAAAACTATGATGGTTTTCATAATAACCATTTAAATGACATGGGATTTGTAATTTGAACTCTTTTGGTTATTCTCAACCATCTATCTGGAGTGATAATTGACCACCGGGAAATTGGTGATTTTTATAAGGAGCCTAATATGTGTGAAAAAATCCCTACTGATTTTCAAGTAATAATCATAAAGGTTGGTATATGAAGAATCATATGCGTTAAGGATTTGAAATAAAAACCTAGGAAAATTCATCAAATGGGCTGTAAGATTTTATAGATGTGGTAAATAAGGTCATAAAGTAAGAACAAGCCATTGAAAAAGGAAGTGTCATGTTGACTCTACGAAAGGGAAAGAAGTTATTTCTGAAGGATCATTTGAATGTTATAAATGTGGTGTGCACGGTCCTTAAACAAAAAGATATACTATGATGAAGGTTAAGGGATTATATCAGTATGACCATATAGATCTATTTTTTCCATTATATAATGCTATTTCAATTTAGGATGATGAAAACAATAGTGGACAATGAAATATATGGATTATTTGTTAGATAATTTTTTTACATTATTGAATCTTTGGATATGATTTATAATTTTACTTGTGAAAATGATGTATTATAGATTAAGTATTAAAATAAGAGTTAATTTATATTGAATAATCATTACTGTGTTGGATGTCATCATATAAGGTATTCAAGTGTTATGTTTGATTTTTTTATGATGAAATGCTTAAAAGTATTAAGGCTCTTTTGATGGTGAGATAAATTTGGAAGACATTTCTTGTATGTGTAACACTGAAGTTTGATATCTTTAAATTTTAATTAAGAATGAAATATCTTCTCTTATCTAGATATAATGGATAACCTTTTGGGTTCAAGTGATCTTTTGTGTTTAAGAAATTATGTGTTATTAGTTTTAGGGATAAAAAATGTCAGGTATGGAATAACCTTTTAGGTTAAAACATTGTATGGATTTTTTTAAGGATTTTATAAAATTATGTTAATGTTATTAAACTTATATGATTTTTGAAGAATGACAACATGACGACCATGTGACTACCCATCTTGTTGGACAATGCTACAGGAATCAAACCCACAACCAAAGTGCTATTGAGATTTATTTCCTACCACTAGATGATATAAATTCCATTGTTAGTATGACTTATTATTTTTAGTAAAATTATTTTAATGATAAATAATAATTTGATTTTAGATAATATGTTTTATCATATGGATATCCATAGTATAGTAAAATGATTTTGTGATTCAGTGATAAAGGTTTTTTTGGAAGAAGTATTCTCTTTTGAGAACATTATATGCCTAAAGAAAATAGATTACCTTGGGATTTAAATTGAGGATTAATGGAGGGATTTTATTTTGGATAAATATATGTTTTTATTGTGGACATATAGAAATTTGGGTTATTTATGGAAATTATTAACCTATCATAGAGAATATGTGATTGGGATAATTAATTTTTAGTATGTCACTTTAAGAGTAGCTGATATTACTTGAAGATAAATGTTACGATTTCTGTGGAATACATTATGATCAGATCGTCATGAATTTTGGGATTAAAATTTAAATTGAATTATTTTAAATAATATTATGGACAATTTTGTATTAAATTGTCTTTGTTGATCTTTCAGAATTGTCTGTTCAATTTTTTGGCTTAAGAGTAATATTTATTTTTATAAAGGATTATCCTTTGGGGGATTATCTGATCTCGTACTAACCATTTGTTTTTGGTTAATTTCAAAAGACAAGGGAAATATATAGTTCATAATTTTGGATTATGTGATTCTATAGAAGTTGATTCTAGTGCTTTTGATGTGACCGATCCATCATGAATAGTCATCCTTTAATAAAAATATGAGTTTGGGGAAGAAACTTATTAAAATATGGATCTATACTTTTAAAGTAAGTATATTTCCATATGATCTTACCCTAGGTTGTAATAAAATTCATTAACTCTATGAAAATGATCTTGAAGAAAAAATTTACAAGATTTTTTTATCATTAGACAATTACCCAACCACACATTTATTGTATTGTGGTGGTTAACATTGCATGATCAAGTTCTATATCACTATGTATTAATCCATAAGAGTTAGTTTCTCTTCCATATCCATGTTTTAATCTATGGAGTCCTAGTATATGTTATATGGGGTGACAATTTTACTTCTATTTCGTTCTTCTAAAGTGAGCATTTTATTTCTTTTTTTCTGATATTGGTTCTTTAATGATGTTTCTGAGACCAATTTTAAAATTATGACGTTGTAATTTCCAGAAGAGGAGAAGGATGTAACATCCTAGGTAAATAAAGAACATAAAATTTTTATATTTATTAATATTTTTGAATGAAATATTAGTTTTAAATTAAGGGAATGTTATGTCTGATAGCGTACTCAATATGCAATAATGGTTTTCTTTTAAATCTTATGTTTCACACACCTTTCAGTTATACCGAAAAATAATATTATAATATTATTATTTTAAATGGTATTTAATGCCTAGACATTGTATTCGTGGGAATAAATAAAACTAACAAAAATATGAGTACACATGTATATTAAATGTTTTTATATTTATCCAAAAAAATAGAGACTTAAAATAAAAATGAATCCACTTTTAAGAATAAATAATCTATTATTCATTAAAATGTCTACTTACCTCCTTTTGAAAGAGAACATTTTTTAAATAATTTTATTGTCAATTATATATGTTCCATTAGACCAAAAACATTTCATATTTAGAAGTGGGACATCAAAATCTTCTTTGAGTAAAATTTTGTTATTTTTTATGATAATGGTCATTTTTTAAAGAATATTAAAACATACTGCATTTTATGTCCAAACTATATTTTAATCTGATTTATTTATATGGTTAGATTATCTTTTTAAATGATTTTAAAGATCAATTTGATTATATTTTTACCATTTATTCCTATTTTTTCAATTTCAATTAATTTCACTTTGAAATTGGACATAAACACATATCAATTTTTCTTATAATTTTTACTTTTTAGAAACACGGTTTCTAGTTTTGAAAACCGAAATTAGCTTTAAATTAATTAATGAAACTTCTATTCTTATAATTTGGTAACATGAACATCATTTTTTAATTCAATTTTTAAATATTATCTTTGGGTGATTTTTTGTTATTTTTTATAAAACATTCTATTTTTTATGAGTAGTAAAAAAACACTTCATAGTCGTTAACATTGAATTTTTCATTTCAATGTAATTTTATCAATTTTTTGAATTTAATTTCAAAAATCCAAAATGAATTCTTTTTTGTAGATTAGTGAATAGTAACTTTTGATATTTATTTACTACAGTTAAAGGTAATATGGGTAATTGATGGTAACAATAATATTATAATAATATAAAATTACCTTAACACTCATTCTAACCTTATTGGATGAGTCATGTCTGACCCATACATTCTTTGGGTAGAATGTCTGGCCTTTTGAATTAACTTGGGTAAGATAATTACCTTAATAACTTTTTATTTAATGTAAAAAGAAAAATACCATAAACATATATTGTTTTTCTAAACTAATATTAATGTAGGGTTATATAAATGATATATTTTAATATAAATAGTAATTAAAAATCTAAAAAATTACTACTTAAAGGTATTTTATTTATAAATCATTAACATCAAATAAATAAATTTATTTATGACATAATGATTATATAGTGTTTACTGTATTAATGAATGTTTTAAATAAATGTGATTATAAAAATTAAAATAAATTTATTTTTAAACATTTTATGCCATTCATGAGTTTCTATCATGATTATGACTTGTTATAATTAAATTAATTAAGTTTATTTTTGAAAGAATCATGTTTTTTGGATTTTATAAAAAGTCATGATATGAATAGTATTTAAATAGACATAAATGAGTTTTTAAAGAAAACATTATTTTAATAAATGATATAATAATCCCAAAAATATAAGATTTGGATAAAATATTTAGATACGTTTGAAAATATATTTAATTAACCACTTGTGTTTCTATTGGAATTTTATGGTAAATATATTAATCATATAGAGTAAATACAAAAGAAGACAAGGTAAGAGTCAAATATGTTAACTAAGGGTTAAATCAAAATGATAAGGTTAAATTTGAAGAAAAATATAGTCGAAAACCTATTGGTTTATGGGATTTTTAATAAATGTCACCTTATATTCTAATTTAACTAGTTTTGGACCCTGTGAAATCGTAAATCATTTTATAACAACAAAATAATTTCAATCATTCCTAAAGTGCCTCTCCTTCCCCATATAAATGTTCATCACCTCTAACCAATACTTACACCTCTCATGCCACATTGTATCTTCCATATTCTACCTAGAAAAGCTCCCACCATACATATATTCCTTCTAGAATCCTTTGCATAGACATAAGTCATTTCAAGAAAACATTTTGGTTCAAACCAAACGGAGTTACATAATTTAAGGGTAACATCTCCTCTCAAGTTCTTTTCGTTTATCTTCCTTCTCCACTACTTATTATATTATTATTTATTGATTACATAACAACATCAGTATCATAAATGTACTAGGTTGTTGTTATTGTATGGATTCTATCTATACTTACACAAACCTCCATCTTATAGGTATATAACACAATGTTTTTGTGGATGGAGAAATATTGCCTCATGAAAAGATTATTGCTCAATCTTCTCCTACCACCTGTAATGGTGGCCATTATGACAGAACTGTAATTATATATGATATTAATAATATTTTTTTAATCTAAATTCTTCTATAAATCTCATTCATAGCATTCCTTTATGATATTTATATTCTATATATATGATAATTTTATTTGAGGAAGTGTAGACTACCGCCCCCTAAAAGTGACATGACTCGTTAATTATTTAAATGGAAACTATAAAGAATTGAATTAGTGAAATTATGTAACATATATAACATAGATATTATATTGGAATTATAATATACCTATGTATCATTTAGTCTTCATTCCTTTAAATATGTAAAATAATTAAAAGTTGTGTTTATGCATACGTACGACTTACCGTCTCCATGGATGATGCATTTCTTTTCTTATATCGAAATGTTATGGACTATTCTAAATACATATATACTAGATATATATGTTATAAAAGTTATCTATATCATTAATATCATTCATGATATAATTTAATTTTTACCACATGGACGATTTGTAATTATAACAATTTTTTTTACTCAAGTCTCAAACATCGACAAAGTGTCTGATTTGAAGACAAATTATTAACTAATTGATAGAGAAAAGTAATAAGTGATATAGAAAAAATTAATAAACCTGAAAAAAGTTCTGAATCATGTCTAAATTAACTTATGTTTATTAATCATAAAATTAAATAATGAATGGGTCAATTCTGACACGAGGTAAGGGACTTTGTCCCAATCTCCTTTCATTGAGGCATGTTCTGATAATATAAAACTCCTTTTATATATTTTATAATAATATCGTTTTACTTTTTTCATTCAAATGGAATATTTTTTCGAAGAAGAGTTTTACTAAATTAAATAATTATTTTTTTAACATATACGGTGACAATTTATTCTCCAACTCCGTAATCATTATTTGGATTCCTCTATAGGCCTTAATGTTTTTAAAATGCCAAAGAAACCCCATATTGTTTTGGGTTTTTTTGTATTGAAAATGGTTTTTAAAAAGGATTGATTATTTCAATATCTTGAAATGATATCAAAAGATTGAAAATTAAATTTTATTACTAAAATTTTGATATTTAAAATATTTTATTTGTTATGATTATGTAATGGATCCTAGAAATTTGATGGGTGGTTGTGTGATAAACCAAATAAGGGTGGTTATGTGATAAATAAAGGATAGATTGTTAAGTTATATACTCTAATGCATTGGGTATGGAAGTCTTCTTTATGGCTAATCCATTTAGTGATATGTGTGGAAGTCAACCGTATGATTATTCCATTTCAGTATGTTTATGTCCCATGTTAAAATTATATATTATATGTTTATTTCTATGGGTTTTATGGTAATATTTTGCATAATAAAGGGTAAGAAATGATCTTTCATTCAGTAAAGAGTATTTACTAATACATAAGGTGATAATTATTACTTATGATATAGTATTCATTGTTTAATTTTTGTTTGGAAAAACTAATAGTTTTCCTTTTTTTATATCCCTTAATGAAATTTTTATTTTCTTCCATGTTTTTGAAATGTTTTTCACATGATGTAAAATTTAATAGGGTCAAGGATGGGATCATGGAAAATTCATGATGATTAAAATAAATAAATGAACATGTTTCTTTTATTTTAATAGTTTTTATTTTACTAAAAAAACGGATACTTAGTAGAAGTGTCTATATGTAATATTATAATCTTTCTGTATATGTTATGACATTATTCTCTAAAACACTAATCCTGAATAGATCCTCAATGTTAATTATTATGTTAATTCAAATTTATGTATTTTTTATGGATAGGGCCTTACAGTTTGTATTAGAGGTCGGTTTATATAGCTTCAAAGGTTACAGTTTTATTAATTCATAAGTAATACCACTATAATGGTTAGAATATTACAAAGTGACTTAGTTATTTTAGATAAATTTAATGAATTTTAGATAACAATAATAAGTATATCATAGTTTCTACCCTCCTCAAAAGATATTATATGATGATTTTTCCTAATATATTCACACTAACCATTTTGGTTTTAGTAAATGGTTGGATCTAGTAGGCACTAGAGTAACAATGAATGTGAAGAAAAGAGTGATGATTTTCTATATAAGCATCTCAATTATTTGGGGGATTCAAGGAGAACTCTTTTGGTTATTCCCAAGAAACTATTTGGAGTCATGATTGACCACCTGATCTTTGGTAATTTTTATAAGGCATTATATATACGAGAAATAAATCCCTACAGAAATTCAAGTAACAATCATAATGGTATGTATATTAACAAACCTATGTGTCAATGATGTGGAAAGAAACACCTTTGAAAATTCATCAAAGGGATGGGAAGATGATATAGATGGAGTCATGAATTTCAAAATGAAAGAACATTCTATGCAAAATGGAAGTGTCCAGTTGACTCCAAGAATGGTAAATAAGTTATTGCTGATGGATCAATTGAATGATTTAAATGTGGGGTGCATAGACATTATATAAGGCCCGAGCCTTAAATATTACTTAACATTGAATTAAATGAATAATTCCCATTGAGGATCTTTTCAGGTTTAGAGTTTTAGATAATTTGATCTTAACTATTACATCAATAAAGATTAAAATGTAGAAACTTCTACTAAGTTCCATAAAATTAAAAACTCTTAAAAAACATGTCTAGTTCCATGTTTTATATAGCATGACATTCCCTTCATACCATCTTTGACATTATTCCTCATAAAGTTATGTGAAAAAAATTTCAAGAAAACTTGGGTTGAGCATAAAAAGCTCAATAAGGGATACAAAAATAATGAAAACTATTAGTTTTTCAAAACAACTAGTAAACCATTTATACTTTATCAAAGTAATACTTTTCACCTTTATGAAGTATTGAAAACTCTTCACTGAATAAAAGATCAATACATACCCTTTTTAACCAAAATATTACCATAAAACCCATATAAAGAACACATAACATATGAAGGTAACTTGGGACATAAACATACTTAAATGGAATAACCATATGGTCGACTTCCACACATATCACTTAATGGAATAACCATACGACTGACTTCCATACCCAATGCATTGGAGTTTATAACGTAACCACCCGTCCTGGTATTCATGGAACCACCCGTTATATGGTTTATCACGTAACCACCCGTCAAATGTCCAAGTACCATTATAAAATCATAAGACATAAAACAAATATAATGGAAAGAAATAATTTCTACACTTTGATCACAATATATCACATAAATATATTGACATAAAAATTCAATTATAAAAACCATTTTCAATACCAAATTACATAAAAGAATATATGGTATTTATTTCATTTTAAAAACATTATGGCTTATTGAGGAAGACAAAGACCAAATAATACTTGCGGCGGTGGAAAAGGTCATTGTCGTGGCATACATTAAAAGAAACATTCCTTTTTGATGTTTAGTAAAATGATTTATAGAAAAAGATTCCTTTTGTATAGAATAAAAATTCAATGGGATTTATACACCGTATAAAAGGAAGTTGTGTATAAAACAAAATATTCCTCAATGAAAGGAGATTGAGATGAAGTCCCGTACCTCGGGTCCGACTTGACTCGATCGTTCTTTAACGTCAAGAAAAATAAACTTGAGTTAATTTCTACTTTCTTAAGAACCTTTTTTTCAAGTTCATTATTCCTTTTATTTCACTTATTACCATGTTATTAACACTATGTAATTATTTAAGTTAATAAGGTTCGTTTTGTCAGTCATTGGTACTTGAGTCAAAAATAAACTCTTTATAATTACAAGTTTATACATTTGGTAAAATATCCATTATATCAAGAATTATATTCATGATGTAGATATCATATTTAACATATATATCCAGTATATACATGCATTTATAATGTTAAATAATAATTTAGAGGTGAAAAACTAAATGCACCGATCATGGAGACGGTAAGCCGTACGTACGCTTAAACGCTACTTTCATTTATATGTCATATTAATGGAATTAAAACCTAATGAGATATATGTATATTTTAATTCCAGAATTATAGTCATCATTTATATATAACATAAATCA
Source organism: Viscum album (assembly GCA_963277665.1). Lineage (NCBI taxonomy): Eukaryota > Viridiplantae > Streptophyta > Magnoliopsida > Santalales > Viscaceae > Viscum > Viscum album. The sequence goes on from OY728129.1 coordinate 317,306,596, forward strand.
TATATATCCATTATATATATGTACTTATAATATTACATTACATTTGGGGATAAGAAATGAAATGCACCGTTCATGGAGACGGTAAGCCGTACGTACGCGTGAATGCTAATTTTATTTATGTATCATACTTTAATAGAAAGAAATAATAATGATATAAAGGTATATTATAATTCCAGTATAACATCATATATAATAACTTTAACTCCATCCTTTATACGTCCCACATATGGCATTAACGAATCAAATCACTTTGAGGGGGCGGTAGTCCGCACTTCCTAAAATGAAGATATCGCGTTTACCCATAATGGAAACCATAAAGGTATGACGTAAATGAAAAATAAAGAATCATAAGTAAAACATAAACATAGTATATATCATATATAAATATAGTGACATCTTAATGGCCACCTTTGAATGTGTTATATGAGTGTTGAACAATCATCGTTTCTGGAGGCAGAAATTTTCCATCCACAGAAACAGTATGTTTTTTAACAATTCGATGTAGTTGTGTGTATGTTTAGCTCTAATAAATCACCTAAAAACATCCTAGTATATTGAATATTATGGTTTTGTTGCCAAATAAAGGAATAAAAAAGTTTATGGGGTTGGAGATGAAAAATAATACATAAGAACACAAGAGAAAACACTACCTTTAAAATGGGTAACTCTTTTTGATTTGAGCTCAAAGGCTTTTGTGGGATGACTTCTGCCCAAAGTAAGGCTTCTAGGAGTAATAGTGGGATGTGGAGAGACAAAATGGGCAGGGGTGGCCGAGCCGAGGGCTTGAGAGGTGTGGGTAAGGTGGTAGAGGTGGGGGCCTTTTACAAGATTTGAGGAGGGGCACTCTTGGAATGTTATAAAAGGTTACTATATTATAAAATTAATTTCGTATTTAAATGGTCCGAAAATTATATATGTAGAGTATAAGGTGATAATAGATTCAAATACAGCCATACATTAGTTTTTTGACAAGTATAGGTCATAGATTTTACATTATCATCTCATTTTATTTAAATCGTTAAATAATTAGGTAATCACTGAATCATCATGGTGTCATAAATAATATAATTTATTTAATGTCTAAAAATTTTAAAAAACTATCATGATGTAGGAAAAAATTTTATCTTTACAATGAATATTTATAGTCAAAATTATGACTTGTATAACCCCATATTAAAATTGTTTTAGTAAAACATCTCATGTTTGTGAAATTTTTATTTTAACATTAAATAAAATGTTTTAAATGTCATTTTCCTACCAATGTTGCTTAATGGGGTCCCCACGTTGACCCATGGATTTTAGTGGTCGGAAATGAAACATCCAATAAGGGTAGGACATGTGTCTAGGTCATTTCATATTATTAAAACATTATTTTTACCTTAAACTACACTAATTACCTCTAATTGCGATTAATAAACTTAAAAGGTACTATTCACCAAAAAATTGTTTTAATCCCATTGAACCACATTTTACATCCTAATGAAAACCATGTATGTCAGATTTTTTAAATTCAAAACACAGAGGTGGTAAAATTTAAATTAAACGAAAAATCAGTTTTTTTAGTACCACTTTGTGGTTTCACTATTCATCAAAAATTGATGTTTTTTAGAAAAATACCAAAACTTCACCCTAAGATATATTTGATATTATGAATTCAAAAATTAAAACTATTTTACAAAATTCAATTCATATTATTAGCATTAATTAAATTAGTAATTAATTCCTGCTGTCAAAACAAATAGAGTGTTTTTATGAAACAATAAGTATCAAAAGATTGACACTTGTTTAAGTCCAATTTCAAAGTAAAATTAATTCAAACGACCACTATTGGATTAAATGGTAAAAATATATTCTAATTTCACTTTAAAACCAATTAAAAAGATAATATAATCATATAAATAAATTATATTAAAAGTAGATTTTCAATTAAAATACAACATTTTTCACTATTCAATTAAAAAATGAACTTTATCAGAAAAATGCCAAAAATTTACACAAAGTAAATTTTGATTTCCCAATTCTAAAGATGATATTTATTTGGTCCAATAGAATTTATAAGAGTGAGCAAAACTATATTTAATGACGGTTTTCCATCAAAAGGCAATAAGTGGACCTTTAGTGAATATTAGAGTATATATGCCTAAAATTGAATTCTTTTCATATTTTAGGCATTTATCTCTTTTTGGATAAATGTAAAAATATTTAACAAACATATATAATCATATATTAGTTATTTCTATCCATTACCATCTATACAACAACTACATGTTAACTACCATATAAAATAATATTATTTTATTACTAGTGTGCAACGTAAGATTTCAAAAAAAAACTCTTTGTTGCGTATCAGGTACGCTATCGAACATAGAATCCCCTTTAAAGTAAAATTAATATTTAATTCGCAAATATTAATAAATATCAAAATGATTTATTCTTTATTTACCTATGATGTTACATCCTTCCCCCCTTTTGGGAATTTCATCCTCACAATTTTATTCACGTATCAAAATAAGTGGGGGTATTTATCCCTCATAGCATTTTGAGATTCCCACGTTGCCTTTTCAACCATATGGTTTTTCAAAAAAACCTTTACCTAATCATTATACATAAGGACACAGCCAAGTCCCTTCAACTAAGCATCACTGTATATAAAAAACTCACCATTCCTAGAAGGATGTGCCAAAACTGGAGCATTCACCAATCTTCTTTTCAACTCCTGAAAACAATCATCACATTCTTCTGTCCAGATAAATTTTACACCCTTCCGAATTAGCTTAGTAATTGTACTAGATAACCGTGAAAAATTTTCAACAATCCTTTGGTAGTAACCTACCAAACCAAGAAAACTATGTATATCGGTTACATTTGTGGGTCTTGGCCATTCTTCAACAAATTTTGTTTCAGCAGGATCAATAGTTATTCCATTTTTTGAAACAATGTGACAAAGGAAAGAAATTTGTTTTAACCAAAACTCACACTTGCTGAATTTTCCATACTGTTTTTTTCATTTAAGGTTTTCAATATAAACCTTAAATGACTTCCATGCTCCTCTTTACTTTTAGGAAACACCAAAATATCATCAATGAAAACAACCAAAAACATATCCAAGAACTCATAGAAAATTCTATTCATAAGGTCCATGAATACAACATGTGCATTGGTTAACCCAAAAGGAATAACTACAAATTCATAATGGCCATATCTAGTGCGGAACGTAGTCTTCGGAACGTCAGATTCTTTTACTTTCAACTGATGGTACCCTAACCTCAAGTCAATCTTCGAAAAATATTGAGCTTACTGGAGTTGATCAACCAAATCATCGATATCAGGAAAAGGATACATGCTCTTAACAGTAATGTTATTCAAGGCTCTATAAGCAATGAAAAGTCTCATTGAACCATCTTTCATTTTAACCAACATGACAGAAGCACCCCATGCTGATGTGCTAGTTCGAATGAAGCCTTTATCTAATAACTAATGCAATTGCTTCTTTAACTCTAATAGTTCTACTTGAGCCATTCGATAAGGGGGTTTTGAAATTGGCATATAATCAGGAACTATGTCAACAGTAAATTCAACTTCCCGATCATGAATAATACCAGGCAACTCATCAGGAAAAACATCAAGATACTCATTTACCACTGGCACATGATTAATCTGAATAGTTCCTTTATTTTCAACAATATGTGTAAGGTAACATTCATTTCCATCTTTTACTAGTTTCTCAACTTCATGATATGTTATAAGAAACAAGGGTTAATTCTTGTACACAAACTAAAAATCATTCTAAAAAGAAACCATTTTAGATCTGCAGTCAATCTTAGCATGATAAATAGAAAGCCAATCCATTTCCAAAATAACATCAAACACTACTAGAGGGGAAATAATAAGGTTTTCTGGTAGATTCTTTCCCAAGACAAGGATAGTAAAGTTTTTATAATTTCTTTTTGTTTCAACGTTTGCTCTGGGTGTTTCTAACATAAGATCAGGATTCATATCTTGAGATGGAATTTCCAATTTACTAGAAAGCTTCTCAGAAATGAAAGAATGTGTAGACCCTGAATCAAACAACACATTGGAAAAATCTGAACAAACAAATAGTGTACCTGATACTACATCATTTGATGGCCCAACATCTACTGAAGTAGTTGCAATGGATTTCACCACCCCTTTCAGCTTGTAGTCTGGATGAATTCCCTTAGTTTAGTTCTTCGTTAGACACTCATTTGCGTAATGACCCATTTAATTACACTTAAAACATATTACCGCTGGCTTTTCATTTCCTGCTTGATCATCTTCCTTACAGTTACGAGCAATATGACCTTACTTACCACAACTAAAGCACTTTCCAGACTTGG